>OY755079.1:4274552-5477552 GCA_963576755.1 Noctua janthina
AATTCGAAAGTCAACTTTTCACCGAGCTACTAAGGTATTTGGGCGTAAAGAAAATTCGTACTACCAGTTACCATGCACAGGCAAACGGCCTTATTGAACGCTGGCATCGCTCGCTGAAGGCAGCATTGACAACCCGTTTAGACACCAGCACATGGGTAAACGAGTTGCCAACTGTCATGTTAGGTTTGCGTGCAGCAGGACGCAGTGAAAACGGCGTAAGTCCAGCTGAGTATACTTTCGGGAAAACTCTACGTTTACCAGGAGAATTTTTCGATACCTATAACCTAAGTTTTGGTGACGCAAATGAATTACTAAAAGATATTCGTTCGTCAATATTACATTTGAAACCAATTTCAAATTCACATCGCGCAAATCGCAAATGGTTTACGTTTCCAGATCTGCAGACATGCAGTCATGTGTTTGTCAGGGATGACTCTGTTCGAAAACCGCTTAAGACCCCGTACGACGGCCCGTTTAAAGTAGTAAAGCGAGGTGTTAAGTTTTTCGACATACGGTACCCTAATCGACAAGCGACTGTGTCTATAGATAGGATCAAACCTGCTTATTTGCTAGATGACGCAACTGATTCATTTGCGGTACCAAGTCCAACACGCGTACAGGCCAACAATGATGACCACGTAAAAAGACAAACACGCAGCGGCCGCACCGTCAAAACGCCAGTACGTTTTAAGTAGGTCAAATTCTCAATTCAAAGTAAGTCGTAATTTTTATTAGTCACTACGAGACAGACGATTGAAGCAGCAGTTACCCTTACAATCATATTCGACATGGGCCAGTATAACACCAAGAACGAGGAGATTGTCATAGCACAGTCAGGCACGAACCAAAGGATCGACGAGCTGTCTACAATAATAGACCAACATAAATACATCAGTGGAGCAGCAATCGTATGTGTAATTTTAATAATATTTTGTCTCTGTTGTCAACGCTGCTGCAGATATGGTCGGAAGTGGATACGGGCACAGCTGCAGGACGTCGTGGTGGTACCCAAAAATCCAACGCCTGTCTCAAAGAGTGAACCACACTCTTCATCAACTAAGGTGATATTTTCATAAATGATATTTTAAACTTTATTTCGTAGGTTAAGGTAACATTAGATTGAATTTTGACCAACGATTAATTAATAAAATAACGCAATTTCACTGTAACTAATTTCATTATTTAGATAAAATTACAAACATGTATTTTGAAACAAGGGTTATCCTACTCATATTAACATATCCATATTTACTGTAAAAACAATATAGTGTAACTTAACTCATGTATATGAAAAATGTAACAGAAATCGAACCTAGACCCACAGCCTTGTAACAACTAAACCATTTAGTGCTAAGCAACATTATATTGTAAGTAGATCACACAAATTGTACTCAAGTTGTCGTCACACCGTTAGTCATAGACATAACATACAGCATATTGTATTACAGTCTTGATAATGTATTCGTACTCTTGTTGAATTGCATTTTGTACTTGTAACTAGTAGGGTAGCACTTGGTTGTTTTGATACGTAAATTCTGTTTTAAAATTTGGATTGTAAATTTTTTTTTCTACCAAATTTTAGGAGGGGTGTGATGTAGGGTTAGAGGCGACACTACATTGTAATATGTTGACTCAGACTTTTCATACGTAACTCGGTAGCGTGATCAGTCGCCCCGGTACTCGCTAGCCGGCCACACGCAGATGTCCTATTGTTCTAAGTTATCGTGTAACAGTGTATGTGAATAAAATAAACTGTCAATACCGAAACCAGTATTTCTATGAACATTCCTTCAAGACAGTAGGGACTTAGGTGTACCATTCGCGGTATACACTAGCGAATATTTCCTACATGACTAAAACCCATCCATGTTCCTTCTTTGCCCTTTGTGTTCCAGGGCCACGGTATCTCTTTCGAACAGTCCCGCTGCCCTGGCAGGCATCGGCCCTTGCGGACCTCTACTTATTTGCTGACATCTCTTTGAGGCGCACGTGGAACACGAACGCGCCGTCGACACGGCCTGTCGTCATAAGACGGCCGGACGGCGAGCTGGCCCATAACTCGCCGTCCACAGGCCCGCGCCTACGGGGAACCTCCCGATGTTATGCATATGAGGCATATAAGCAAAATCAATCTATAATGTTCCCACTGCTGTGCTCTCTGTAAAGATGTGTCAGGACAGCGCGTACATTGGTACGCGTAGTCGTACACTTTTAGGGAACGCGTGCCGCGCGAGCTAGCTCGCAGGGCGAGCGCCGCGAGCCGGCGTCAGTCGGTTTTTGGTCTCGCGTCAAAGGGGACGCGCACTCCCGGGTACGCTATATTTGGACGGCAATATGGAGGGTTTCAATACAACCGCTATGTTTCTCGGAGTCATGGCGGATGACTGGCGGGGTTCGATTGAACTCGCGTTCAGGTTCGCGGTGGTCTGTACATTAGCTGCACGCGTATCCAATGTATGCGTGGACAGCGTATTCCGACTACGCGTAAAACATGAACGCGCAGTCTGTACACACCTTAAGAGTGTAAGCCGCAATACGTTTACGTTTTCCTCACAATGTTTTAATTCACCGTTTTTAGTGCAGTGGTGCGCCTGCTTGAGTTCGAATCCAGGACCTACAGCTGATAAGTCGGAACCGCTGCCAGTTTCGTCACTACTGCTCGTGATACTATGTAATGATTGGCGATGATTCTAACCATATTCGTCTTCTTTGCGTGTAGATAGACTCAAATAATACCCGACCACTATACAGCCCCCTGCTCAACTCTTTCGTTGGCTTCGTTTAAATCCTGGAAGGTTGGGCAAGAACGGAGGTGGAGCATAACGCTCCAGTAACAGCATTTTGAGGGTTGTCTCGTGCAACCTAGCAATACTTGTGCACTGGATTTCTGTTCACCTAAACGGGAATAAAAAATGACGAAAGAATGGACTTTTGTCATTTTTTTTGAAGACTATGGATACCTATACATACTCGTACCTCGCATGTTTTTATTTTTGAGTAATTTTATTGATATTTTTATTAAATGACTTTTATTGATTTTTGTAATGTAATGATTTTAATGACTTTTTAATGATATTTTTCTATGATTTTCTACTTTACTGTTTTTATTCAATCTCAATTCATTATTTATTATTCTTATTATTATTTTTTGTTGTATATGGGTTTTATGCCTGAATTAAAACACAATTTATTTTTTTTTTGTTTTTTTTTTTATATCCTGCAGAAGCGGTCCACACTATTATTGTATTTGGGTTGGGTCGATAATAGCCCATTTGGCTAAATTATTTCTACATCAGCCAACTTAGACCCGCAAACGGTTAAGAGATTTCCAGATTAGCCACTATAGTTCCTATTGAGATCATTCTATGCAGTGTTTTGGAAGATAATTCCGGATGATTTATTTTTTATGTTAGTTTTTACGGTTATTCTGTAACTTCACTTAAAACCTCACTCGACTGACGAAGCAGCAAGCTAGCGAATTCATTTGTTCTTAAAGTAAATCTTCAGCGTTCGAATTTCGAAGTGATGTTTAGAGAGAAGAATGATTTCCACCAAACGGCTCGCATCGCATCAGGTCGGAACGGATTTTACAATCTTAAAACGATATTAAATCGTGTACACAGTATTTAAAGTCTGTCCATATATATTACCAAGCCGCGCACAGCAGCTTGACCGGGGCCGTCTTCCGCGACACGCGATCGTAGCCGAAAGTATGCTGCGACGCGATATGGGCTCCGTTCACCTGTCGTCTTATCCGATCCGATCCATCACGGTAGGAATGAAACTATTTAACTAAGCGCAAAAATGGATATGTTCGCAAGCGACGGTACGGATCCGGTCTTATGGGTCGACATGCTGCCGGATATGATCGGCTGTCGCCGCATCCTTTGGTATCCTTTCCGATACGATGCGACGCGAGCCGTTTAGTGGAAATCATTTTTAACACTACTGAAATAGAATCATTATTTACGAGTAGGTTATTAGGAGCAGTCGTTTCGTGTTACATATTCATATTTAGCCATATCTGGTTAAACTGAAATCTGACTAAACCTACACGACTATGTAGGTTAAAAGTTAGGCAAATAAATACACAGTACGAATCGAACTAAAAATCATTGAGTTAGGAACCGGTGCGGCCACAGAATATCGTCACAATTATAATTATTATTATTTATTTATTTCAACCAACTTTGGATCATACAATTAAACTAAAATAAAAATTATTAATACAAAAGTGAAGAATTACATTTAAATTGCAAATTATATAATAATATTTAAAATTGAATTTATAATAGATAAACAAAATTAAATTAGATTAAATTAAAATCAAAATAACATTTAAAAACAAAATTAAAATAAAATCAAAATTAAAATAATACATCATATTCGTCTCATTTTTTCTTTTAAAAAGCATTTAATTTATACCATTTAATTTGTTTCGTTAGTTAAAAAATAATATTGAGCCTGTTCAACACATTTTGACCGTATAGGTAAGGCCGCTCTCTTGTGTATGAATAAGCAGTTTTTTTACAAGGTACACTCAACATGTCTTGTTAGTTAGTTTGTTAGAAATGAAAAGAGTGTCCGTGGAGTTTCTTGCCCGTTCTTCTCCATTGAGATCTACGCTAGGGAATGGGCAATTACAGTGCTTTCACAGTTTTTATGCCTTGTGACTGGGACTGTAGCTACATTTCATTGTTGTCTTTGTTTCGACAATTCAAAAGTTCCTGTAACCGGCCTACTTGAAATAAATGCTGGTTGCTGTTGCTGATTTTGATATTGAATGTATGGGTTAAATCTTGCTGAAACTGAATTTTAAACCAACTGAAATTTTGCTCACATCTTTGAATCTAGAAAAATATTTTTTTTTTTATAGCTCACGTAAACCTACTACCCAAATCATGTGATGAATATTCATGATAACAGTTTGCACGTCGATGTCTCATACACCGTGTATAACGTCTAGAAATTTCGTTTTAAATTCGCATTGAAAGCCCTGCAATTTCCCTAAAATTTTCCGCTGCAAATATTTTTTAAAAACAAGATTCGAACGTTCCATGAACTATACGAATACTTTCACAACGGCTATCAAATATGGCGACCAGCCAGCGTCATATTTTTAAACGACACACCCCGTCCTTGCAGTTTTTGAAAATGTTAAAAGATTTCGAAGAAATCATTTCATAGATAATGACCAGTAAACTCAGATTGTAGAACGTTGCGAATTCGTTCGTACTGATATTCTATCAAGTTCACTAGCTCACCTCACTCAAGTGAGCGTACATAATTCGAAAGCGAACTCATTTTTTTTTTTAAATAAATCATCGCGGATTCACAACGAGACACCGTTCGAATTTCGAAGTGATGTTTAGAGTGCGTTACTGGTTCTGTCGGTACATTCGATTCCGTTGTCAAATACTACGGGTCCATCCATGAGAGTGAGGGATCCGAGAGTACACCTGTGTTTACTCACACAGTTGTGTACTATAATATCTTTCACGTCGATGGCTAGTTTTCGCTGAGATTGGCTCAGTCAGGAGGGCTTTTATTTGTTGAACAACAAAGGAGACCTGAAGGTAATATAACATCATCATCTGCTTAGCTTTTTCCCAACTCTGTTAGGGTCGGCTCCTGGTCGAACGGAATGCAGCTAAATACCTTTATTTTACATGGGGCGCCTATCTGACGTCCACAACAAGTAAGTAGTGAGAAGTACCTCTGAATTGGTTGTCAGATTTTCGAACTTTCACTGACTACCTTTAACGTTACAGGTAGTCAGTGAAAGACGTTTAAACGTCAAATATCTACACATGACAGCCAGGACCAACGGCTTAACGTCCAAGGCACAGAGAAAGCTCGGTATGTAATAAATGGTCACCCAGCCACGAACTTACCTCGGCAAACGTTGCTTAACCTTGATGACCGACCAGTGAGCTGTTATTTTAAGTGTCTAGCAAGCCTAAGCCCCCAAAAAACGCTTAAGAACTTCAAAAGGCTTCCAAGTTTCGCCACCACAAGGTGGAAGGCTAATGCGGTGGCAAACGAACGTCAAAAACTATATCGAAGTCATAAATCAGCTTTCTTACTTTCGTGGCTTCTTCGCAAAAGTTGCTACGCAAACCGCGTAAGGGCAAATTCCACAAACGGTACTTGGACTTTACTTTTTAGTGGTATGGGGAACAAGGTCTAAATTTCCTCATCCTTCTTTGAATAGGGAGGATCCTCTGTGCTAAATCAAGGTCGCTCAGCGAGCTTTGGAACGGGTTACGCTTGGTGTCTCTCTGAGGGATCGCATCCAGAACGAGGTGGTCCGACAGAGATCCAGAGTTGTCGACATAGCTCTCAGAATAAGTAAGCTGAAGTGGCAATGGGCCGGCCATATTAGCCGCAGAAACGATGACCGTTGAGGTAAACGTGTTTTTGAGTGGAGACCGCGAATCGGCAATCGTAAGGTGGAGTGAAGATCTTTGCAGGGTAGCTGGTAGCAACTGGTTGAGAGTTGCTGAGAATCGAGTTAAGTGCCGTGAGATTGAAGAGACCTTTGTATAGCATCGGACTATTGAAGGCTGATGATGATGATGGGCTACTGGGTCCAACAATGGTTACCTGGTTTTTCTATATCTTCTTATCTTGCGGAGAACTGGCGTTATGCAGGAACTTGATTTTAGTTCTTCATTAGCATCATAGATGGTGCTACAGTATTTTGTATGTTCCATCAATGCTGCTACAACTTTGCTGTGGAGTCAAGTTGTGACCGAGTTGCGACCAATGACGGGGAAAATTTTAGATAACATTATTGCTATCGGAGGAAACCCTTGATGAGGCTGGTCCGTGGAGAATGATAAAAAAGGGAGGCCCAGCAGTGGTGAAATTGGGCTGTGGATGATGATGAAGCGGTTCCTACGTAAATGACCCTTATTTCAAAGTGGCTAATATTCAAAAAGGACGCGCGGGTTCGCGTGAAATGGAAAGAGTAAAGGGAAGCCCTTGCCCAGTAGTGGGACAGAGCAGGCAATGGAAAACAAATGTTCAAACAAACTTATTCGAACCTTAATCTGTTGCTCTTAATGTTGATATTAGAATGAAACACCTATTTTGCTTTGGAACGTAAAGTCATAGACCTATTTGTGAATTGAGCCCTAAGGAGTCACGCACAGGGGTGAAATTGAATCGGAAATTGGAAGCAAAAACATACTTTGATCTATCACCGTTTTGAAATGAAATATTCAGGGTGTAAGGAATATCAACGCTCAAAATGTTACCATAAAATAAGCACAATGTGATTCTAGGTCCCCAGGTAGAAAATTTAAGTCGGTTTGTAAAAAATACAACTAAGGAACTATAATATAACATAACATTGCATCACGCATGTTATTCCCGAAGAGTAAGACAGAGGTGTACCTAATTGTACACCCACATTTCGCCAGTTATGTTTAAGTCCCATGTAATATGGGCCCATTGCCATCCACCGGGCATGGCTGCTACTCAGAAATTCTTGATGGAATAGCCCCATAACAATTTGCCCAACCCGGGAATTGAACCCAGGACCTCATGCTCATGTTTTGCTTTCATATTTTTATTTAATTGACTGTATCTCTTTGTCCATTGCTCGATCTTATTAATTATTATTACATTTACAATTCAGTCTTTCACTAATGTTTACCAATGATGTATCCTAAGCTTAACTTAACAAAAACTTATTCCTAACTTAAGTTTTTGGCAGCAACTTAACATAATTCTTACAAAGCTTTATGTTTAAGTTATTAAGTCAGGTAGAAATGAAAGCTTTGTTCATTTCTCAGTCATCACTGAAGCTACTTATTAACTGCTTATTCCGCGGTTAAGTAAGAACTTAACAAATGTTAAGAACTTGGAAATTGTTCGACGTTTTTTAGGTAAAAGGCGATTTTATCTCAAACTGGACGTTTTCATCTATTTTACTAGCACTTGTCCGCAGTTTCAGCCAATCTTTAGACAAACTAATTCATGTACCCGGATACAAATAATCGTTTGAACTTTTCCAGTTCATATAGCTCTGTGCCGAAATTCCTCATAAAGACTGTAAGAAAATTTCGTCAATTTAAAAAACCACCAAACAATACGATTACATTATTTTAAACGCTCATACATCGTATCTCAAATGTGTGGTGACAGTCTTTGAGTAAAATAGCTGTGACATACGGACAGATTGACAGACTGATCGACTGATAGACTGACAGAGTAACAGACTAACAGATTGACAGACTAACAGACTGACAGACTGACAGTCTGACAGTCTGACTGACTGACTGACTGACTCAGATTAACAGACTTACAGACTGACAGACCGACAGACTGACAGACTGACAGGCTGACAGACTGCCAGACTGACATACTAACCGACTGACTGACTAAAGAGCGATATTTTTTTACATAAAATTTAATGTCATGGATTTCCGCTAAGTAACGCCTAATTCTAAAACTTGGTTGTCCTTAGAAACTCCTAATTCTTAATTTCTGATTGAAACACGAAGGTCCCTCTCCAACGCTAATAAGATGACCAAAAGAATACCAAGGCATAATTTCCAAGAATCCTAACCACGAATTACCAATGATAATCTAATCCAATTTCCACAAGACATGTAAGCATACATTATAGCCATGTTTTTCCCAACTTATTTTCTAAGAAACAAACAGTATAATAAATCTTGTTGCCAACATCAAAATGTTATGTGATGGTACTTTCAACCAATGTTTGGCTACCTAGAAATGTTTATATAACCTACTAGTGTGTTAAGATGGCGAAAGAATCTAGTGAAATAGCAAATTAATTGGCTTTATTCAAAAGGCATTTTTTTTTAATTATATTTACTATTTTTATATTTTTTTACTATTTTTTTTGCCCGCGACCTTCATAAGCGTGAAATAATTATAAAAAAAATATTACTTCCCTATTTGAATCGAATTTTGTTAACAATTTCAAAGGCATTATTTTTTTTGCACGGAACCTAATTCTTTTTCTAAAATAAAAGTAAGCTAAGTACTTCTTTTAACATCAGCTATCTGCTAGCAAAAGTCCCGTCAAAAGTCAGTCCAGCCATTGCGAAGAATAACCGGAAGAAACGGACAGACAGACAGACAAAAATTGTGACAAAAAAAAAAATTGTTTGAATTTTTTTTAGACTGGAAGCCGATCCGGAAGAGTTGCGGCAGATGATAATTACCCGTAAAAACTGTCAAAGATCTGCGAAGATATTCAAAGATACCCGAGACACGTAGCGGTCTATAACCGAAATGGATGGTCACTCAATGATCTCGGTTTTCTAGTCCCCCAGCATTAAGTTTCATCATCATCATCATAATCTGCCTAGCCGTTTTCCAACTATATTGAGGTCGGCTTCCAGTCTAACCGGATGCAGCTGAATACCAGTATTTTACATGGAGCGACTGCCTATCTGACCTCCGCAACCCAGTTAGTACTATACCCCCTGGGTTATACGATACCCCTTGGTAAGACTGGTTGTCAGACTTTTTGGGCCACAGACTACCTAACGCCTGTCAAAGATCTACAAATGACACCCGGGACCAACGGCTTAACGAGCTTTCCGAGGCACGGAGGAAATTCGGTATGTAATGGGTGGTCACCCATCCACAGACCAACCTAGGCAAGCACGGCTTAACCTAAAGATCGATCCGAGCGGCTGTTATTATGTAGCCACGAGCTCCTCCAGTTCTTCTTCAGTCTGTTCAGTCTTAAGTTTCATTATCATCAGCCAAAATTTAGCACTGCTGGGTATAGACCTCTCTTCACTTGTGCCAGTCCCCACGTTTTTGTGGAGATTTAAGCTTAATCTAGGAAAAATACTGTGATTTTTTTCTTTGTTATTTTTTTTTACTTCGTGGCTAGTGCTAAGGGCCAATCTCTCAGAAATATCTGTGAATGAGTCAATAAGCACCCCAGAATAGATGGTCAATCAGGACTCCAGCTCATATCTTAACGGCGGTCCACTTACAAAGCAGACAGAAAAGTTTTTCTTACTTGTTTGTTAGAGCAAGTCCGACGAAAACATCGTTAGGTTCAATGGTTTATTATTTTTTGGGGTTCTGCATAGATTCGTCGGATGGGTTCCGTTATTTTATTTCTTTTGAGGATGGAGTTCAGATTTTTGCAGATTTGTAGAGGTACGATGCAATGAGTAATAGTTTGTCTGCCACGTTGGTCTAGTGAGCGCAAGCGCGACTGCTGAGCATGAGGTCTTGGGTTCGATTCCCAGGTTGGGCAAAGTGTTATTGGGTTTTTCTGATCAGGAATTTCTGTCTGGATTTGTAACCGGTTGATGGTAAAAGGCCTGCTATTACATGGAACTTAAATATAACTGACGAAATGTGGGTCTACTATTGGGTACACCTCTGCCTAACCCTTCTGGGATAACAGGAGTAATGTGATGTCATAGTTTACCCAATTAGTTGGCGTTCTTAAGATTCTGATGATGAGATGGGAAATCATCAAATGCGGAGGAGGGGCCCCCCGCCTCCCCCCCCCCACTCTGGGCGGAGCGGAAGGGAGTGTCAGACTTGTACTGACTAAAACCCATCCATGTTCCTTCTTTGCCCTTTGTGTTCCAGAGCCACGGTATCTCTTTCGAACAGTCCCGCAGCCCTGGCAGGCATCGGCCCTTGCGGACCCCTACTATATGGACAGGCTTCAATCCAACTATACGCTGCCAGATACATTACGTCATTATTTATCGGAACGTCCAAAATTTGTCCCTTAGAAACAGTAAAAGCTTTTAAGATTAATAAAGATTTTAGTATATGGAAAGTGTTTTTTTTTTTACGAAAGACATGTTTAACATCACGCCTGTAATCCCCGAAAAGTTAGACAGACATGTAGCTTATTAGTTCACCCACATTTCGCCAGTTATGTTTAAGTCCCGTGTAATCGGGGGCGAGCTTGTCGCCATCATATCATCATCATCTGCCTAGCCTTTTTCTTACTATATAGGGGTCGGCTTCCATTCTAACCGGATGCAACTGAATATCAGTATTTTACATGGAGCGACTGCCTATCTGAACTCCCAACCAAGTTAGTACTGGGTAATACGACATAACTTGGTAAGACTGGTTGCCAGACTTTCGGGCCACTGATTACCTGTAACGAGTGTCAAAGATCTACAAATGACAGCCGGGACCAACGGCTTAACGAGGTTTCCGTGGCATGGAGGAAACTTGGTATATAATGAGCCTATTGCCATCAATCGGGCACAAATCCAGACGCCGTGGCTGCTTTTGAAAAATCACTGATGGAAAAACCCAATAACACTTTGCCTTTGAATGGAATCCAGGACCTCGTGCTCAGCAGTCGCGCTTACGATCACTAGACCAACGAATTTACAACAAAAATAAATGATTTTATTGTGGCGTGATATAAATTTATAACCAATATCAATCTATCAATTTTATCTTTTCAGCCAATTACAAACAAATCTCAACAAACAAATAATTTAATTTAACACAATAAATATATCGACGGATGCTATAAAACAGAGTTAGTACAAAAAAAAAAACACTGAACGTATTTACCGGTGGAAAATGTATACAGGGTGTTGACATAATTCACAATTTCCGTTACAGGGTGTTAAGTTTCACGGTAGGTAGGCATTGGGGCAAAAAAAAGTGTGCCAAGTAGAATTTATTTTACGATTTTATCGTCACTCATTTGCGCCCGAATTTTATGAGGCAAAGCCGCCAGTGGTACAAATTACTGGTTTATACACGCCATGCCGAAAGAACCTAAAATCTTTTGCTAATAAAAGCTAGTCTCGCAATATTGGAACTGCAGATTGATTCTCAATCTTAAGATTTGGTGGTGTGATGTCTAGCGATCAGATCGCGTTAGAAACACCGCCCTACGCTCCATAACTCAAGTAGCTGATGTTTGAGTTAAAACAGATAAGCTGAAGTGGGAGTGGGCTGGCCACGACGAAATAGCCGTCGAGGTAGGCCGCGGCGAAGGTGGTATGACGAACAGATCATGTGCGCAGGGCAAATGAGGCCAGAAAAACAGATAGGTTTGAAAGAAAAAAGAGGGACACAGTATAGGCTATGAAAAAAAAAGATTACGTCTTTCCTCTTACTCACAAGCTATCTCCAAATATTTTTATTAAAATTGGGACTACTTTGGCATAATACTGTTAACAGTAACCTAGTATCACCCTACTGCGTTACAACCTGCGTTCCATAACTCAGGTTGCAGATGACGGAAAAAAAAATGCCAAGCTAAGCCACGTAGCACGAAAGCACCCAGAGAGGTGGGCAAAAATCGTCATTCACTGGATTTCTGACGGAGGAAATCGCTGCTGAGGTAGACCGCAGCTAAGGTGGACGATCTGATCTTGTTTGCGGGGTGAACAAGGGCAGATACAGCATCAGATAGAGAGGTTTGTAAGGAGAAAGTGGTACCTTTGGCCAGCAGTAGGACACGTAACTGCGTTAGAAGGTTGGTTGTTGGTGGTTGGTTGTTGTTGGTGGCAACAATAAAAAATCAATCAAAAATCAATAAAAAAAATCAAATAAAAAAATCAATCAAATCAATTATTAACTCAAATAGTAGCTACAATTTATTGTGGCTACTATTTGAGCCAATAATTTGAGTCAACGCACGTATGTTCCCCGGTCATTATCCTATACCGGAAGTATTTATTCGGGGTTCCAAGTTTCACGTACCGTGGAAATTGCCGAGGTCAAATTGACATAATTCAACCCCCACTAATGTACACAAAATTACTTTGTCATACCATAATGTGAAACACACATAAGCCTAGAAGTCAATATTATATATTATACATAATAAAGTACCAAGTGTATTCACGATCGTATCACACACAACATTTGGAATAATTAATACAATCGAACGAACTATTTGGTGTACAGGTAAACTTATTCATATTTTCATTACGTATGTTTAAATTTTTTCCAATTGTAAACCCTCGATTTTTATTGGAGCCTAAAATACAGGCTTTACCTAGTTTGGGGCCAATTAATCTTTTAGTTACTGTACTGCCAGTGTTAGTTTTTAGGTGTCAGTTTTTTTTTTTGACAGGTTTCTACGACTGGAATAAAAAATAGTCTAACCCACTTTATGGTACACCAGTGTGAATTTAGTCAGACAGCGTTGGTTTCGTTTTTTAACCAACTTCTAAAAAGGAGGTGGTTCTCAATTTAGCTGTTTTTTTAATATTTGTTACCTCATAACTCCGGGAATACTGGTCCGATTTACGTGATTCTTTTTTCATTATTTATTTATTAAATTTATTCACATTGCTTGGGTAGTTTTATTATGAGTTACCTTCTATGGTACATTTTTTTCTTCTATGTCTATATGGATGATCTGCTAAAAACTTTTAGTGACAATTGAAAATTATTGTATACTCAAATAACATTTTGTTTGTAAATTTTCGACTTTCTACTACAGTACCAACATTCATTTTTCTCGCATTTCAATTTTTTATTATTAAATGGCACACACAGAAGATTATTAATTAGGTAAAAGTAGTTTCAAGTGACCTGTATACCAAATAGATTCGGCCACTGTACATACAATACATAATGTATGACGGCACCAAGGATAAGTCATATATCAAAAGCGTTATGACTAAGCGAACAAACATTTAAACACTATGACAAATTGGCCTAAAATACCCCACTTTCGACTTAGTATTTACCAACAATTTTATGTAAATCAAGAAATTCGGGGTTCTGCCGAAATTATAGCGTTAAAACTTATCTTTGGCGATCAAGGTCAGTAGTATTAACCTAGAAATGGTAATTTTCGAAAGGAAGTAAAATCAGTTTTTATCTTTGTGTAAGGAAAAGATAATAATTATATCGGTCTAGACAAAAACACTAAGCCTGATCAAGGTTTCAGATTAAGCTTCGCTAACAAAAGGAATCATATTTAATATCATATCGATGATAAAAAGATTTAAGATAAGGATTACAAGCGTGATGTTATGTTTTTTTCGTTGTGGTCTCAAAGAATACCACCACCCCATCTCATCTAGCGGGTGTCGTAAGAGGCGACTAATGGAATACTTAGCATAAGCATAAGCATAGCATAATCAGCCTATTAATGTTCCCACTGCTGGGACGCAGGCCTCCTCTCTATGAGAGGGATTGGGCTATAATCCACCACGCGGGCCCAGTGCGGATTGGTAGATGTCACATGTCTTCGAATTTTTGGTTCTAGGACATGCCGGTTTCCTCACGATGTTTTCCTTCACCGTTTTGAGAGCAGTTGTGATGAAATAACTTACACAAAGTAATGCGCCAGGCTGGGTTCGAACCCACGACTTACTGCTCGTAAGTCGGGGTCTCCACCACTGGGCCACCGAATACTTAGCATATTTACAATAAATAATAAAGAAGCATAATAGCATTCCCAAGGAAGGTTGACGTCAGGCAGGTGGCCGGTCATAAAATCTTTGCCAAAACCCAAAGCAGTATGATGATTAGTATAAATGGAAGTAACGTCAGGGCTAGGGCTTAACCCGCAGGCGACAAGCAGGGGCAGCACCCGGCCACTGCCCACCCCAAATGAATTAGGATAAGGGCAAGAGAATGATGATGGTCTCATGTATTTAGAAAAGCACTTTATACTTGTGTACGGAAAAATTTCGATCTACACAAGAAAATAAGATAGAATATCCTACCTACAATAAAATTGAATGGAACACCAACAAAACGAATGAACTCGCTATCGCAACACTCGGGGACGCTAGTGGTGACACAAAGAAGAACCCTAGTTTTGAGTGCAAACTGATTGTCTGGAACTTTTGAAAAATTTCGTTTGAATGTCTTATTGTATGGAGAAATAGGGATTGATGTAGACAAGTGAGGTTTCTATTTAGAAACTGTTCGTCTATTTCATAATCTATGGGCGTTGGGCTTGCAAAAAAAAAGGTTGAGAGACTTACAATATAATGTGTAGTGTAGGTAGTCTATATACAGTTTGTTTCACGGAAAAGTTGAACGTCAAAATTCCAAATTTTTTACGCGTTTTTGAATACAAGTCTTTTAAGTTTTTTTTTAAAATTTTATTTAGCGTATTCTGTCCCACTGTTGGGCAAAGGCGTCCCCCATTACTTTCCAACTCTCCCGGTGTTTTGCCTCCTCTGGCCAATCAGTCAGGAACGAGTCTAAATCGTCACGCCAGCGTTTCTTAGGCCTGCCTCGGTGACGACGACCGTCTTCAGGCACCCACTGTGTGACGATTCTGGCCCATCTGTCCTGACCCATCCTAGAAATGTGAAAGTTATTACTAAACTTTAAATATACCATAGACCCCTGTATCCTTATACTGTCACTTACGGGATATCTTCCGTGATTGTTCATTATTTTGAGCTCCCGATATTTCGGCGCTGTTGTAAGCGCCATGATCGTGGGTTGGCGAAATATCGGGAGCTCAAAATAATGAACAATCACGGAAGATATCCCGTAAGTGACAGTATAAGTTTAGTTGTAAACCGTGAAAGCTTAAAACAGTATTTGACCCCTGTATCGTTGCATGTACCTACAGTGACTTTCCACACCAAAGAATAAGAATCGTTTGTAACATTGCTGGTTGTCAACAATGAGCCATTTATTTAATACAAAAATATTCCACCAGCACCAGTCTAAAAGCCAGCAGCAGGGCAAGTGGCAGAGGGGCAGGGGTCTGTGGTACCTGTCTTACCGAGGGTATCGTATTACCCAGTACTATTTGGGTTGTGGAGGTCAGATAGGCAGTCAATGTATGTAAAATACTGGTATTCAGCTGCATCCGGTTATACCGGAAGCCGACCCCAATATATTCAGGAAATGGCTAGGCAGATGATGAATTCAAAAACCTTATTCTTACAACTTGATTAACACATTGATTTAGCCTAAAAATCAGACAAACGTCGCCTTTGACAAAACTTTGCCATTTAAATAAACCCAATCTCGGGTACTATCTACAACAAACCATTTTCATCCTTAATCCAATAAGCATAAAGCTTTAATGACACACTTATTATTACCTGAAATAAACGAAGTCAATTCTAGATTCTAGAAAATTGGAACGACAGACGATTTTGAATTATAGACAGGAAATTTTAAGGTGTAAATTGTATTGAACAGCCTGATACAACCAAAGTCAATTTTGGAGGATTAGAACACCAAACGATTCTGAATTTTACGAAGGAAGTGTTATGGTATAAATTGTATTGAACAGTTAACGTATACAAATAAATAGTATCTATCTGAGAATAGACAGTTAGTTTGTTTGTTGAAAAGCGAAGTTATTTCGAAGTCAAACTGGAGTTTCGTCGGCTTTTCATTGAACTTTGACTGCGGTCTAGTTTGGCTTTAAATGTATCCTTTATCGGGTTTAATTTATAAATAGGAAACTATCCGGGCTAAGTAATTAATTTGAGGTAGTGGAGTAGTTGAATTCAGTGCTTTAATTCAATGAATACAATTGGACAAAGATGTATAATCTTGTTTCAAAATTTAATGGGTGTAAAAATATCCTTAACGAAGCCGAAAGGCGTTGTTCTCCCCGCTATTGCGATGAGTTTTTTGTTGTAGACCATACCTGGGAACCTTCTAGTTATGAACTTTAGGGGTCAAATTTCCAACTATTTCGCAAGTTTTTTATTTAATACAAGTTTTTAATGTTATAACTTTACTTTAAATACTTCCATGACCATCGTACTGATCTATGCTTTATTCAACACAATGTATTGAGAGCGTTACATTGAGTCCTACCGTAACATGTGATTTTTCACCCCAAAAAAAGTCGTTTACCAACAATATTTTTTTTCGGAAATATCCGTTTACACTTTGTATAATATTCATATATTATACATAATTGACACAGACCTAAAACTTAGTCCAATTCTTACGCTCAGAAATACACAACTAAAATAAAAAATCTCACTCATCATCCGCCTGCCATCCTTTTGGGTTGGCTTCAGTATAACCGGATACAGCTAAAAACCAGTATTTTATTAACTGACCATCTGACCTCCACAACCCAGTTACAGCGTTACACGATACTCCTCAGTAAGACTGGTTGAAAGTTCTCAGCTCAGTGATCTTGTTCAAAACCTTAGCAAGAACTTAAACTCGGACGGGGCGAGGTGAAAAATGAAAATAATTGTTCTCTTCAAACAGAGTAAGGGTTTTCACGGAAAACTACCTCGGTAATAAGGGCTGGGAAATGTACAAACTCGCTGGAATTTTCTTAGTTGAAAATCAGTTGCGTGGTATAACGAAGTGGATTAACGTAAAAAACATCATTGTTCAAGTATTATAGTAAAGTATGTAGTATCAATCAATCAATCAATCAATCAACTTTATTTGCACACACAATATACACCGTGACTTTTTAGTCGTCTTACAACGGCAGCCCACTTCATGTATTCAATGAATACTAAACATTAAAAAAAATAGGTATTTATGAGATTTTAATAATTTAAAAATAAAAATATTATTCAGTATTGTGACGCATGACGTAGTTAAAACACCCTGTTGCGAGCGATGATCTACTGGACTCGAGTGCTGGTTAGGTATATGTTCTACCGTTTGACACGTAAACATCACTAACAGGATGTTTCATAATTTTATTAAATTTTTTTATTATTATTTTTCTTTGTACCTATTATAGAAAATAAAAAAAATCACGCCTAGAGCTATTTTATGTCGGGCAAATAGAGTGGACGACCTTTGTAAGACGACTAAAAAACCACGGTGTACATAAATTATTTTACATTGGTCCGATTCGACAATGACACACAATTCAGGTTAGTAGTAAGTTTGACGGCACGGTTGGCGCAGCGGCTGAACGATTGGTTACTGCGCTGCGTGTTGCGGGTTCGATCTCCGCAAGGAACAAATATTTGTATGACCTACAGGTAGTTGTTCCGGGTCTGGCTGTTGGTGTATGTGAGTTTAAATGTTTGTAAAAACACCCACGATACAGGAGAAATTAATTTATAAAAAAAGTGTTGTAGTTTTTAAACACTCCGTAACATCAGCACTTAAAAGGTTTTGAATTGACTTAGGAGTAAGTTTACAACTTATTTATGAACTAGATTTTTCCGTGGCTTCTCTCACGTCGAGTCTCAAAGTTATTCTACATGAACAGACTGCCAGAATAAAAATTATCTTTAATCCTAACCTAGGTACACACTAACTCAGTAAGTGCTAACCTTCAATCTTTAATATGTTAAAGCTTGAGGTGTTTTCTCAGTGTTATGGCTCCAGAGACAGAAACCTCCTCACATTACGAGCCGTATCGAGGAGTACTGCCTTCTGAATCAGGCCCTTGATCCAACCGCCTAAAGAGAGCCTCGAAATATGGTCGTCGAGGCTCTTGGCCATAACGCCATTGGCCGTCACAACATGTACGCCTGGCAAAGCAAACAGTGAGACATAACTTTTTTTTGATTACACCATGTACTTTCTTTTACCTATGTGTTACAAATAAACGTATTTAAATTTAAATATGACAATCGGCCAAATGATAGACCAGTTCACATTCCACATGTCGACAACCTCGTGTGCCAAGTCGAGATATTTTATTTGTTTCTCTTTCTCAGCTTTCACGAAGTTTTTATTACTAATTATTATAATTTGTACACACTAGTATGCGCACTACCCGTAGATGATATTGAGCAGCTCACGATTAGATAGATGTTCTAAGCTCGACATGATATTCCCCGAGGGCTCATAGATCACTGCGTACCGTCCATGTAGGAAGAATATTTCTGCGTTACTTACGCAGAAATATTCGCATACGTTTAGTAGATGTATTAACCTAGTTTTACAGTTTTAATTTTATTTTTTGTGAAGGTAACAATATCGTACTTTAAAATATTCAAAATCTTATTTTTAACATCATTTTAGATCCATTTGTAGTTTGTTAATAATGTGTGTGTAATGTATGTGTTGTGTGTGTGTTTGTTACTGTTACTGTTAGCCTGTATCATCCCACTGCTGGACACATGACCCCATGACTTCAAAATTCTTCAATCCAGGCCCAATGTGGACCACTGGTCGTTGGTTTTGTCCAGCTCGTCCCGCCATCTCCTGCGAGGTCTACCGCAGCGCCTTCTGGCTGTGTCAGGGCTCCACAACGTGGTTATTTTGGCTCATAGCTGCTGAGGGCATGCGGCAGACATGGCCAGCCCTGTCATGATGCAAATCATCATCATCATCCGAAAGACGTCCACTGCTGGACGTAGGCCTCCCCCAAGTATCGCCACATTGACCGGTCCTAAAATAGTGATGATTAAAAAAATATACTTCTTCGAAATCTTGTATTAATCAAACAAATGTACTGTGTTCGCAACATTTTAAATGGAACAGCATTTATGGAGTGATTCACATGAAAACAGGAATGACATGGCCGTAATTTAGTGTGTCTTTAATTAGCATAAGCATAAGAATAAGTACAATCAGCCTTTAATATTCCCACTGCTGGGACACAGGCCTCGTCTTTATGAGAGGGAATGGGCTATAATCCACATGTGTCTTTATGCGTGAAAAATCAGTCTGGATTTATGTCACGTATTTTGCGTAGTAAACGTAAATACGCGTGAATTCTATCGAGTAATTTTCCGCTTGTATGTCAGTTTACGACCGTGGTAATTTCCAAGGGGTATCGTATTATTCAGTACTAACTAGGTTGTGGAGGTGAGATAGGCAGTTACTCCATGTAAACCATTACTGAATCCGGTTAGACTGGAAGCCAACCTCAAAATTGTTGTAAAAGGCTTCCTGGTGATGATGACGTGAGTAAGTGGGAACCCTAATATTTTTCTAAAATAAAAGTAGTTTAAGTTACTCCTTATAACATCAGCTATCTGCCAAATACAGTCTCTTCAAAATCGGTCAAGCCGTTTTAGATATTAGCCGAAACAAACAGACAGATTAAAAAAAAGTTAAAAGTCTTTTTTTTATATTTTTTATTTGTATCATAAAATAAAGAAAGTATATACTTATTTTTATAAATAAGTAAATACTTTCATGTGCATTCAGTAAAAAGCTGTTATTTTGAAATTATAAACAGACACTAATATTTTATTCTTCTTCTTTATCGTGTGGTTAGTACCTAACCTGGTGGCAGAGTTTTTATGTAAAGCCAAGTCAGAGGTCCATACCTCTGACTTGGCTTTACATGGCCGGCCGTCAAGGAATTCTCTCAGGCATGCTGGTTTCCTCACGGTGTTTTCTTATTCCTGCTAGTGATAAGTATAAGTGATATATTTTATTCATTTGTATAGATTATACAGGGTGTAAACAGACTCTTCACATAGCCGTCAACCAAGCCTTCTGTACATCAAACTAAGTAACTTTACGCAAAAAATATTACTGGGAATCGACTTTCTTTTTTGGTGTGAAAAATCACGCTTTACGGTAGGATCGAATGATGGAAAGCACTCAAAGCATTGTGCTGGTGGATGGATTGAATAGTACGGGGGTCGTAGAGGTGTGTAAAGTAAAAATGTTACATTAAAAACATGTATTTAAAAAAAAAACGAACTTTGACCCAAAATATCTCCGTAACTAGAAGGCTCCCAGGTATGGTCTAGAACAAAAAAATGTTCGCAAAGACGGGGAGAACAAGTGCTTTTCGGCTATGTTAAGGGTCTATTTACACCCTTTGGAATCCTCACCATGCTTTACAGTTACACACACACACTTCACCAACCCGTACTGGGCCCGCGTGGTGGATTATAGCCCATTCCCTCTCATAGAGAGGAGGCCTGCGTGCCAGCAGTGGGAACATTAATAGGCTGATTATGCTATGTTATGCTACACTACACAGTTTGACTTCTACGTAGAATGTACTTATTTGCAACTCGACACAGGAATACATCCATCTTGGGCATAAATCGTTTAGCCATTTATCTCAATAAATTGATGGGAATGGGGTATTTAACTGCGGTATAGCCTTTGTGAAACTAAACAATGGACTCGAACCTAAGGCTCTCTTTGAAATCAAGATATTGTATTCTGATAGCCTAATCAGCTAATCTGCTATTGACGAATAGTAGGCATTTATTTCTGTGAATTTGTTTTAAAGATCACTTTTACACGTGGTCGCAAGCGCGACTTCTGAGCATGAGGTCCTGGCTTCGATTCCCGGGTCGGGCAAAGTATTATTTGGTTTTTCCATCAGAAATTTCTCAGTAGCAGCCACGTAGCCTGAATTTGTGCCCGGTTGAAAGCAATAGGCTCGCCCCCTTTTACATTGGACTTAAAACATAACCGAACGCATTGCGAAATGTGGGTGTACTATTAAGTACGCCTCTGCCTAACCCTTCGGAGATTACAGGTATGGTGATGTTATGTTTTCATCTGCCTAGCCTTTTCCCAACTATATTGGGGTCGGCTTCCAGTCTAACCGGATGCAGCTGAATACCAGTATTTTACATGGAGCGACTGCCTATCTGACCTCCACAACCCAGTTAGTACTGGGTAATACGATACCCCTTGGTAAGACTGGTTGTCAGACTTTTTGGGCCACTGACTACCTAACGACTGTCAAAGATCTACAAATGACACCCGGGACCAACGGCTTAACGTGCTTTCCGAGGCACGGAGGAAACTCGGTATGTAATAGGTGGTCACCCATCCACAGACCAACCTAGGCAAGCACGGCTTAACCTAAAGATCGATCCGAGCGGCTGTTATTATTTAGCCACGAGCTCCTTCGTGTTATGTTATGTTTTACACGTCTAAAATAAATGAGGTATTCAGCGTTAAAGTACTTAATGAAGTCGGTATCTACACTAAGAAGAAACTCTTAAACAAACTCAGTGGTCGAAGACTTTTTGAAATCCAGACATAATCTTATTAATCTTGCTTATGTCATATTATGTGGACCCGTTAGATTAAGTCACTTAATGAGGTAGTGCTAGGGTAATCCGCGAAATACCTTTTTTCTTACGTTTTTTTGCAATTTACAGGTCAGTGTCGGGTTGTATGTTGATTTTTTATTTATTTATTTGCGTTCTACAAGGTAAAAACATGGTGTTATACAAAAGGCTTAAAAGCAAAGAGCCGTTATAGACCCCGTCGGGGCACAGCAAAATTTTGTGTAATTTGTACAATCTTAAACTTAAAATTAAAATATACTTGAAACCAAACAATCACATTCGCGATAAAAAAAAAAACTTATAATAATAGTAATCAATCAAAATTCAATCAAAAAAGACAATATACTTAAAAGTTAAAATGTCAGTCGTACAAAGCTAAAAATTAAAATAAAATTATGCATGAAAACTTAATTATATATAATAATTAAAATATAATCACGGTCGTAACACGTATGTATTTATAGAATTATTAGCTTTAGCCCGCGACTTCGCCCGCGTGGAAGTCGAAAAATATCCGACGGGAACGTACCGAACAAACACAGTTACTTACCTTCATCCCCCTTTTTAACCCTTCGGGGGTAGAATTATCAAAAACGCTGAGACACGTGTAAATTAATTTACAATCGTCAGCCTGAACACAAAATTTTAGAAAGAAAGAAAACATATTTATTTGGCCCATGCCATAAGTGCACACAACAAGCACAAAAATAAATATTTAAAAAATAAATAATCTTAAATATATACAATAAAAATGTTAAAACAAAACAACAAAAAAAAAAGGAGATAATATTGTGTGTCTCACGGCTGCGCAGAAAATAGAAGAGATTTTAAGATCCTAACTTCAAAACTGACGGACTTTCATATAAACTTCCATCCCCTATTTTACCCCATTAGGGGTGAAATTTCCAAAAATCCTTTCTTTGTGGATACTTAATCTTCACAAAGAACACACCCTCCAAGTTTCATGTCTCTAGGACCAGCGGTTTGAGCTGTGTGTTGATATATCACCCAGTTAGTCAGTCAGTCAGTCAGTCAGTTTACCATTTTATATATATAGATAATCATTAAAATCATCAATACAAGCTTCGATGTTCATGTAATTCCATTGAATGACTATTTTATAAAAAAAAGGTCGCGGGCTATCCTGGCGTTATCACCTTACGACTTGACTGTACATAAAATAAAATAATATAAGCTTTTGACAACCGTTCTTGAGTGAGAGAAAGATAGAAACAAAGACGTATCTGTTAACGACATTGTGTGCTCTTTCTAACATACTAAGGAAATGGAAAAAAAAACACATGCGGAAATAAATATAACGAGTAAAACCACAATCGAAACCTAGTCAAGCCTTCAGCTAATTTCGAATTGTACTGCAATTGCATAACCACATTCTAAAACCAACTCAATCTAAACCTAGTTAAAGTTCACATTCCCGTGAACAAACTCACCGAAACGAATAAGGGTGACTTGTAAGTTAGTTACAGCAGAGGAATTTGGGCTCTATGTTCAAGAAAGTTAAGTTTATTTTCATATGAAGCTGATTTCAGGAATAGGTTCTGAAATCGTACGGGCTTTCAGTTCGCCGGTGAGGTTCGGGCATCAAAGTTGTTTCGGACAAATTCGGTAAAAAAATACGAATGGACATTATACTGTGTGTTTATGTTTGTCGTGTTGTATACATTGTGGTTGATTTTCTGAATGCAAGTGTTGTGTGAAAAAAAAAAACAGGCTTTGTTTAATTTTTATTTTATTGTTTGTTTAAAATGTGCTTTGTTTACAAAAAAAACTTTTTGTTTTGTTTTAATGTTTAGTTCGTTGGAGCTTTTTTTTTGTATTTTGAATTTGGTTTTCGGGACATATTTGAAATTTAAGGTTTATTCTGAAATTACAACGAAATTATACTGAAATAGACCGCGTTATCTTTGCTATACTAAAATTAATAAATTAAATAAGTAGCAAGAATTTACTGACTTGTAGAGGTCAGACTGACTGTTGCTCCAAGTAAAATACCTATAATCAGGTACATCCGGTTAGACTGGAAGTCCACCTCAACATGATAAGAGGATAAAGGCTAGGCAGCTGATGATGATTAACATGTTATTTAAATAACTTATATTCAAAATATATTAGAAAAGACTTTGATTTATGACTTTATAATTTATGAATAACGTAACTTACAATATATTTTTATGCAAGTAGAGAATATACTTACCTTGATATATTAGGTGAAAAAGTACCATTAGCGAAACCGAAAGGCACTTGTTTTCCCCGTCATTGCCATATTTTTTTTGTTCAAGACCATACCCGGAAACCTTCTAGTTACGGAGATATTGGGGGTTTATTTTATAAATACACGTTTTTAATGTTATATATTTACTTTAATGTTTTTGATGCATTACATTGAGTCCTACCGTACAACATGAATTTTCACCCCAAAAAAAAAATCGTTTCTCAACAATAATTTTGGCGTAGAGTTTGATGTACGGAATGCTTGGTTGACGGCTTCGTGCAGGGTCCGTTTACACCATGTATAATTACTTTTCTAAATCAGGGGTCACAGTGATTATTACTAACAGAGCTGAAATCTACAAAAACAATATCAAATCTTACTTACATAAACTATCCAGACAGATGATAACATCTTTCAGATTTTTACGACCTTGTTTACCATAAAAGGTGGGCAGAGGTCCAAAGAATATTCTCTAGGTACTATTACAACCTAGAGACTTGTCCAATAGAATCCAATTTGTAGTAAGAGCTATCGACAAATAAAAACTACTGTTAATTTATGGCATGTTTATTTAATACGAAAGGTTATTTATTTAAACTTCATGTACAATGTGAGACCTTTGGTTTAAATAGGACAACATTGTGATAGTTTACAAAAAACAATATACAGGGTGTATTTTTTTTTGTGCTGGAACATGCCTAGGAACCTTCTAGTTACGGAGATATTGGGGGTCAAAGTTCCAACTTTTTCACAAGTTTTTTTTTAAGACAAGTTTTTAATGTTATAACTTTACTTTAAATATCTCCACGACCCCTGTACTATTCAATGCAGCCATCAGCACAATATTTTGAGTGCTTTACATTGATTCCTACTGTAAACCAAGGATTTTCACCCCAAATAAAATAAGTTTCCCAGCAAACAAAAAATTGCTTAGAGTTACTTAGTTTGATGGAAAGAATGCTTCGTTGATGGCTTCGTGAAGGGTCCGTTTCTATGACTCTTACCTGTCGGCAATTAAATTTAGGTCAAAGCCTCCACATTGTCTGACTGAATACCTAGAACAGATCATCACCATCATCTGCCTACCTTTTCTCAACATGTTAGTGTCGGCTCCCGATCTTACCATAGTTCAGACGACCCCAACATAGTTGGGAAAAGGCTAGGTAGATGATGATGATGATAGTGTCGGCTTCCAGGCGAACCAGATTCAGCGGAATACCAGTATTTTACATGGAGCGACTGCTTATCTGACCTCCACAACCCAGTTAGTGCAGTATACCTGGAATAGATATTCTTATTATAAATGGATGAGTACTGAAACGAATCTAGGAAGTGGTACCTATATTTAGGAAGTTTCACAGATAGATAGCCAGCAGTTGCTTTAAATATATTTTTAGCACAGATATATTGTATTGCAAACATCTGAATCCAGAAGTAGAGAGACAAGATGCAACGAATCGAAAACGAATAATAAGAAGTCCTAAAATTCAGTATTATATTGAGATAACGCATCTTCACATTGTTAGATTATATACTAGTTATTGCCCTTGATCTTCGTCCGCGTGAAGTTAATATAAAAATATTACGCCCAAATTTGAATCGGATTTTTTTAACAATTTGAAGAGTTTTAATTTTTTGCACGCAACTCTAATTCTTTATCTAAAATAAAAGTAGGTTTATTACTCCTTATAACATCAGCTATCTGCTAGTAAAGTTCTGTCATTAGTCCCGCTGTTTCAGAGATTATCCGGAACAAACCGACAGACAGAAAGACAAAATTTAAAAAAAAATTTTTTTTTTTTTGTAAAAGTATATACTTTCATAATATGCATTAATTAAAAAGCTGTTATTTTGAATTAATAAAACAGACACTTCAATTGTATTTATTTGGACAGATACAGACTGAAATTCATTAAGATGTAAACATGTTGAACGAACAACGAAGTTTTATAACATTTCATATACAAAGGACATTGAGCAAGTTACTATGGCACTTGGTTGCGCAACTTTTGACACAGTATAGTAATGAAAATTTTAAAACAAGGTTAAATTCAAAATTAAATATTGTGGGGTTTTTGAAAAAAAACATAAGTTGAATACCTACCTATTGAGGTTATGTTACATCACAACAATCAAAACGTCAAGGCTAAAAACAAAATTCTCGGCTTACCGAGTTAACACGGTAAACAGAAAACACCAGTTTGTTTGACATATCATCGAAAAGTGTTGTGACACGACAATAGACTACGGCGTCATAACATTTTCGATTATATCTTAATTGTTTTATTTTTGCCTAGAAATTGCTTTTTTAACGAAAAAATAGTAACATAATTAAAGAATAATGATAATGACAACTCTTAATACTTTTTAGTTGCAAATGTAGATTATTTTGTTGTTCCACGATTTATGTTAATGTTTAATCGATCGATTATAATTGAAAAAGGAGTCGCTTCACTATAATGTAACAAATGACTACTTATTGTATTAAATACTAATTAAAATTAAAATAGAAACCCCACAAATTATTTCAATGAATTTAAGTCAAAAATTAATTAAAATAATATTATGAATTATACATTAACTCAAATGGCCATACGCGTCAAAAAGTGAATCTATAAGTGCTCAATCTCCTTTATTCAGCTCCCATATTATATCCTTCCAACCCTTCATATCTCATATTCCTTTCTTATCTATTTATCAAACTTCATGAAACATAAAAGGAACAAACATGGAGTCAACTTTTATTTTCTTCCTTAGTCATGTTGAATGAACCCCTATTACTAAGCCTCCGCTGTCCGTCCGTTCGTCCGTGCGTCCATCTATCTACGGGCTGTATCTCACGATCCGTAATAGGTAGACAGTTGAAATGTTCACAGAATGTGTGTTTTCTATTGCCGCTGTAATAACAAATAATAAAAATAAATTAAAAATTAAAGGGGGATCCCCTACAACAATGGTACGGAACCCTTCATGCGCAAGTCCGACTTGCACTTGTCTTGTGTTTTTATATATTTATTTATTTATGTACACACAAAATACTCAACAAGACAAGTTTTTCTTTCTTTTGCTCCTAATCTTATTTACGATTCAAATATCATAGACCTGTGTTAATGCTAGGGTATAGCTAATGTGATAGACAGTGATGTGACCGTCGTACTGCCAGAGCATGACCTGCTACGCCGTAGCATACTTTACTACACCTTAGCACACTTTACTACGCCGTAGCATGGTTACTACGCCATACCATTTAACTTTTTTTTTGAAGCAGTGATAGCCTTGTATTGTGTCCGTTGGACTGAAAAGTCATTTGTCTCGAGTTCGAACCCAAGACATGCACCTCTGAATTTTACGGATTCATGTGCGTATTGTATAATTATCACTTGCTTCGGTGAAGGCAAACATCGTGAGGAAACCAGCATGCCTGAGAGATATTTCTTGATGGCATGTAAAGCCAAGTCAGAGGCCCATGGGCGGCATAAGACACCAGGTTAGGCACTAACCACACGATAAAGAAAGACTGTTAGCGTGAGTCATCCCACGGCTGCGCAAACGCTTCTCCATGAATTTCAGATTTTCGAAACCTCTATATTGCTCCTTTAACCCAGACGAAGCGATCTAATTCGTCAGCCATCTTCTTTTTCCAAAAAAATGCGAAGAAAACAAATGAGAACCGCAGGCTTTTGTTTGTCTTACAAAACCGAATAATCTCTTTAAATTAGGAGAGCCCACGACACTAAACCTAGTTCAATAAGACTACCCAATGGTATATATAATTAGTCACGTCATTAATGGGGTAACACGAAATGAAGATGCTGCAATGCAGAAAACCTGGTCGAGCTATTAAAAATCTAATTTAAAAATCCGATTTCAATTATGATGGTGGGAAGGACTATACGATAATGCAGTGCTGTAAGCCCCCCCCTGATTACTTACCCCTCCCTTGTACCGAGGAAGAAACGAAACTTGGGAGTCTTATCATACTAATTACATATACAACATTAGTTTTAGTATATGCGAAACCTGAAACACGTGTCTAGTATTTTTATGTAAAGAATCTATGTACAAAATTTCAAAACTGTATCATGAAAAATCACAAAGTTGTAAGATTGTTCTATTACCTGGTTTTCCGCACGAAAACGTGGTAACCACGCAGCGCGTGCGCGCCTCCAGCGTCGGCTGGAGCTAATTGATAATAATAATTTGGCAATCGATACCTAAATGATTGCGATAGGTACTTAATGTCGCTCGGTGTCCAATTGTAACTTTTAAAAAATATTTTTGGGCCAAAATATAACAAGGTTTTAAAATGATTGGAATCGATTCAGTTACTTATTCTGAACAAACTATATTCAGGTTTCGTATATACTAAAAATAATGTAGTATATCATCTGGTAGTCTTATCAAACTAGGTTTAGTGTCGTGGGCTCTTAGCCTATTAGTACAGCCCCAAAAACTTGTAATAGGTATCTATAAATCATTTTGTTTAAAAGCCTATTTACTTTATATTTTATTTTTCAGTGCTTCTAAATAAACGGTACAAATCCTGTGAGTAGTGAAAGAGCTTTTAAAAGCCATTCGATGTTTACAGTTGACGCTTAACTAAAAGTGACAGATATCTGTGACTAAAAAGTGATTTTGTGGATTTGAAAAGAACCGGAGTGCCATCATGAGTTTGAGACGGTAAGATTAGTTATAAGTTATATAAGATATAAGAAACGATACAATTTTTAAATTTTTTTTAGACAACTATCTATGCTCCGCGATCTTCGACCGCGTGAAATTATTATAAAAATATTAATTCCCTATTTGAATCGGATTTTGTTAACAATTTCAAGGGATTTAATTTCAAGGATTTAGAGGACGGGTGTTGGGATTTGGGGGAAGGTTTTTTTTAGGATTTGTTTAATTTTTTCAAGGGATTTCGAATGGGAAGCCGTCACCTCCTTCTGCGAAGCAGTCATGCTAGTGAAGGAGGTGGCGGGACGTGAGAGGGAAAGAACCTCACGTCCCAGCCGCCGCGGGAGACGCCCTGGGCGTCGGGGGTCACGTGGTGGCTCCCGGCCACCGTAGGCGCAGGCCTGTGGACGGCGAGTTATGGGCTAGCTCGCCGTCCGGCCGTCTTATGACGATAGGCCGTGTCGAAGCCGCGTTCATGTTCCACGCGCCTCAAAGAGATGTGAGCAACCAAGTAGGGGTCCGCATGAGCCGATGCCTGCCAGGGCTGCGGGACTGTTCGAAAGAGATACCGTGGTCCTGGTTCACAAAGGGCAAAGAAGGAACATGGATGGATTTTAGTCAGTACGAGTCTGACACTCCCTTCCGCTCCGCCCAGAGTGGGGGGAAGGGTCATTTGATGTTTTCAAATCCGAAAAAAAAAAATGGGATTTAATTTTTTTTTCAAGGATCCTAGTCCTTTTTCTAAAAAAAAAAGTATAAGTTAATCCCTATAACGTCAGCTATCTGGTAGTAAAAGTACCGTAAGTATTAGACCATCCGTTTCGGAGATTAGCTGGAACAAACAGACAGGTAGACACATATAAAGAAATATGTTATTTGTTATATTAAGTACCGTATATACTCGTACTTTCATAAATTATGTATCTAGTAAAGTTGTTATTTTGAAATTACACATAGTCACTTCAAATTTAATTTATTTGTATTGTACTTTTCTTCGTAACCGTTGTGATTTACTTTAAAAACAAATGAGTTCGCTTTGGAATTGTGTGCGCTCACTTGAGTGAGTTCTGCACAAGAGTGAATATTTTAAAACATACTCACGCTTTTATTGAATATAATAGAATTTTTTATTCCAGACCGGAGTCCATAGGGTTAGTACTAATTTTACTTAACTTCTAGTGTTAGTAGGATGCAGACACAGATGAAAATATACAGTTAAAATTCAGCGTCGAGCCGCATCCCAAGGAGGAAAGCAGAAATACAATTTAGTTTTAAATTTATACACATATTATATTTAATAAGATGGATTTTGTTACACTCAAATACACGAAAAAAAAAAGATTTTTTTTTTATATAAATGAAAAAAAAAAAAAAAAAATGTAAGTGAGAGTGTGTGTGTGTGTGTCAGTGTAGTAGAATGTGTGTGTGTGTTTTTGTTACATTCATCCTTAAACCTATATTTACACACACTGGAAATTAGAAAAACAGTAGCAGAAGTTTTCAGTATTTCTTTACTGGAATAATTAAATATGGTTTTATCAAAGCAAATTCACTATCCTCTCCAGTTAATTCGCAAAAAGACTTTGAAAAAGACATTACAAAAGAACAATGATAATTTAAAATGCACATTGCTTTCATTTACAGTTTTAATTATAATAGAGAAACTTATAATGTTGGTCACAATCGCGACTGCTGAACATGAGCTCCTAGGTTCGATTCCCGGGTTAGGCAAACTGTTATTGGAGCTCCTAGGTTTGATTACCAGATCAGGCAAATTGTTATTGGATTTTTCCATCAGGAATTTCTCAGTAGCAGCTACGTAGTCGGGATTTGTACACGGTTGTTGGCAATAGGCTCAACCCCTATTAATGGGACGAAAAAGTAACTATCGAAATGTGGTTGTACTATTAGGTACACCTCTGCCTAACCCTACGAGAATTACAGGCGTGATCTTATGTTATTTTACTAGAATAATTAATAATATTCTAATGAGTAAACTAATACTGTCACTTACGGGATATCTTCCACGATTTTTCATTATTTTGAGCTCCCGATCAACAACACAAACAACTACACGAATGAACAATCACGGAATATATCCCGTAAGTGACAGTATTAGTTTAGTTGTAAACCGTGAAAGCTTAAAACAGTGTTTATTTTAATGAGGTTTTGTCAATACAAAGCCACTATCAGCTCATATTAGCTTTAAAATTACCAAACAGACTTCGAAAAAAACATTGCAAAAGAACAATGATAATTTCAAATGCAGACTGCATTCATTTACAGTTTCAATTAGATAGAGTAACGGAACGAAAGCAACTGAAACTAACTGGCCACTTAAATTAGGGGGAATGAGCTGAAAATGTAGCTTCCAAAACATTTGGTTAGAAGAGAGATAATTGTATTCCAGTAAGAAACTGAAGTAGCGGGTTTGAAATTGTTACTGTGTAAATTAAATGTAACATAACATAACATCGTCCGTGCCTCGGAAAGCACGTTAAGCTGTTGGTCCCGGCAGTCATTTGTAGATCTTTGACAGTCGTTAGGTAGTCAGTGGCCCTGGTCTTACCAAAGGGTATCGTATTACCCAGTACTAACTGGGTTGTGGAGGTCAGATAGACAGTCGCTCCATGGCATACAGGTTTTCAGCTGCTTCCGGTTAGATTGGAAGCCGACCCCAAAATAGTTGGGAAAAGACTAGGCAGACGATGATATAACAGCACGCCTGTAATCCCCGAAGCTTTAGGCAGAGATGTACCTAGTAGTACACCCACATTTTGTCAGTTATGTTTAAGTCCCATGTAATAAGGGGCTAGCCTTTTGCCATGACCCGGGAACAAATCCAGTCTTCACGGCTGCTACTGACGAATTCTTGATGGAAAAATGCAATAACAGACCATAGACAATCAATCTAAATCAAAATCAAAGTATTTATCTAAAGTAGGCCAGTTACTGGCACTTTTGAATTGTCGAAACAAAGACAACAGTGAAATATAGCTACAGTCCCAGTCACAAGGCACAAAAACTGTGAAAGTACTGTAGTTGCCCACTTTGCCCATAACTGGACCTCATGCTCAGCAGTCGCCCTTACCACTAAAACAACGAGATTGCCAAACTAATACCTTATACACCCAAGTGTCGCCACCAATGTGGCGACACTTGGGTGTATAAGGTACCGGTCCCGTGCGACTCGCATCCAGCGGATCACTAAAACCTTCACCAGGTCCTCATACACATAAACCTTCCATAATAGATTCTGTAAATTGTGTTGAAATTATCAAAATCCGATAAGTAGTTTAGAGGAATAACGAGGCCACACAGACAGACACGAACGTTTTTAATTTAAAACAATCATCATCTGGCTAGCATTTTCCGACCTATATTGGGGTCGGCTTCTAGGCTAACCAGATGAACAATATAAGTACCTAAATGCTGTGAATTTTTCTAAAAACAGAAAGCTTAATAATTATTTTTTAAATAATAATTTATTTTGACTTTTTTTTTTTAATTTATTCTGTATCGGTATTTAATTTATTTTTGACTTTTTTAATTTAATTTAATAATGTTTCTTATTTAATGTAATGTAATTCTGATATTTAGGTTTTAGCTATAATTTATGTGTTTGTATTTGTATTTTCGTCTACTTTTGGTTTTTATATGGGTCTTGGACCTGAAATAAATGGAATTTATTTATTTATTATTTATTTAAGCAACTTTGCGAGTCTTTGTTAGTTCAAATAATGTGAAAATTAGCTACATTGGTACTTTGTATTTCACCCGCATGTAAGTAAGACTGAGCGATTGACTGGTGCACTGCGTGTCGCGGGTTCGATTCCCGCACGGAACAAATATTTGTATGGCCTACAGGTAGTTGTTCCGGGTCTGCCTGTTTGTGTATGTGAGTTTAAATGTTTGTAAACGCACTCACGATACAGGAGAAATTCCTAGTGTGGGGCAACGTTTTTAAAAAAAAGTTTTATTTTGCTTTACAAAAAAAATATCTTCTTTTATTCTTATTATTTATTGCACACAAAAATAAGAGAAATATATAATTACAACATATAGCTTATGTACAAAGGCGAGCTTAACCCAGAATTGGGTTTTCTTACAGCAAACCTTACATGGATTGCGAGATTTGCAGAAGAGGAAATACATTTATGTAGGTACTAACTTCTTAGTTTCGACCTTAAAATAAAAGCAATAAGATAGTTTTTTTAAAGACACCAGGGTTGGATTTAAGGATTGGTAGTTCTCTTAACCAAATACGTCCCTGAGGAAACCTGAAGATGATTGAATGGTGAGGATTAAACCTTCGTGTTACACTAAGGGTGACACTAATCCAAGGTCTTGCGGTTCTAATTAATTTGTAGGTAGTGAGACTTAAATTTAATACCAACCTGGTTTCCGTATCCAGCTATTCTACAATAGGCTGCCTTTTTAATCTATTTACAGCTCCCTCGTGGCTAAATTATAACAGCCGCACGTGTCAATGTTCAAGGTTAAGCAGCAGTGCATGCCAAGGTCAGTCCTTGGATGGGGGACCATACCGAGTTTCCTCCGTACCTCGGAAAGTATGTTAAGCGGCACCGACTGTCATTTGTGGTTTTTTTCATAGTCGTTACAGGTAATCAGTGACTGATCAAGATTGAAAGTTTGACAACCAGTCTTACCCAGGGTTATCGCAATATCCGGGTTGTGGAGGTAAGATGTGTAGTCGCTCCATGTAAAATACTGGTTTTCAGCTGCATCTGGTAACTCTGAAAGCTGACTTTAATATAGTTAGGAAAAGGCTAAGCAGATGATGATAACATCTTCCAAGCTTTTCCCCAAGTTAGGCTATTCGGTTGTAAATATACGAACACAATTGTCACTCTCCTGCCCGTACCCCAATTCATTTGGGGTCGGCGCAGCAGGTCTTCTTATTCCATACTTCTCTATTACTCGTCACCTCATCAAACACCTCTATTCTTACCATATCATTCGTCACACAGTCCATCCATCGTTTCTTTAATCTTCCTCGACTCTTATACCCATCCACATTCATATTCAAAACTTTCCTCACGACATTTCCCTCATCACATGCCCATACCACGACAACCGATTACCACACAACTTTTCAGTCATCGGCGCCACTTTCAGACTCATTTCTTATTTTATCCATTCGCGTAATACTTAAAAAAAAACGTTTCAGCACCATGCTGAGTTAGGGACCTTTAGACCTCGTACAGGACCAATTTAATTTAATTTATCTTTTTCTTATGTTTACTTTTTATATAATTTTCGTTTTATTGTGAATTCAACCATTTTTTTTGTTGTTTGGCCTGTGTGAGTCTAATAAATTATTTTTCTTTCTTTCTTTCTTTTTAACACCACACATCTCAATTAGTATTCTCATCTCAGCTACATGAAATGCCTAGATTTAGTTGTTTCGTAGTGAAAACGGACATAATGCCATTAGGGCTAGATTAACAGAGGGCTGACAAAACGAATTAACTTTAATTTAAATAAACCGAATTGTTAACTAAATAAAAACTAGACTAGGTACTTTGCCTTCAAATTTACCAAAAAAAATAACAATTTGGTTTCCCCGCCGTTTCTGAGTAACTGAAAATATTTGTGTTTTTCAGTTTGTTTTAAATAAACTGAATAATTTACATTGTGATTCAATTTTGTTTTCAACTATGTAAATTAGTCTCTTATAAAATATTGTTCAAGGTTATCTACTATTAGGTATACCGCCTCGTTGGTCTAGTGTTCGCAAGCACGACTGCTGAGCAGTCGAGTCCTGGGTTCGATTACCGGGTCGGGCAAAGTGTTATTGGGTTTTCCCATCAGGAATTTCTCAGTAGCAGTCAGACTTAAACATAACTGGCATTAGGTACATTTATTTCACTAGCTTACTAATTTTATTTTAAAATGAGTACTTAAGAGGAAGTCTGTAAATGGCGCCGGTGACTGCAAAGTTGCGTAGTAATCGGTTATCGCGGTATGGACATGTGATGCAGAGAAATGGGGAAACTATCATAACATCACATCACGCCTGCAATTCCCGTAGAGTTAGGCAGAGGTGTGCCTAATAGTTAACCCACATTTTGCCATTTATGTTTAAGTCTCCGGTAATAGAGGACGAGCTTATTGCCAAAAACTAGGCACAAATTCATACTCCATGACTACTACCGAGAAACTCTTGATAGAAAAACCCAATAACACATTGCTCGACCTGTGAATTGAACCCAGGAATTCATGCTCACCAGTCACGTTGAAAAACACTAGACCAACGACGTTCAACCAAAAAGGAATTATTAAAATAAATGATTTGAAATTGATACTTCTCCTTATCGCGGAGAAGTGTCAATGTCAAATAATTTATTATAATAATTCTTTTTCCAAATTTCCAAAAACATTCAATTTAATTATTGTAATCCTACCCAATTCTTTGTCTCTCTCCATTCAATTGTTTTTCTCAAACAAACACATTACTAAAAGCCATTATAATATAAATATGTACACATATTTATTATATTTGTTCCGTCAGAACATACGAAGACATCACATCGAGTTACCATAATGAAATCAACATTATTTGTGAGTGAAATAGTTGTTTTGACATTCGCAGAGAAAAGCTTTGTCTTTCGATATGATATAAGGAAAATGGTGCAGGCGTTATATTTTAGTATGTATGACAACAGGCTCGCTCACTATTACATGGTTACACACATACATAATTACGCCTGTAATTCCCAAAAGGTCAGGCAGTACACCTCGTACCTAACAGTACACTCACATTTTGCCAGTGATATTTATGTCCCATGTAATTGGAGGCGACCCTATTGCCATCAACCGGGCGCAAATCCAGACTCCGTAGCTACTACTGAAAAATTCCTGGTGGAAAACCCAATAATACTTTGCCCGACCCGGGAATTGAACCCAGGACCTCTTGCTCAGCAATCCCCACAAGATCAACGTAGCAGTTGTTAACAATTTCATGGGGTTTAATTTTTTTGCTTGGAAACCTTCTAGTTACGGAAATATTGCTGGTCAAAGTTCCAACTTTTTCACATTTTTTTTTTTTAACTACAATCTTTTAACGTTATTTAATACTAATTCAGTTTAAATACTCCCATGGCCAACTGTGGCGATGGATGCTAATCCATCGCCACAGTATTTTGAGTGTTTTACATTGAGTCCTGCTGTAAAACGTGATTTTGCAACCCAAAAAAAAAAATGTCGTTACCCAGCAATATTTTTTGTGTAGAGACCTACTTAGTTTGATGTTCATTATGCTTGGTTGACGGTTTTGTGAAGGGTCCATTTATACCTTGTATACACCAAAGCTACACTACCATTTTGGAGAACACAGGTGTGATATTACATCAGACATTTCCTTATGACGGTGTTCCACTCACGTCACACCATCCGGCCGGAAAAAAATGAAATTGAAAAAGTCAATTTGTAATATTACTTTTTTCGCAAACTTCTACCATATGGTAATCCATACAAATATTAGGAGTTAGAGTATGAAATTGCCGATTTGTATGGACGATTTTGTGAAAAGTGATATTTCCATAACAACATTATTTAATTTTTCTTGGAAAGGTCTGAAGTGATTTTGTATGATTTGGTTAGAGTGAAAAAAGCTGCATTGCTTTGAGTATCTTAAATTCTCAAAACACAGTCTATGACAGAAATATACCTACTTGAAGTAATGAAACTGACGGCACATTGAAACTGCTGTTTTGACACACTACCCTATGAGGTAATATGCAACTAGTACGGTTTTTAATCTCTAAAAGGTACGTCATTGAACAATAATTAATCCAATAAAAATAGAATTAGGAAACAAATAACTATACGTCAAAGTTACAAACAGAACAAAACGTGAGAAAAAAATGGCAATTTCATAGTTAAAGACGTATAATTCTAAGAAGCAAGTGGCTTTCTATTGTTTCTTACACCCATGAGAAAATGCGTGAATTTAAGTATGTAACTATGTCATATTACATGCTTTTATTTACCTTCTGGACACCCTCGTTGGTCCAGTGGTCGCAATCTCGACTGCTGAGCATGAGGTCCTGAATTTGATTCCCAGGTCGGGAAAATTGCAATTTTATTATATTATTTTCATCAGGAATTTCTCAGTAGCAACCACGGAGTCTGGATTTGGGCCTGGTTTATGGCAATAGGCTCGCCCTCTATTACATAGGACTTAAACATAATTGGCGAAATGTGAGTGTACTTATTATTAGGTATACACCTCTGCTTAACCCTTCGGGGATTACAGGTATGTTGTTATGTTCTGTAATATTTACATACCTATGTATTTGGAACTTTAATTAAAATCTATACTCGCATGTCTGTCTGTTTGTCTGTCCGTTTGTCACAGTCAATTTACTCCGAAACTACTGGACCGATTGAGTTGAAATTTGGTACACACATGTAAGTCGGTGGTCCTAATACGGACGTGTACCGTAAATTAATGAATTTTAAACATGGGGGTCACTTTTTGGGGGTTAATTAGAAAATGAGAAAAAAAAGTTTTGCAAACTAAATCGTGTTACATATCAAATGAAAGGGCTCATTGTGAGAATCTTAAATATATATTTAAAAAAATTAAAGACAAATATTTTTGTAGTCTTTTTTTTAGTTAGAAAATTAACCATTCCGAAACTACAGGGCCGATTTAGAAAAAAATACAAACAATAGTTCTTTGCCCATAGATTACAGGAAAACCTATAAGAAATCTTAGATTTAAAACAACTTACGGAATTTAGATAATTAACTTACGGAACCCTCTCCACGCAATTCGAAATATTACTTATCCAGTTTTATTCCTGTCTTAACTTCAAAATTATCAAAGACTCTGAAAGACACCTTTTTGTAGAAACAGTAGACACAACGACAGTGTAACAAGAAAAAACAACACACCTTTTTTTTCGAAGTTGGAATTAATCCATCCCATTCTTACCTGTCTCATAAATATAGTCATAATGTACATATTTGTATGACATAACATCCTGAGCTGACGATGTGTGTAGAAGCATCCGTTTGGAAGTAATGTCTCAGCGTTTATCAATCCTTCCTCTGTTTGATATGAAATTGTCGCTGCGAAAACGTTGTAAAGCGAACTGCGACACTGCGAAAGCGTGTTCGCGTTATACGATTTTGTTATTGAAAGACAACTTTTATGAAGGCAAGAATCGTATTTAGGTAATCAATGCTAAAATGTACAATTTATGTAATGAAGGAAAGGACATCAACATTACAATATAAAAATATTTTACCCCTTAGTAAGACTGGTTGTCAGACTTTTTGGGCCACTGACTACCTAACGACTGTCAAAGATCTACAAATGACAGCCGGGACCAACGGCTTAACGTGCTTTCCGAGGCACGGAGGAAACTCGGTATGTATTGGGTGGACACCCATCCACAGACCAACCTAGGCAAGCACGGCTTAACCTAAAGATCGATCCGAGCGGCTGTTATTATTTAGCCACGAGCTCCTCTTTTTAATAATATATTTCTATTTAATAAGAGAGGTATAGGCAGTTGCTCCTTTTAAAATCAAGTATTCAGCTGTACCCGGTAAAACTGGAAAAGGCTAGGCAGATCATGGGATAGATTGTCACCGACTTCCAGGACGAGAGTACTTTTTTAAATTTTTCCTGGTTTTAGGTAATTTATACATCCACTAGTTCCCAGAAGACTTGAGTTTCGACATTCCTATTATTTATAATATCTATTATTCAGAATCTTTTAATGTCAATCTTTGGAATTTCTCAAGAGAATACTGTTAGAAAATTCATGTTTCCGTACAATCACGTCATTAAATATTTATTTTGTATTATTGACATTGTAATCTATAGATTTAAAGTCACCCAAAGGGCAGTTGAGAGGGCTATGCTCGTAGTTTCCTTGCGTGAATCGAATCTGAAATGAAGAAATCTTAGTTATTTAGTTTGATGTACAGAATACTTGGTTAACGGCTATGTGAAGGGTCTGTTTACACTCTGTATTATTATCGTTCGAAACCTATAAATGTGGTACCTAATATTACGATTCCCACATATTCTGACACGTTTCCAAGAACGGTAGAACATGCTAATTGCTTTATGCCGTGCAATGTGTGAGTAATATTGAATTATACGAGTCGAGAGTGTCATGTAGGCTTCCTAATGAAACACTCCATTAGCTATACTACTTATATTCAGCTGTAGACGGTTAGACTGGAAACCGATTCCAACATAACACTGTTTTAAGCTTTCACGGTTTACAACTAAACTTATACTGTCACTTACGGGATATCTTCCGTGATTGTTCATTATTTTGAGCTCCCGATATTTCGGCGCTGTTGTAAGCGCCATGATCGTGGGTTGGCGAAATATCGGGAGCTCAAAATAATGAACAATCACGGAAGATATCCCGTAAGTGACAGTATAAGGATACAGGGGTCTATGGTATATTTAAAGTTTAGTAATAACTTTCACATTTCTAGGATGGGTCAGGACAGATGGGCCAGAATCGTCACACAGTGGGTGCGTGAATACGGTCGTCGTCACCGAGGCAGGCCTAAGAAACGCTGGCGTGCCGATTTAGACTCGTTCCTGACTGATTGGCCAGAGGAGGCAAAACACCGGGAGAGTTGGAAAGTAATGGGGGAGGCCTTTGCCCAACAGTGGGATAGAATAGGCTAAATAAAATTAAAAAAAAACTTAAAAGACTTGTATTCAAAAACGCGTAAAAAATTTAAAAAATCAAATGAAGAAATCTTAGTTATTTAGTTTGATGTACAGAATACTTGGTTAACGGCTATGTGAAGGGTTTGTTTACACTCTGTATTATTATCGTTCGAAACCTATAAATGTGGTACCTAATATTACGATTCCCACATATTCTGACACGTTTCCAAGAACGGTAGAACATGCTAATTGCTTTATGCCGTGCAATGTGTGAGTAATATTGAATTATACGAGTCGAGAGTGTCATGTAGGCTTCCTAATGAAACACTCCATTAGCTATACTACTTATATTCAGCTGTAGAAGGTTAGACTGGAAACCGATTCCATCGTAACACTGTTTTAAGCTTTCACGGTTTACAACTAAACTAATACGATAATAAAGAGGGTAGATAGATTTTATATTGTCTGCTCTTAACAATTTATTTTCCCTTTGGTTGACTGGAGAATGCGGGTGCGCATTCTCCAGTCAACCCGCGATCGTGGCGCTTGCAACAGCTCCGAAATGTTGAGAGCTCAAAATAATGAACAATAATATCCCGTGAAGGAAAACATCATGAGGAAACCGGCATGTCCTAGAACCAAAAATTCAAAGATATGTGACATCTACCAACCGTTTTTATTCTATTTCTATTTTGCATGATGTAATTAATATTTCGTTTAATTAATTGTTTAATAATCGCTAATTGATATTTCTATAATTATTTGTTATTAATGTGATGTAATTATTTATTACCTATCTAGTGGCACTCATTATCATATTCTGTTTTGTTAATATGCGGATAATGTAGTGGGCTGCAATATTGTTAATATTTTGTATTGTCTTTCCTCTGTTCCAACACATATTGTAGCTGTTTATTGTCCCTGAATAAATAAAATAAAATAAAACCCGCGCTGGGCCCGCGTGGTGGATTATAGCCCATTCCCTCTCATGGGGAGGAGGCCTGTGTCCCAGCAGTGGGAACATTAATAGGCTGATTATGCTATGCTTATGCTAATATCCCGTAAGTGACAGTATTAGTTTGGTTTTTTTGACTCCAACATAGTTTGGGAAAAGGCTGGGCAGATGATGATGATCCCCGAGTGTTATTTAGGCCGTACTTGAAACGTTTTTCGTGGGATATTTTCGACTATATCGGGGGCAAAGCCGCAGGCTTCAGCTAGTCCTCGCTCTTTTGCCAAACGAGGTAGATTACCCGGATATAAATACGAAATGAAAGCTGATGAAAATTCTGCAACAAAACGCTCAACATCTGCTTTGCCTTTTCCCAGTCCTACTGTATTGGGGGTCCGGGCAGGTCGGGTAAAGTAATATTGAGTTTTTCCTTCAGGAATTTCTCAGTAGCAGCCACGGAGACTGTATTTGCGCTCGGTTGATGGCAACAGGCTTACCCCCCTATTGCATTTTGCCAATGATGTTTAAGGCCCATGACTTAAACATTACTGACAAAATGTACTATAAAAAATAAAATGTACGTATGCATGTATGTATGTGTGTGTGTGTGTGTGTAGTGTGTAATGAGTGTGTGTGTAAATGTACTATTAAGTACACCTCTGCCTAATCCTTCGGGGATTACAGGCGTGATGTGATATACTATTAAATATTTCGCATAAAATTTACTGTCATGGAGTTCCAAAGTAACTCCTGATTCTACAACTAATAAAACCCAATATTTCTCAGTAATTTTTAAGTTCTACAATTTGAAATGAGTCATCTACAATTATTCTATTCAACAAGAATTAATTCGACTTTCAGTTTCATGCCGGAAGTTTGCAATTACCTAACTAATAGTACTTTACAATTAAAGTATTATTAGTAATTGCTAACTATCAATCAATAGTCAATTTGGGTTCAACATCAATAATGTTGAATCGAAATTGACGTCATTAGAACAGTGTTGTAATCGATTTCATTCGGTATCGATTCTTGAATCGGTTATGCGGGGGTAAGTTTGATCATGTTTTTACTTTTTTTTTCAGACATATCGTGGCCCAGTGTTATCGGACTCAACTAACGTGTCATAGGTTCGAAGCCAGGCAGGTAGTTTACTTTATAAACATATTACCACACCTGGAATCCCAGAAGGGTTAGGCAGAGGTGTACCTAATAGTACACCCACAATTTGCCAGTTTAAGTCCTATGTAATAGGGGGCGAGCCTATTGCCATCAACCGCGCACAAGTCCAAGTTCCGTGGCTGCTACTGAGAAGTTTCTGATATAAAAATCCAATAGCATTTTGCCCGATCTGGAAAGTCAAGCAGTCTCATTTGCGACCACTAGACAACCAAGGCAGTAAATGTTATGTTTGGTTCTGTAACCAAAAAATCGAAGAAACAACCCGCACTGGGCTCGTACGGTGGATAATAATAGCTCACTTCTTCTCACAGAAAGATGACCTGTATTCCATCTTGCAGTAGGAACGTTATAGGCTGATATGTTTGGTGTGACCGTCGGACAGCCAAGTCATAGATCTAGAGTACGACCCAAGGCACGCACTTCCACTGCGAGGATCGTCCGGAGGACACGGTGGAGCACACCGTGGAGTGGAGTGAGCCCTTTTTCGGATGGGAAATCATCAAATGACCAACCCCCCCCACTCTAGGCGGAGCGGAAGGTAGTATCAGACTTGTACTGACTAAAACCCATCCATGTTCCTTCTTTGCCCTTTGTGTTCCAGGGCTACGGTATCTCTTTCGAACAGTCCCGCAGCCCTGGCAAGCATCGGCCCATGCGGACCCCTACTTGGTTGCTGACGACATCTCTTTGAGACACACGTGGTACACAAATGCGCCGTCGACACGGCTCGTCGTCATAAGACGGCCGGACGGCGAGCTAGCCCATAACTCGCCGTCCACAGGCCCGCGCCTACGGTGGCCGGGAGCCACCACGTGACCCCCGACGCCAAGGGCGTCTCCCGCGGTGGCTGGGACGTGAGGTTCTTTCCCCGCAGCCCTGGCAGGCAATGCCAGCTAGGGTTGCGGGGAAAGAACCTCACGTTTTTTCCGCTCCGCCCAGAGTAGGGGGGGGGGGGGTCATTTGAGGACTTCAATCGGTCCACCTAGGGGGGCCTTTCAACGCAACGTCTACCGGTTCGAGGTCGCCACTCCAAGAAAGCTCCATGAAAGCTAACGCATTTTACAAGTTCTTCTCTTTTTCACTAACGTGAACAAAATCAATATAAGTCTTTGTAAAACTAAATTCTAAGTTCACCTATAAATGTTACTTTAAAGCTCCATTTCGATTTTCCTATTTTCGTGCGACGAACAAAGTAGGGTAGAGCGCCTAATTATAGGCCGAGCTACACTTTACTGTTATTTCGTCAATTCACCTGAAATAAGAATACTTTAAGTTAAGACTGATATAATTAAGACACATAATTAACTTAGGAAGTTTAAAGTGTAAAGTTGTTATAAATTATAAACTGTTTAAAGGAATAATTAATTTAAAATGAGGGCCATAAATTACAGGAAAGCTTAATTTCGGGAAATACATTAATTATTTGTCGCGACCTGGTTTTGGTGTAGTCAGCGTAAAATGTCGAAGGGTTTACGACCTGTTTCTTGGTAAGGTAAAATTATAGGTTACCTTTCTCTGTAATATTTTAAACTAGCTGTTGCCCGCGATCTTCGTTTGCGTTAGATTATTATAATAATATTACTTCCCTATTTTTCAGTCGAAAGACCTCCACTGCTGGACATAGGCTTCCCCCAAGTGATACTACACATTAACCTGTCCCGCATCCAGCGGATCACCTCAACCTTCACCAGGTCATCGGTCCACCTAGTGGGAGGCCTTTCAACGCAACGTCTTCTGGTTCGAGGTCGGAATTGGATTTTGTTTACAATTTTCGGATCCACAATCTTTTTTCCAATTCTAAAATAAAAGTAGTCTAAGTTATTCCTTATTGTATCAGCTACCTGTGAACAAAATTCCCGTCAAAATCACCGTTTTGGAGATTAGCCGGAACAAACCGACTGCCAAATATTAAAAAAAAATACGTTTCGTTATAAGTAGGTACCGTATTATACTTTCATACGCATTCAGTAAAAAGCTGTTATTTTGAAAAAACCCTTTAATTTTATAAATAAATAAAATTAAAGTTTATGTCTTTTGCATAGATTATAATGACTTTCGTAACATAGATTTTTAGAACAATATGTTCACCAAATGGTTGAACATATTGTTCTATCGCAATCAGAAGGGTTTTAAAGAAAAGTCGTAATTCATCGTTTCATATTATGTAGGAACCATGGATGAAAGAATCCAATCATCTATTATTTAGTTTTATTTAAGTGAAGTATGCGAACCAATGCCTAAGTGTGACGGAGATAACGGAAGTGTTGCGTGCTCGCTCGCTCTCTATTGTAATGAATGCTATTAAGGTAAGGTGTGCGCTCCGTATTAAAAGTGGTTTAAATTAAACCAAGATTTTGTTATACCTGATTTTTATTCGCTCACTCCTCCCACATATAATAATGACTAGCTGTGACCGCGTTTACTTAGATCTTTCTCAGCCGTTTCCGTTTTTGCAGCATTTTTCATTAATGCTCCACTCCTATTGGTTGTAGCTCCTATTTGTTGATGATATAGCCTATAGCCTTCCTCGATAAATATGCTATCCAACACTAAAAGAATTTTTCAATTAAAATTAGTAATTCCTGAGATTAGCGCGTTCAACCAAACAAACCAACTCTTCAGCTTTATAATATTAAGTATAGATTTGTCTGTAAATAACACAATGAATATTGTTGTGTTTTGTAAATGAATCGCATTGAGATTGTGGGTGTGCTATGTTACACTGTTTTCTTATCTTACTTGCGTATGTTTTTGGATTTTTTTACCTAACTACATTCTATTATTATTTTAGTTTTTTTTTTAGCTGGTGTTAAATGATGTATACACCGACGCGAAAACGGTTACCACGTATTCAGTATATCATTCTGAGAGCCCACATAGAAAGACTGATATTTATTAAAAAAAACAGCTATTTCACATTAAATAACATAACTGAATCCACTATAATGAAAATCAATAAGTTTTTTTTTATAACAGTCCTGACTACGTAATTATGCTATTTTCAGAGTCAAACAATTTATTTAAAATTTTAGAAAACGGTATCGATTATCGAGAGTTACTGTTGTCATGTGAGTTAAATCATGATCAATTAAAATATTGTAACAAAACTTACACTTTAGTTTCATAGGCAATCAGAATTATGATTCTTAATGAAAAAAACTTGGAAAAGAAATACAAAAAGAAAACGAATTGTGTGTCTCTAGTGTATAGAATAATCTTACAACTACAAACATCGTTCAAGCTACCATAAAACATAACAAAACCAAATAGAAACCCACATCAAATCATCAAAATCCAATAATAATTTCCTGAACGGACGATAACAGGTGCGTTCGCCCTATATTATTTCCCGCACGCAAGAATCAGACGTACCTTACGGAGTAAATCGACATTTTATTATCTGTCGTAGAAACAAGTTCCTTATATTTTATATCTATGATTGTCTACCTGAAATAGTAGTCAAATAGAATTTACTAGAAATATTCAGAGCTCGTGGTTAAGCAACGCTTTCTGAGGTCGGTCCATGGATTTGTGATCATGCGTTATGAATACAGACCTCTCCGTGGCTTGGAAATTAAATTAAGCCTTTTTTTTCAGATGGTAATAATCAAATGACCCCTCCGGCTCTGCGCAAAGCGGAAAGGAGTATCTGACTTGTACTGACTAAAACCCATCCATGTTCCTTCTATGCCCTTTTTGTTCCAGGGCCGCGGTATCTCTCTCATCAAAATTAGCCTTTCGTCTTGGATTTGTACTTATGATCAGAAGCCTGAAGTTCGATGGTCAGTCTGCCCAAGGGATTATCGTGTTAACCAGTTAGTTGGGTTCTTTAGGTCAGATAGGCAGTCGCTCCATGTAAAATACTAGTATTCAGGTGCACCCGGTTGGAATGGAAGCCGACTTCACGTAGTTGGGAAAAGGCTAACATAGCATAACATCACGCCTGTAATCTCCGAATGGTAAGGCAGAGGTGTATCTAACAGTACACCCACGTTTCGCCAGTTACGATTAAGTCCCATGTAATAGGGGGCTAGCCTATTGCCATTAACCGGTCGCAAATCCAGACTCCGTGGCTGCAACTGAGAAATTCCTGAAGGAAAAACCCAATAACACTGTGCCCGACATGGAAATGGAACCTGGAACAGGCCCTCATGCTCAGCAGTCGCACTTACGATCATTAAACTGACGAAGCTGTCAAAAAAAAAATGAAAAGGCTAGGTGTCTTCGCCACACTCACGCCTGATGGTTTTGTTATACCACCAAGTTCTACATTCAAATGATGCTGTAACTCGTTTCTAAGTTTTGTACTCACTTTACACTTTTTCATTGTATATCTTTCTATATACGATCTTTGACAGTCGTTAGATAGTCAGTGGCCCAAAAAGTCTGACAACCAGTCTTACCAAGGGGTATCGTATTACCCAGTACTGACTGGGTTGTGGAGGTCAGATAGGCAGTCGCTCCATGTAAAATACTGGTATTCAGCTGCATCCGGTTAGACTGGAAGCCGACCCCAATATAGTTGGGAAAAGGCTAGGCAGATGATGACGATGAATCTGTACACGGGTGCGTTGCCATGTAAATTTGCAATTATTATTTATTTATATATTTAAACTTCATGTACAATAGTGGTACATAGGTGGACTTAATGCCACAAGGCATTCTCTACCAGTCAACCTTTGGGTCATATAGGACAGCATTGTGATAGTGTACAAAAAATAAATAAGAGAAATACCATTTTGTTAACATAGATTGATATACATAAATAGGTACATACTAATACACATACATATAGTAAAATTAAATAAACTAATAAATATTATAATACATACAAATAGTCCAAAATACGAGAAACCTTATAAAAGTTACTATGACTACTAATATCTAGCTTGTGAGCAATTTAGTCTGATCTTAAATAGTACTTTTGAACTGTTCTTTTCGAAAGCCATTTTGCTTTCAGCTTTTTTAATGCCAAGGGGAAGCGCGTCCTAGAGCAATTCATAGTACAATTTCCAAAATACGAAGATTAAAGCTGTTTTGTGAATAAACTGAGGTTTTCCTTATTAAAATTCCAAATTTCCTCTATCAGACACTAGGTAACTGACACAGAGTATACACGTTTCTAAATCACAGTGAGCGCACATAATTCGAAAGCGAACTCATTTGTTTTTAAAGTAAATCATCGCGAATTTCGAATTTCGAAGTGGTAATTAGAGATTATGAATACAGATTTCGCCGAAGCAATTTATTTTAGTATCGTTGTTATCAGACAGGAAGAAGCTTTTGATATAAATTTTACGAATTTCTAAAGACGATTTAAATTAAAATGAATTTAGCTGTTGGTACGAAATAGCTCGCGTAGCGCTACGCCGTAGCAAATAACGAAGACTCGGCGAAATAATGTTTGTCATAAAATTCATGAGAATAATACATAAGTATTATATTCTCATGAATTTAAATTACTTTATTTTCTAGGCTAGGTGGCACATGATATACATATTATATATTTCTTAGTAAGATAAGTAACCTCTCCTCATCATCTGCCTAGCCTTTTCCCAACCATGTCGGGTTCGGCTTCCAGTCTAACCGGATGCAGCTTAATATCATTAATTTACATAGAACGACTGCTTATCTGAACTCCACAACCCAGTTAGCACTGGGTAGTGGGATACCCTTTGGCAAGACTGGTTGTCAGACTTTTTGGACCACTGACTATATTTTTGTAACGACTGTCCAAGATCTACAAATGACAGCCGGCACCAACAGCGTAACGTCATTTTCGAGGCACGGAGAAAACTCTTTATGTTATGGGTCACCCAGCCACATACCAACCTAGGCAAGGACGGCTTAACCTAAAAGTTGACTCGAGCGGCTGTTATTATTTAGCCACGAGCTCCTCAAATTCACAATTAATGTGAAAAATCTTTCCACTCCCTATATCCTTTCTTCCTTTACTAAAATCAGGACTAAAGAACCTACAAACTTCACACCGCAATATATATTGTTGACGTTCGTACTCTGGTGTTCAAGCTCGTATAGCGGATTTGACGAAGAAACAACGAATCCATCGACAGTTTTATGAAAATGAGCTTCAAAGGTACAGGACTAGCATTCATAACTACGTCTTTTGATATTCGTCGCTTGATTCGTTCTTTTTTCAAGTTGTTAAGTTGTGATCATGCAAGCAACTTTATTATGTTGTTGTGGAATTACACGCCAACTTTGTGTTATTCATTTGTTTTAGACACGCATCGGCAAAAATGCAGGTCAGTGATATTTTTATGTGTTGAAGTTGGTAATAATGCCTTATTACCGACGTCTGATGTCGATTCCAAAGATACATTTCACAAATTTTATGTTCCTACTGGATAACCGAATGCCAAATAGAGGTCAAATTGTTTTCGGATGTAGGGCGTCGCAAGGTCTGTCTGTTGCCTGTATCCATAAAATAATAATTATATTTCGTCTGTTTTACAACCCTGTATTTTGATTACATTTACAACAAATCTACTAGGTAGATTCACTTACCATTTTGTTACATACATCGTAATAACGATGAACTAACAAATAAGTTAGTTGCTCCGTGTTAGTCGGGAGAAATATTTGTTTTTTAAAGGAGCTTGCCCTCTACCCTGTACCATACCATGAACGTGCTATGAAATCATCAGTCAAAAAATTCCATGCAAGTAGCGTATCACCAGCGGTAAAATATTCTTGCCGGCAATTTATTGTTGACGCTCCGTGCCATGTAAGGTGACGTGACGGTGACGGAACGGTCTACTGGGCATAGTCTCATACTTTACAATACAAAAAAATTGGGTTTAATCGCGTATGACAATCGTTGTTAACCCGTTATAAGCTATTGATACGTACTAGTGGGCATAGTAGTCCGTGCTGTTTCTTTCTGTGCCTGATACGTTCATTGCACGGTCATGGTATGGTACGATGTAGTGGGCAGACTCCTTTAAAAAATGAATATTTTTTCAGACTAACACGGGGCAACTAACTTATTGGTTAGTTCATCGTTATTACGATGTATGTAATAAAGTGGTAGGTGAATCTACCTAGTAGATTTGTTGTAAATGTAATCAAAATACAGGGTTGCATAACAGACGAAATATAATTATTATTTTATGGATACAGGCGACAGACAGACCTTGCGACGCCCCGCATCCAAAAACAATTTGACCTCTATTTGGCATTCGGTTATCCAGTAGGAACATAAATTTGTGAAATGTATCTTTGGAATCGACATCAGACGTTGGTAATAAGGCATTATTACCAACTTCTGATGTCAATATCGGGTCGAAGAATCACAATTTGGAATTAACGTCTCAGTAAGGTCTTATAAAAGTTTTCTAGTACTGCAGTAGTTGCAAAATAATATTACTTACGGCTGCTGCGTCGCCAGTTCTTGACTTGGGCAGCGTGTCTAGATTATTAAAGATATTGCGGGCTTTTTTTTAATTATCTCTAAGTATGTCTGCTGATACTGGGGCTAATTTTATGTAAAATAATTATGATTTGTGCATGCAATGGGTTCTTGACATATTGTGACACGAAATCATGCAACGAACTCACGACCTAAGCTCACGCTCGCTATTCTGCGAGAACTGATGGGGCAAAGATCAATTAACATAGTAATCAACTTATATATAATGTTCCCACTGCTGGGACATGGGCCTCCTCTCTGCGAAAGAGAGTAGTCACAGTGCGGGTTGATGAACGACACTGTTTTCGATTTTTTGAGCGTAACACGGATACCGTCAGCAATTACGGAATTCTTAGAGAATGTGGCGAACAACCCAAGGCTAATAGAAACCAAGAACGGAGACGACCTTAGAAAAAAATCGTTTAAATATATTATGATGCTCTGTGCTGCATCCTCATTAATCCCCATGCCTGAAAGATATTTCTCGATGGCATGTAAAGCCAAGTCAGAGGCCTATGGGGAGCATAATAAAATGTGTTTACTCGTTAAACCTTTTCGCTGTGTCTAACCTTTTTCGAGGAATCGACCACTTCATATAGATAAAACCAACTTATAAGAAAAGTATATTATATCTATCAGCAATCAGCACTTAACATACAAAACTTATATTCGAATAGTAGACATCAAAGTTAAGGTCAACGCAGATAGGAAGTAGTAAATTGTTCGAGAAGTTTTTACATTGATGATTTCATAAGTCCCAGTCGCCGCGGGAGACGCCCTGGGCATCGGGGGTCACGTGGTGGCTCCCGGCCACCGTAGGCGCGGGCCTGTGGACGGCGAGTTATGGGCCAGCTCGCCGTCCAGCCGTCTTATGACGACAGGCCGTGTCGACGGCGCGTTCGTGTTCCACGTGCGCCTCTAAGAGATGTCAGCAAATAAGTAGGGGTCCGCAAGGGCCGATGCCTGCCAGGGCTGCGGGACTGTTCGAAAGAGATACCGTGGCCCTGGAACACAAAGAGCAAAGAAGGAACATGGATGGGTTTTAGTCAGTACAAGTCTGACACTCCCTTCCGCTCCGCCCAGAGTAGGGGGGGGGGGTCATTTGATGATTTCCCATCCGGAAAAAAAAAAAAAAGTGTCGCACGTACGTTAGAGCATATTTCGGATAGTCTGAATATAACATAACATAATAATTATGTCTGATGAGATGACGAGTAACAGAGAAGAATGGACGAAGAAGACATGCTGCGCCGACACCAAATGAATTGGGACAAGGGCTTGAGAATGATGAATGATAATGATGAATATAACATAACACCACGCCTGTTATTGCCTACGACTTAGGCAGAGGTGTAACTGATAGTACACCCACATTTCGCCAGTTATGTTTAAGTCCCATGTGATAGGAGGCAAGCCAAAACACAAATCCGGACTCCGTGGCTGCTACTGAGAAATTCCTGAAAGAAAAACCCAATAACACTGCCCGACGTGAGAATGGAACCCAGGACCTCATGCTCAGCAGTCGCGCTTGCGACCACTTGACCAAAGACACATGCGGATGGCACATATTCTCGATTTCCAATTTCAGATCATGCCAGATTCCTCATAATGTTCTTTCACCGCTTAGAGAGCATTGGCACTGAAAAAAAAAAGAATAAAGTGCTCGCCTGTCTGTGTTCGAATTCCTGACCTGCGTTTCGACCTAGTAGCGCAAATTTTCACTCATTTGACAGCAGAGAACATGTTCTACATGCGCTTACCCTAAAATGAGGGGGAGAAGGGAAAACTTGTGAGTTATGGCCAAAGTTTGGCCCAATATCTTTGGCCAAGGAATAAAAGTCTAACGACAGTTCCAAAGTGTTTTATTTTGTTAGTGAAACTAAATCGCTGGAAGAATATTATTATGTGTTACTGTTTTGGGAGTAAACATGATAAATAATGTGCCCAGCTACTGTTGTGTGTTTCAATATTTTGGACTAAGAAATTCGAATTCTGTATTCTAGCTGTAGTTTAGTGTTATAAGATTTTAAACTATCATAAAGATAAAGATAAAGATAAAGATAATTTATTTGTCAAACATGCGTTTACATAAACTGAATCATCAGACATGCAAGGTATTGAGTTAATAGATGTTGTGTGCGTCCATGTTTTGCCACTAATGGCGTACAAATTTTGTAGGTATTATAAAAGATTATATTTAATTGCATTTTACATAATTATAGTAATTCTAAATTTCATTACAAAATACAAAACAAATAAATAATAATTTATGTCAAGATATTATAGTATAAGTATATTATAGTCAAAATAGATTAAATTATGTCCAGAATATTCAATAGTAAGCAGTCAAACGCCAATTGATTTAAGATTCATATGATTAAATTGTTATTATTTACTATGCATATTACTAGTCAGAATAGAAAAGTCCATGTAAAAGCCATGGTTACTAACATTACCATTAAAACTAGAAACGGGATATTTACCATGTTTACTGATTTCTTGGAGTTGAGGAGCTCGTGGCTAAATAATAACAGCCGCTCGGATCGATCTTTAGGTTAAGCCGTGCTTGCCTAGGTTGGTCTGCGGATTCGTGACCACCGAGTACATACCGAGTTTCCTCCGTGCCTCGGAAAGCACGTTAAGCCGTTGATCCCGGCTGTCATTTGTAGATCTTTGACAGTCGTTAGGTAGTCAGTGGTCAAAAAGTCTGACAACCAGTCTTACCAAGGGGTATCGTATTACCCAGTACTGGGTTGTGGAGGTCAGATAGGCAGTCGCTTCATGTAAAATACTGGTATTCAGCTGCATCCGGTTAGACTGGAAGCCGACCCCAACATAGTTGGGAAAAGGCTAGGCAGATGATGATGATGATGACTGATTTCTTGGAGTTCGTGGTTGTCTGCTCATAAACACCCACCCGCAATAACTTCAATTTTTCCGTGAACTCAAAGAAATCAGTAAACATGGTAAATATCCCGTTTTTAGTGTTAATGATAGTTTAGTGTTTGCCTTAAAAAATGGACAAAGTATGCTGAAATATAGGTTTTTTACCTTATAGGATTAGTTTAAGTTTCAGAGGCTTCATTTATTTTTTGATACCTCTGAAATTAAGGGACTAATCGAAGGGACTGGTGGCCAATTGCAAGACTATCTAGTAATCAAAATAATTTGTTTTGGGAATTCAATACTAAAGTGTGCCTACTTGACGTCAGCATCATATCTAAACAGCGTTCAACAGTTATGAATGTCATCATTGTTGTTGAATACTGACTTTAATCGGTCTTAAACTCGGTTTGGATGTAGGCGTGTTTAATTTTGTTGAAATTGGTCCTTAAGTCAGGAAAACTTTTTTTTTTTTGTAATTGTCGTATTTGGTTTTTAGCCACTGGGTTGAAGTTTAAAACTTATCTTACACTTTCGTTAATCAGCTTGCTAATAATTGGTGTCTTAAATTTGTACAACTTACGCAAGCGTTCGAGTTTTGTTCTCAAATATCTTATTCTTACTTCCTTTCCAATATTATAAATTATGCGAAATCCTTACTTACTTACTTCTTATCCTTACTAATATTATAAATGCGACAGAAAGTTTGTTTGTTTGTTACATTTTCAAGCCTAAACCACTGAACCAATCATCCTGAAATTTTGCATATGCTTTGTCAGATATACAAAAACGGACATAGGGTACCTTTCATCCCAAAAAAAAGTACTGTACCCGCGGAAAACAACAATAACGTACTTTTGAAAATAGATGGCGCCACGTGTTTTTCGAATCATGATTGAATTATATTATTACAAGCAGAGTACAACCCGAATTGATTGTCAAAATCTAAATTAACACGAGCGAAGCCGCAGGCAAAAGCCAGTGAAATATTTATCGCAGTCGTAATAATTGGTTAAAACCAATTCCTATTGCCACCAAAAAGTTCCGATTCGATACAATATTTTTAACGAAATTTTCACATATATATTCGGAAGCCAATCCGAGCTGATTTCAGATCTCATATCCGATACATTATCGCTCCCATAAAGATTCTTAAAGGAGAAATAATACGAGCTGAGCCGAGCTTAGACATTATTTTCGGAGTAATATCGAGCAAGAGCGGAGATGGCCCAGTGGTAACGGCTGCGACTTCCGATTTGAAGGTAGTTGGTTCAAACCTTTTCCGGCTGTACTTTAAGTAAATTATTTCATCATCACTGCTCTCAAAACAGTAAAGAAAAACATTGTGTGGAAACCGACATGATTGTCTTAAAATCGAGAACACGTGACATCCACCAACCACCACACCAAGTACTGGTGCATCTGTAATCCGTAATGAGTGTGCTGTAAACAGCACACACACTCTTACAGATATTTTTAGAGTCTGTGTCCCGGCAGTGGGAACAATATACTGCCTCGGGTTGGACTAGTAGTTACAAGTGCTACTGCTGAGCACGAGGTTTGTGGTTCGATTCCTAAGACTGACAAAGTGTTGTAGGGTTTTTCACAGCTCCAGAGTTGTGCCCAGTTTATGGCAAAAGACTCGCTCCCTGTTTCATGGGACTTCAACATAAGTGGCGAAATGTGAGTTTACTGTATATATATCTCTGTCTAACTCTTTGGGTATTACAGGCGTGATGTTATGATATCTTGCTCCACATTGTATACCGATTGAATACAAATTAAGGTCAGGATAAGTACGTTGAAGGCACAGATGTTTCGAATGTCTTAGATTCAATTTCTTAGTTCAATAATGTTTTTGTTTGTTGTTGTTCGAAAATTCCCAGATGTGGACAGAATTTTAGAACTGTAACATTACGATTGTGACCGGATTAAGTAAAAAGCTGGCTGCCTCGTTGGTCCAGTGTTTGCAATCGCAACTGCTGAGCACAACGTCCTCGGTTCGATTCCCAGGTCCGGCAAACTGTTATTTTTCCCATCAGGAATTTCTCAGTAGCAGCCACGGAGTCCGGATTTATGCCCAGTTGATGGCAAAAGGCTTGCCCCCTATAACATGGGACTTATAACTGACTCAGAACTAGCGAAATGTGGGGGTATTATTAGGTACACCTCTGCCTAACCTTCGGAGATCACAGGCATGATGTTATGTTATGTTAAATAAAATGCTAAACTAGGAGCTGTTTTTTGATAAACGGAACTTCATTCAAATGAGCTCACACAATTCGAAAGCAAAATCATTTGTTTTTAAAGTAATTCATTGCGGATTGACAACGAGACACCGTTTGAAATTATCTATTCAATTATTTAGAGTGAATCGACAAATTTTTTATGTGTTACTATGACGTATATTTCGTTTATTTATTTTCTTACTTATTAAACACACACACACACACACAACACATACACACACATCTCATCACATCACATCATCATCTCTCATCTCTTTACATTTTTAAATATTTCTAAAAAAAAAACCATATAAAAAACATTTAAAAATATAAAAAATAGTGGTCCGCCGGTGTCGGGAGCAAGGTCCAAGCTACCGGTGGTTAGGGCTCCAGAGACAGGAACCTCCTCACAATGCGAGTCTTATCGAGGAGTACTGCCATCTGAATCGTATATTATTTTTTAACTTCTAACGTTATTTATGTTACTCGTTGTGTTATTTCTATACGTAAATAAATTACCATAATAATTTCTTTCTTCATTCTTTCGAGGTCAAGCCGTAGTAGTTCTCTACATCAAAGTCTAATTCAATAAGTCAAACCTTTTAGGAGAAAGGAGCCTTTGACAGACACACGCACGCACATGTCATACTAATAATACCCTTGTCCCTTTGACGTACAGACCTACAGAAGTAATAAAACGAAGTGCCAAGTAGACTTGAACTGAAAATAAGGCAGCTTATTTTGTTCTGCGCGTGTCAAACGTAATTTATACTGATACTGATACTGTTGGCCTGTGTCATTCCACTGCTGGGCAAAAGCCTCTCTTTATGACTTCCAAATTCTTCGATCCAGGGTTAAAGTAATAAAAAAAAAAAAAAAACACAGGCAAAGTGAGAGTTGGAGTCGCACAACGAAGGTTCCGTATGGACTTGTAGGTAGGATTCTTGAACAATGTTACCCCTATGGACAGGGACGGGGACATTATAGGTTTTGATTCCCTTTAGACATAATGACGGCACGGTTGGCGCTGTGGCTGAGCGATTGTCTGCTGCGCTTCGTGTCGCGGGTTCGATTTCCGCGCGGAAAAAATAATTGTATGGCCTACAGGTAGTTCAGTTCCGGGTCTGGCTGTTTGTTTGTGTATGTGAATTTAAATGTTTGTAAACGCACCCACGATACAGGAGAAATTCCTAGTGTGGGGCAACGAATTTTATAATTTATATTATTATAATTTTTTTTTTTTTTTTTTTGTTTATTTGAGCAAATTAAATAAAATATAAAAGAATTGTAAAATTCTATCGATTCATTATCTTAAACATCTCAACCATCTATGCAAGGGTGGGTCAGCTAACAGCTATCACTCACTGTACTTATATTTAATTGCGAAAAATCCGTGATTACTTTTTTTTTAACTTCTGTGTAAAATTTGGAATTTTCGTTTGGTAACAGTTTGCTTTTAAAGATGTGATATGTAGTTGTGACGTCATTTTTTTCGTATTCTTCTCATGCATGGGTATTGGGTAAGCATAGAAAATAACTAGTCTGCTGACTTTGGGAGTCCGCCATATTTGATTTAGGAAGACGTCACTTAGCTAACCATGCAACCGAACTGAACACAAAATATTTGCAAAATTTCAGCTGAATCAATTAGAGGTAACTGTTTCAGATTTGACTTAAACAAACATACAAACATTGCAAGTTAAATAAAAGCTTGTTAAAAATAGTGTTTTATGCAGTTTGTATTTGATTAAATCTATATTCGGAAGTTAATAATATCGTTTATGAAATCTCATATATTCAAACGTCTTAACCGGAATCATATCTGTTAGAGTTACAAATATTTTAAGGCCATAAAATAAAATGAATGCAGCTGTTGCTACGACGTAGCTCGCGTAACGAGTGTACCGTAGCGCGAGCTACGCCGTAGCCATCTCGTAGCAAAGACGCAACTTGCCTCGAATTTAATTTCATTGTTCGTGCTCTTATCGTAATCTCTTAGTAGCTTTTGACTGCATAGATGCACATGAAGATCTTTTGTATTCTATATCGTCTTTTCTATTCGCAAGTGGTTCTCAATACGTTTTCGGTTCGGATAGTATACAATACTAGCTGTTACCCGCGACGTTTGTCCACGTGAACTTATTATTCAAATATTACTTCTGTATTTGAATCGAATTTTGTTAACAATAAACATTTTTTTTGCACGTAACCTTAATCTTTTTTCAAAAGTAAAAGGACCGTATATGCATTCTGTAAAAATCTGTTATTTTGAAATAACAAAAATAAATTTTATTCATTTGTATAGATTATATAAATATAGATTATAGATATCTAAACTGACATAAAAAATGTGAAAATAAGTACGTCAATGTCCATAGGATACTTGATATCCCGGTAGTGCGTTGCTGTGGGATAGTTAACGACATCCTTGCGGGTAAAGCCGCGGTCAAAAGCTGATGTGTATGTTCAAAAAGAACCCGTTGGGTTTTCCTCGAATTAATTTAGCATTGTAATTGGGTACAAACCCAGTAGGAAGAGCTCGTGGCTAAATAATAACAGCCGCTCGGGTCGATCTTTAGGTTAAGCCGTGCTTGCCTAGGTTGGTCTGTGAATGGGTGACCGCCCATTACATACCGAGTTTCCTCCGTGCCTCGGAAAGCACGTTAAGCCGTTGGTCCTGGCAGTCATTTGTAGATCTTTGACAGTTGTTAGGCAGTCAGTGGCCCAAAAAGTCTGACAACCAGTCTTACCAAGGGGTATCGTATTACCCAGTAGTGACTGGGTTGTGGAGGTCAGATAGGCAGTCGCTCCATGTAAAATACTGGTATTCAGCTGCATCCGGTTAGACTGGAAGCCGACCCCAATATAGTTGGGAAAAGGCTAGGCAGATGATGAATTGGGTACAAACCCATAGATGAAGAAATTATGACGTATTTATACCGGGAAAACTATAACTACCAGTTTCAAGTCATTATTTAATTTATCCGTACGGAAGTTACATATTAAACTATAAATATATTTAAAGTATAAAATCATATGAAACTGAAACTTGTTAAGCAGCTGGACCATAAATTTTCGCCTGGAATTGGTGCATTACCTAGGGTTGACACTTCCATTTTAGAAGTTAATGCATCTATAAATTCTGAAGATTTATTTTTTGAGGACTTTTCTATATAAATGTAATGTCTTCTGTGGTAAAGTGGTAAAGGGAGGAGCTCGTGGCTAAGTAATAACAGCCGCTTGGATCGATATTTAGGTTAAGCCGCGCTTGCCTAGGTTGGTCTGTGGATGGGTGACCACCCATTACATACCGAGTTTCCTCCGTGCCTCGGAAAGCACGTTAAGCCGTTGGTCCCGGGTGTCATTTGTAGATCTTTGACAGTCGTTATAGGTAGTCAGTGGCCCAAAAAGTCTGACAACCAGTCTTACCAAGGGGTATCGTATTACCCAGTACTAACTGGGTTGTGGAGGTCAGATAGGCAGTCGCTCCATGTAAAATACTGGTATTCAGCTGCATCCGGTTAGACTGGAAGCCGACCCCAACATAGTTGGGAAAAGGCTAGGCAGATGATGTCTTCAGTAGTAAAGAGTAATGTTCACCCAGTGGTTTTAACTACCGTAAGAGTTAGAGAATCCCATATACCGTGTACAATGTTTTTATGTCAAATTGTCAATAAATATTTTGTTGTTTGGTGGAGCTCGTTGCTATCATAACAGTCGTTCGGGTCAATCTTTAGATTAAGCCGCGCTTGCCTAGGTTAGCCCGTGGATGGGTGACCCATTACATATCGAGTTTACTCCGTGCCTCGGAAAGCATGTTAAGCCCAACGGCTTAACATGCTAAGGATCTACAAATGACAGTCAGAGACCAACGTCTCTGACTGTCATTTGTAGATCCTTGACAGTCGTTACAGTAGTCAGTGGCCCGAAAGTTTGACAACCAGTCTTACCAAGGAGTATCGTATTCCTCAGTACTAACTGGGGTGTAGAGGTCAGATAGGCAGTTACTCCATGTAAAATACTGGTATTCAGCAGCATCCGATTAGCCTGGAAGCCGACCTCAACATAGTTGGGAAAAAGCTAGGCGATCAGGTGCAGGACCAAACGGCTTAACGGGCTTTCTGAGGCACGAGGGTATCATACCACCAACTTTCAAACTGCGAGCTACTGAGAAATTTCTAATGGAGGAATCTATTAACAGTTTTGGTCTGACTCGGGAATCAAACCAAAAACCCCACACTCAGAAATCGCGTTTGCGACCACGAGTCCAATGAGCCAGCTACTGTGACTAAATAACACCTGTCTGACCGTGTGAGTACTACCTAATCATGCGGATTTTTGTGAAAATAATATTATGTTTCTTGCCACCCCTAAAAACTAACACGAACTCAATTTTCTCCCTCTTCCCTCCCTTCCGTATGTAAGTCGGCCATTAACGACACCTAGCGGTCAAGTCTGCAATTAATGGTTTTTCTAAGTATCTTGTAGTGAAGTGTGTCCAACTATTATCAAGATGGATTAGAGTGCTATTGATAAGAAACTTTCAGCTTTCCTTGAGAATATTGTTTTTATAAGCTTTTATTTAACTTGCCTTGATAGTTATAGACCGACCGCTTTAATGAGTCCTCCGCCTTGCGCAATGTCAACCATTTTATCATATCAATGCACAGCCCAAACCACTGGTCCTAGAGACATGAAATTTCAAGGGTGAATTCTTTATGAAGAGTAGGCATCCACTAAGAAAGAGTTTTTTGAAATTCCAACCCTAAGAGGGTGAAATAGGGTGTTAAATTATTTGGGAAACTTTGTATAAACTTTGTACATACTTTTCAGTTAAAATAATGAGTAACGTGTTTCACAGTTTTTTACAAATCAACCCCCAATATGAAATTCAATGTGCTGACTGGCTAGTAACAAGGAACTTTCAGTTTTCCTTGAGAATATTGTTTTTATAAACTTTTATTTAACTTGCCTTGATAGTCAGACCGACCGCTTTAATGAGTCCTTCGCCTTGCCCCATCAAAGGCACATTAAGCAACCAGGAAGGGGTCCGCAAGGGCCGATGCCTGCCGGGGCTGCGGGACTGTTCGAAAGAAATACCGCGGCCCTGGCACAAAGGGCCAAGAAGGAACGTGCTTGGGTTTTAGTTAGTAGAAGTCTGACACTTCCTTCCACTCCGCGCCTAGAACGGGTGGGGAGGCGGTGGGGGGGGGGGGTCATTTAATGATTTCCCATCCATCATCAAAAAAAAAGTGTGTGCAGTGTGTGTCTCGCGCTTTGCTATCCAAGAGGGCTAGGCGCGCCGCACTCATTCGAGTAAATATTGTAATTTTCATTTTTATTCTTACACATAATTTTTTTTATTTTAGCGTATATATAGAGCATTTTTAACCGTAGCGGCAACCTCATGCTTCGCATATTTTAATTGTAAAATTCAACACTGAAGCCCTAAATACCACAGAAAACAAAAAAACACTGCCTTAGTAATAAAAAACCAGGCATGTTCGGTATAAGTAAACCTATATCAAAATAAATTAGACGGTAGACTGACAATATCACGGGTCGAGACTTAAGTTCAGATAGACCCTTCTCAAATAAAACGAGTAAACAGACTTGATAGTTATTATAACTAGAAGACGGGATATTTACCATGTTTATTGTTTTCTTTGAGTTCCCGATATTTCGGCGCTGTTGCAAGCACCATGATCACGGATAAACTGAAGTTATTGCGGGTGGGTGTTTATGAGCAGACATATCGGTCTACCCTCTTTCTTGTTCGTTTTTTTGCACTCAGTACCGCTACCACTGTCACTCACAACTCGATTCTGTTCCCGACACACGAAACTCACTGTGTCTGATCGCGAACGTTTTTCGGCACTATTCCGCTTTTTACACAGCTGGACCACTGGTTTCCAGGCTTTCGACAGTTGAAACCCATCCTCCCGATGAAAAACGAACAAGAAAGAGGGTAGACCGATTTGTCTGCTTATAAACACCCACCCGCAATAACTTCAGTTTATCCGTGATCATGGCGCTTGCAACAGCGCCGAAATATCGGGAACTCATAGAAAACAATAAACATGGTAAATATTCCGTCTTCTAGTTATAATAATTTTAGTGACCATGAAAGTTTAAAATCTTAGACTTGATAGTTGGTGTCAATATCAGATTAGATTAGAATTTTAGCTAACAGTCCCGAAAAGTCCAGAATTCCGTGTCGGGCAAAGTGTTACTGGGATTTGTACCTGGTCGATGGCATTAGAGAGCATTTATTTCATCACCATTGCTCTCAAAAACGGTGAAGGAAAACATCGTGAGGAAACCGGCATGTCCTAGAACCATAAATTCGAAGACATGTGACATCTACCAACCCGCACTGGGCCCGCGTGGTGGATTATAGCCCATTCCCTCTCATAGAGAGGAGGCTTGTGTCCCAGCAGTGGGAACATTTAGGCTGATAATGCTAATGATAAAAAGGATGGCATTAGGCTCGTCCCTTTATACATGAGACTTTAACATAACTAGCGAAATGTTGACGTACTGTTAGGTACAGCTCTGCAGTCAGAACTCCAAACTCAAGGTTTGCCAAAGAGCGATGGAGCGTAGCATTTTAAACATCAAAATCACCGATCGAATACGAAACCCTGCAATACGCTCTAAAACACGCATCGCCGATGTTGGCGATAAGTCTGCGAGGTTAAAATGGGACTGGGCGGGTCACATTTCCAGGATGGGTCAGGACAGATGGGCCAGAATCGTCACACACAGGGTGACTGAAGACTGTCGTCGTCACCGAGGCAGGCCCAAGAAACGCTGGCGTGACGATTTGGACTCGTTCCTGACTGATTGGCCGGAGGAGGCTAAACACCGGGAGAGTTGGAAAAGAATGGGGGAGGCCTTTTCCCAGGAGTGGGACAGAATAGGTTTTAAAAAAAAAAAAATTAATCCTTCGAATTAAAGAAAAACTGATTTTATGTTATTTCCAAAGAAAACCATCAGTAAGACGGTAGACAAAAATATTATCGAGCCGCTTGTAACACAATTTATCAATAAAATATAACACATAGCTCAAATAAGTATCTGTAAGTGCGTGATTCACCTTGACCTTCAAACTTGTTGTGTTTAGAGATATCATTTATATTATAGCTAACGAATACAGTGAAAACCAAGGACATTATATTTTCTATGTCTCATTCTAGTCTCACGCACACACACACACTAAAACAAACATTCGCACATAAGTAGAATGATTAGGTACATTTTTTATTTAATGTAAAAACTTTGATTGTTTGCTTTTTTGTCATAAAATAATTGTGTCATTTTGTTAGTGGAAGACACTGTCTTCTGCAACACAGATTCCAACTACCGCAGGAGTCAGATAATTCCACTTACTTTAAACATTTTTTTTTTTGTGGAAAGTTGTTGTTGATAACTACTGAGCTCCATGCAGCACGCGTAGCATGACCACCGTAGAAACGGGTTTTGTCGACGGAAGAATCGACAAAATGACAGATTTCTTTAGTAGATCTGTCATTTTGTCGATTCTTCCGTCGACAAAACCCGATGCCACGCATGCAGGTGAAGTCGCGGCCAAGGCTACTCACGATTTCGCGAATACTTAAAAGCAAGATATTCTCATTACTTTTTCAATTTTAACATACTGCATGAAGACATACTTTTCAAAAACGTGAAAAGCTCATCGCAATATTTCTTCTTGAATGGCCGTAGCGGATATTTTCTAGAACATTTTCCCAGAAAATGCACCCGTGTTCGGGTTTCTAAAATTCTGTACGAAACGCGTATGAGATATACAATACTGTCATATGCATAGCTATATTCGACTTCATATACAATGTGTAAACGGACCCTTACTCTACGCAATAACTATTGCTGTGAAACGACTTTTTTTTCTCGTTTTTGGGGTGAAAAATAACGGTTTACAGGTAGGACTCAATGTACTGCACTCAAAACAGTGTGCTGATGGATGCATTGAATAGCACAATAGCATAAAGGTATTTAAAGTTATAACATTAAAAGATTGAAAAAAAAAACTTGTGTAAAATTTTATAATTTGACGTTCAATATCTCCTTAACTTGAAGCTTCCCAGGTATGATCCAGAACAAAAATTTGATCGCATTTACAGGGAGTACAAATGACATTTAGCTTCGTCAGGGGTCTTTTTACATCTATGAAATTGCTTTATCACCATAAGTTTTTATATAAATACAAAGATTTTCAAAATGATGATCTGGTGAAGGTTGCAGGGATCCGCTGGATGCTAGTCGCACGGGACCAGTCAATGTGGCGACACTGGTGGGAGGCCTATGTCCAGCAGTGGACGTCTTTTGGCTGAAATGATGATGATGATGATGAAAGATTTCCAAAAGTATTTCCATAGTTTATGTCAAAACATCTAATTTTTGAGTTTTTATCATTAAAATCAATGCTATTTTTTTACCGACTTCAAAAAAGGAGGTTTTTTAAATGTTTTTTCATCGATATTTTCGCCTTTTATGGTATATAACTTTACTTGGTTAGTTTATGAATTATCTTTCTTGCAAAAACAAAAAAAAGTTTTGTCAATTTGTTTTATGTTATAGTTTGAAGTTTGTAACTTCAGTGAAAACTGAATTTATAGGTTATTTTTGATTAGAATGATAGAACAGATTCAAGGCCGACAACACGTTAACAAGGGTTAACGATGTCTGCAGTTTAGGTCTGAAGTTCAAGCTATAAAATGCATAAGGTCAGACAGAATTGGTGTAGCAAATGTCAGATTTCATGGTTTTACTTATTGTTGTGTCTGATGTTTTTGTTATAGAACTACACGCAGTTAGTTGCGGGACTGTTCGACTGCGAGACTGTTCGAAATAGATACCGTGGCCCTGGAACACAAAGGGCAAAGAAGGAACATGGATGGGTTTTAGTCAGTAGAAGTCTGACACTCCCTTCTGCTCCGCCCAGAGTGGAGGGGGGAGGGCCATTTGATGAATTCTCATCCGAAAAAAAAAAAGGATTTTATTTTATTTTTCACGGATCCTATTCCTTTTTCTAAAACAAAAGTAGGGGTCATTTGATGATTTACCATTACAAAAAAAAAAAAAATAGTTGATACTGGAAGGCGACTCCAAAATAATAGGGAAAAGGCTAGACAGATGATGTTGATGTACTGTTGTGGATGCGGCTGAAACTGCATCGTCCCTCTGTCGCAACACTGCCTGCAATATCTAGAATTCTAGAGCAGCCATTTGTTATAGCTGTCCACGACAAATGGTCTGACGCGTCGTCTAAAATAATAGACAATATCGTTTTAAACAGATAGCTGTTACTATTGTAGTGTTATTTTGTAAAATTCCCTTGGAACCTCACTCAAGCGAACGCACACAATTCGAAAGCGAACTCATTTGTTTTTAACCCCCCGACGCAAAAAGAGGGGTGTTATAAGTTTGACCTCAATGTGTGTGTGTCTGTCTCTGGCACCGTAGCTCTTAAACCAGTGAACCGATTTGGATGCAGTTATTTTATTTGAAAGCTAGTTTCTTGGCAATGGTTCTAAAATACGTTTTTATCAAAATCAGTGCAGCCATTAACGAGATATGGGGGATGAAAGTGGTGATGAATAATCGAATATTTTCAAATACGTAGGTTATCAAATGAAAGGGCATGATGTGTATATTATAATTTTATTAGACATGTTTTTTCAAAACCTGCTCAGCCATTTTATTGACTTTTCAAATGTTTGTTCGCTTTTCTTTGTTGTGATGGGGTTTTTTTATTTTTTTTATTAATACTTGATGTATTAATAAAAAATAAGCGTGGGTTAACAGGTCATGCAGATGTTGGTTTTTATTTTCTTTTGCAATGGTCAAGTAAGATTATTATTTTCTCACATATTATTCACATTTTTAAATATTTTTTACTAATAAAAATTATATAAAAAACATTTAAAAATATATAAATTCTAGCCTACCAGCATCGGGAACAGGGTTCGAGCTACCGGTGATTAGGGCTCTTGAGAGAGGAACCTCCTAACAATACGCGCCTTGTTTAGAAGTAGTACTTATTATTTATTAATAATATCCACCCGACCAAGTTTCACGGTCTGTGCTTAGGTACAAGCGACGTTAACTATACCTTTAGTTTTTTTTTCCGTTTAGTTTTAACCTTTTTATTGTGTAAATTTAAGTTTTTTTTTTTTTGTTTGTTTTGTGCACTTGTGTTAGAAAACATATTTATTTGGAACATAAATAAATATGTTTTCTTTTATTCTTTCTTACTACACGATCGGTTACCAAGGATAGATCAGATGCCAGACCAACAGTTTTTGCAGTCTTCATTATTGGGTGATAACACAAACAATATCACTTATAATTGAGGAAATATTTAAGGCGTTTACTCGGTTTAAAGTTACCTTGTCGGTATTAATAGTCACAAAAATACATATTCTGTGAAATTTTACGTCTAAAATATCACTTTTAGACATAATTTTTTTATAAATAAATAAAAAAAAAAAATAGCCTGATGTGTCCCACTATTACACTGTTGTACTGAGAGCAGGGGAGGCCCAGTGGTGGAGATCCTGACTTACGAGCAGTAAGTCGTGGGTTCGAACCCAACCATGCGCATTACTTTGTGTAAGTTATTTCATCACCACTGCTCTCAAAAACGGTGAAGGAAAACATCGTGAGGAAACCGGCATGTACTAGAACCAAAAATTCGAAGACATGTGACATCTACCAACCCACACTGGGCCCACGTGGTAGATTATAGCCCATTCCCTCTCAAAGAGAGGAGGCTTGCGTCCCAGCAGTGGGAACATTAATTGGCTGATTATGCGTGTAGTGGGACACGCAGGGCAAGGGGGGCCTTTGCCCTGCGTGTCCCACTGCAGGGCAAAGGCCTCCCTTCCCCCTTTCCATTTATCTCTGTCTTTGGCTATTTGGGCCCAATCCTTTTGACAAGAGTCCAGCTCGTCACGCCATCTCCTTCTGGGCCTACCGCGTCGCCGGGTTCTGTTGTTCGGAACCCAATCTATTGCCACAGTTTTGATGAAGCATGCGGCAGATATGCCATGGCAGATATGCCATGGCAGATATGCCATGGCAGATATGCCACTGTTAAAATTCACGAACGGTACCAACACAGCTCTTGGCACCATTTACAGATGTTATCAACATTTAAAACAATAGACAGACTGGCACGCTAACAGTGCCAATTTTACTTTTAATCAGTAAAGCTTATCTACTAAGATATAAACAAATAACTTTTACTATTCTATAAAGTTAACTAGTTCACCACACTCAAGTGAGCGCACACAATTTGAAAGCGAACTCATTTGTTTTTAAAGAAAATCATCGCGGATTCACAACGAGACACCGTTCGAATTTCGAACGTGATGTTTAGAGAAAGATAGTAAAATAAATCTCAGAAGGGTTGATCTTGATGGAGTTATTCCCGACTTGAAGATAAGGACAGTATCTCAGAGATGACCTATAGCACATTTCCTTTTGGACAGTTTTACAATTATTGTTTTTATTATTCCATGTTTTGTTTTTGTTTTTGTTGTTGTTGTTGTTTTCCTGCAACTATACCCTACAATTTCGTCAATGGTGTTCTGACATGTCCGCTTTGTGCTCGGAGTTTTGCGGCCAAAGTTGGGTATGCTAGCTGCTTGAGAGAACATGATAGAGCAGCACACCAGAGCTCTCGACAAGCTCCTTAGAAAGCCATCGAATGCAGTCACTGTGGCCGAAATCGGCTAGATGGCATCTTCATCATCATCATTATTCCATGCGGACACTGTCAGTAGCATCCTCGAGTCTGGATTTGTGCCCGGTTGACGGGAATTAGGTTAAACGTATTACATGCGATAATAACAGACGCAGTGGTATATCTTCGAGTCCCTTCCGTTCATCGGTATGAACAATAAGCCGTTGGTTCCCGCTGTCGTTTGTGGATCTTTGACAGTTGTTACAGTTCGTCAGAAGACCTAAAGTCTGACAACCGGTTTTACCAAGGGTTATCCAGTAACAGGGTGTGGAGGTCAGATAAGCAGCAGAATATCACCAAGGCAGCCAACTCCATCATTGATGGGAAAAGGCTAGACGCATGATTATGATGAACTGAGCCAACAGTTAACAAACAGAGCATTTGACCATTATACCAATGTTTCAAACTGCACTAATTGATAATTAAACCAACCTAATTGATTAGTGTGTATAAGTAATTAAGTAAAATCATTAAGGTGAACACTGTTTTAAGCTTTCTCGGTACACAAACAAACTTATACTGTCACTTACGGGATATCTTCGGTGATTGTTAATTATTTTGAGCTCCCGATATTTTGACGCTGTTGCAAGCGCCATGATCGCGTGTTGACTGGAGAATGCGGGTGGATAGAAAATAAATTGTTAAGAGCAGACAAATCTATCTACCCTCTTTCTTTGTCTTTTGCTACGTGCACTACTGGACCTCGACACTAAGTCACGGCAAAACACACTCACAGTATCACCAGGTTTTGTGTAGTCCTTAATACGATGCCAGCTGCTACTTTTAATCTTACTCAAAACTGGATTCCACGAACTTGACAATTTGAAGCCATCCTCTCGACTGAAATTTTTGTGTCAATCACGGAACATATCCCGTATGTAACAGTATAAGTTCATTCAGGCGATTCTCACACGACACGCACGTCCACGCAGTCTTGCGGTGAAGCTGATCTCAGGTGATGGCTTGTATGAAATCGGTTAAAACCACGTACACATACACCGCCACAGCAAGTCGCACAGAAAAGGTTAACAAAAAAAAAATTACATACAAAACACATTCAGAATTTTGGTGCAGTAGCTAACCGAATTTCTAACAAGAATTTTCTTGCGGCAGCTAACCGAGTCATAAAAAAACCAAACCAGACCAGTTCCTAAAAATCTTTATTCATGGAAAGGACAGTCGTAACAAATTGGTCAACAAATTGGTCCTTACTACAGTCCCTGAGGCGTTCACACAGAGAACATAATTGCATTTTAAAATGCTAACGAGCAACGAGCTGTTACATACTATGTTGATAGTACAGGGTGGTCCGTTGTGATTGGTCAGTTTGGTAATATTTGAAACTATTAAGGGGAAGGGAAGTTATGAACAGAAATTGGATTATTTGCACTAGCAATGTTAGAAGCTATATTACTTAAAGAATTTTTATTTTTGCACCTTTAATCTTATATGAGCCATACCCTAGTTTTTATCCAGTTAATTTTAGAACTATTATAGGACTGTAATTAATATCTACTACTGAACTACCTACCTACTAGAGCAGCGGTGGCCCAGTGGTGGCGGTCCCAACTTACGAGCAGTAAGTCGTGGGTTCCAATCCAGGCAGGCGCATTACTTTATGCAATTTATTTCATCACCACTGCTCTCAAAACGGTGAAGAAAAACATCGTGAGGAAACCGGCATGTCCTAGAACCTAAAATTCTAAATGTGAATGTGACATCTACCAACCCGCACTGGGTCCGCGTGGTGGATTATAGCCCATTCCCTCTCATAGAGAGGAGGCCTGTGTCCCAGCAGTGGGAACATTATAGGCTACTGCTATATGATATACTGAACTACCCGCACACTTTTTTGTAAAAAATATTTATTAAAATAAGATTTATTTTTATTTTATAATTTAGGTATGCGACATGTTCTAACAAAAATGTGAATTGAACAACCATGCATTATTAAAATGCCAATTTAAATTTTAATATTTATTTTATTGGTCATGTCATCGCGCCTGTTATTATCCCCGAAGTTGGCCGAGGTGTTTCTACATATAAACATCCGCATTTAGTTATGTTTAAGTGCCATGTGAAAGGAGGCCAGCCGATATCCCTATAGATCGGACAGAAATGTAGAATCCGGTCTACAATTGGGAAACTCAACATGAACAAACTCAACAACAATTTGCTCGACCTGAAAATCAAACTCATGAGCCTCTGACTTGGTTTTACATGCCTTCGCAAAATATCTCTCATTCATGCTGGTTTCCTCACGACGTTTTCCTTCACCGAAGCAAGTGATAATTATACAATACGCACATGTATCCGAAAAATTAGAGGTACATGCAGTCTTAGGTCTCAAGTTCGCACCCTAGACATCGTGCTAACTCGAGCCCTATGACTTAGCAGTTTGACAATCACACCACTATAAAAAAAATATATATATATATAATTTATTTCAGGTAACCCATAGATAAATTAACCTTAACCTAAATATACATACTAATAATAGTTTTGTTTGTAAAAGCAACAACTAACAACACAGCTATAACTACTGATAGATAGCTAGTCTCTACTGACCCATCATAACGAATCATCCTGTATACCAGCCACGCTTCGTAGTGCGAAATTGCCTCGCTCAGTTCAAAGGTAGTGATTGTCTAGGGACTTCGGATTCAGTCTGTAATATTGAATTTGGTTCGTTGAACAAGCTTTTGAGCATTTTGTTGCTTCTGTAGCGGTACTACAAAAGTACTACAGCGACATAGTACAAAAATTACTACAGCGCCATCTATGACACAAATGAAGAACTAACATAAAAATTCTAAGACGGACTATTAATGTTATCTTCGACCGTATAAGGGGTGTAAAAAGACCCTTATAGAAGCCGAAAGGCACTTGTTCTCCCCGTTATTGCAATATTTTCTTTGTTCTAGACCATAACTAGGAACCTTTTAGTTACGGAGATATTTGAGGTCAAAGTTCCATTTTTTTCACAAGTTTTTTTTAAATACTACTTTTTAAGGTTATATATTTACTTTAATGACCTCAATAACCTGTTTACTATTCTAAGCATCCATCAGCACAATGTTTTGAGTGCGTTACATTGAATTTTAGTTAGTTCAGACCCAAAAACAAATCGTTTCCCAGCAATAATTTTTGCGTACTTAGTTTGATCTACAGAATGCTTGGTTGACGGCTTCGTGAAGGGTCCGTTTACACCCTGTAGAAAAACTCGACAACACCGTCGGGCAGTAGCCCACCAGACATAACAGCCGGAGGATCCTGCCTTTTCTATGGAGTATTGAGGAACTTTATACTCTGTTCTTCATTACGATACGATTACGGCTCGCTCGTCACATAAAGGATGGCTGTTTCCTAGCTGTAGGAACATTATCGGCTTATTATGCGGACAACCAGTCTGACCAAGGGTTACCGTATTACCCAGTACTAGCTGGGTTGTGGAGGTCAGATAGGCAGTCGCTCCATTTAAAATACTAGTATTCGGCTGCATTCAGTTAGATTGGAAGCCGACCGTTTATGCGGATTTATGGTCTAGACAAGTGGCCTTCATTTTTAGAGCGTTTTGTATTTCCACAACGATTTTGAATAGTCTTGACATCAGATTTTCGATAGCTTGTGTCGAAAGTATTCTGATTTAAAAGAGTGTCCATGGAGTTTCTTGCCCGTTCTTCTCCATAGAGATCTACGTTAGGGAATGGGCAACTACAGCACTTTCACAGTTTTTGTGCTTTGTGACTGGGACTGTAGCTATATTTTACTGTTGCCTTTGTTTCGACAATTCAAAAGTGCCTGTAACTGGCCTACTTGAAATAAATGCTTTGATTTTGATTGATTTTTGATTTCGATCCAATACATTATGGGTTTAAAAAGAGCAACCAAGTTGGAGTCCGCATGGGCCGATGCCTGCCAGGGCTGCGGGACTGTTCGAAAGAGATACCGTGGCCCTGGAACACAAAGGGCAAAGAAGGAACATGGATGGGTTTTAGTCAGTACAAGTCTGACACTTCCTTCCGCTCCGCCAGAGTGGGAGGGGTCATTTGATGATTTACCATCCGGAAAAAAAAAATTGTCTGTCAGTTGTGACTGGTCATCTCTTGGTTGCAACGACTTATTTGAATTAATTATTTTATTTTTGAATTGTTTTTACTGTGGACACTTTTAACGTACACATCTTGCTACATTGTACTCACATAATGTACAATCTCAACATGAATGATGTAACAAAGTATTCTGATTTAAAAGAGTGTCCATGGAGTTTTATGCCCGTTCTTCTCCATAGAGATCTACGTTAGGGAATGGGCAACTACAGTACTTTCACAGTTTTTATGCCTTGTGACTGGGACTGTAGCTAGTTTTCTCGTTGTCTTTGTTGCGACAATTCAAAAGTGCCTGTAACTGGCCTACTTGAAATAAATGCTTTGATTTTGATTTTGAACGAAGAAAAAAGGCACTCGTTCTCCCCGCCATTCCGATCATTATTTTGCTCTGAACCATACATACCTATTTGATATTAAAAGTGTTGAGTTTTTAAGTAATGTTCTTAATGTTATAACCTTACTTTAAATACTTCCATGACCCCTGAACTATTTAATGCATCCATCAGCACAATGTTTTGCATTACACTGAGTCCGTGAGTAACGTGAACCCTGATTTTTCATTCGAAAAAAGTTGTATTTTACTTGTCCCTCATCGTTATCACTTTGTCTAGATGTCCTCTGAAGATTTGCGAAAACGGATTGTTTAGAGATAAATTATCCGTTTTCAAGAATCATTAGTCAAGATGAGTAAGGCTCGAGAAGTGTAATTGGAAGATAGGATCACCCTCGATAACAATTCTAAACTTACTTAAAGCTAAATAATTAAGTCCCGTATAATAGGCCTAGACAAGAGCCTATTGCCATCAATTGCGCATAGACCTATACTTCAGTCTGCTACTGAGAGATCTCTTATGAAAAAACGTAGTAATAATTTGCTCGACTTGGGAATTGTATCAGCGAATTACGGTCAGACGTAAGTCTTTTTTTCCTAGCCTGCTTTGCCAAACTCCTGGGCAGGTGTACCTAATAGAACACCCACATTTCGCCAATTTATTTAAGTCCCATGAAATAACCGGGCACAAATCTAGACTCCGTGGCTGTTACTGAAAAAATCCTGATGGAAAAACCCAATAACACTTTGCCCGACCTGGGAACCGAGCTCATCATTCGCGCTTGCGACCAACGAGGCAGAGTAATCCAACAAAATATCATACTTATAAAATGAATGGCGAAAATTTGAAACTATCTTAAAATACTCCAAATAAACTTTTTGTGTGAAAATATCTCCATAGCAATAAAAACTATAAACTTGAAATCGGCGAAAGTAAGCGATTTCTGGCAATAAAAGCAAATTAACCATCTTAACGACACAAGAAATGTTATAATTGTCAGAAATAAATGACTGAGTTACTTCTTCTTTCTTTATCATGTGGTTAGTGCCTACCCTGGTATCAGAGTTTTATGCCACCTATGAGCCTCTGATTTGCATGCCGCCGAGAAAAATCTCTGAGGATTGGGCTGCGGGACTGTTCGAAAGAGATACCGTGGCCTTCGAACACAAAGGGCAAAGAAGGACCACTGATATGTTTTAGTCAGTGGAAATCTGGTACTCCCTTCCGCTTCGCCCAGAGCGGGGGGGTCATTTGATGATTTCCCATCCGAAAAAAAAGGTATTATCTCATCACGATGTTTTCCTTCACCGAAGCTAGTGATGACTATACAAAACGCACATGAATCCGAAAAATCAGAAGTCCGTGTCTTGGGTTCGAACTCGAGACCTATGACTTGGCAGTCCGACAGTTACACCACTAGGCTGTCACTGCGTTATTAAGCGTCATGTTAACCGCAAATAAATATATTTGTCTTTCTTACTATCTTCACTGTCCGATAAAAGTGCTGATTACGGAAAAGCAATGCGAAAACAAAGACATTAATAATGAATTGCTGCCGGCCGTGTCGAGGGGATCAATTATTCACGTCCCTGCAGCTTTTCTTATTCCTTGGTCGACAAATAAGGAGCTTTGAATAATATGTGGGTAATTATTACGCGATTAAATATTTCTTAAAGCGATAGAGGCTAAATAATAACAGCCGCAAGGGTTTATCGAAAGTTAAGCCATGGTTGCCGAGGTCAGTTAGTAGATGGAGGTCCCTATCCATTACATATTGAGATTGTTCCCTTTGTCTGTCATCATCATCTGCCTAACCTAACCCAGTTAGTTGCGTTGGAAGGCCTTCCACTAGGTGGACCGGTGACCTGGTGAAGGTTGCGGGTATCTGCTGAATGCAAGTCGCACAGGACCGGTCAATGTGGTGACACTTTGGGGAGGCCGATGTCCAGCAGTGGATGTCTTTCGGCTGGAATGAATGAACCCAGTTAGTACTGGGTAGTACGATACATATCGGAATCAGTTCTACCTACCTGGGTTTGTTTCTACCGATCACGTTATCAGATTGAGTTTGCCACGGATCACGGTGAGTTGTATCCACTCATACCTTGATCCGATTTTCTCTAAATATTAATTAATATTTTGCCCACTGATCACGATATCTGTGGCTACAAGAATAAAAAAAATATTTTCGAAACTGATCACGGTGTACAGAGACAAGAAATAAAGTATGGTAAATATTAGTAAATATTTTCATTCTCCACCAAAACATAAATCTAACTCCACATACATCTAAAACATTATGATGTAACAAATCATCCTGTTCTCATTACATCTGAAAGTAGGAACTGTTCAATTTGCAAATTGCATTAACTCATCCGTTGAGAGTAACGTTATTATATCGGACATTCAGCCGGGACGGAACTCAGATGAAATGTGGTCCAGTGGGGGATGGTTATTGAGGATTATTTGCACCGTTTTTGTTTTACATATTCCAGTTCCTCCATTCCATTCATCATTCCAGGCATCGTCATTCCAGTCCGGTACGGTACGGTATTCCATTTCATCGTTCCAGTTAATCCTTTAATATCATGTCTTTTAATCAAATAATTAAAATTGAAACGTCTGTTTGTAAAACAAAGTAACAGCTTTTTACTGAATGCATATGAAAGAACTAGTACAGGGTGTAAGGGACAGCCTTCCACAAACTGACAGGGTATATTCAGCTCCTTATTTTGAATTATATTCCACTGGATTTTTTCTCCGGAATTTTAAATTTAATTTTTTTTTTTTCATTTACTATTCCTCTATTTGAATGTAAACTTACATTCTCTGTGCGCAGCATTCCATTTATGTAAATAATACGGCTAAAATAAAAAATCCAACAATGGATGTTAAAATACTCTAACGAACGACGCGTGAAATCAGCTGTTCACTTCCTGCCTAGCTACAGAGTCCATCGAACTGGTCGTCGCGCTTGCCGTTCGCTACGTGCGTTGTGCCACGGTAACGATACGTTGCGTATGAGGAAATCAAACAAATCAAATTTATTGGATTCCTATAACATCCTGACATAATTTCCGATCATCGTAGTATGATTATACTGAATTCATCATCAATTTGTGGAAGCCTGTCCCTTACACCCTGTATAAGGTTCTTATAACAAAAAAAAAATGTTTAATTTTTTGTCTGTTCGTGCGTCTGTTTGTCTGTCTGTTTGTTCCGGCTAATCTCCGAAACGGCTAGACCGATTTTGACGGGACTTTTACTGTCATATAGCTAATGCTATAAATAGTAACTTAAGCTTTTATTTTAGACTAAGGATTAGGATTCCATGCAGAAAAATTGAACCCATGAAAAAATCAAATAGGGAAGTTATATTTTAATTACTTTATTTTTTCATTGTCGATTACTCTTTTACTCTGGACGCTCTTAATGTGCACGTCTTTCTACATTGTTCAAAAATATATGTATAATCTCAACATGAATGATATAACCAAGATTTTGTAACAACATTTTTAATTAAAATAGTGTCCATGGAGTTTCTTGCCCATTCTTCTCCATAGAGGTCTACACTTTGGAATGTGCAACTACAGTACTTTCTCAAGTTATTATGCCTTGTGATTGTGACTGTAGCTTCGCATTTTTTTTGTTTTTTTGATATTCAAAAGTGTTTGTAATGGTCTAATAGAAATAAATGCTTTGAGTTTGATAAATTTATAATAATTACACGCGTATGAAGATTACGGACAACATCTAGTTAACAATATTAGTATGGATTATTCATGACTCCACAGCTCCGAATGTAAAACGCCCCATTGCGCCTATCATCGTTAATTGGGCACTGCTCCAATTCCAGCCTATACCACAGTAGCTATAGTTACAGAGTATATATACTAGTATAGTTAGTTGGTGCTGTCTTCTGGTTTGGTGATATCGTTATTCCATTTGGAGATTTAGTTAAGGAATTCTAATTCTAGTTATTTTAGTAGCAATTTAGATTTGGTTTAGAAAGAAAGAAAGAAAGAAAATACATTTATTTGGCACATGCCACAAGTGCACACAATCATCATCATCATCTGCCTAGCCTTTTCCCAACTATGTTGGGGTCGGCTTCCAGTCTAACCGGATGCAGCTGAATACCAGTATTTTACATGGAGCGACTGCCTATCTGACCTCCACAACCCAGTTAGTACTGGGTAATACGATACCCCTTGGTAAGACTGGTTGTCAGACTTTTTGGGCCACTGACTACCTAACGACTGTCAAAGATCTACAAATGACACCCGGGACGGCTTAACGTGCTTTCCGAGGCACGGAGGAAACTCGGTATGTAATGGGTGGTCACCCATCCACAGACCAACCTAGGCAAGCACGGCTTAACCTAAAGATCGATCCGAGTGGCTGTTATTATTTAGCCATGAGCTCCTCCTCCACAAGTGCACACAATATAAAACAAAAATAATACAAGAAAACAAAATAAAACTTAAAACCAAAACATTAAAAAAAAAATGTAGGTAACACTGTGTGCCTCACGGCTGGGCCAAATAGGACCAGTTCAGCAAAATGCCGAGCAACTAGTGCCCGGCATTTGTTTCTTTTCTTTTGTGGGATTTTGGTTTTTTGCTGAGCATGAGATCCTGGGTTCGATTCTCAAGTCAGGCACAGTGTTATTGGGTTTTTCCATAAATAATGTCTCAGTAGCAGCCATGGAGTTTGGGAGATTATACAAACATAACATCACGCCTGTAATCCCCGAAGGGTTAGGCGGAGGTGTATCTAATAGTACACCGCATTTCACTAGTTATGTTTAATTCCCATGTAATAGGGAGCGAGCCTATTTCCATCAACCAGGCGTGAATCCAGACTCTGGCTACAGCATCATCGTATGGTGTCTACGGAGTCTGGATTTGCGCAATAATTAATAAAATTTTGCCCGACCCGGGAATCGAATCCAGGACCTCATGCTCAGCAGTCGTGCTTGCGACCACTAGATCAACGAGGCAGTAAAATGGTGTTATAATCGCCGAATGTAAATGAGTACAAAAAAACATGGAGTATGTAAGGTTCGGAGCAGGTGGTGTGTAGTTTGTGCGTACCATCCCGGGAAAAAGAGGAGAGTTTGAATGTGTATGCAAAAAGAGCACATTATCAAGCTGTCATTAAACCACAGCAAAATAAGAAGTGTATTTATTATTTATTTATTTATTTATTGGTGTGATTTTTGGTACATTTTACATGAGATCTTAATAATAAATAATTAGTTCCTCAAAAATCTACCTTAAAGGTGTACACTCTTTCACATTAATGGTCATTATTATAAAAAAGAAGAATAATCAACATTTTAAAATAAAATAATTGCAACAAAACACAACATAACTTAAAACAGAAAAAATCAAGCAAATCATTAACAATTGAGTAGTATAAATAATGAATGGAATAAAGAAAATAGTACAATATCAAAATTAAATAGCTCAAATCAAAATGCTTTTTTAAGCCGTAGCTTATTCTGTGCTAATTTTTAACTCGCAATGGAAAGTATGAACGGTGTGTACAATTACATGCTCAGACTACTGTGCTACGCCGTAGCACACTTTTGCTAAAGCGTAGCACACACTTTGCTACGGCGTAGCACGCGATATGCTACGGCGTAGCACACGATATGCTACGGCGTAGCACACGTAGTATTTGCGTGAAAGAGTAACAAACATCTTCACAAACTTAAACATTTACAATAGTAGTAAAATAGGATTGCTCTCGAAATCAGGCCAGATATCCGATTTCCTCTTTATCTATGCAAAGGTATGTCTACTAACAAAACATAATTAACTAAATCATCCCTTTCAGCGTGGGGTCAGAGATAAAGTGGCAAAATGTCAATATTAAGTAGAATTTGTTGAAATTAGGTTTAAACCAATAAACGGGGCGTGTGTCGACAAATACGCTGCCGTTAAACGTAATTCACAAGGTTTGGTTTAAGATATAAACTTGTGTCTGAAAATATTATTAATAATTCTTTCTTTTTCGTGTGGTTAATGTGTAATCGGTTTGCCGCTGTCTAATCAAATTCTCGACAGCTACAAAAATTCCACTACAATGATTTTTGCAATTCTTACTTGACCCAGTCTAACTTGTTTACAAATATATACTGCTGATTCTATCGTAATAGTGTTAACAATTAAGTGCGTAACATAGCATTTATCTATAGGTTTAAGACCCTTATGTATTTTGTTCTTATCTTAAAATAATAGAGTTTAAGTAAATTACATTCACATCATAATAAATTTAAAAAAAAAAGAAAAGGCTAAGCAGATGATGATTATCAACATTAATCTACATGGTCCTCATATGACATGAGCAATGTCTGGACTTTAAAAGAGACGATGACCTCTGAGTTTGTTTCGGATGTTTCTTCTCAGAGTAGTCAGGTAGGAAACACGGGCCCCATCTAGTTTTATAACATAACATGTTGACATGTAAAAGAGTTTTGTAAACCAATTTACAGAAATAAATCATCATCATTCTCTTGCCCTTATCCCAATTCATTTGGGGTCGGCGCAGCATGTCTTCTTCTTCCATACTTCTCTATTACTCGTCATCTCGCCAGACACCTCCTTTCTTGCCATATCATTCTTTACACAGTCCATCCATCGTTTATTTGGTCTTCCTCTACTCATATACCCATCCACATTCATACTCAGAACTTTCCTCACAACATTTTCCTCATTCCTCCGCATCACATGCCCATACCACGACAACCGATTCCCACACAACTTTTCAGTCACCGGCGCCACTTTCAAACTTCCTCTTATATACTCATTTCTTATTTTATTCATTCGCGTAACACCACACATCCCCCTTAGCATTCTCATCATATCATCATCATCTCAATCTTATCTTTTTTTTGTTTCATATTTACAGAAATAAATATGAAACAAAAAAAAGAAAATTAAAACCTCGCACTATGAAGAGGGGTGTGACTGCAGTGAATAAACACAAAAAATGGCTCATCTCCTGTCCTGCTCCAACTGTAATTCCACCTGCAATTTGAGGGACCTGTTTGAAGCCACTACCAACACTATCGTGGTAGACACAAAGAAGGTTCTTCTTCTTTGTGTCGCACTGTGTTTTATGGCCCAGTTTTTTAGACCTGTGTTGCAGCAGTAGAAATATTCATCATCGGCTTAGTCTTTTTTCAACTATGTTGGGGTCGGCTTCCAGTCTATCCAGATGCAGCTCAATACCAGTATTTGACATGGAGCGACTGCCTATCTAACCTCCACAACCCAGTTAGTACTGGGTAATACGATACCCCTTGGTAAGACTGGTTGTCAGACTTTCGGGCCACTGGCTACCTGTAACGACTGTCAATGATCTACAAATGACAGCCGGGACCAACGGCCTAACGTGCTTTCCGAGGCACGGAGGAAACTCGGTATGTATTGGGTGGTCACCGATCCACGGACTAACCTAGGCAAGTTCGGCTTAACTTGAAGATCGACTCGAGTGGCTGTTATTACTTAGTCACGATTTCCTAATATCACTAGTATGGTCTTAATAAAACAACAAGAGGGACTTGACTAGTGACTGTAATTTACAAAGCGTTTCGTATTTCTGCATAGATTTTCAAAAGGATTGTCAAAATAATTTCGTTTAAAGAAAGAAAGAAAGAAAGAAGAAAAATGCCTATACTGTCTTATGTTAATTAGCTCTTGAAATAAATCTTGGATGCTTCAGATGCGGATGCAACGGTTCCGTAGATGATCATTTTTATTTTTAAACCCACAATCTTCTCTGTCCTGATGCAATTTGTATGTTATTTCCGATTGCAAACCGCGTGTTGTGTATTTGAACTAAAATTACTACTTGTAAATACTGTAATTTTAGTAATAGTACTGTGTGTGTGTAGTAGTGTTTTAGTACTTTGAGAAAGTTCCCAAAGTAGGCTTTAAAGAAAAATTTACACAAAACTCTTAAAATAGTGACAAAGCAAAGCAATGGAGTACACCAACCCAAGATTACATGGCTTTAATAAGATTTTCAGTACAATTGACACACAAGGTGTAAACGGAGGACACAAGGTGTAAAGGTGTATACGAGTATCGACGGCCAATAAAAAAACGCCACTGGCCCTTATCACCACATAAAAAAGACAGAATAAAAACATTATCTCATAACTTGCACCTCCCAGCTAATATAGAGAGTACTAAGCGGCGCGACATCTGTCGGTGACGGTCTTAACTAACAAACAACCCGGCGCTGCTTGCCTCGTGAAATACGGGTTTAGAATCTGAGGGAAATTGTGTGGTTATTTTGTCTATCTTGTGGGTAAAGTTTGCATTTAAATATTTAAGAGTCATTTCTCTTGACTAGTTCACCTGGAGGTAAGGTGGATTAAAAGATAATAGAAAGCCATCTGCGTCAAGGAGTCACTTATTAACAAGTTCTTTATATTTTTCTAGCTTTTGCCCGCGGCGTCGCTCGCGTTTATTTAGAATTTTACAATCAATTGTGTACAGTTGCATGTCAAAAAGAATTTAATTATTTAATTTGTTACTCCTTGTTCGCCCCACGCCACACATATGTATTAATTTTCAATGTTTTTGTATTCCTTTTTCTAATGGAAAAGATGTTTGTATTTTTATTCATGTCATTGTAATTAATTTAATTTATAATGTAGATCCCAAATTACCTTATTTTTATTATTTTTTAAATAATTTTTATTTAGTTTTTAATTCTGATTGTGGACAGTTTATTTTATTAGACATGAAACATTATTGTATTAATTTAATTTTCATATATTATTTTGATGGTAAATTTAGTTAGAACAGTAGTATGTAGTGTGTATTCATGTGTCTCTGATTTTAATTAATTACTAACATTATTTTTAAGTGTACCTACTAACAAAATTATGGATCCTTCTTTGTCTAAAATAAATGAATTGAATTCGGGTTGTATTCTGCTTGTAGTAATCGCAAACGCATCGATCTTCTATAACCTCATTCTTCAATGTATCATCATAAAATAACCTCTGAAAATTATAATTTTTACTAGCTTCGTATAGAGGCCACTGATATGCAGTTCACTGTACTGAGTCAGAGAACACGTACATTACCGAAGCGTATACATGCTCAGGTTTAACTGTACCAGCGTACTTATTACCAAGAACCTTTCAAGTCTTTCCAAGTTTATTGGCTTCACTCGAAATACCTACGAAGTGAATAAGTCAGTAAGACAATGTTAGAAGCTTACGGTTGAAGTTCTTGGGAATGAGCTCATTCGAGGAAATACTATCATTTGAACATTGAAAGTAGCAATGCTATGTACTTGTACACACAACGCCACATCAAGCTATACATTTCCAGTATGACATGGCATCGCTTTGTATAAAGGGTGTAAATAGACCCTTAACGAAGCCGAAAGACACTTGTTCTCCCCGTTTTTGCGGTATTTTTTTTTGTTCTAGACCATACTTGGGAACCTTCTAGTTACGGAGAAATTGGGGGTCAAAGTTCCAACTTTTTCACGAGTTTTTTTTTTTAATACATGTTTTTAATGTAAGATTTTTACTTTAAACACCTCCACGACCCCCGTAATATTTAATCCATCCACCAGCACTATGCTTTGAGTGCTTTCCACCGAGTCCTACCGTAAAACGTGATTTTTCATTCAAAAAAAAAAAAGTTGTTTCCTGCGTTGACGGCTTCGTGAAGGGTCTGTTTACATCCTGTATGTTACAATCAAAACTGTTAATCGGTCAAAATCACTTTTGACCGATGTCAGTCAAAATCATTATTAACCATGGAATATCTAGCCGGTTCTCCTCTATAGGTAAAGACTTACGCGATCCACGCACGTATACAAGGGACGTTAACAGACCCTTCACGAAGCCGTCAACTAAGCATTCCGTATATCAAACTAAGGCACTGTACGCAAAAAATATTGCTTTGCAACGACTTTATTTTTTGTGGTGAAAAATCACGGTTTACAGGAGAACTCAGTACATTGTGCTGATGGATGCGTTGTACAGGGGTTATGGAAATATTTAAAGTAAAGTTTAACATAAGACACTTGTATTTAAAAACAAACTTATGATACGTTGAAACTTTGACCTCTAATGTCTCCGTAACTAAATGGTTCTCAGTTTTGGTCCAAAAAAAAAATTATTGCAATGACAGGAAGAACAAGTGCCTATCGGCTTCGTTAACGGTCTTTTTACACTCATTATTTTGATATTTCGTAAGTGGCCATGTTGGTTTACGTGCCAGAAAAAAATTAACTACGCACTGACGAATACTAGTGTCGTGTGTTCATCAAGCCATACGTAAGCTGTAATGCTTATACAGTATAGTGCTAATGAAATAGGCCCCCACTTCTCAATTCACTTACTTGACTTAGATATTCCGCAGAATACTCCATTAGGGAGCCTACATGACACTTAGACTTGTGTAATTCAATATTTCCTACCACTGAATACGTAGAAACTGCTAGAGGAGGCATTAGCAACATTTTCCATTTCAAAAAAAGCGTGCTACAATTTCATCATCTGCCTAGCCTTTTCCTAACTGTCAGGTCGACTCCCAGTCTAACCGGATACAGCTGAATACTAGTATTTTACATGGAGCGACTGCATATCTTACCTCCACAACCCAGTTAGTACTGGGTAATACGATACCCCCAAATACAACTGGTTGTCAGACTTTCGGGTCACTGACTACCTGTAACGACTGTCAAAGATCTACAAATGACAGCAAGGATCAACGACTTTTCGAGGCACGGATGAAACTCGGTAAGTAATGGTTGGTCACCCAACCTCTCTATACTACATACTAGCTAACTACTCTAACAACAGCCATTAACTCGAAAGTAAATGGACATCATAATATCTATTTTTTTTTTGTTACCGATAACGTATTATACGATTTACGTCTGCATAGTTCCGCCAGCTAATTTAACTTGAGATTTTAAGGGGTATAAAAAGCTGAAATGCTCTTGTTCTCCCCACCATTGCAATATTTTTTTGTTCTGGACCATACCTGGGAACCTTGGAAAGCAGGACAAAGTTCCAAATTTTTCACAAGTTTTTTTTCAAACAGTAGTTTTTAAGGTTATAACTTTACTTTGAATACCTCCGTGACCCGTTTCCGATTCAACCCATCCATCAGCACAATGTTTTGAGTGCGTTACATTGAGTTTTACCTTGCAACGTGATTTTTCACCGCACAAAAAGTCGTTTCCAGTAATAATTTTTGCGTAAGGTTACTTTGTTCTGCGGGACTGTTCGAAAGAGATACCGTGGCCCTGGAACACAAAAGGCAAAGAAGGAACATGTATGGGTTTTAGTCAGTACAAGTCTGACACTCCCTTCCGCTCCGCTCAGAGTGGGGGGAGGTCATTCGATGATTTCCCAACCGAAAAAAAAAAGGTTACTTTGTTAGATTTACAGAATGCTTGGTTGACGGCTTCGTGAAGGGTTCGTTTACACCTTACATAAGGTCCCATTAAAATAGATGGACAAATTTTAACACAGCGTTCATTACGTCTAACCAAAGATATCCAAGCAAAAAAAAACACTGATTAAAGTGGTTTTATTTTGACGTAAAATCATTGGGTAACCAACATTTTTAGTGAATTTTCGTTTGCTGATTTTTTTTCTTGTCAGTATCAAATGCGAAAATCTTATTTTTTTTTACCATTGTCCTTATTTTGGTGGTCTGAATGATTTCTAAATTTTCTGTATTTCCATCTATTTTAATGGGACCTTATGTAGTACTGTCCGTCTCCAGACGCAGTTATTCCTCACTCTGTGTAACCCACATATTGTTCGGGAGAAGGCAATTAGCATGTTCTACCGTTCTTCGAAGCGTGTCAGAATGTGTGAGAATCGTACATTACATCACGCCTGTGTTTCTCGAAGGGGAAGGCAGGGTGTGAAGTAAACACACATTTCAAGGTAGTCTTCACATTTATTCTTAACTAGCTGTTGCTCGCGACCATCGTTGGAGTGAAAATATTATTAAAAATATATATATTTAATACTTCCCTTTTTGAATCGAATTTTGTTACCGATTTCAAAGGTTTTAATTTTTTTTAACGGAACATTAAATATTTTTCTAAAATAAAAGTAGCTTATGTTAGACCTTACAACATCAGCTATATGCCAGTAAAGTAAAAGTCCCTTCAAAATCGGTCCAGCCGTTTCGGAGATTAGCCGGAGCAAATAGACAGACAGACAAAAATGTAAAAAAAATGTGTTTTTGTTCTATGTGCTGTATATATTTTCGTATAAGCATTCAGTAAAAAGCTGTTATTTTGATATTGCAAACAGACACTTTAATTGTATTTATTTGTGTAAATTATTTGTATGAATACTCAGAAAGTTTGGTGAAGTATGCCTTAACCACAACATTACCGAGTTTTTCGTAATAAGTTCAAATCTACGTCACAAAAAGTCATGTATTCCCCAAAGTGGTAGTTAGAGGTGTACCTAATAGTACACCCGAATACACCAGTTACGTTTAAGTCCCATGTAATAAGGGGCGAGCCTATTGCCATCAACCGGACACTAACCCAGACTCCGTGGCTGCTACCGAGAAATTCCTGGTCAAAGAACCCAATACAATACTCAATATTCAATTCTTTATTGCATTCCACAATGTAGGCTTAGGTGGTAGACATTTTTTTTAAAAGATACAATCGTGGACCCTGTCGGGCAAAGCAAAAGAAAGATAATATAATATGTGGACAATAACACAACATTAAACAACACACAATAAGACTTTGCCTGAACCGGGGATCCAGGACCTCATCATCCTCAGCAGTCACGCTTGAAACCACTGGAACTACGAGGGAGTCCAGGCAGTTATGTTCAAAACTGTTCCGACAATTGGACCTCGACCATATTACTAATATGGGGTAATCGTATTACCCGTTAACTCGGTTGTGGAGTTCAGGTAGGCAGTCATTCCACGTAAAATACTGGTTTTTAGCTGCCTACAGTTAGACTGTAAGCCGACAAGAAAAATGCTAGGCAGATGATGATGTTGAAATCGGTCCCAACACCCCATTGCTGGCACAAAAAAATCCCTAAGACAACTTGACCTCGACAACTCAACCCTGACAATTGGAGCCTCCAAAACTCGACCCAACTCTTGAACTAATCAGTCCAAGAGCAAGCAAAAGGATCTTCGTTAAGACTAAACCTATTGTACACTAGCTGTTGCCGGCGACCTTCGTCCTCGTGATATTATTATGATAATATAACTTTCCTATTACAATTTCAAGGGCTTTAAGTTTTTTGCACGTAACCCTAATTATTTTTTTTTCTATAATAAAACTAGCTAAAGTTACTCCTTATAATTCCAGCTATCTGCCAATAAAAATCCTTTCAAAATCGGTCAAGCCGTTTCGGAGATTAGCCGGAACAAACAGAAAGCCATAAAAGTTAAAAAAATGTTTCTTTTTTGTCATTTTATGTACTGTGTATACTTTCATTATGCATTTAGTAAAAAGCTCTTATATTGAACGAATAAAAACTCCAATTTTATTTATTTGCATAGATTCTATAGATAATCACGGAAATAAAAGTATAGGAAAACTACTTTAAATTTTCAAACATCCTGACATATTAGATGTACGTATGAGTATACTACCCGATAGGCACATGCGTCCATATCTATTACGTATCTTCATCACGCTATAACGAGATTTGCGACTGACAGATACGGTTCGAAGCGTACGGTTGAGTGTGAATTAGCTGTAGAGCCAGTCCAAAACGCCGTCTGTTTTCGATATCAAATGCAAGTGTGAATTTGAAATAGATTTATGGAGTTACAAAGTAGTCTTATTTAGTTAACTTGTTACGATATTAAACACCTATATGAAAAAATGTTCAAAACTTTACTTAGAAGTCATAATTATATTTTTTAACCAACGGTACTATTGCCTTCGTTGTCCGTCCTTCCGTCCGTCTGTCTGTCAGCGGGCTGTATCTCAAGATCCGTAATAGATAGACAGTTGAAACTTTCACAGAATGTGTTTCGGTTGCCGATAACAAAAAAATAAATAAAAATAACTTAAAAATTGAAGAGGGCTTCCCTCTACCAAGATGGTATGGAACCCATGCGCGAGTCTGACACGCACTTGGCTGGTTTTTTTTTACTTCTTTTATCCTTCGTGACAGTTTACTCAAAATATATGTATGAGACTTAACGAAAATTTGCAAGAAAAAGTTCTTTGTCTCGCGTTTGAATAGAAAACAGCAATTGTTCTTAAAAAGTTGGTATTTTGATAGTATTTATTGGTACATTATATTTTTCAATTCACGCGTTGCTTGTTGTAAAAGTACTGGTTGCCTGTTTGACTTTATGCGACAGGTCCTAGTCTGTCAGATTGGCCAAAATCTGTCCTTGTCTAATATATTTTTACCTATACTATCAGACAGTCATAGCAGTAACTTTCTTCTGTTTGTCCGTCGTAGTTTAAACAGGATCAGAACTATTATAGCGTTATCACTATAACAAATATATGTGTCGGATCCGGTCATTAGTACGGACATAAAATGAATCGCAAGCGCGCCAGTGGTGACATCACGCGACCTGTTTAAAAGTCTACCCACACCAAAGCGTGCTTCTACAGAGCCCTGAGGTTCAGCTCGAGGTGAGGGCGACAGATAATGTCTGATCACAGTAGAGTTGAGACGTCCTGGAACTGTACCCAATTCGTTGTGCCCCGTGTTATTGTGTTAAGTTGTAATTTCAAGTAATTTGTTAGTTGAATAGAAACAGTGTTTCGCATCCAGTGTATTTTCATTGCACGAAACCCATCGTCTGCCAACATTACATCCTGGATATCAGGATTTATTTCGTTAGGCTTGTACAAGCCTAACGAAATAAATCCTGACATATCCGACATATGGATACTACCCCTATTTGTTTCCGTCTCTATTTGTCCCGGGAATGGTAGGCATCAACATTTTAGAACTCAGACGTAAGTGAGCGCTGTTGATGTACTTCTATCCACTACTTAATAATTAAATAGATGACGCGACTACTCTAGCTCGCTGTTCGTTGTACGCTCCGGACCAAATACATAGGTTGCGGGCCTGTGCCTCACGGGACCTGTTCGCGACTCCCTCTGTGCGTACCTAAACTCCTCGCGCCCACAACCCGTTGAATCTGCTAAATTCCCTGATTGCTCAAGAACCAGATCTTGATACATTAACGACAAAACAGTAAAGCCATGTGTAATAAATGATTGCATAACGTTATTTAGTTAATGTTATACGTTGTTGCTGCACGCTTTGGTGCACACTGTAAGTGCAGCAAGTCATCATCATCATCATCTGCCTAGCCTTTTCCCAACTATGTTGGGGTCGGCTTCCAGTCTAACCGAATGCAGCTGAATACCAGTATTTTACATGGAGCGACTGCCTATCTGACCTCCACAACCCAGTTAGTACTGGGTAATACGATACCCCTTGGTAAGACTGGTTGTCAGACTTTTTGGGCCACTGACTACCTATAACGACTGTCAAAGATCTACAAATGACACCCGGGACCAACGGCTTAACGTACTTTCCGAGGCACGGAGGAAACTCGGTATGTAATGGGTGGTCACCCATCCACAGACCAACCTAGGCAAGCGCGGCTTAACTTAAATATCGATCCGAGCGGCTGTTATTACTTAGCCACGAGCAGCAAGCAGCAAGTATCTGTATAAATAAATAACCTATATCGACGCTCTATAGCTTGTGATATGAATACTCCAACGTCCTATAGGTACTCCATGTATATGCCTGGACACGGTTTTTCACTCACATCCGACTGAAGCCTTCAGGCTACACTAATAGACAGTGATTTGAAGCCGATTTTAAGCCTTTTCAGCAATGCTGTAAACATTGGAATCGAAGGAATTCTTTTAGAAACGTGAAAACTAAATATAATGGTTGTTAATATTAAATAAATAACGGAGAGTACTTGCACAGACACAACCTCCTTGCCAGGATTATCCACCAGTAACTTGCTTTGAAGTACAGCCTTGTGGAATCAGAAGTGCCATACTATAAGTATACGCCCGACCCAGTTCTCAATAATGTATAAAAGTATAAATCACATTTTAATGGGATCGACCTATCGTCACTGACAGGATTATTGCTGCCAATGAACCTGACATTGTGGTGATAGATCGATTGAAGCGTCTAATCATCACTAACTTCGAACTTAACACCTAATTATAACAGGAAAGAATTTGCTTTAGCAAAACAGTAAACTAGGTTGCAAAACACGTTCGAGACGCTCCTGTTTATATTCGATATTTGCACCTAGTGACTAATGTGCTTAGAAAATAAAAAAGTTCAGAAAGAAATTTTGAATATTTATTTATTTACCTAGTGGTAATAAATGCTACAGACTGCTGATCATGTGATCCTGGCTTCGATTCTTAGGTCGGGCAAACTGTTAATGAGTTATTCCATCAGAAATTCCTCAGTTCTACCTGGAGTTTCGATTCGAGTCCGGCTGATGGCAAAAGGCCTAATAGTCTCCTATTAGATGGGACTTTACCGGTGTACCATAATAACATCTGTGCCAAACCTTTCAGAAATAGAGTCGTGACGATCGCAGTGATCTGAAGTTATTTTCCGGGATCGAAAAAATCTGACCTCTTTAGAAAGCCGTACTTTCAAACCATCTACCATTAAAAGCCTTCCACTCCATTCAAAAGTAAAATATCCATTCCCATGATGACCAAGCAAAAAATGTACCTAATGAAACGTCAGGGGTGCTACAGAGATTTTTGGATCGGCTTGCGATTAGGAAATATTTGTTGATCGGAAAGCTCACCTAAAGCAAGTAAAAAATTCGGCTGTCTTCCGAAATCCTTTAAATGTATTTTTTTTTTCTTTGTTTTTTAAACGTTGTCCCACAGTAGGAATTTGCCCTGTATCGGGTAAGGTCATATAGTTGAATTACCCATTGTAATAAATAAATGTTAGTCAGTAGATGTCTATATGTAGTGCACTTGTAAATTTATTAGATAGTATTAAATGTTTTTAATGACTTATTAATTAATCTGTTTATAAAGGGTGTAAATAGACCCTTAACATAACCGAAAAACACTTGTTTTCCCCGTCTTTGCGATCATTTTTTTGTTCTAGACCATACCTGGTAACCTTCTAGTTACGGAGATATTGGGGGTCAAAGTTCCAACTTTTTCACAAGTTTTTTTTTAAATACATGTTTTTAATGTAAGATTTTTACTTTACACACCTATACCACAGCGTACACGTACTATTCAATCCATCCATCTATCAGCACAATGTTTTAAATGCTTTCCATCGAGTCCTACCGTAAAACGTGATTTTTCACCCCAAAAAAAAAGTGGATTCTCAGCAATAATTTTTGCGTAAAGTTACTTAGGTTGATGTACAGAATGCTTGGTTGACGGCTATGTGAAGGGTCTGCTTACAACTTGTATAGTCGTGTAATATTAACTTATTAGTGATTTAAGATTGTCAAAGTATTGAACTGATTCATTCTTTGTTGGTCACTAATTTGACTACATGTTCCGCACTGTGAGTGGTGGGGCAGATTGCTAAAATATCGGTTCGTCCGCCATCATCCGCAGTCATTGTGGAACACTGAGTAAAGTAACAAGTATAAATTGTAATGTGATGGAGTAATAAACGTTATTTTGGGATTTCGTAACGCGGTTTATACCTGTCCAATAATCGTGGGTCCGTTTACAAACATTTAAACACACTAACATCCAGACCCGGAATAACAAACTGTTAGCCATACAAATATTTGTTCCGTATGGAATCGAACCCGCGACACGCAGAGCAGCTGCCAATCGCTCAGCCACTGCCGTGCGTGCCGTCCCGATAACTGATAGACAGACACTCAAAAGCATGACAACCAGTCTTACCAAAGAGTATCGTGTTACCCAGTAGTAATTATGCTGTGAAGATTGGACGTGCAGTGGCTCCATGAAATATAGTTGCATAGCTATAGCTATATTATTATGCGGTTAGATTGGAAACTGACTTCAACATAATAAGGAAAAGGCTCGGATTTTTTTCGGCCCGACGCCATTGATAAGCTTCGTTTGACATCTATCATCATTGAATCATGTTCCTGTCGACTCGGCATAATTTAGACTAAACTGAGCGAATTTTTGCCCAACGTGTAATTGACATAAATTATTTTTGATATTGCCGCCCGATAAATCAAAATAATACGAAACCCTATAGGGTAGAAAGAATAGGGTGTAAAGTTCTTCATCCCCCACAGAAAAGACAGAATACCCCAACCAGACGGGTGTTGTGTCTGTGGGCTACTGCCTGGCATTTGTTGTTGGGTTTTTCTATTTATAGTCTTACTAGGAACCCACCCGGCTTTGCACGGGTGCAATATATACATATAAACCTTCCTCTTGAATCACTCTATCTATTAAAAAAACTGCATCAAAATCCGTTGCATAGTTTTAAAGGTCTAAGCATACATAGGGACAGACAGACAGCGAGAAGCGACTTTATTTTATACTAAGTAGTAAAGTTTCGGATAACTTTAATAGCGCGATTCAGAATTCTGATGTTAGTTTTAATTTGTGTAGATAGATGGCGCTGTAGTACTTTTTGTACTATGTTGCTGTAGTACTTATTCTACTGCCCGCTACAACCCGAACACATTTTGTAGCAACCCTGTAGAAACGTAAAAACACCATAATATTTTACTCCGAAGGAAATGGCTGGTATATACGTAACACAAATACTATGACAAAGTGGCTCGACCTTGGTATTTAATGGTAGTTATAAAGCTATGGGGTATAGCAGGTTGTAGACCATTAATTTTCGTCATGTCAACTGGAATTTTAGTGGAGGAATGTAAAAAGAGTCATCGTCTAGGTATAACATTAAACCAACTGCTGATCGAGAAAAAAATATTGCTCGGAAACGATTTTTATTGATACGTTAAGTCAGTCGTCAAGGCTGTCATTTGTAAATCTTTGACAGTCGTTACAGGTAGTCTAGGAGTACCCTATTAATCATTATTAACAGGGTTCATGTAAAATACTGGTATTACCCAGGACTAACTGGGTTGTGGAGGTCAGATAGGCAGTCGCTCCATGTAAAATACTGGTATTCAGCAGCATCCGGTTAGATTGGAAGCCGACCTCAACATAGTTGGGAAAAGGCTAGGCAGATGATGAAACCATTTTTACTGATGGTGACAAAAATCTCTGTTCTCTCTGTTCAGTATCTATGGTCCTGAAGCGGTGTAAAACATTGACATTTTGCAAGCTATCTTTAAATCCCGTGAAAAGGGCAAGCCCTAATATACTGGACACAACAACAATCTAGTAGGTATCAAAATCTAAAGAATTGCAACAGTATTCTAATTTAAAAGAGTGTCCATGGAGTTTCTTGCCCGTTCTTCTCCATGGAGATCTACATTAGGGAATGGGCAACTACAGTACTTTCACAGTTTTTATGCCTTGTGACTGATACTGTAGCTACATTTCATTGTTGTCTTTGTTTCGACAAATCAAATGTGCCTGTAACTGGCATAATTGAAATAAAATGCTTTGATTTTGATTATAAGGTCTATTTAAATCCTTGTTTCTAATCAAAATCTTTTACTTCACATCTTCTAAGCCTACATGGGCACTTGTGAAATGTCAAAAGATAGGTGCACGGTTCGGGTTAGTCGTTTCCTATGGAGAACCGGCAACAAATGTTATTTCCACTTACTGTTACTGTTAGCCTGTTTAATCCCACTGCTGGGCAAAGGCCTCTCCCATGACGTCCAAATCTTTCGATCCAGGAACAATGTTTGTATGTGCGACCCCTCGTCGTTGGTTCACATTGGCCTCATTAACATTTTATTTCCACTTAACAAAACAAATATCAACTTTAGTTCAGTGTCAATTTAGTTGATTGTAGAATGATTACTGAAAAAGGTGAAATTGTAGCGCAAACTGAACTTTGTATGTAAGTGGTAAAGTTTTTTTTCAAAAACTCTTACCTACTGGTTTACTTACTTACTACCTTTGCATTAAATTGCTTAGTAACAGTTAATACCAAACACCTTTGGTTATAGTTGAGACAACCGGAGTCTATAATTTACAATGATTACCCAATCGTGTTCCAATTTATAATTATGCAAATCTATAAAAGGTAACTTCAATCATTTGGTTTATTAGAAAGATTTACATAATTGACGTGAATTACAATTTATTTATTATGTACAGACCCTAGCACATCAAGGTACCCGAAACTGACAAACCCAATCAACCTTGAACCTAATGCTTCAGCGACAAAGTTGAAAATCTAAAAATCTATTAATAAAGAAATTTGGCTGGTTGTAGTAGCTTGATGTGCTGACGTCTATACCTATTACCAATATTATAATTTATTATGAAAATTATACCCTATTAGGTATCCAAGGTTTCCCTTATAACCTTTTTAATTTAGGTATTAATGATATTTCATTTTATCTTCAACATAATGACGTTTTGCAGATTTTATAACAGGGCGATTGCGAACAACATAGGTAATTTGTTCAAAACCACTGAAATGCAAAATGTGAAAATATTATTTACCTGAAAATGCTTATTTTTTCTGCAGCCTTGTTACATTTATATAAGCGCCATCTGTTGACCGTATGTGAAACTTATTTAGAACCAACTTTCTCGACGAACAAGTTTGCGTTAGTTCTAGTTTTAGAAGTAAGATGGCAGTATGCAATTGTTATGGTGCTGTGTCTATTTTAATAAATGTTCTCGAAAACGTAACATTCATATACCAATGTTCTCTTTGTCTCCAGGCCTGACCAGTCTTCCTCCGATGGAGGTAGAGAGAAGAACACAAGCAGGCTGAACGGCTTCCTCAACTTGAAGACACCCCTGATCAGCACAAAGACTCTTGGGTAAGTTTAGATTTAATTATTTTATTTTTCAACGACAACAGCGTCTTCAAAATCTGCATTAATTTCTTTTAAAAAATATTACAAAGTAGAGGTACTATTTCTTTCGGTGTAAAATTTGTAGACTCATTGTTGACAAAATATTGAGTCAAAGATGCCTACATTACTGGTAAAATTATGTTCTTGCGTTGAGCGCCATCTAGACTAGAAAAGTGAAACTAACTGTCAAGCGTGGTTTTGAATTTGTTCGGGCAGTAAATCATAGATGGCGTTTCACTGACTGGACTTGAAATCAACTAAACCCAACGCGTCTTTCCGATTTCAATAAAATCACTAGTTTGTAGGAAATGCTATCACTTATTTTGTAAACGATAGCCGATAGATGTTCCAACCGGATATTTTCAAGCTAAAACGAATTGAAGTTTAAAGTTTTTAGTGATGACGTCTGTTTTAGGTAAGATTACCTGCTTTTTATGCTCGTAAATGCAGATTGTCGTAACCAAGGTGTTACGTAACTTAAGTCTCGTATAATTTTGATTTCCAGAAGTAAAGGTGAACATCTACTATTAATGACCGTTATTAGTTCATCCATTTTACCGCCTCATTTTCTTAAAAGTATTAAGAAATCTACAGCAAAATAAGCTTTTCAAGCTAAGAAATTGTCTACCTTAAAAATAATACAATTTACGACTGGCGCTCATTTTGGTGAGCCACGCAGCCACGTAAAATATCTCCAACATCACTTTCCTAATTTTTTTACGAAACATCGCACACTACAGATGCGCCTTTGTGCTGAAAATCATTCCAAAGCTGCCGACGTGGCTGTAATGTGATATTGTCTGTAAAATAATGAAGATTGTATTTAGGTATTTGATACTAATATGGCCTCCTGTTTCATGCCTCAACGTTCAGGGAAGCAATAAGGTAATATCTGTGAGTCTTGTCGCCCTAGTACCACCCTACATGTAAAATAAGTCTTGTGCCCCTAGCACTAAGCCCTGCCTACCTACTCGTAAAATAAACCTCAATTAAAAAATAAACCCGTTTGAAACCCGCACTTTCGACCCCAAACAAGATGTAAATCAAAATTCATGATTCAATCTAATATACGAGCCTGTATTTTGAATAATCAAATGATTGTTTTAAATATTTAAACCTGACAAAATCAGTCAATCAAAGCACGTATCCTCAGGCTGTGTCCTAATCAAAGTGATTGTCGCCCGAACACACGATCTTCACAATGGCAGAGCGGTTTTCCGAAAAAAAAAAAACTGTCATAACCTACAAATGTGACAGTCGTGTATTTGCCCGACATGTTACGCCCACGACCTCAAACGATGCAACTTGCGTCGACTTGGTGCGACACTCGCGTCTGTCACTTGTTTTTGTCAAGTGACTACCATCGCGTCGCAAGTAGCGACCTGTTGGCTTGTGGCATGTTGCAAGCTATTTTTACAAGCTTTTATTTAACTTGCAATGTTTGTATGTATGTTTGTTTGTTTAGGTCAAATCTTGCAACTGACTTTATATTATACATAAACCCTAACCGATTAAGCTGAAATGTTGCATATTATACGTCTAGTTTGGAAGACAATGCATGGTTAATGTCGACGTCATTCTAAATTCAATATGACGGGCTAGTTATTTTTATTTTTACCGTGATGTGGGTAGAAGAATACGAAAAAAAATGGCATCACACATTTATTTAAAAGCTTAGGTATATTTTTACTACTGCTTGTTATTTATTTATTTCCCCCCCCCCCCCCCCCAGTCGTCAAGCGTTGTCGGTCAAGCGGTGATATCGGTATAAACGAAACGATCACCCATTCGCACAAGTAATTGCTTTAGTTAGGACGCTGGTACAAACGCCATGTTGTGTCGTCATCATTTACTAATTACCTACAACATATAAAATACCCTTAGAAGACCTTTCTCGACCCTCAGGGACTGGACCTCATAAAACTGAAATTGGATACTTATTACCCATTTTATTACATTGTACCCTTTTTTTATTTGACCAGTTCGATTATAAAACGGATTATATTTACCTACATTTGTAAGTTAAAATGTCGTTTGATTTTATGTAAGAAAGATGGAATGCTTCTTGTTTTGCAACTTACTTCTTGCGTCATGTCCCTGCGACAAATAAATATTTTTTCTTTCTTTCTTTCTTTACTTGCGGTCGATTGCCCACTAAATGACTCTTACAACCTAAACTGAAATACAAAAGTCAAATATGTACTGAATTGACAAATACAACATTAGTTTTAGTATATGCGAAACCTGAAACACGTGTCTAGTATTTTTATGTAAAGAATCTATGAACAAAATTTTAAAAGTGTATCACGAAAAATCACAAAGTTATAAACTTGTTCTGTTACCTGGTTGTCCGCACAAAAATGTGGTCACCACGCGGTGCCGCCGGGCGCCTGCCTGCAGCATCGTCTTGAGCTCATTGATAATAATAATTTGTCAGTAGATACCTAAATTATTGCGGTAGTTACTTAATGTCGCAACTTGTAACTTTTTTTAAATATTTTAAGGACAAAATAAAACATGGTTAAAAAAATATTGGAATCGATTTACTTACTTATTCTGAACAAACTATATTCAGGTTTCGCATATACTAAAAATAATGTTGCATTAGCTGCCTAAAAGTTTAATATCCATCCTGTTACAACTCGTTGCTAGTATGAAAAGATTTGAAGGCGATTGCCACTTATACAGGATGGAAGAGACACCGACGTACAAACGGTTACCACGTATTCAGTACATCATTTTAAACTACCCCGCATAAAAATTATTCATCGGTAATTAAAATTAAAGTAATAACCTTTTCCCAACTATGTTGGGGTCGGCTTCCAGTCTAACCGGATGCAGCTGAATACCAGTATTTTACATGGAGCGACTGCCTATCTGACCTCCACAACCCAGTTAGTACTGGGTAATACGATACCCCTTGGTAAGACTGGTTGTCAGACTTTTTGGGCCACTGACTACCTATAACGACTGTCAAAGATCTACAAATGACACCCGTTACCAACGGCTTAACGTGCTTTCCGAGGCACGGAGGAAACTCGGTATGTAATGGGTGGTCACCCATCCACAGACCAACCTAGGCAAGCGCGGCTTAACCTAAATATCGATCCGAACGGCTGTTATTACTTAGCCACGAGCTTTCAGTTTAAAAAAGAAATACCGAAGAAAAAATATCCTTGGCCTCACACTAGTTGCGCCACTACACGCGACTTTCCATGCAAAGTGTCTGGTCTGCGCCAGACGCCTTTGTATAGTCATCGGTCTCTCTAGCCGTCGCTTAGTTCAACTACAGGACTAATCGTCATGTAGAATTGTACTTGCGGTGCAAGTAGGACGGTGAACCATTGTTTGTGCAAACGGTCTTGAAATCCGATTGAACCTCCACCGACCACTTAAGCTTGCCAAATCTGAAAGCTATATTGACAACTCCAGCTCTCATCCGGATAATTTCATTCCATACCAATTCGAGGGAAGGAAAATTCGATAATAACATAAGCTTAAAAAAAACGACATTTATCCGCACGTTATTAAGAAATGCCCGCATATCGTAACACGCCGTCTATGCGGTATATACGTATAAATATTTCGGTGGAATATGTCAGAGGTACGTGCGACATGGGAGCAGAATTGAGGGTGCGCATGGTTCAGTACTTTTGGGTGAGGGTTTCTTGATAGGCGGTAGCGGGAGCGGTTCAATTTATTTGTTCACAAGTTAGTGCCTGATGAGATTTCCGCAAAATGACAATCTACCATTGATTGGATGTTTTAAATCCTTCCTTATCCTGACTTACGTCATAACAGGAACGCTTGCACAAAATGTCATGTCATGCTTCAAGATCCAGACTATGACTTATGATCTGTCAGTCATTTAAGATCTTTATGTGGTAGAAGATTCTGAAAATGGTTTTAAAAACTATTTTAGATTGAGTGTTATTGCAATTAGTCGGTACCTTTGAAGTTATTGAAATATTTTTTATCTTCTCAATAGAGATATAACAAAAAAAAAAAAAAAATATTGTCAGGCATCAAGGCCCATAGGGTGTTAGTATTACATCTTACTTAAAAACTATATTAGTAACATGCAGGAACACTAAAAAAGAAAAAAAAAAGAAAATCTCAGGGAGGTTTAACAAGCTTTGTTGCCAACATGTAGCTTGGTAAACCTCCACATTATAGGCCCATCCAGCCTCTCTGCAAAAACCATCAGAAAAAAAAAATGTTTATTTGTTAGAATATGGTACAAATTGATGTTAAAATATTGGTTCCAGCATATTTTGTCATAACATGGCGTACAAATATTTTTATTCAAAAACAAATCTTATTATTACTAACCTCTTCATAATATCAATTAATTATATTTAGAAGACACAAATAGTTTTAATGCAGTTGACGCTGTACTATCTAGGGATATCTAGTACAAAAAATTTCTATTAGGCAAGATATTATTCAAGCATTTTTTTGCCAGAATTGGCATTTAGTATTTACAGCAGGATAGTTTAATATAGATTAAGAATAGGATAATTGGTACAGTCAAATAAAAACAATATTCTATCCTCCGAATTGCAAGTTTTATCCCTTCAAAATTAAATTTTAACACCGACGGAATGTGCAATAGCGGCATTTATTTAGGTGGCACCTACTTACAGTGAGAACGTCCATTAGAAACCAAATACTCTAGTCTTGACGTAAGTTTATGGATTTCTCGGTCTCGCCTCCGCCAATCCCAAGTTCAGGCCTCAACTCAAGGCCAAACAAATAAAAAGCAGAATTTATTTGGAGCCAAACGTACTCAGTGATTGACAAGCGAGACCGCGAGATGATTCTATTTTCGCTCAGATTTATGTTATTGCTAGAGGTTTTCCCGCGACTTCGTCTCCGTGGATATCATATTTTGGTATGCAGAATTCGACACACCGTATTTTCATCTTTGTAGGGGTTGATCTAGTTCAAAAGAAAAATCTAAACGACTTTTTCTTCTGAATGGATCGAAATGATGGGCCATAAGGAAGATGTATGAAAAAAGATTGCATATAGCTGTGATCAGATGATGATGAAGATTGAGTGAAGTGCCAAGAATAGATCATCATCATCTACTTAGCCTTTTCCCAACTATGTTAGGATCGGCTTCCAGTCTAACCAGATACAGCTAAATATCAGTATTTTACATGGAGCGACTGCCTATCTAACCACCACAACCCAGTCAGCACTGGGTACTTCGATACCCCTTGGTAAGGCTGTTTGTCAGACTTGACATGACACGGTAAAGTTACAAACATACTGACAGAAAATTACACTTTTACTTTTACCGACAATAAGAGTAAGGAGGACTGTATACAGAAAGAATTCCTGTATTTCATGTTTTCAGTAATATTTTTGGAACCCTTGTTTTATGTTTTATTACATAGTACTATTTGTGTTAGGTTTGTTGACATAATATTGTATTATTTGCAGTAGAAGTCCACATAGTTTACTTAACAGCCAAATGAAGTATAAAACATAAGGAACAGAATTTGTTATTCTCGGGTTCCGTAACTCAAAAGAAACGCGGAACCATTCGGTATAAGATTACTCATGCGTAAAACCACGCGTTTGTAACAGTCGTTTTTTTCATTGATTAAAGGGAAATAGAGTTTGGATTCATGGCATAGCCCTAATACAATCCAGAAGGACAATAACGATGATATCGATGATGTTTTGATTTTGTTTTTAATTTTAATTTGGATATTGTTTTTAATTTTATTTTGATTATGTTTTTAATTTTAATTTGGATTTCGTTTTAATTTATATTTTTTTTTGATTATGGTTTAATTTTGATTTTGATTTAGTTTAATTGTACCTATGATCCAAAGTTGATTGAAATAAAGAAATAAAAATAATAATAACATCGTTTAGTAAATAATTTGTAATCCTCTAATAATTTGTAAGCTAGATTTGCAGACCATATTTGTACGCCTCCTGACATAACATAGTGCTCTGTTCATCAAACATAAGATCTGTACTTTTTTACCTATAACTAACAAATAAATTATGATTCTTTCTTTCTTTCTTTTTTTGTTAAAAAACAAGGAATTTCTCCTGTTCCGTAGGAGCGGTTACAAACATTTAAATTCACATCATCATTCATTATGATTATGATCGTCATTATCTGCCCAGCTTTTTCCTAATTATGATGGGGTCGGCTTCCAGTCTAACCGTATGCAGCTGAATACCAGGATTTTACATGGAGCGACTGCCTATTTGACCTAAACAACCCAGTTCATACTGGGTAATACGGAACCTCTTGGTAAGACTGGTTGTCAGACTTTCGGGTCGCTGACTATCTGTTACGACTGTCAAAGATCTACAAATGACAGCCGGAACCAACAGCTTAACGTGCTTTCCGACACACGGAGGAAACTCCGAAAGTAATGGGTGGTCACCCATCACCGACCTAGGCAAGCTTGGCTTAACCTTGAAGATCAACCTGTGCGGCTGTTATTATTTATCCACGACCTCTTAGTCTGTCTAGACTTAAATTTTCTAAAAGTTAGGTTCTGCGAAGACACAAAGATTAGCTTTTCATATTAGATCTAGGTTCTAAAGTTTAATCCTAGAACTAGATTATGTCATACGCCCTGGATTACATGATTAAGTACGATTAACTAAGATTATTGTCAGTGTCTAAGTTATTATATTTATTATATTAAGCTATTTGAGAAGGGTTTGAAGGGATTTGTATTTTCAGGTATTCATACAGAAATTATTTTCTCAATTACTTTTTCATTTTCTTGAGATTTTGTTTGTATGTTTTTAGTAAAAGGGTAAATTTTCTTGCGAATATTATTTATGTTTAGCATTAAACACGAATCATGGAAAAACAGCTCATAGTAAAGTATTAACCAGTCAGAATCGCCAGTGGCATCAATTTTTTGGGTTCAGTAGCTGATATATGCCTTATAGATTCGAGATGTCTGTCTGTCTGTCCGTCCGTATGTCACAACCACTTTATTACGAAACTATTAAGACTACACAGTTGAAACTTAATAGTTAGTATTCCGTGAACCACTTTACATTTTTTATACAAAAAAAAAAAAAGATTAACGGATCCATTAATGGGGAGCCCCCCCAAAAATGAATCTAAAAAACACGCCTTTTTCTCATGGGGGTAGACAAAAACTAGAGAAAATCACCTGCTACCATCCTTACATACTCCTTGTGCCTCGTCCACTTTCTGAAGAACCGCACCCATAAGGTCAGTGTGTATCCTTCTAGGGTCTCCCCCACCGACGTTGCATCTATTTTGTTTCGTTTTTCCCAGCCTGCTCTGTCACAATCCTGGGCGAAGGCGTCCCTTCCACTCCTTCCAATTCTCGCGAACCCGCGCGTCCTCCTTTCAGTTCGGACAGAACTTGTCCAGTTCGTCCGAACCTTCATGGCCTGCCGCGACCCCGCCTCACTGTGTCAGGGCGCCAGTTTCCTGATATTTTAGCCCACAGTCTGTCTGGCATGCGGCAGACATGTCCTGCCCAGTCCTATTTGAGTTGGATAGCCTTCAGAGCGTCAGCTATATTTGTTTTGGAGCGCAGTATTGTCTTTCGAACACGATCCGTTGATTTAACTCTTAGTATACCGCGCTGCATTGCTCGTTGGCATTAAAATAATACCGGGTGTAAGCAGACCCTTCACATATCCGTCAACCAAGCATTCTGTACATCAAACTAAGTAACTTGATGCAAAAATTATTGCTGGGAATCGACTTTTTTTTTTGGGGTGAAAAATCACGTTTTACTGTAGGACACGATGGAAACCACTCATAGCATTGTGCTGATGAATGGATTGAATAGTACGAGGGTCGTGGAGGTGTAAAGTAAAAATATTACATTAAAAAAATGTATTAAAAAAAAAAAACTTGTGAAAAAGTTGGAACTTTGACCCCCAATATCTCTGTAACTAGAAGGTTCCCAGGTATGGTCTAGAACAAAAAAATGATCGCAGTGACGGGGAGAACAAGTGCCTTTCATTTATGTTAAGGGTCTATTTACATCCTTTATAATTTACTAGCGACCCGCCCCGGCTTCGCACGCGTGCAATATATATATATGTCGGATTTATCAGGATTTATTCCGTTAGGCTTGTACATCATGTGGGCAGACCATGGATTTCGTGCAATGAAAATACACTAAGTGCGATACACTGTTTATAATAAACTAACAAATTAATTGAAATTACAATTTAACACAATAACACGGGGCTCAATGATTCGGCTACAGATCCAGGACGTCTCAACCCCGCTGCGATAATAATAATAATAATAATAATAAAAAATGTTTATTTATCTCCACAAATTACAATCGTTATTTGAGATATAGTTGACAGGTAATATAATTTACAGCAGAAAGTTATAATTTGTGGGAGATCTGGAGTCTAAACTAAGCCTAGGCCTGTATTTCAGAACTCCAGGCCCCCTATTACATCATAGAGTTATTGTCAACGTGGAAAACATTGCGAATTTGGTGCCGGTGTGTGTGTGTGTGTGTGTGTGTGTGTGTGTGTGTGTGTGTGTGACAATTTGTATTTTTATGAATATATATATATATATATATATATATATATATATATATATATATATATATGTATATAGAATATTTATAAGAATATTACTAAGATCTTACCTACCAATTATGTACGTAAGTATGGACAGCCTAGCCTACTTACATTACTTAGCTATATCAAGTATTTTTTCTGTTTCCGTATAGTTTAACTTCAATAACCATTTGATAATTTTAGTTTTACATTCAACTTTACTACAATTTGATATATTTATAATTTTATTTAGTTTGTTATATAATTCACCTCCACGGAAAGGAAAGAATCTTTGCGCAAAGGAAGTACCAACCGCAGTCGTCCTACATACTGCGAAATTTCTCCTGGAGAGACCTATGCGTTTTCTCCCTTCTTCGGGTAGGTTTAAGTGTTGTAGAAGTGCAGTATGCAGTATGTACAGCTGGCGTACAGTTAGCACCTGTGCTTCCTCATAAAGTGAAAGGGTGTTAGAAAGACGTGGTTTGGATAAACTAACTTTTAGTATCATCCTTTGGGCTCTTTCTACTGTTATCAGTTTTGTTTTACATGCCCCGCCCCATGTGGTAATGCAATAGCCAATAATAGATTGCACCAGAGCCTCGTATACCATCCTCATCGTTTGTTTGTCTGCTACGTCACGGAGTCCTTTAAAAATGTAAGTGAGCTTCCGTATTCTTTTAGATAGAAAGCCAATGTGGTTCCCAAAAGTTAAATTTGCGTCAATTTCGACTCCAAGGTATTTAAGATTTTTTGTAGGATTAATATTGGGACAATTACAGTTTGGAGTTGGAGGGAAATTACATTTATGTGCAAGGATATTGTTAGTAGTTCGGTTGTTAAGTTCAAGTTGATTGCGAATACAGTATAGAATGTATTTGGTTTTATCTTCATTTAAAGTGAGGGAGTTAGAGGATAGCCAGTGACACACAGTGTTAAAACCATTTTGCGCGAGAATAAAAAGCTCATTCCACGAGTCAGCGAAAAAGGTTAGCGCAGTATCATCTGCATATGCGGAGATGCGGCAATTATTAATCTGAAGGGAACAGAGCTCATTTATATAGCAGAGAAAAAGAGTGGGACCTAGTATACTGCCTTGTGGCACCCCAAATTCAACTGGCAGTTCGTCACTAATGTGCTCTCCAATTTTAACTGATTGGGTTCTATTTTTTAGGTAATCCGAAAGTAAATCCAGTGGAACACCTCGAATACCATGATCTTCCAGTTTTTGCACAAGGCGGGGTACAGAAACAGTGTCAAAGGCTTTTGCCAGGTCGAGAAATATAGTCAAGCATTTATTTTTACTATCTAAATTATTTACTACAAAGTTAACAAGATCAAGTACTGCGTTGTCAGTTGAGCGGCCAGCTCTGAAACCGTATTGTGAATCCGAAAACAAGTTGTAGTCTTCTAGGTATTTTGTAAGCCTATTGTTGATTATGCGTTCGAATATCTTTGATAGTGTTGTAAGGATCGCAATTGGCCTATAATTGCTGACACTGCCTCTGTCTCCCGCCTTATGTATCGGATGTACAACAGCTCTTTTTAATGCGAAGGGAAATATTCCCGAAACAAAACAGCGATTGATTAAGTTGGTTAGAACGGGTGTTATAGAAACGGATATTTTCTTTAGTACATCAGCACTGATCTGATCCCAGCCAGGGGAGCAATCACTTTTTAACAGTTGAAGCGTTCTTTCAACTTCTTCCATGTCCGTGGGTAGGAGAACGAAAGAGTTAAGTAGGGGCTTAGAGACTTTCTTAACGCAAGGGATGTAAGGGGGAATCTTGTTTGATAGTCGTTTCCCAATATTTGAGAAGTATTCATTAATATTGTTTATTGACTCTTGAGGGGTTTTATGTGTAGTTAATAGTTGTAGTGGTAGATGCTTTTTATTATTATTGTTGGTGATTGTTTTGATGGTAGACCAAAGCTTTTTAGAATTATTTTTAGACATTAACAGTTCATTTCGTTCATATTGTTTTTTAAGTTTCTTTAGTAGGTTATTGCAATAGTTCCGGTATCGCAAGTAGGATACTTTCAAAATGACATCTTCATTATTAGTTTTTAACTTCTTATGCATTCTGTCTCTGGTCCGGATACAACGTAACATACCAGTAGTTATCCATGGTTTAATTATAATTTTTGTTCTAGGGATTAATCGTTTTACAGAGTTATTTGCAATTAATAATTGAATAATGTTAATGAAATTGTTCATAGCGGTATTTAAATTATTTTCCTGATACACTTTGTCAAAATTTAAGTTGTTACAATCCGATTTTAATTTGTCTATATCAATTTTGAAATTTATTTTCGTCTTCATGGATTTAGGTTTAGCTACATGGGTTTTGATACAGAATAAAACCGCATCATGATCCGTGATAGTAGTACCCAAGGAAAACGTAAACGCTTCTAACTTGGTTTTTAGTATCACATGGTCCAAGCAAGTCTTATCTCTGGTGGCAGTATTGATAGCAGGGAGAAGTCCATGGAAGGCAAAGGTTTCTAGATACGAGGTGGTCGCGGAACCGTTTCCCAACAGATCAATATTTATATCACCGACCACGATGATATTTTTAAATGACGACACGGTCATTAGCAAGTTATGCAATGAATCAAGGAAGGTATCGAGTGATTTAAAACTAGGAGGCCTGTAAATTGCGATTAATATTGTATCATTTTGTATTTTTATCATTAAACAATTAGCTTCTGATAGGAAAGGTTCTTCTACGGTGCATTTTAAATTATTATTGGTGTATACAACTATGCCGTCGTTTTGATTGTAGTTATCATTAGTTTTATGTGAATTGTATCCTTGGAGCAATGGTAAGTTAATAACACGCGATAACCAGCATTCGGAAAGCACAATGATATCGCATGATAATTTCAGCCTCTCGAGTAAAACGTGTAATTCTTGAAAATTACAGTTAAGACTACGTATGTTTTGCTGTAGAACTTTTAGGTAATGTGTAGGGTTTTTGAGATATGTGTTGCATTGTTCGGGTTCACATGTGATTGGGACAGAAATATCAAATTGGTCAATGTCGCTCATTAGGTTACTTGTGGTATCGAATTTGTAGTTTACTGATTTTAGTGAAAATAACTTTGGCTTGAATAACAGTATCCATGTCTTTGGTAACGCGATAAGACATTGACTGTCTTCCTTGCCTCGAGCTGCAAACATCAGGGCTCTGTAGAAGCCACGCTGTGGTTTGGGTAGACTTGTAAGTAGGTCACGTGACGTCACTACCAGCGGACTTGCGATTCATTTTATGTCCATGCTAATGACTGGATCCGACATACATATAAACCTTCCTCTTGCATCACTCTATCTATTACTAAAAACCGAATCAAAATCTGTTGCCTAGTTTTAAAGATCTAAACATACATAGGAACAGACAGCGGGAAGCGACTTTGTTTTATACTATGTAGTGATTCCTATGATATTTTAATCAAAAATCCTTTCTTATTTTAATTAACTGCCTGTAGTCCTTCTAATTAAATTTTCTATCGACTTACAGTCTCCGAAAAACTTAATACCTTATTAAATGTGTCCTACCCTTCTGTAACAAAGATCAAAAAAAGCAAAGAATTAACTTGTTCCAGTCTCTTCCAGTTGAGTTAATTAGAAGAACAGGTCTAAGAAGATTAATTACAAGAAAACGGACACGGGGTAAGGCGTTGGTCTCACAGTCGGCGATCAGCGAGGAGCGAGTGGATGGAAAGCGAAGCGACTAGCTAAATGACGATTTTTAACCCACCTATGAAACGTACAAAAGAGTTGTAGGCCCCACGTAAGAACACAGATGCATTAAAAGTGCAGAGGGGTTACCATGACATCTTAAAGCAGGATTAATTACAGTGTGGGAAAAAGACAGAGCTATATAGGTCATCTAGCGCCATCTCTTTCCCACACTGGAATTACTCCTGCTGTAAGACGTCATGGTAGGCCACGAGGTCGCACTGGAAACGAAGCTAAGTTCCTTTACCACTAGCACACTTCGCTTCACTGCGATCATCAGGTGCGCCAGCTTGAAAGCTTTTTTTATTATTTTTTTTTTGAAAAAAACGTTACCCCCCTCCAAGAATTTCTCCTGTATCGTGGGTGCGTTTACAAACATTTAAACTCACATACACAAACAACCAGACCCGGAACAACTACCTGTAGATCATACAAATATTTGTTCCGTGCGGGGATCGAACCCGCGACACGCAGCGCAGCAGCCAATCGCTTAGCCACTGCGCCAACCGTGCCGTAGTTCACATTGCTGGTGTAGTTTGGTCTACCAAAGTATGGACAGACGCGGTAGCTACATGTGCAGACGCCAGCACATCAAGATACTATAATTTATATATAAATTTCAAAAACCTACCAGATAAGATAAGATGTTTATTTTGCAAATATGGGTATAAACACGGTGACATTAAAATAAGGTACATCCCGTTGACCTAGAATCATGAAATTAGGCAAGAAGCAATGCCTTACAGTACGTGTAAAGGAAAAAAATGTATTGTATTGTATAACGGGCTGGTGTCCGCAACTCCACGTCAAAGCGCGTATTTTGCGTGCGGGTGGGAAATCTATTCGATCCACCCTAACTCCCCGAGAAAGGCCAGCAGCGCCTTGGTGTTGCTGACAATCTCGCGGAGAGTATCTGGGGTACCGAAGTATTTTGCCCTTTTTTTTTTAAAGGAAAAAATCTAAAAACCGTAAATATGTTGTTTAATCCCTACAAGTTTCTACGGAACCCGCGGTGCGCGAGCCCAACTTGCAGATGGCCGGTTGTTTTGTTGCTGGCTCCACTCGCTTCTCGCTAATCGCTTGCGATAGGATTGCTGCCTTAAATAGTCCGCAACAAAATAAAGGGTGTTTTCTACTTTGGCTTGTTTACATTTTGTTTTGAATTAAAACAATTTGTTTTGTTGACTATGCTTATGTTTGTGTTGTTTTGATTATGTAAACAAAAGTCTTATTAATTTCGTGATGGAGCTCGTGGCTAGATAGCAACAGTCGATTGGAAGTTAGGTTATGTTTGCCGATGTTGTCGGTCCGTCGTTTGGTAACTACTTATTACACATTGAGAGCCGTCAGTCCCGGCTGTCATTTGTAGATCTTTGACAGTCGTTACAGGTAGACAGATGTCCGAAGTTCTGATAACTAGTCTTAGCAATGGGTTAGAAGCACGGTCAGCTCTTGGTCCCGGCTATCATTTGTAGATCTTTGACAGTCGTTAAAGGTAGTCAGTGGCTCAAAAAGTCTGACAACCAGTCTTACCAAAGGGTATCGTATTACCTAGTACTAACTGAGTTGTGGAGGTCAGATGAATTTGTTTGGCATACTACACCCGACTAATGAAAAAGCGCGCTCTAATTAAATTCGGGGTTTATAAGTTAAAATCGACTCCTCCTATTATTGAAGTCGGTTAAAATATAGCCTATGTTACCCGGGCCATAAAAACGAATCCATTGACATCTTATTTATCGAAATCAGATGAATAGTTTAGGCGCTACGGAGGAACATACGTAAATACAAACATATATCCATAGACTGAAAAAATCATAACCCTTCCTTTTGGCTTCGCCGTCGTCGGGTAACAAATAAATACATCAGCCGCCCCTACGAAGTGTACTTCGTAGGCTGTCCAAATAAGTCATTTTATCTATTTTTCTGGGGCGCGTTTCCCGCATAGCTATATCTTACTTAACTCGTTCCGTATTTACGACTCGGTACGTACTTCAGTGCCGCGGAATTTGTTACGATGATAGATTTTCGTGTGAATGTGTAGGAAATCTTATCAAATTGTATTTCTGAGGATAAAAAAAAAAAATAAGCAAGCCTCCAAACTTCTAAATATTCATCATCATCATTTCAGCCGAAAAACGTTCACTGTTGGACATAGCCTCCCCCAAGTATCGCCACATTGACCGGTCCCGTGCGTCTCGCATCCAGCGAATCCCTGCAACCTTCACTAGGTCATCGGTCCACCTTGTGGGAGACCTTAAAACGCAACAAAATACTCAATCGCGGTTTATGATTGTTTAGCGTGTTATCACCAGATATCGGAGAGGAAGAGTGCCTAACCTTCAAAGAAGTTAGAATTATATGGATAATACCTTTCTATAAAATCCCAGAATGATTTTTTAGTTCAACACCTGCTTAACCTTTTTCCAACTATGTTGGGGTCGGCTTCCAGTCTTACCGGATTCAGCTGAATACCAGTATTTTACATGGGTCGATTGCCTGTCTGACCTTCACAACCCAGTTAGCACTGAGTAATACGATACCCCTTGGTAAGACTGGTTCTCAGACGTTTGGGTCACTGACAACCTGTAACGACTGTCAAAGATCTACAAATGACAGCAGAGACCTAACGGCTTAACGTGCTTACCGATGTACGGAGGAAACTCGGTAAGTAATAGGTGGTCAGCCATCCACATACCAACTTAGGTAAGCGTGGCTTAACCTGAAGATCGACCCGAGCGGCTGTTATTATTTAGTCACGAGCTTCTCAGAATCAGTAACTTCGAACAGAGTAATTAAACTTAGCCAACTAATAACATACAAAAGCCTTTAAAAGATTACCAAGTCATAGCATGTTCAATAATTCAGTGAAACTCTAAAGGATGATTTCCACCAAACGGCTCGCATCGCATCAGATCGAAATGGATTTTACAATCTTTAAACAATATTAAATCGTGTATACAGTATTTAAAGTCTATATTACCAAGCCGCGCATAGCAGCTTGACCGCGGGCGTCTTCCCCGACACACGATCGTTGCCGAAAGTACTATGATGTGACGCGCGATCGGCTCTGTTCGCCTGTCGTCGTATCCCATCTGATCCTTAACACGTCAACACGGTAGAAACTATTTGACTAGGCACAGAAACGAATACATTCGCAAGCGTACGAAAGCGTGCGTGTGCTTTTTCTTTTTTTTTTTTGTTCCGTCCTGTTGAATTTATAGTTTATTGTTTATTTTTTGTAATTTTGTATGATGCATGTCATGTCCCTGCGACAAATAAATATTTTTTCTTTCTTTTCTTTCTTTCTTTCTTTCAAGCGACGGTACGGAGCTGATCGTATGCTTCGACATCCAGCTGGACGCGACCGGGCATCCGTTCATATTATTTCCGATACGATGCGATGCGAGCCGTTTGGTGGAAATCATCCTTTAACCCGCTTGAATTTAATACGACATTGAAGAAGGTTCTGTACCCTTGTTACATTTTCAAACATTGGATATTGACTTCCGAACGTTTCTAAATTGTGGTTAAATATTTTTTTATAAATACATGAAAGTCTTCTAATACCTTTTGGAATTTCAGTAACGGTGTTCCAATGATAGCGGCTTTGTCTCAGACACCTACGTTTGGGATAAAAATTTAGCAAGCACTTCACTTTATGTATCTACTTTTTAGTTTTGCAGATTAGTGTAAATAACTAACCTACGAATGAGCGTTAACAACATTTTTTATTTATAAAACATTAGTTTAAGTATATTTATTTATTTAACACTTCAAGCACAGAAGTACAGAGGCGGACGGGGCGGGGTATATGTGAAACCTGAAACACGTGTCTAGTATTTTTATGTTAAGAATCTATGTACAAAATTTCAAAACTGTGTCATGAAAAATCAAAAAGTTATGGGCTTGTTCTGTTACTTGGTTGTCCGCAAAAACGTGGTCACCATGCGACGAGCCCGCGCGCGCGCCTCCTGCGTCGTCTTGAGCTCATTGATAATAATAATTTGTCAGTAGGTACCTAAATGATTGCGATAGGTACTTAGTGTCGCTCAGTGTCCAACTTGTAACCTTTTTTAAATATTTTTGGCATAAAATATAACATGGTTTAAACATTATTGGAATCGATTCAGTTACTTATTCTGAACAAACTATATTCATGTTTCTCGCATACTAGATATAATGTTATTATAACTAGAAGACGGGATATTTACCATGTTTATTGTTTTCTTTGAGTTCCCGATATTTCGGCGCTGTTGCAAGCACCATGATCACGGATAAACTGAAGTTATTGCGGGTGGGTGTTTATGAGCAGACAAATCGGTCTACCCTCTTTCTTGTTCGTTTGAACTTCAATCGGGAGGATGGGTTTCAACTGTCGAAAGCCTGGAAACCAGTGGTCCAGCTGTGTAAAAAGCGGAATAGTGCCGAAAAAAGTTCGCGAGCAGACACAGTGAGTTTCGTGTGTCGGGAACAGAATCGAGTTGTGAGTGACAGTGGTAGCGGTACTGAGTGCAAAAAACGAACAAGAAAGAGGGTAGACCGATTTGTCTGCTCATAAACACCCACCCGCAATAACTTCAGTTTATCCGTGATCATGGTGCTTGCAACAGCGCCGAAATATCGGGAACTCAAAGAAAACAATAAACATGGTAAATATCCCGTCTTCTAGTTATAATAATTTTAGTGACCATGAAAGTTTAAAATCTTAGATATAATGTTGTACGTATATGTTTTGGTGCTACGGGACCCTTTATGTGCGAGTCTGACTCGCACTTGACCGGTTTTTTTTATCAAAAGATCGTCAAGCAACCGGTAGGTGCTAGAACCTGACTGTGACAACCTGCACTGGTTAGTAGAGGTTGTCGCATTGAACCTGCGTTGTGGTACCTTCTCCTTCTCACAAATGATTGTGTCCCAGCAGTGGGAACGTTATAAGCTGGTTATGTTAGCAACGCACTTTTACCATAAAATTATTGGCTTAGAAAACTCTACTGCCTCGTTGGTCGAGTTGTCGTAAGCGCGACTGCCAGAGCATAAGGTCCTGACATCAATTCCCGGGTCGGAAAAAGTGTTATTGGGTTTTTCCAGCAAGAATGAATCTGTAGCAGCCACGGAGTCTGGATTTGTGCCCGGTCGATGTCAATAGACTCGCCCCTCATTACATGGAACTTACACATAAGTCGTGGAGTATTTGAGAGTGGAGACCAACTCAACTCTGAGGGTCGAGAGGTTAGAATCGCGCCACAACGAGTTCCATCTCACCATCTAGAGACTTTCATGAAAGAGGACCTTTGGCCGAAAGGTGTTGTATACCGACGATTCCGAGGACAGTTACGCGACACCACACAGCAAAACACAACGCCAACAACGATTCGTGTGTAGTTATAGTTATAAGGTTTTTTATATGTATCCGTTTATTATTGTATAAGATTATTTTTTATATTTTTATCTATGGGTCTTTATATATCCGATATTGATTGATTGATAACTGGCGAAATTTGGGTGTACTATTAGGTACATCTATGCCTAACCTTTCGGGAATTACCGGCGTGATGTTATGTTAAAACTCTCATAATATGCATATGGTCAGCATTCGAAGCTTCAGTCAGCTGCAAAATAGCATTCTCGATGCGGTGCCGGACATAACAGCATTTAAACTGTTTACCGACTGCGCAGAGCACAGTTCGCTTGCAGTTTCAACAACTTTGAAGTGTTAGCAAAGTTACTATGATTGAAGAGAACTAGAAATTCTGTGCTAGGTATTTAAGCTACCCGTTTTAACAGTAAAATTGCTTTCATTCATTGATGAATCATCATAATTTATTTATTTATTTATTTAACACTTCAAGCACAAAGTACAGAGGCGGACTTAATGCCGTAGGCGTTTTCTACCAGTCAACCTTTCGTCAAGTCATAATCATCTTTTCGAATTGGTTTGACGAATTGATTTTGAATATCGGTTCTTAAACTCAGTTTTTTTCTTGTTTACATTTCATGAAAATAGGAGCTAATGAGGGGCTCGTAGCAAATTAATAAAATCCGCTCGGGTCGACCTTTAGGTTAAGCCGTGCTTTCCTAGGTTGGTCTGTGGATAGGTGACTACCGGACTACCCATTAAATACTGTTTCCTCCGTGAAAGCACGTTAAAGCCGTTGGCTCCCGCTGTCATTTGTAGATCTTTGACAGTCGTTACAGGTAATCAGTGGCTCGAAAAACTGACAACCAGTCTTACCAAAGCAATACCCAGTATTAGCTGGGCTGTGGAGATCACATAGGCAGTCGCTCCATGTAAAATACTGGTATTCAGCTGCATCCGGCTAGACTGGAAGCCGGATCTGCTTGTCTTTGCATCACCCAAAGGTTGACTGGTAGAAAATGCCTATGGCATTAAGTCCGCCTCTGTACTTCTGTGCTTGAAGTGTTAAATAAATAAATAATAAATAAATAAGCCGGCCCCAAGATAGTTGGGAAAAGGATGCAGATGATAACCGATTTTACGAAATTCCAATCCTTTCAAACATGGCATCCGATGAATTTAACATTAAATTCATGTAGGTCAAGAGTTGCGTTTTCCAGCCAACAGATGGCGTTGTAACGGGTGCATCGCACAAGCGCTGTTTTCAATGAATTATTGAAGAACCTGTGACTTTGTAATCTTATACTATTAGGTTAAAAGGAGTATTTTTGTTGGAAACGAGTGTTAAGCTTCTTTGATCTGTTGTTTTTTTTCAAAATGGCGGCTTTCTTTATTATTTATTATTATTAACGTACACACACTATCTTTACAGGATGACCCCAATACAATAGTGGTTTGACCCCATTACATGTCTAATTGTAATTACACACCAAATGAAATCAACTTACTTCTAATACTTAAAAATCTAACAACAAAAATCTTAACACAGAATATTAATACTAACACAATTCAACAACACTCTTGCGAATTCACTCAGATTGCACGAAAATATGTCAATTCTCTCATGAACTTCGTTTAGTACACATATTGTGTGGATGAGGGGTGTTTTTGACAGCAGATTGGTTTTGGCAGCCGGCACGGCCGGCAGTGGCGGTCGCCGCCGCCTCCACACATACCGGTTTGGCACGCACAGCTTCAGGTGACGCAGCACACCCGGGTTATGAGCTACTCCACGCAAGAGCTTTAGAGCATATGCCGCAAGCGTAAATTCCCGGCGCACTCTGAGTTCGTTGTACCCCACCATACCCAGAACAAACAGTGTAGAATACATCAGCGGGTAAAATGGGTACACCCCATGAAGTTCAAAATACAAGTACTGTTCGGCTTCTAGCAACTGATCTGTTAGAAAAATATGTAAGGAGTTGTTTTGTAGAAGCTTGTGGCTAAGTTATTATAACTAGAAGACGGGATATTTACCATGTTTATTGTTTACTCAAAGGAAACAATAAACATGGTCAATATCCCGTCTTCTAGTTATAATAATGTTAGTGACGATAAAAGTTTAAAATCTTGTGGCTAAGTACTTAGCAGATCGTCTTCTAGGAGTTCAATTCATAGGGTGCGCTGCGCTCATTTACAGTACTGATTTTTGGACGGTGCAGTAAAGGCAGGAAGCTGAAATGCCTGCTAAAGAGTAGTCACCCAAAACATTGCCTCTTGCGAGAGGAGGCACGTGTGTCCCAGCAGTGGGATAGGGTCATTGTTTGAACTTTCGAACAGCCTGTGTATGCACACACAACCATCCAGCATGAGGAATGGTGATCGAGATTTTGATTAAAAAACTTATTGATGAAGTATCTATAGGAAAGTTATCTACAATAGTATTATTTCATGAAATCATCATCATCTGCCTAGCCTTTTCCCAACTGTGTTGAAGACGGCTTCCAGTCCAGCCGGATACAGCTGAATACCAGTATTCTACATGGAGCAACTGCCTATCTGACCTCCACAACCCAGTTCTGGGTAATACGATACCCCTTGATAAGACTGGTTGTCAGACTTTTTGGGCCACTGACTGCCTAACGACTGTCAAAGATCTACAATTGACAGCAGGAACCAACGGCTTTTACTTGCTTTCACGCAGGAAACTCAGTATTTAATGAGAGGTTACCCATCCACAGCCCAACCTAGACAAGCGCGGCTTAACCTAAAGACTGACCCGAGCGGCTGTTATTATTAAGCCACGAGCTTATCTTCCTTAAATACACTGTATTTATAATGAGAGATCATCATCATCATCATCATCATTTCGGCCGAAAGACGTCCACTGCTGGACATAGGCCTCCCCCAAGTGTCGCCACATTGACCGGTCCCATGCGACTCGCATCCAGCGGATCCCTGCAACCTCCACCAGGTCATCGGTCCATCTAGTGGGAGGCCTTCCAAACAAAACGTCTTCCGGTTCGCGGTCGCCACTCCAGAACTTTTCGGCCCCATCATCCATCCGTTCTGCTAGCAATGTGCCCTGCCCACTGCCACTTAAGTTTGGATATTCTTCGGGCTATGACGGTATCCTTGGTTCTCTTGCGGATGTCCTCATTTCATTTTTTTAATGAGAGATGAGATGCGCCAAATTATCGTTCCCACAAATCATTTTTGTTCCGAAGTACTAACAGAGGTATCGACCTACAAAGGATCCAATATTTATAAGTGAAATCCGATAAATCTAGATCATAAATAAAATACTATAAAGGCTATCTACAGATCAGTGGTTTTATCAGTTTTCCATCGGATGGAGAGGCTTTGTTTATTGGTGTTTCTGGCAGAAAGGTGGATAATATTAAAGTCGGTTAAAGTTCTTATTTCCAATTGATGGCATTACAAGGTACTATGAACAATTATCGAATTATTCATAATATTCAATAAGTTGGTTTCAGAATGAGATTTTCTTTGAATGACGTCACTTTAAAGCCTTTTTAGTTTTTTTTTTTTTAACTATAAGTAACTGGATGTCTTGCTTGAGAATTGGAAAGAAGTAGCACAGAAGCGTGACCTTTGGAAGGAGTGGAGGGAGGTCTTAGCCTAGCAGTGGGACAATGTGGGCTAGCTATAATAATAATTTATAGTCACTCACTACACGTACGATTTATGAAACGATTTAAATTTTAAATGAAATGAAACGATTTAAATCTACGGGTAATACCTATTTGACTGATTAATAAACTCTCTAGGAGTTCTGCTTACCCCTTCAGTAATAAATAGTACACTACAAATTCAACACCGACTATAACTTTACATAATTCATAGCTCTCTCTAAAATTACGTCACGAAACTAACAGATTGAATCGTCATGCAAATTCCAATCTTGGCAGATTGAATTAAAGTTCAAAGTTTGTTGATTGGATTCGTGAATCAGCAACTCTGTGATACACTGTAGTTCTGATTGGTTGAGCGTTTTGTTGAGTCATTATTATGAAAGGGTTCTATTTGGAGACGAGGAAACCAGGTCCCCAGGTACTTAATACTTCTGTTCTGAAGTAATATAAGCAGTACGTACGCAAGCACGACTGTTGAGCATGAGGTTCTGAGTTCGATTCCAGGATCGGGCTAAGTGTCATTGGGTTTTTCCAGGAATTTCTCAGTAGCAGCCACGGAGCCTGAATTTGCACTCGGTTGATGGCAATAGGCTCACTCCCTATTACACGGGACTTAAACAATGCTGGTGAAATGTGGGTGTAGTATTAAGTACACGTCTGCCTAACCTTTCGAGGATTACAGGCGTGATGTTATGTTATGTTATGTTAAAGTAATATTACAGTTTCTCGCAGTTATAAATCGCAGGTTGGTCGGTAGAGATGTATAGAGGACTAGCTTCTGCAAGATCACGGTTGGCGCAGTAGCTGAGCGACTGGCTGCTACGCTGCGTATCGTCGGTTCGATCCTCGTAGTGAATAAATAGTTATATGGTCTACAGATAGTTGTTCCGGGTCTGGCTGTTTATGTATGTGAGTTTAAATGTTTGTAAACGCACCCACGATACAGAAGAAATTCCTAATATGGGGCAACGTTTAACTAACAAAAATGTATCTAATATGTCGGTTGTCTTCAGTTGTAAGATTAGTGCTGATGAAATATATTAGCATAAAAGCATAGCATAATCAGCCTATTTATGTTCCCACTGCTGGGGCGCAGGCCTCCTCTCTATGAGAGGGAATGGGCTATAATCCACCAAGCGGGCCCAGTGCGGGTTGGTAGATGTCACATGTCTTCGAATATTAGGTTCTAGGACATGCCGGTTTCCTCACGATGTTTTCTTTCACCGTTTTGAGACCAGTGGTGATGAAATAACTTACACAAAGTAATACGCCTGGCTGGGTTCGAACCCACGACTTATTGCTCTTAAGTTGGGGTCTCCATCACTGGGCCACCGCTGCTGATGAAATATATTGCACAAAGCAAAATCCCTGCGATAGTTCGAACCCAGCAATCACAAAGCAAAATAAATCCAGAATCTACCTCTCCCTACAAATTGTAAGTAAACTAAAGGAGACCGTGTTATTTTTATGACTACGTGTGCTTACCTACTCGCAAACTATTGACAGAATCAATGTTTTCGTTAGGTTAGCGTTGCCCGTCACAAATGTTTTAGTTCAAGTCCTTTTGCTATCCTTAGTAGAAAATAGGTTAAGAGTTCACCTTGGATACTACAGGAGTACTGTTTATCTGAGACCGTAATTGAGGTAGGTGCACACGGCGACAGATCAAGTTACATATCCAGTATAACATGGTCTCGCTTTGTATACAACATTCGTTTTAGTATATGCGAAACCTGAAACACGTGTCTAGTATTTTTATGTAAAGAATCTATGTACAAATTTTCAAAACTGTTACCTAGTTGTCCGCTCAAAATGTGGTCACCACGCAGCGCGCCCGTGCACGTGCCTCCAGCGTCGTATTGATCTCATTGATAATAATAATTTGACAGTAGGTACCTAAATGATTGCGATAGGTACTTAATGTCGCTCGGTATCCAACTTGTAACTTTTTTTTTTTAATATTTTTGACAGAATAAAACATGGGTTAAAAATTATTGAAATCGATTCAGTTACTTATTCTGAACAAACTATATTCAGGTTTCGCATATACTAAAAATAATGTTATATATTCACAATACAATGAGAGATCGGCATAAACTGGTTTTGTATTCCTTTTTGTTTAGGATGGGAAATCATCAAATGACCCCTCCTGCTCTGGGCGGAGCGGAAGGTGTAGTGTCAGACTTGAACTGACTAAAACCCATCCATGTTCCTTCTTAGCCTTTTGTGTTCCAGGGCCGCGATACCTCTTTCGAACAGTCCCGCTGCCTCGGCAGGCATCGGCCCTTGCCGGCCCCTTCCTGGTTGCTGAGATGTCTTTGAGGCGCACGTGGAACACGAACGTGCCGTTGACACGGCCTGTCGTCATAAGATGGCCGGACGGCGTGCTATCCCATTACTCACCGTCCACAGGCCCGCGTGGTTTTGTGTAGGTACCTTGATTAGAAATCTCTCATTAGCAGCGACTCCCGGGACCAACGGCTTAACGTGCTTTCCGAGGCACGGAGGAAACTCGGTATGTAATGCGCGGTCACCCATCCACGAACCAACTTAGCAAGCGCGGCTTAACCTTAATATCGACCCGAGCTGGCTTTTATTATTTAGTCACGAGCTCTTCGTCCACGTCTATATGCGATCATCATTCATCATTTCAGCCGAAAGACGGCCACTGCTGGACATAGGCCTCCCCCAAGTGTCGCCACATTGACCGGTCCCATGCGTCTCGCATCCAGCGGATCCCTGCAACCTTTAATGGGTGGTCACCCATCCACAGACCAACCTAGGCAAGCATGGCTTAACCTAAAGATCGATCCGAGCGGCTGTTATTATTTAGCCACGAGCTCAATTACTGTATCGTGTGTAAGTCTTTTAAATCAAAATACTGCCAAGTTGCTATTGACTGAAAAAGCCGTCACAAAAATTCAAAAACTAAATCAATTTCTCCTTGCCACAAGTCCCCTGAAATACTTTTAATAGCAAATACATTATCAATACCAAAAATACATCGCCATTCTGAACTGTCAAAGACATTGTTATGAACAATAATACCTACGTTTGACCTTTGCTTCTCTAGATATTTTTAGAAGCGTTTCACGTAATATTTTTCCTGACTTTCGACCGTATTCTTAGAGTTATGAAATCGTAAACAAGATCTGGACTTTCACAACCCAGTCAGTACTGGGTAATACGATACCCTTTGGTAAGACTGGTTGTCAGACTTTCGGGCCACTGACTACCTGTACCGACTGTCTAAGATCTACATATGACAGCCGGGACCAACGGCTTAACGTGCTTTCCGAGGCACGAAGGAAATTCGGTGTGTAATGAGTGGTCACCCATCCACGAACTAACCTAGGCAAGCGCGGCTACCTTAAGATCGACCCGAGCGTCTGATATTATTTAGCAACGAGCTCCTCAACGCTCGTCTAAGTTCATATGGGATGATAATAGATTTATTATGTTGTGCTACGTTTGGCGTTCCAATCCGTCCATCCGTATGTCCCAAGTCCCTTCATCTGAACCCCAGCTATTCGTCTTAGTAATCTCTAAATAGTGACGGCTAAAATAAATGTCTGCTCGTACAATTTGATTCTGTAGTCGCGATAACGAGACCTCCCCGACATGACCAAGTGCTAGTGTTTTATTACTTACTCTCCGGTTTTTAATTGCGAAGTTTCTGGCTACAGAGAATAGTGTAAATAAACAAGATGGATTATACAGCTCAAAGTTGTATTACTTTTATAGCATTTTCTTTTGCAAAAAATAAGGGTGTAAACACTGTTATAAGCTTTCACAGTTTACAACTAAACTTATACTGTCACTAACGGGATATCTTCCGTGATTGTTCGTTATTTTGAGCTCCCAATATTTCGGCACAAAAAAAAACAAACAAAAACAACAAACAATCTAAAAACGAACAATCGCGGAAGATATCCCGTAAGTGACAGTATAACTTTAATAGGGGTGTACTTTTGTCGTCCCAAAATACCGTATCGCAATGTTTCAGGAATGGTTAAAGATTGTTGTATTGCATATGCAAGCGATATTTATAGTAATTGCAACATGTTCATGGAGGTCTCTCATAATCAGCTAGAAAAGAAAGCACTACGAGCGGAGAAAGAAAGAATACACATTATTGTTTATCAGCACAGAGAATAAGGCAGGCAGGCATTGAAAAGCCCTTTTTTTCGGATGGGAAATCATCAAATGACCCGCTCCGGGTGGAAGGAAGTGTCAGACTTGTGCTGACTAAAACGTTCATGTTCCTTCTTAGCCCTTTGTGTTCCAGGGCCGCAGCATCTCTTTCGAACAGTCCCGCAGCCCCGGCAGCTCCTGCCGGGGCTGCAAGACTTGTGGACCCCTTCCTGTTTGCTGACATCTCTTTGAGGCGCGCGTTCATCCGCCCGGACGGCGAGCTAGCCCATTACTCACCGTCCATAGGCCCGCGCCTGCGGTGGCCGGGAGCCACCACGTGGCCCCCGACGACCGGGGCGTCACCCGCGACGGCTGGGACGTGAGGTTCTCTCCCTCTCACATCCCGCCACCTCCTTCGCTAGCATGACTACTTCGCAGAAGGAGGTGACGGCTTCCCTTTCCCTCTCGCTCCGGACCATGGATTGAACCAGGGCCGGCCGCGAGATGTCGCCGCCGCCAATCACTGCTACGAGGACACGGCAGTTCTCCGCCCAAGCGGAGCAGACCTTCATGGTGTCCTCCGGTCGATCCTCGTAATGGTAACACCCAGGCGTTTCCTCCCGCCCGATTCGGTGCAGGAACCTCCCGAAATATCCGTGTGCGGAGAGGACCTGCGTCAAGCGGAATCCGTTGCATTCTTTGCATATTGGTTTTTTTTTCCTTATAGAGCTATTATGCAAAATTATTTATTTATTTAAACTTCATGTACAATAGTGGTACATAGGCGGACTTAATGCCACAAGGCATTCTCTACCAGTCAACCTTTGGGTTAAATAAGAAAACATTGTGATAGAGTACAAAATAAATATATAAAACAAACTTCCCGCTTTGGAAAATTTAAATAGGCACTTATAATGATACTAATACATATATACGAGTAAAATAAACTAATAAATATTTTAACAAATACCAAAATAAAAAAACGTGAATCCCAACAATAACTACTTTGTATGTATGTTTATTTTATATAGGTATAACTTTGTTTTAAGTTCCAATTTCAATTTTCCTGTTTTGTCTTTTCTACACACTGTGTCTACATTTCTAATCCTACTTTCCTCTCGCAGGTCTGCTGGAAGAGATTTCGCATGAAATAAGCAGTACCTTTGTGCTCTTCTATCTTAATGTTATGTCTTGTTGAGTATTTTGTGTGTACATAAATAAATAAATAAATAACTACCTTGACTCGACTCGAGTTTATGTCAGTATTTTTGACTTTTCTATCATTCTTTTCGATTATCTTCCCAGATTCGAGTCTGCTCACTATACTTACAAGGCAACCCTCCATCTTAATACCTTGCTTAACTCCTCTACTCCACTCACTTTTAATCCAACAAAAATAGAAGAAACCATTCATCCTCAAGTACAACTTACCTAACTATTGCATGTAACGTGAAAGTGCTCCCGACTTAGTTCTTAATCTGCTTGAAGCGACCCCTCAGTGGCGAACTAAAAGACAAATTGGATCGTATTTATATACTTCAAAAGGTATATTTTTGTATGTGTGAGTTTGGGGATAAAAATATCGCCATCTTAACTATTCTTGGTGTCGTTGAAGGTAGTTGGGTTTTAGGATAAAATATGCCATCTCTGATGCGATGATTCCACATTGTCCCCCACTGGTGGATAGTGACAAGATTTTTAAAGGTTTTTCTTACTAAGAGTGAGACCCAACCTTTTATAATTATTCCTGTTAAGTACTCCTTCCTGGTGGACAGTGCGACACGACATTTTTTTAAATATTCGCGTTGGCCATCACTGCATGCATTCAGCATGCAGCATGATTATTCTCTTTGTCATCTGTTTGCCGGACAGTGAGATTATTTAAAAAAATCACTGTTCACAAACTGGTCGGGACATTGGGAATCTGTAACGACAGTCAAAGATCTACAAAATATGACAGTCAGGACCAACGGCTTAACTTGTTTTCCGAGGCACGGAGGAAACTCGGTATATGATGGATGGTCATCCATCCCCAGATCATCCTTGGCAAGCACGGCTTAACCTGAAGTACGACCCGTGCGGTCATTATTTTTTAATAACAAAATGTTATTTCTCATACTGGGGAAAATTAGGGATGAAAGTCCGCCTATGTACCAATTGTACATAAAGTTTAAATAAATAAATAAATGTTTGCCATTTTTACCGGCCATACAGCTTGCTTTTCAATAAACTGCAAACATACCGTAATTCTATTAGTAGGTACGTCAAAAACAGTCGCCATTTTATTTCTTGATGACGTAAGAATACGAAGCTTTTGTCAAAACAAGATTATTGATTGGTCCAATCGCTTGCAGATATGTATTGGTGAAGTAATCGAGGGTTGTAACGAATAACCTGTCAATTGCAGGTTTATTTATATTATTTAGGTTAGACGATAACTTAGTCAATTAAAGATTTGTTGATATTAGGTAATTTTTATGTACATTATTAATTAAAAACTATTAAATAAACTAACAACAAACTGTAAAAGGGCATCGAAAAACTCCTACGCTTCAACGCTATCAGCTGGTAATGTGCCCAAGAGACTGGCGGCGTTGCGTTTTGGCGGGGTAATCCTTAAAGCGCAACTACTTATAAGCGCAACCAACTAAGCGCAACTAAATTATTCCTCGAAGCGCAACCTTTAGTTGTTCTCACAAATTCAAATTAAAAATATTATATGTTTATTCCCCAAAGCGCAACCATGATGAAAAATAGAGAGGGATATGATGGATTCATTATTTTTTTTTCAATTATGGTTGGTTGGTCCACCAGACACAACACCCATCTGGTCGGAGGATCCTCCCTTTTTTATGGTGAAGAACTTTACACCCTGTTCATCAAAACCCCAATACCACAAAAATGTAGCAAGAAATTGCACACCTAACCAGAATTTCGTTCGTCTCAAAAGCTGTTTTTCGTTTCCGATTAAAATGAAATGTAAATCCTCGTACTGCAAGTAAGGAATTTCAAATACGGAATTGATCAGAAAATTAAAGTGTAGCAACCGGAACTTTTGGAACTCATCCAAGCTTTCCAGTTTCGAAGTCAATAAAAGATGGGAGTTGCTACCTTTTGTAGTTTTTGGGTGAAGAGAACCATGAAAAAACATACAGTATTTTGGACGGCGCGTTCGTGTTCCAGAGATGTCAGCACACAGGAAGGGGTACGCAAGGGTCGATGCCTGCCGAGGCTGTGGGACAGTTCGAAAGAGATACCGCGGCCCTGGAACACAAAGGGCAAAGAAGGAACATGGATGGGTTTTCGTCAGTACAAGTCTGACACTCCCTTCCACTCCGCTCAGAGCGGGAAGAGTCATTTGATGATTTCCCATCAGAAAAAAAAAAATGGTTCCGTTCCTAAATGGCAAAAAAAATTCGTTGGAAGTTTTTTTACGTTCTACAATAGAACCATTATTTTAGAATTTTTCTCCTCTTACTTTAAAAGTTAGAGGCACACAATTTTTATTACTTTAGAAGCAAGTATCTCATCGTCACTAAAATTATTATAACTAGAAGACGGGATATTTACCATGTTTATTGTTTTCTTTGAGTTCCCGATATTATAAACATATCCCGTCTTCTAGTTATAATAAGTATCTCATCATCCATTGACTTAATAAAAAAAGTATTTAACGAAACTCGATATTATTTTACAAAAGCTGAGCCCTAGTCATGTATGGAGGGACGCCTCTTTATATTTTTTTTTTTCATAATTTCACTTCTTTTTTGTGTAGCGGTTTATACACGGTGTTTGGTTAAACGTGGGCAATACTTTAAGGGCGTGAAGTACTCATAAATATCAGCAACTCTTACTGTGGGGCTAACTATGAAATATGATTTAAAAAATCTGCTGTTGCCTACATTTTTTCGAGTTACGCGACCAATAATGTATAGAGCAGCTGATATTTTTTTCGTAAAAGTAAAAGTCGTTTATTTTCATGAGTACTACAGGCCCCTAAAGTATTGCCCACGTTTAAAAAAACACCCTGTAGAAGACACCAAATATCCAAATTTCAATGTGACCACACATTGAAATTTGGATATTTGGTGTCTTCTTCTGCCAACAGTCTCCGAGTAAAATAACTGTGACATACGGACGGACAGAGAGACAAACGGACGGGGCAAATCTATAAGGGTTCCGTTTTACCCATTTGACAAACGGACCCCTAAAAAGGTACATTTTTCCTTAGCATCTAATCCCGAATATATTTTACAACATAGCTCACCATTTTGTGAAGACTAAGCCTGAATAAGATATTATATCCAAAATGTTACGGTGAGCATTAAATTATGTATGCCAGCTATATTTACCTTCCTTTCGAATAATTAATGGACGCAGTCATAGACTAGAAGGCGTAGCGGGGTTTATTTAGTACTAGCTTAAGCCCGCGGCTTTGACCGCGTCGAGTTCGGTAATTATCCCACGGGATCGTACTACCGGGATAAAAATGATCCTATATGATAGTCTAGGTTATGAAGTATCTATGTATCTGTAAATTATGTTATTCTAGCCAAATCTAGCTCGCCGTCCGGCTGTCTTATGACGACAGGCCGTGTCGACGGCGCGTTCGTGTTCCACACGCGCCTCAAAGAGATGTCAGCAACCAAGTAGGGGTCCGCATGGGTCGATGCCTGCCAGGGCTGCGGGACTGTTCGAAAAAGATACCGTGGCCCTGGAACACAAAGGGCAAAGAAGGAACATGGATGGGTTTTAGTCAGTACAAGTCTGACACTCTCTTCCGCTCCGCCCAGATTGGGGGGCGTCATTTGATGATTTCCCATCCAAAAAAAAAAGCCAAATCCAATCTTATAAAAATATGCTGTGATTACCTTTTATCTTGATTAGACCGAGGCCTATCTTTTGAGAGTATTTCACGAATATACGCGAGCTGTAAGTGTGGTCCCCAGATTGTGTAAGGCGTTGCCATTTTTCTTTCATCCAAATCCGTTCAGCCGTACTTGCGTGAAAGAGGAAACATCCATAAATCCTTAAAAACTTTCGCATTTATTAAAAAGTAAGATTATAGATTGTGGAGGATTGGTTAGGAGCTCGTGGCTAAATAATAACAGCCGCTCGGGTCGATCTTCGAGCCATGCCGCGCTTGCCTACGTTGGCCCGTGGATGGGTGACCACTCACTTCATACCGAGTTTCCTCCGTAATTCGAAAAGCACGTTAAGCCGTTGGTCCCGGTAGGCATTCGTAGAACTTTTACAGTCGTTACAGGTACTCAGTGGCCCAAAAGTCTGATAACCAGTCTTACCAAGGGACGTCGCTTACCCAGTACTAACTGGGTTAGATAGGCAGTCACTCCATGTAAAATACTGGCATAGAGCTTTTAGTGGAAGCCAAACTCCAGCATGGTTGGGAAGAAGCTAGGCAATTAGAAAGAAAGAAAGAAAAAGTATTTATTAGACTCACACAGGACAAAACAAAAAAAAAAAGAAAGAGATTACAATATTTCAAAAATTATATAAAAAAGTAAACATAAGAAAAAGATAAAACAAATTAAATTGGTCCTGTACGAGGCCAAAAGGTCTATCTCAGCAAAATGCTGCAACATTAAAAAAAAAGTTGTTGATGGTACTGTGGATTGGCTGTCAGTGAGTATTTTATAGTTACTGGAATCCAACACATCTTCTATATTTACTCCGTCGACTTTTGTTTCAATTGTTTCGTAGTCACAGGGTCTGGTCAATTATTTGGTTCTTATGCGGTGAAGATCAAACCTGTTCGGAGAACTGAGAACCACGTTGTTAAGTTCCTTTGGTGACAAAAGAGTATCCTCCCAGCGACGAGAGTTGCGTTTGGCGGGCTAAAAAAAACATAAAACCATTTTAATTTAAAATTCAAAATCTGTTATCTGAAAAAAGTGATGAAACTGTATTAATTATTTATTTTGACCAATATTTTCATACAGTAGACTAAAAAAACCGACTACTGAAAAATCACGATCTAATTAAAATCGGAATTTACAAGGGAAAAACGACTCGGTTGTTGAAGTCGGCTAAAATGTAGCTACGTTAGTCCATAATACCGAATCGATTGACACCTTATTCGTCAAAATTGGAAGAATTGTTTAGGCGATACGGAGGAACATACGTAAATACATACATACATAGACTGCTAAAATCATAACCCTTCCTTTTGGCTTCGCCGTAGTTGGGTAAAATAAATTGATAAATCCCCTTATAGTAAGAAAATCATTTTAATTTCGGAATTTACACAAATTTGTATGAAGTATTCATTTCATTGTTTTTAATAAAAATGGTAAAAAAAGAACAGCCATTTTTAACCCGATAACTGTATTTCAGCCATTTTTAATATTTGCATAATATTAATTTTAATATTCATTCAATTTCAATTTTGATGAGATCATGAATATAAAATACATTTTTGTTTTTATTTTATACTTCCAATTTATTTGTTACTTGGCATTCCTTTCACGGAATTCACTTCAGGAAAGTTGTAACCTGATATCTGGTTTTGTTTCTGGTTGATGGCAATAGGCTCGCCCCTATTACATGGGATTTGAATAGTAGTAAGCGAAATGTGGGAGTACGATACAGTTCAGCCCAACTCTTTGAAAAATTTACAAGCGGGATTTTAAATGGATAGTATTTTCAGAAGTTTGTTGTGGTCGATTTACATGGAGCGACTGTCTATACCTGCCTGTTCCTTGATAAAACTGGCTGTCACCTCTTGGGCATCTGACTACTTTTAAAGACAGAAAACAACAGCTAGGACTTGTCACATAACTGGACTAATCAATCCTACCCTTTTTATTTGGGGTCATGTTTTATTCCATACCTCTCAATTACTCGTCAGTTTGCCAGACATCTCTTTTCTAGCCATATCATCGTTCATCATAATTATAAGTGGACTAATAATGAAACAAAAGACGAATAACGCCGGGAGGTGACACCCTACACACACACATTGACACACATACACTGACCTTATTGGTGAGGTTCTTCAGAAAGATCAGGTGCGTAGTACTCGCAACTGGCGTGCGTGTATGACCAGATGTATGAACGTTGACGTTTCAAAAGGAAAATGTGAGGATCGGTCTGTGGTTCCTGCCTACCCCCATGAAAAAAATCGTGAGTTTATGTATGTGTTCTTACACATCGAAATAAAAAATATATTTAACTAAAAAGTCGTTTCAAATTCATAGTTATTCCCACGAATAACAGAATAAGCTCAGTTTATTTTGTAATCCAATTACAAACTTAACATTAATGAAACAAAGCATTGTTTTCAGTCTATTTCATGGAATAATAAAAGCTAAGGTAGTTTGTCCGTAATTTCGATTCGGGACACGTTCTATTTATTTAACTAGGTAATCCTGGATGACTGAATGGCTGTGTGAATCGAGCTGTTATTTTAGGTAACGATGGTTTTAAAGCTGTGCCAGTTTATGGGGATAAAATGGCCGAGTATGTGTTTTAAATACTGTTAGAATTCATCATCTCACTGTTGACCTTCTTCTTGCCCTGACTTAAAATTCTTCAAATAAGGGGTATAAAAATACCCTTAATGAAGCCGAAAGGTACTTGTTCTCTCCGTCATTGCAATATTTTTGATGTTTGTATGTGTAACGACTAAAAGCCGAAGTGCGACTACACCTAGTTTTAGTCGGCTAAACCTAGGTGCAGCCGGTTAAACTTATATTTATTCAACTTATCTTCAACTTATCTTCGGTTTGAACATGCAACCAATTTGGATGTAGCGCTCGCTGGCCGCTGCCGCGGAACTGCTCGCTGCGCTCGCTCGGCTCGCGCGCGTTTAGTCACAGTTCTAACCTCACCTAATCCATTTGGTCGGTGTGTCCTAGCAATAAAAAGGATACACAACTATTACCGGCCGCATCTAGGTTTAGCCGGCTAGAACCAGGTGTAACCGTACTTCGGCTTTTAGCCGTAACATTTATGCATTGAATAGTACAGGGGTTATGAAGGATTTTAAAGTAAAGTTATAACATTAAAAACACAAGTTTTTTTTTTGTTTTAACTTTACTTAATTTAAAAAAAAAGTTGTGTGTATGTTGGAACTGTGACTTCCAATATCTCCGTAACTAGAAAGTTCCCAGGTATGATCCAGAACAAAAAAAATATCGCAATGACGGGGAGAACCAGTGCCTTTCGGCTTTGTTAAGTGATCTTTTACATTATAGGTACTTTCTTTGTATGCTACATAGAAAATCTATTTTGAAATATCTTTAAACAAGCCGTTAAAAAAAAAAAAAAAATTTTTGAAACCCTCAATTTATGTTGAAAACAGCACACAGAATATTTTTTCCGTTCACAGCAAATTGAAGCAAGATGGATGCCAGTGTCGAAGCAATCTGATGCTAGTATAGTTGTTTATTTACTGCCAAACTTCACTGTATTGCAAGCTATAAATTGTGCGATAGTTTTAAAAAGAGATTTTTTAAGACCTGGTCGTGTTAGGTTTAGATGGGTCGATTGGCTTGCAGCCAGTACTCAGGTAAATAAAATATTTATATCGATAAATTCTTCTATGAAAATAACCAAAAGCATAATCGGCGTAAAAAGTTCTCTGTTGAGACATAGACTATCTATTGGAGATTTTAAGTAATAATACTACAACACCAACATTAAAATGTAAATGATTATATAAACTGTGGCAACACTCTTCCTTCCATCTGCGACACTAGTCCAATACAGACGTGAATTTATGCTCGGTTGATGGCAATAGGCTCGCCCCCTATTACATGGGACTTAAACATAACTGGCTAAATGTGGGCTTGCCTAACCCTTCGAGGATTACAGGCGTGATGTTTTATGTTTTTTTTTTAATCTTAAAAGGAGTCTAATGTTTGTTTTAAAAACCAATTCTGTTATTTTAAATAGATACTATTTTCTATAGTCAAATAAAAGGATAAAGACTACCAACAAAATCCCTAGTATTTCAATTTATCTAGTCTGGGTGACAATTTGTCGTAAACCCTAGCGGTTAAAGGGTTAACACTGACGAATTACTTCTAAACAGAAGTAGTTTTGGGTGTGTAGGGTTAAAATATATTTATTTATTTATTTAAACTTCATCTACAATAGTGGTACATAGGCGGACTTAATGCCACAAGGCATTCTCTACCAGTCAACCTTTGGGTTAAATAAGAAAACATTGTGATAGGGTACAAAATAAATATATTAAAATAACTAAAATATCTAGGTGGGGCTAAAATATTAGCTCAGACGTAACAGCCCCGACTTACCAGCCAGGGTAGCTAGACCAGTCAGGCAAATTCTTTGATTTGTGTGATATATTTCATCACCATGAGAGCAGCGGTGACCTAGTGGCCGGCCCCGATTTACGAGCAGTAAGTCATGGGTTCAAACCCAGGCAGGCGCATTAATTTGTGTAATTTCTTTCATCATCACTGCTCTCAAAACGGTGAAGAAAAACATTGTGAGGAAATCGGCATGTCTTAGAATCAAAAATTCGTAGACATGTGACATCTACCAACCCGCACTGGGCCCGCGTGGTGGTCTGTGTCTCAGCAGTTGGAACATTATAAACTGATTATGATGATTACATCACTAACAACAACACAACAAAATTGTCGAAGCCAAGCTGCAAATCCTTGAATATAGTGGCCAGTCTGTCGGTTTTTTATCGGTTATATTTTGGAGAATAGGCTTTCTGATCTAATTCCCCATCCCCATTCTATCATCGGACTAGCAGAGATACGGCGAAGCGTCACCGTTATATGGTTGAAGTTCCACGGACCTAAACAAAGCGCTATGCTTCCAGATTTATTGTGCGACCCGCTAGTCTGTGGAATTCACTGCCGAATTCTCTGTTCCCTGATCATTATAATCTAGATCTACTCAAAATTCGAGTGAGTCGGTTTCTTCTAGGCAAGCGTGCTCGACCTTAGGCCGCATCATCGCTTCACATCAGGCGAGTTGCTACGATCGCAAGTCTGTTCAACACAAATGCTAAATAAGCTTGCATTTAGCAGCACTCACGAACATAGGTACGTTCGATAACAAACTAAAATGATGCTACAAAGTGTAAACGGACCCTTCACGAAGCCGTCAACCAAGCATGTACATCAAATTAAGTAACTCTACGCAAAAATTATTGCTAGGACTTTTTTTTGGGTGAAAAATCACGTTTTACGGTACAACTTAATTTAACACACTCAAAACGTGCTGATGAATGCATTGAATAGTAAACTGGTCAAATAAAGTTAAAACCTTAAAACCTGGTATTTAAAAAAAAAACTCTTGAAAAGGTTGGAACTTTGACCTCCAATATCTCCGTAACTAGAAGGTTCCCAGGTATGGTCCAGAACAAGAAACTGATCTCAATGACGGGGAAAACAAGTGCCTTTCGGCTTCATTAAGGGTCCATTTACATCCTTTATAATAAGCTCGTAATTATGAACTGTGTGGTAGCAAAACTATAAAAGAAAACTTAACGATATCTTCCACATCTTCACTAACTACCTAACTCAGAAACAACCTCCTCAATCAAGGTAAAGTCGTGTTTCTAATCGAGGACTGTAACTTAACTATTAATCCCCGTAGTCTCGTACGAACCATTTAATAAAATGGATACGGGACACTTGTAATGGTTTAGTGACTTCTGTTAGTGCGATTTGGTCCATTTATTCATCTTCTTCCTTACTGTTTACATTTTTAATATTCCTACATAAAATCAATGTAAAAAAACATTTAAAAATATAAAAATAGTAGCCCACCGGTATCGGGAACAAGGTCTAAGCTACGGGTCAGGCCTCCAAAGAAAGGAACCTCCTAAAAATACAGGCCGTGTCCAGGGAGTACCGCGCACTAAAACTAGCCCTTGATCCAGCTGCTTGACGAGAGCCTCCTCAGGTATTGGTCGAGGCTCTGGGCAATTAAGCCATTGGCTGATACGACTATCGGCACAATGATCGCTGAGTCCACATCCCACATTTGATTTGATTATTTTTAGGATATATAATTTAATAAAAAAAAATTGAAAATCTTTTGCTGTATATACAAATATTTTATAAAGGTCGAGTCAGAGTAAGTTTGTAATTTTAATGCTGTCGTTAGGTGGTCAGTGGACCTTAAAGTCTGACAACCAGTCTTACCAAGTGGTATCGTATTACCCAGTACTAACTGGGTTGTGGAGGTCAGATAAGCAGTCGCTCCATGTAAAATACTGGTATTCAGCTACATCCGTTTAGACTGGAAACCGACCCTAACATAGTTGGGAAAAGGCTAGGCAGATGATGATGATGGTAAATCTTTGGAAATACTGATCCAATTCCAAAAAACTTTTCACTTATCGGAAGCTACATTATCCTCGAGTGTGATAAACATATAACTTCTTTTCGTTTCGAAAGATATTATACTAAATTTCTGGTCTCTTTACACCGTGATCAGTTTCGCCTTTTTTATTTTTTTTATTGTAGCTACAGATATCGTGATCAGTGACTAAAAACATTAATTCATTTTTTAAAGGAAACGGATCACGGTATCACTGGATACAACTCGCCGTGATCCGTGGCAACTCAATCTGATAACGCGACCGGTGGAGACAAACTCCAATCGATCATATTATGTTTAGGTATAATGTGAGTGAAGCCGTGGGCAAGAGCAAGTGTATTAAAAAGACAGTGTACACTATCTCCATTAAAAGAATAAATAATCTGAATTTTGGCTGGATGGTTAATATCAGTAAGCAAATACTGCATTATTGCTTTTCAAAATTCCCTGGCTTCGTATCTGTTTTATTTAATTTGAATAAGATTACCTATTACTTATCTAACTGGTTCTTGATAAATGTCACCTCTATGACACGCGAGGATCTAGACAAAATGACATTCTATCAGCGTTTTTTCCTTCCATTCTCTCTTGTCAATCAGATTTTATCTTCGTCTGCCTAGAATTTTCTCAACTATGTTGGGGTCGTCTTCCAGTCTAATCGGATGCAGCTGAATACCAGTATTTTAAATGGAGCAACTGCTTATTTGACCTCCACAATCCAGAAACTGGGTAATACGATACCCCTTGGTAGCTTGGTACGTTACTATAGTATGTTACCGAAAACCTTAGATGAAAGCTGTTGCATAAATGTGAAACGACTAGAATATGTCCACGGTTTCACTCGCGTTAAGTTCGGTAACAGTCCCACGGAATCGAACTACCGGGATAAAAAAATTCTATGTAATAATACAGGTTATAACCTATCTGTGTGTCAAATTTCATCCAAATCCGGTCAGTAGTTTTTGCGTGAAAGAGTAACAAACATTAAGACATCCTCACAAACTTTCGCATTTATAATATTAGTAGGATTTGAAAGCTATGATCACTCTAGTCCTTTTCATAAAGTGAATTGCGACATAAATTAAGATAACTTCAATAAATAAATCTCTAAAAGTCACCTTCCACATAAAAAGACTCTTACACTACGATAGCATAATCTGCAACGCTGGCCGCTTTAAGTTTGCATATAAAAATAGTCTAAGAGCCGGTATTGTTTTGCTTTATATATGTAAATAGGTGGGGTTAGACAAAGAGCTAGGTTCACACATATGAATGCAGAACTTAACACTAGAGGGGAGGGTTGGCAGAAAAGTTAATTAAAATTTTAAATTATTTTTCTCATTAAAAACAGCTCAGTACAAACATAAAATGTATACAGTTTTTTTTGGAAAATGGGTCGACCATTTTCCTTAACGTAATTTGTCCAGTTGGAGGGTCTGAATTAACACCAAAGAGGAATTGCGCTTTTAGGTCCCTCACTGACTTCTTTTTTTCTCTATCGTGGGGTAAGAGCCTAAACCCATGGTAAGACTGGTTCTCAGACGTTCGGGACACTGACTACCTATAACGACTGTCAAAGATACATGCTTTCCGAGGCACGGAGGAAACTCGGTATGTAATGAGTGGTCATCCATCCACAGACCAACCTAGACAAGTGCCGCTTAACCTAAAGATCGACCCGCGCGGCTGTTATTATTTTGCCACGAGCTCACGAGGAATCATTCTATCTATCGTCATTCAAGTTCTAACACCACGTAAGTCCATTTTTGGCGGTTTTGACATTTTGATGCCGTTTGCTAGGAAATCGGGAGACGCGTTGTTTCAGCCAAGAAAAAAGCAACGTTTCTCTCAAATTTAAAATTAACGCAAATTTTTAAATGTTACTGTACCATTACGTAGGTATAATTATGCTGTTTTTTCACTCTCCTGAAAAGTTACTATTTTTGACTTATGTAGTGTTAGAACTTCAACGACGATAGAGGGAATTATTCCTCGTGAGCTCATGGCAACATAATAACAGCCGCTCGGGTCTATGTTTAGGTTAAGCGGCACTTGCATAGGTTGATCCGTGGATAGGTGACCACTCTTTACTTACCTAGTTTCCTCCGTGCCTCGGAAAGCACGTTAACTCGTTAAGCCGTATGTCGATTCGCGAAACAAAAGGTAGGTCATAATTATAAAATTCTACATTTAGCAGTCAATGCCTAGAATCAAACAATAGGCATGAAACAATTTTATATTAACTGGAAAATCAAACAATACTATGCAATTCATTATACCCAGTAAATCATTGTAGAGTTTCCATACAATCATGAACATAACAATTATGAAGAATGTAAACCTTTTTTTGATATAACTATTCTTATTTCATTTAAAAGCCATTGGACTGAATAGAATAATTGTATGTAAAGGTCAACGAGTATGCTGTTAATATCATAAAATAAATTCCATTTTTCTAATAGAGCGTGTAAAGGTGTGGTCATATTTGAGTAGTTTGACCGTTGGAATGCCAAGTCATAGGTCTCCAGTTCGAATCCTAAACACGCACCTCGGGCTGCGGGACTGTTCGAAAGAGATACCGTGGCTCTGGAACACAAAGGGCAAAGAAGGAAAATGGATGGGTTTTAGTCAGTACAAGTCTGTCACTCCCTTCCGCTCCGCCCAGAGTGGGGGGGGTCATTTGATGATTTCCCATCCGAAAAAAGACACGCACCTCTAATTTTTCGGATTCATGTGCGTATTGTATATTAACACTTGCTTCGGTGAAGGAAGACATCATGAGGAAACCAGCATGCCTGAGATATAGTCCTAGATGGCAGGTAAAGCCAAGTCAGAGGCCCATGGGTGGCATAAAAACTCTGACACCAGGTTAGATACTTACTAACCACATGAAAAAGAAGAAGATATTTTAAGGGTATTCAGACCATCGAACTGAACAACTTTCTCCATTAAACCGTAATAGCGAAAAAGTAATAAGCTGTCGGCCTGTGTGTGTGCTGACTGTCTAATTGGTCGAGTGGTCGCAAGAGCGTCTGCTAAGCATGAGGTCCTGAGTTCAATTCCTGGGTCAGGCAAAGTGATATTTGCCGTCTTATGACTACAGGCCGTGTCGACGGCGCGTTCGTGTTCCGCGCGCGCCTTAAACAGATGTCAGCAACCGAGTAGAGGTCCGCATGGGCCGATGCCTGCCAGGGCTGCAGGACTGTTCGAAAGAGATACCGTGGCCCTGGAACACAAAGGGCAAAGAAGGAACATGGATGGGTTTTAGTCGGTACAAGTCTGACACTCCCTTCCGCTCCGCCCAGAGCGGGAGGGGTCATTTGATGATTTCCCATCCGAAAAAATAAAAAAAGGCTAAGTGATAGTGGGTTTTTCCATCAGGAATTTCTCAGTAGCGGCCACGGAGTCTGGATTCGTGCCCGCTTGATGGCAATAGGCTCGCCGTTTATTACATGGGACTTAAACATAACTGCCGTAATGTGGGTGTTGTACTATTATGTACAACTCTGCCTAACCCAACGCTGGTTACAGTTCAGCTGTCCCAAAGGTACAACATTACAATACCTACTCGACCCAAATGTAAGGGCAAGCTGATTATTTTTTTGCGATTACACTGTTAGTTCCACGGAGGAGGAAGTTGTTCTGTTCCAGGTCTGCACCAGACCTTCAAAATATGACCACACCTTTCTAGTATACGGTATACAGGATGGATGGGTCATACTATTATTATTAATTTCTAGTTTAGTTAGTTTCACGATTGTCTGGCAGTTTGTGTACTTTATGTGGCCTACCCAAATGTCCTTTCTTTGGTATTGTTCGTCGTGTCGTTGAGATCCTTGGATTACGAGTCGAGCTACACGATCACTGACAAATGCTTGCACTGTCTGGACAGGTCCACTCAAATCTGTGTGGTTATTTCTTCAAAAGACCATCTCAGACGTTAATCTACATGGTCCTCATATGACTTGAGCAATGTCTGGACTTTAAAAGAGACGGTGACCTCTGAGTTTGTTTTGGATGTTTCTTCTCAGAGTAGTCAGGTACGAAACACCGGCCCCATCTAGTTTTAAAACATAACATGTTGACATGTAAAAGAGTTTTGTAAACCAATTTACAGAAATATTATGATTTATGATGGGAATTGACACAAAAATGGTTACCACGTATTAAGTACAGTATAACCTTTCGGGCAGGTCTATAAATGACAGCCATCTTTCCTCAAGTATACACGTGAATAAAAGAGACTGTAAAATACATACAAATGTAATTTATTTATTGATTTTTTATTTAAGGTTATTTATATTTTTTATTTGATTATTTCCTTTATTTATTTATTCACAAATCCAATACATTTTTAAACAATCCTTAAAATAAAACAAAATATTAAAAAAAAAAACATATTTTTTTTATTAAAACTTTGCCCCACACTAGGCATTTCTCCTGTATCGTGGGTGCGTTTACAAACATTTAAGCTCACATACACAAACAGCCAGACCCGGAACAACTAACTGTAGGCCATACAAATATTTGTTCCGTGCGGGAATCGAACCCGCGACACGAAGCGCAGCAGTCAATCGCTCAGCCAATGCGCCAACCGTGCCGTCAAATAAAAAATAAAAAAATTGTAGCCCACCGGTATCGTGAACAGGGTCCAAGCTACCGGCGGTCAGGGCTCCAGAGAGAGAAACCTCCTAACAATACGAGCCGTGTCCAGGAATAAGGATATTTTAATGTTTATTGTTATTATTTTATTCTAATCTAATTATTGTCTGTGTGGAATTAATAAAGCTTTTTAAATAAATTAATAAATCATTCAAATATTATAGGGTTCATAGTGCGTTCATTACTTGACCATAAAGCCATTGCCATTTTACGTCAGTTCAACGTCCTCTAAATGTCCAATGATAACAATAATATCGCTATCTTGGACATTATTGACACTTTAGATTATTTATGTTCAATAGACTATCTAGGAAAAGTACCCAAGTTGTGATAGTTTTGAGTAGATACTCGATGAATTATCTTCTAAAGCTTAAACAATTTTGAGTACCGTAAAACGGGGTGAATAGGACCACAGAGGTGAATAGAAAAAAAGGTGGTAAAGGTTGCGGGGATCAGCTGGATGCGAGACGCACGGGATCGGTCAATGTGGCGACACTTGGGGGAGGCCTATGTCCAGCAGTGGACGTCTTTCGGCTGAAATGATGATGATGATGATGGGTAAATTAAGCAGCGACAGCCTAGTGGTGTGACCATCGGACTGCCAAGTCATGTGTCTCGAGTTCGAACCTAAGGCACGCACCTCTGATTTTTCGGATTCATGTGCGTATTGTATACGCACATGAAATCATTTGTAATCATCACTTGCTTCGGTGAGGGAAAACATCGTGAGGAAACCAGCATGCCTGAGAGATATTTCTTGACGGAATGTTAAGCCAAGTCAGAGGCCCATGGGCGGCATAAAAACTCTGACACCAGGTTAGGAACTAACCACACGATAAAAAAAAAATGGGTGAATAGAGACAAATTTTGAAAGGGATTTTAACGTTGAATTAATTTGATTATGTTATTAAAAAGTACTCTGTTTTATTTACTTAGTTATACTAAATTATTTAGAGACCTTGTTAGCAACATAACATATTAATTCAACGTTGAAACGGCGGTCCTATCACCATATTTTACCGGTAGGTATTTCAGTAACAGTGGTTAGGGTTTAGAATAAAACCACCAAATTATCAGTAAGTAGATGAACTACTTTAAGGTTACGTGCACTCGCTGCCCGGGATAAGTGAGGACTAATCGACACGGAACCGTAAAGCGTCACGCTACGTTTATTAGTATGTCACATCTCTTCACCTCTTGGCCGGGAACTACATATTCAAGCGACATGTGTCTTTAGATGGCGATAATGGCGAAGTTTCTATTTTTTTGTGTCATCTACAATCAAACTAAGAAGAAACAAAAATGTGAAAAAACCCACGTATGTGGGTATCCGTAGATTATTTCGTTGGGCGCCAATGTAGGGCTAGCCGTCCAGGTTTGTGGGTATCCGTAGATTATTTTCCAACTTAGGGTTGCCACCTGATAAATAAATTATTGTAACTGTTGTAAAACTATAATAAGCAAGTTGCCAATAAAATATTACCAAGTCAATGGGGCTTTAACTTCAGCAACATCGACCCTACTTCTCTAGAAATTCAAAAGTTATGTTATTGGAAAGCTGCGTCTGCAACTACATTCATTTAGTACACCTCTGCCTAACCCTGCAGGGATCACAGGCGTGGTGTTATGTTATGTACACCGTTATTTTACTAAAAATGTCAACAGTTTAACTTCAAAAGTGTCGTAAAAGAAAACCTGTAAGAAAAATGTAAAACAAAATATCTCTCACATATTTCGCCCTTTATGCTAACCGTACCCGATGACGTAACCGCCGGTGTCTCAGTTTATTCCGGCTGAATATTTCAGGCCGTAATTACAGCCTCTTTTCAGCCATTCACGGCCGTGGCTTGCCCTTAATTCGAGCACAGGGGCCACTGTATAAAATATTCAGTAGATCAACACTGTGTCACGAGCTAATTCTTTGTGAAACTTGTTAGGTATTTAAAAGGTTAGGCATTTGTTTTTTTTTATTTATTATTGATGCTTGTTCAGGATTTGTTTCTGTATTGTTACAAGCGCAAGCGCAGCTGCTGAGCATGAGGTCTGGTTTTGGGTCCGGTAGATGCAAATGGATCGGAGCAACTCATAACATGCCTATATAATAACAGCCGCTTGTGTCAATCTTTAGGTTAAGCCGTACTTGCCTAGGTTGGTCCGTGGATAGTTTACTACCTATTACATAGGTACCGCACGTTAAGCTGTTGGTCCTGGATGTCATTCGTAGATCTTTGACAGTCGTTTTAGGTCGTCAGAGGCCCAAAAGTCTGACAACCAGTCTTACTAAGTGGTATCGTATTACCAAGTACTAACAGTGCTGTTGGAGGTCAAATAGGCAGTCGCGCCATGTAAAATACTGGTTATCAGCTCTATCTGGTTAAACTGCAAGCCAACCCTAACATAATTTTTAATATTTTATACGCAAACCCTGCGTAGGGAACATAGCTGTTTTTGAACATGGAAAGAAAAATTCGAGTGCGAGCAGGGTTTGAACCTGCGACCTTCCGATTCAGTACACCGGATGTCTTAACCAACTAGACCATCGCACCCCGCTCACAGATCTCGAAATTTTCGTTCCATTAATAACGTCTAAAATTAGTTTGGTATGGCGACTTCTATACAACATTGATTTGACTGCAATGTCAACGTGTTGGTTTGAGTTAGTTCGATACTATCTTAAATAGATGGCGCTAACGTCACCGTAAGACGTTATTAATGGAACGAAAATTTCGAGATCTGTGAGCGGGGTGCGATGGTCTAGTTGGTTAAGACATCCGGTGTACTGAATCGGAAGGTCGCAGGTTCAAACCCTGCTCGCACTCGAATTTTTCTTTCCATGTTCAAAAACAACCCTAACATAGTTGGGAAAAAGCTAGGAAGATGATTCTGCTACATTTCAATTGTAAAGGAGTTAGTTAACCAAAGAGAGCAGCGGTGGCCCATTGGTCGCGGCCCCGACTTACGAGCAGTAAGTCGTTGGTTCGATCCCATACAGGCGCATTACTTTGTGTAATTTATTTCATCACCACTGCTCTCAAAACGGTGAAAGAAAACATTGTGAGGAAACCGGCATGTTCTAGAACCAAAAATTCGAAGACATGTGACATCTACCAACCCGCACTGGGCCCGCGTGGTGGATTATAGCCCATTGCCTATCATAGAGAGGAGGCCTGAGTCTCAGCAGTGGGAATATTATAGGCTAATTATGCTATGCTATGCTGTTAATCAAAAAGATAAAGCTACATGTACAAAACACTAATTTCAGCGTGAATCACTTCTTCGCTTATAAATCTTTCTAAGATGGGACTCAATTACAACCTTTGAACGAAGTTTTAATTAGTTCCAAAATCTAGTTCTGAACTAGGATATTGTATTTCTAAGGACCCAGAGGTCTAGGAACTTGGCGAAAGCGTTTTTGATTGTATTTTGTGCCTACTTCACTTATTTGTAAAATTAGATACAAAATCATACTAAATATGTGTCGGCTCCGGTCTTTAGTATGGACATAAAATGAATCGCAAGTGCGCCGGAGGTGACATCACGCGACCCACTTATAAATCTACCCACACCACAGCGTGCTTCTACATAGCCCTGATGTTCATCTGGAGGCGAGGGCGACAGTCAATGTCTGATCGCGGCGGAGTTGAGACGTCTTGGAACTGTACCCGATTCATTGTGCACAGTGTTATTGTGTTAAGTTGTAATCTCAAGTAATTCGTTAGTTTTGCTAGAAACAGTGTATCACACCCAGTGTGTTTTCTTAGCACGAAACCCTCATGACGTACAAGCCTAACGAAGTAAATCCTGACATATCCGACATAATAATGATGTATTACTAAGTTTTAAAAATCGGAGGAGCTCGTGCCTAAATAATAACAGCCGCTCGGATCGATCTTTAGGTTAAGCCGTGCTTGCCTAGGTTGGTCTGTGGATGGGTGACCACCCATTACATACCGAGTTTCCTCCGTGCCTCGGAAAAGCACGTTAAGCCGTTGGTCCCGGGTGTCATTTGTAGATCTTTGACAGTCGTTAGGTAGTCAGTGGCCCAAAAAATCTGACAACCAGTCTTACCAAGGGGTATCGTATTACCCAGTACTAACTGGGTTGTGGAGGTCAGATAGGCAGTCGCTACATGTAAAATAGTGGTATTCAGCTGCATCCGGTTAGACTGGAAGCCGACCCCAATATACTTGGGAAAAGGCTAGGCAGATGATGACTAAGTTTTAAAAATAGCAAGTTTATGTTTCTGAAATACTGGATACATGACTAATATGTTTTAATTTGGAACAAAACCTACACTTTATTGTGGTTAACTTTTTTTATCCACATTGATCTCGTATATCATTCAGTGATTTACATCAGAGGATGTCTGAAAGTGGTGCCGGTTGTCTTGGTATAAACGTCGTGAGGAAAGTTTTGAATATGAATGTGGCTGGTTAGAAGAGTAGAGGAAGACCAAAGGCCTGTGTGAAGGATGATATAACAAGAACGGATAGGAAGGAAAAAAATGTATATTACCTTCAATAATTGTACAAGAAAAACTTATCTAAGCACTATGCAGCGTTACAATTAGGGAAAAGAGCTTTTTCGATGGGCTCTGACACCCAATGTAAGATTTAACTTGTGTATAGGGTTCCAGGGTAATAGAGAAGTATGAAAGAACAACATATCGACGGCGAAGTGCCAATAACACCTAACTGACAAAGTCAAAATTTTACACAAACTGAAAAAAACGTTTAATTTCTTAATAAATTAAAAATTAGTTAATATATTTATTAATTTAGAATAATAATAAGGTATGCTTTATATATTATGCTGAATTAATATATTTTATGATAGTGTAATAGGTATTCGGTTAGATAAGAGGTATTAACTTTGTACTTATTCTTTGTATGTGATAATGATATGATATTTAGAAGGTAATAGAATTAACAAAACACCGATATTTTTGATCAGAATCTTTAATTTGTGAATAAAAAGAAAATAAACAAAAACAATGTCAGGAAGAATTTCTTTGCTTATAAAAAAAACAATTGAACGATTATAACTGCTTAGTTTAGTAATTAAAAAAGAAACAATAAGTTATCAAAAATCAACAAAATTAAATGAAGCAGATGAACTGATTATTATTCGTGAGGTAAATTGTCATAAAATGAGTGACAATCTCTTGGCAAGACTTCTTTTAATTGTTGAAGGTGATTAAATTTGATAGAAGCTATGGGAATAGGTCCGACATGCAAAGTGACAGAATTCAGTTTTTTCGGTCTAACAGGTAACTCTGTCCATATCATCATCAAAGTTAATTTTATAATAAATAGTGCCATCTGGTCTGTATTGGATGACTCTCAGATCAACAACTACTGGATCGCCTGCTTTTTGACCGGGTCTTATGGTGCTGTACCTCCAATTTGTTTTATTATTGTAATCTTTGACAAAATCATAGTCAATCTGAATAGCTTCATAAGGAAAAGGATTATTCCGTGCCTCCTTCGTTACAGTTATATAGTCGCTGGGAAGATGTATCTCCCTATTTTTGAGCTTCCTTTCGATCGCAGCATGGACTGCGTCGCATTCCATTTGGGTATGCCCAGGCTCTAAGTACTTCTGTGTGATAGTCACTTCATGTTCAATACTAAGATTCAACAAGGCATTTGCCATTATATTATTTCTATTTTGATAGGTGCATCCATCTGAATAAATGACTATTGGCAATCCTTTAGGCAAACAATATCTCATGATGTAATCGGACACAAAAGATGTGAAGGTACTAGCGGTAAGATCTGAGCATGTTTCATTAAACCAATAACAGGGGGTTTGGTGGGTAACCAGGTCATACATTGTAAAGTTATGACACGTAAGCTTTGTCTTAAAGTATAATGCGCTAGCTGTTAGATAAGGGCATACTTTTACACTCTAAATCCATAGACAACAAAATGAATTCGCCAGATGTAGCTTTTTTTTTGTCCGTTTCCTTCTCTTTCCTCGCTCTATTTTTGCGTCTAATGTGTTGCTCATAATCGGAAGTACTAATATTCCCTACTGCATGGCCACAGCAGGAAGATGTATAGGGATAGATTTTTCTCGTTAAACATTTTCTCGAAAGTGAAGCGAGAAAGCGCAGGCTCATCGCGCCGTTGGAGCCACCACCGACTGTCAGTCGAAAACAGCCAACGAACACGTATAGACGTGTACGGTAAAAGTTAGGAGGTAATGCCATAAAATAGACACGTTGTTATAGTTGGGAGGTATTTCCACATTTCAATTGAATGATGTTGCAGTTAAAAATACACTTAGGAGATTTCACTAAAACATGCGAATAACGTCTTTAAATTCAAAACGATAAGAAAGTGAATTTCTCGAAAAATATCAGTTAGGAGGTATTGGCACTTCACCGTCGATATACTGCGCGGAGCCCAAATAAATTGTGATAAGAACAGGAGAATGATGATGAATGATGATGATGAGATGTCGATGGGCGATATCTTCAAATTGAACAAGCACCCTCAAATAATAATAAAAAAAAACTACTATGTCTAAACAAAATTCGTAATGTTGGCAACATTGCATTTGAAGCGCCATCTGTAGACGACAGCAAAGAAACTGACATCAACGAAGGCAGTTTCATATTGCCGAGGTTCCTGCAGTAGCTGTGGCTTTATAACGGCAAAGCACAAGCGGAGCGGCCTCTTTATTTATTTATTTTAACACTTCAAGCACAAAGTACAGAGGCGGACTTAATGCCATAGGCATTTTCTGCCAGTCAACCATCCCGTCTTTGGCTTTCATATTTTGGATAGTTCACTATTCTCATACTCGGTATCATTGATTGTTATTTTCTTGTGACTAACTTATTGTAAAAATAAATAATTAACCAGTTGATTATCTCGAATTTATTTAGAGTAAATAAGTTTATAATTTAACAGTAATTAACAAATTGTACCAATTCGCTCTGAATGAAAACACTACACCAACATTTTCAACACCTACCCACTCACTGTAGTAAAAGTCGAAAAAAAAAAAAAAACAATTAAGAACAAAATCTTCCAATTATTTTCAGGATAAAAATAACATTGTACCGACTTAGACCAAGAGTCTACACAAACAAAGGTTGTTGATCTACTCCGTGTACTAACGTGGGAAAGATAAATATTATGGTCGTACTTAAGATAAAAGTAAACGTGATATAAGGCTGTGTACAGACTTCACTGACTTAACACCAGACTACCGCTTTATAGAAAAACAATTACATAACATCACACCTGTAATACCAGAAGGGTGATGCAGAGGTGCACCTAATAGTACACCCATCCACATTTCGCCAGTTATGTTTTAAGTCCCATGTAATATAGGGCAAACCTATTGTTATCAACTGAGCACAAATTCAGGCTCCGTGGCTGCTACTGAGAATTTCCTCATGGAAAAATCCAATAACACTTTGACAAACCTGAGAATCGAACCCAGGAACTCTTGCTTAGCTGTCGCGCTTGCGACCACAAGGAGGCAGACTCAGAAAAAAATGATGTATAGGTATAAAGTACTATATCCTACTTAATATTATCAATACGAAAGTTTGGATCGATGGATGGATGTTTGTCAATCACGCCAGAACGGCTGAACGGATTTGGATGAAATTTGGCACAGAAATAGAATAAAGTCTGGTTTATTTTTTCATACTTTTTTTACAGATCAAGGGATCGACATTTACTTTTTTTGTATAGTGGTGTTTTGGTGTATAGGGATCAGAGAATGACATAAGTAACGGACTATCTATCGAGAAGAACTGTGCGGCTGTAGTATTTTTGCATTACCAACCATCATCGTATTGATTTTAAGTGCCCACCAGAATAACTAATTTGGAGCTACTAAGAATTCCTTCCTCCCTGAAAGTAAACAGCATTTTGATCGAAGAAGAAGAACGACTGAACTTTTATCTTGGCTACGATGCTTGGAACTAAAATAATGTTATTTTTTATATTTGGTACCCTAAGGGCTCCAAATTTAATCATAATAATAAATAATCAGATTATAACTGCTGGGACACACGGCCTCCTCTCTACAATCCTCCACGCGGGACCAGTGTTTTTGTTTTGTCCTGTGTGAGTCTAATAAATACTTTCACTTTCTTTCTTAAATTTTGTCCTTCATTCGATCTTTAAATTTTGGACTGAGTCAGTTTTTATCTAACTTTTTGTTAAAAAACATCTAACCTGACATACTGTTTTCAAAGATACTGTGAAACCGACTTTTATAAACTTCAATTCAGTGTGATATTCACTCATTGACTCATCGTCATCTGCCTAGCCTTTTCCCAACTATGTTGGGGTCGGCTTCCAGTCTAACCGGATGCAGCTGAATACCAGTATTTTACATGGAGCGACTGCCTATCTGACCTCCACAACCCAGTTAGTACTGGGTAATACGATACCCCTTGGTAAGACTGGTTGTCAGACTTTTTAGGCCACTGACTACTTAACGACTGTCAAAGATCTACAAATGACACCCGGGACCAACGGCTTAACGTGCTTTCCGAGGCACGGAGGAAACTCGGTATGTAATGGGTGGTAACCCATCCACAGACCAACCTAGGCAAGCACGGCTTAACCTGAAGATCGATCCGAGCGGCTGTTATTATTTAGCCACGAGCTCCTGTATATTCACTCATTGACTACCTGTCGTTTTTAATTAATCTTAGATTGGAAAAAACACGACGATGATCTGCAATTTTTACTCATTAATTCCAAAAGGATAAAAAAAAAACTTTTTTGGTAATTATTTCCAAGAATCTATTCATTATTAAATGAACGAGTGATCATTAAATGCAAAAAAATGAGGCAGATACGTTACCAGCGCGCGCATTGTGAATACTAACGTCCATCACCAGTCTAATGGAATCAACACCATCATCATCATTTCAGACGAAATACGTCCACTGCTGGACATAGATCTCCCCCAAGTGTCGCCACATTGACCGGTCCCGTGCGTCTCGCATCCAGCGGATCCCCGCAACCTTTACCAGGTCATCGGTCCACCTAGTGGGAGGCCTTCCAACGCAACGTCAAGATTCAAGATTCTTTATTACGTCTTCCAGTTCGCGGTCGCCACTCCAGAACTTTCCGGCCCCATTGGCCGTCTGTTCTGCGAGCAATGTGCCCTGCCCACTGCCACTTAAGTTTGGCTATTCTTCGGGCTACGTCGGTAACCTTGGTTCTCTTACGAATTTCCTCATTTCTGATTTGATCACGCAAGGAAACTCCGAGCATAGCCCTCTCCATTGCCCTTTAGGTGACTTTAAGCCTCCTGATGAGGCCCGTTGTGAGCGACCACGTTTCGGTCCCGTATGTAATCACTGGCAACACACACTGGTCATAGACTTTCGTCTTGAGATACTGCGCTAAGTTGAACAAGAAGATACCAATTCTAATGGAATACTTTGCGAAAATCCGTGGTAATAAAATGTTAAACAAAATATTTAGTTTTAATTCCGCGAAATAGACACAAACCCTGGATGCAGGAAGCACGCCCGCGCAAAAATGTGCACATGCAGGAAAAGCAATAATAAAAATTAGCATACCATGCAGCCAAACCTATACTTGACACGTTTTGGAATCTTAACGGGGCAACATCAGTAGGGGTTGACTCGATGACCGTTCGGGTGCGAATGAGCATGTTGAACAGGCTGTAGTATTAGGTCGGTTGCGGATTCACCAGCTAACTATACTTCTTACCGTTGAGTAAGAAGATAATGTGCTTCTTACCTATTATCGTTATTGTTATTATCTTATAGATTTCTTTAGAAATAAGCATCACCTTTGTACTATTTTCTGTTCCTTTTTTCTTTTCTGTATTTAGTGTGTACATAAATTGTTAAATAAATAAATAAATATCGTTTACATCCAAGAATGTTTACTAAGCCAAAAAAAATACCTAGAAACTGGTTTTTTGAAGTTTTTTTCAAATAGGCTCCCGTTATGTACGGAAATTTACCCACGGAAACGTTTTAAATGTATAACACTAGGCGATAATGTAGCTTCTTGTTAGTGAAAGAATTTTCAGAATCAGATCAGTAGTTTCGAAGATTAGCCCCTGCATACAAACTTACAGAAAAATTTCACCTCTCTACAATATTAGTATAGTTACACCTGAAACAACGTCAAAGCATGTTGAAACATGTTTCCTACAAGAAGGTTTTTAACAACTCGGTATTGTAAACCTTTTTGACAACAAGTCTTACGAAAGTAAAACAAATGTTGACGAAAAGGTTTACAATACATGTCAGAAACAATGACTATACATGCATTATGAACGTAAGATGACAAATCTATCACAAAATATGTCGAAAACAAGTATCACAACTTTTAAATAAGGTCTCAGAAACACAATACTCCTACGCATAAATATCATACCTTTCAGAAATTCTTTCAATTTTATCCTTCTACCCAACAACAAGACGCCTTTCTAACATAATTTAACGGGTAGCATTCTTCCAATTTTCAGGGGTCTCCAATGTTCAGGGGTCTTATCGATTGGGACCCTAAAGCGTTACCTTAAAGAGGTCAATTTTTGGGGCCCTGAAGGTCCCAATAGATGCTGTGATTGCTTGAATTTATTTCATGATCGTTCGATGATAATATGATTTCATTTTTGTAAGAGCATCGTTTCCATGTTACGGTTATGTTTTTCTTTTCATGAGACATAAGACGCCTGTAATCTCTGAAGGGTTAAGCAGAGATGTAGGTACTATAGAGACATTAACAAAGTTTTCAACTTGTTTTAATCAATACCAAAAATTTGAAGCCATAGTAAATTTGTCATCCACCAAACAGCTGGAGTTCTCGGTGGTGTATAACAGTCCCTTGCCTCTCATAGAGAGGAGGCCTGATTAAAAAGACGAGGCCTGATTAAATTGACGGCACGGTTGGCGCAGTGGCTAAGCGATTGACTGCTGCACTGCGTGTCGCGGGTTCGATCCCCGCACGGAATAAATATTTGTATGGCAGGTAGTTGTTCCGGGTCTGGCTGTTTGTGTAAGTGAATTTAAGTGTTTGTAAACGCACCCACGATACAGGAGAAATTCCTAGCGTGGGGCAACGTTTTTAAAAATATATAAAAAATAACCTTTGTGGAAATTTACGAATAAAATTCTGGCACGTTGTAAAAAAGAAGAAAATAAACGATGAAGTCGAAATTAGAACAAGAAAAGCTTAGACAGCTTAGGCGTTAAAAGTATAATTATGATGTAAAACTATGATTATTTGGGCTGCGGGACTGTTCGAAAGAGATACCGTGGCCCTGGAACACAAAGGGCAAAGAAGGAACATGGATGGGTTTTAGTCAGTACAAGTCTGACACTCCCTTCCGCTCCGCCCAGAGTGGGGGGGGTCATTTGATGATTTCCCATCCGGAAAAAAAAAAAAAAAAAAAAAAAAAAACTATGATTATTTTCAATAAATAGTAAGTTAAAAAAGGCACTAGCACTAGCGCACGGTGTAAACGTAACTTAACTTTACTTAAATACGTCGATTTTTTAATAGCAAATACAATTATTATTTCAATTCATTAGCATTTAAAGTTTAATGGTTTGCGACAAGCGCAATGAGTATCATCCATACATATGATTTTTTTTATAGTCACATTGTGTCCCACTGCCATACAAATGCCTATATTATATAAATTATATTCTATATTTAAAAACATAATTTTTGTATTTTTTTTCTTCTTTTTTTATACATATAAATCATCATCATCTGCCTAGCCTTTTCCCAACTATGTTGGGGTCGGCTTCCAGTCTAACCGGATGCAGCTGAATACCAGTATTTTACATGGAGCGACTGCCTATCTGACCTCCACAACCCAGTTAGTACTGGGTAATACGATACCCCTTGGTAAGACTGGTTGTCAGACTTTTTGGGCCACTGACTACCTAACGACTGTCAAAGATCTACAAATGACACCCGGGACCAACGGCTTAACGTGCTTTCCGAGGCACGGAGGAAACTCGGTATGTAATGGGTGGTCACCCATCCACCACCCATCCCACCCATTGGTAGGTTGGTCTGTACCAACCTACCAATTTTATACATATAAATAAAATCTTAAAATCATGAAAAAATTAAATATCAACAAGGATTTTGAATTTTACGTTTCGTTTATCTGCTACATGCTAGTGCCTAAGTTTATTCGTCTAAACGCCTTTTATTTTTTACACTAAATCACTAACACATCACAATCACCACAGTGTCTATAATACCGGATGTAAACAGACCCTTAACATATCCGTCAACCAAGCATTCTGTACATCAAATAAAGTAACTTTACGCAAAAATTATTGCTGGGAATCGACTTTTTTTTTTTGGGGTGAAAAATCACGTTTTACGGTAGGACTCGATGGAAAGCACTCATAGCATTGTGCTGATGAATGGATTTAATAGTACGAGGGTCGTGGAGGTGTGTAAAGTAAAAATGTTACATTAAAAACATCTATTTAAAAAAAAAACTTGTGAAAAGAAACTTTGAGACCCAATATCTCCGTAACTAGAAGGTTCCCAGGTAAGGTCTAGAACAAAAAAAATATTGCAGTGACGGGGAGAACAAGTGCCTTTCGTTTATGTTAAGGGTCTATTTACACCCTTTATACGAACGTTGCGCCAGACAGGTTTTAATTTTTTATATTTTTTATACGCAAACCCAGCGTAGGGAACTATAGCTGTTTTTGACATGGAAAGAAAAATTCTAGTACGAGCAGGGTTTGAACCTGCGACCTTCCGATTCAGTACACCGGATGTCTTAACCAATTAGACCATCGCACCCTGCTCACAGCTCTCGAAATTTTTGTTCCATTAATAACGCAGGTTCAAACCCTGCTCGCACTAGAATTTTTCTGTCCATGTCAAAAACAGGTTTTAATTTTGTTTCTGTTTCCACACACAAGGGAATGTTACTCATTCTTCCTTGTTATTCAATATTAAGAATATCGTTTTTCATGTTTATCTTGCACAAAATTCCTGAAAATAAACTCCGTGATTTATAAGGGAGCAAAGAAAATGAGTTAAAGGGATCAAATTAAATTCGGATAATTTATTTTCATGCTCCGGTTTCCTCAGGAAATAAGATAATTTTCCTTGTAGAATAACCAGTACCTTTGTTTTCAAACTATGCAGGCAAGTACACAGGGTATTATAGTTAATATACTGGTTGGGAAAAAAATTGTGGATCAAACAAAACAGTTACAAATAATCTTTCGTGAGACTTAAAAGATATTGAATAAAGTGCCAATGCTCATAAATCATGGTAAATACTGTCATAAAAGCACATTTGTAGTGTAGTATACATTTCCTATAAGCAACCCATTTTACTCTAATTGCCTATTTAGAAAAATTTTGTTAGTTTCTTAAAAAATACTCAAGTAGTCATAACTTTTAAGATGATGAAGATAGGACTCTGCGACAGCGATATTTTTTACTGCAAATAACCCCAAATGTCGCCCTGTTTCGATTCATGATTTTTTAGCCACCCTGTATATCATTTATTTTGTATTCACAAAAACTTAACACAGGAAATTACATAAAGATAGAAGACAAGATCATCATTTCAGCCGAAAGACGTCCACTGCTGGACATAGGCCTCCTCCAAGTGTCGCCATATTGACCGGTCCCGTGCGTCTCGCATCCAGCGGATCCCCACAACCTTTATCAGGTCATCGGTCCACGTAGTGGGAGGCCTTCCAACGCAACGTCTTCCAGTTCGCGGTCGCCACTCCAGAACTTTTCGGCCCCATCGGCCATCCGTTCCGCGAGCAATGTGCCCTGCCCACTGCCACTTAAGTTTGGCTATTCTTCGGGCTACGTCGGTAACCTTGGTTCTCTAGCGGATTTCCTTATTTCTGTGCTCTGATTTGATCACGCAAGGAAACTCCGAGCATAGCCCTCTCCATTGCCCTTTGGGTGACTTTAAGCCTTCTGATGAAGCCCATTGTGATCGACCACGTTTCGGTCCCGTATGTAATCACGTGCAACACACACTGGTCATAGACTTTCGTCTTAAGACACTGCGGTAAGTTGGACGAGAAAGACACTGCGGAAAGTTGAACGAGAAGAAAATATACCTATTGCTTATTTCCAAAGAAAAGTTTGGGATGATCAGTTCAATGGTTTATGTGTGAAAAGATAATAAACAAACAAAAAAACTTACTTTCGCATTTATTGTATTAGTAAGGATTAATAACTAGTCCTTGAATAAAACCTTTTTTACTTTGTGTATTACTCGCGATAGCAACTGTACCCTAAAACAATATTATATTTCGTGGAAAAAAACTTGCTATAAATAATATATCCCTTTTACTGTTTCTGAAGTGGAAGAATAAAGGAGAAAATAATAAATTATCTTTCCTAGACTTAAATTGTTATTAGTAGGTAAAGGATATTAATTTTAAAAGAACATTTGTAACAACATCTGGTACAGCGCTTGGATTACACTACGGCACTTAATTTCTTGCAATGAAGAGATAAATAATGGTTTTATAAAAGGAATACTAATAATAGTAGGACAAGTTGCAAACGCGAATGCTGAGCATGAGGTCTTGGGTTCGATTCCTGGGTCGAGCAAAGTGTAATTGGGTTTTTCCATCAGAAAATTGTCAGTAGCAGTCACAGAGTTTGGATTTTTGCCCGGTTGATGGCAATAAGCTCGCCCTCTATTACATGGGACTTAAACATAAGTAGGTGTACTATTAGGTACACCTCCGCCTTACCCTTCGGGGCAAAAATGATGGACGTCCATTCAAAATGTTATCGGGTCCTTTCTTAGTGTTTTTTTTATTTTATTTTATTTTAATGAATTTAGGTAGGGCAAAATTATAATTATGGGAACGGCAGACTGTTGTCGTTAGGCAAGGTCTAATATACATTTTAGGCCCACTCACACACACAATATGCTTATTATGTGTGTTTAAGACACCTCTATTCTTTTTGAAGATACAAACAGTGTTTGTTATTATATCTATGTAGATTTTTCACTACTCCTTTATTTTTAACTATTATTTTAACTAAAAAACCGGACAAGTGGGAGTCGGACTCGCGTATAAAGGGTTCCGTACCATCGTAGTAAGCAAGCCCCCTTTAATTTTTAATTTATTGTTTGTTGTTATAGCTTTTTTAAGGTTTTTAAGGTCCTGTAATTTATAGGCAAAGAAGTATTTTTGTATTTTTTTTCAAAATTTACGGCTCTGTAGTTTCGGAGTTAAGGGGGAATTGTCAATTTTCGCCTATTTTCTTAAATAACTTTAAAACTATTTATTTTAAAATTATAAAAAAAATATATTTGTAATGCTCACAATGAGTCCTTTCGTTTAATATGTAACACGACATATTTTACAAAACTTTTTTTTAAATTTTCTAGTTCCCACCAAAAGTGCCCCCATATTTAAAATTCATTTATTTACGTTACATGTCCGTCTTTGTCACCGACATACATACGTGTACTAAATTTCAACTCAATCGGTTTAGTAGTTTCGGAGTAAATTGACTGTGACAGACACGCGAGTGATCCTATAAGGGTTCCGTTTTTGCCTTTTGAGGTACGTAACCCTAAAATTACAAAAAAACTTCATGTAAAGATGAAACCTTGATAACCTCAGAGTTTCACTCCCAAAGTATCATTTCCAAAGTACCTACACACTTGCCAAACATTATTGATAACCCAAACTACATGCCGATAACACCTTTACACCCATAAGGGAGCTAACAGAATGATAAGAAAAGTGAAAATATACGATATTCTTAGACTGAATAGTATTTTAGAAGACGTTACTGACAGTCAATGGTGGCGAGATAAAAATAACGATCTGCCGTCGCCATCTTGGATCCGTGGGGCGTAAATAGTTTTGGGGATGTCATGTGAGTAGAGTTAGGTAGGTGATATTTTAAGTTTGATTTATGATTAAAAAAAATATTTTTTTTAAGTGCGTGTTTTTCTTTAATATTGGAGGGAAGGTCATTAAGAGTAATTGATACGTATTTTTCGGTACCTAAATGACTATTTATCGACACCTTGTAATAGTAATGTTATATTTGTCGGATCCGGTCATTGGTACGGACATAAATTGAATCGCAAGTACGCCAGTGGTGACATCACGTGACCTGCTTACAAGTCTACCCACACCACAGCGTGCTTCTACAGAGCCGTGAGGTTTACAGCTCGAAGCGAGGACGACATTGAGTGTCTGATCGATTCATTGTGCCCCGTGTTATTGTGTTAAATTGTAATTTCAAGTATTTTTTTTTTTTTTTTTTTTGTTAGTTTAATAGAAACAGTGTATTTTCATAGCAAGAAACCCATCTGCCCACATGATGTACGAGCATAACAGAATAAATCTAGACAAACCAACATATTTATATAGGTTTTTTAATAGCCTTGTATGTCAGACTGCTGGGCAAAGGCTTCCCCCATATCAGGTACTCTTCTCCTATGCTACCTCTTACGTCTCTCATATTCCTTTATTTATTTTTAAACATATTTAATACATTTTTAAATATTTTAATATAAAACAATATAAAAAAAACATTTAAAAATATAAAAATAGTGGTCCCCCGGTTTCGGGAGCAGGGTCCAAGCTACCGGTGGTTAGAGCTCCAGAGACTGGAACCTCCTCACAATGGGAGCCGTATCGAGGAATACTGCCTTCTGAATCAGGCCCTTGATCCAACCGCCTAAGGAGAGCCTCGAAAGATGGTCGTCGAGGCTCTTGGCTATAAGGCCATTGGCCGTCACGACGATCGGCACAATGATAGCCGAGTTCACATTCCACATGTCGACAACCTCGTGTGCCAAGTCGAGATCATATTCTTTACTATTATAAATACAGAAGTGTGGGAGGGTATTTAGTAATTTTTCACGCAAAAATTACTGAATGGATTTGGATGGAATTTTGGTTAATAACCTGGATTAAAACAAAGGATATTTTTACCCAGCAGTGCGATCCTGTGGGACAAAAACAGAACTCTAAGCGCATGAAACCTCATGCACTAACTAGTTCAAAATACAATGGGAAAGTTCATTTGTGAAAATGATCATTTGTGAGAGTTAATTTAATTAAATATACATGATATTTAATTAAATTCCAGTGATTTTCCTCAAGCCAAGTTACTAATGAAATTTCGTACGTACTATAACACATATGTATTTACTTAAATGTGTATGTAGAGGATGTAGCAGTGGCCCAAGTCTGACAACCAGTCTTACCAAGGGGTATCGTAATACCCAGTACTAACTAGTTTGTAGAGGTCAGACAGGCAGTCGCTCCATGAAAAATACTGGTATTCAGCTGCATCTGGTTAGACTGGAAGCCGACCCCAAATATAGTTGGGAAAAGGCTGGGCAGATGATGATGATGGTGTGTAGATAATGTAGTAGTGGCCCAAAAAGTCTGACAACCAGTCTTACCAAGGGGTATCGTAATACCCAGTACTAACTAGTTTGTAGAGGTCAGACAGGCAGTCGCTCCATTTAAAATAATGGTATTCAGCTGCATCCGGTTAGATTGGAAGCCGACCCCATCATAGTTGGGAAAAGGCTAGGCAGATGATTATGTGTGTGTAGAGGATGAAAATGTGTTTTGTTGTTTTAAAATTGTGATAATACAAAATAGTACAAATACCTTAATTTTGCGTAACTTTTTTCATCACCGTTGCTCTAAAAACAGTGAAGACAAACGTCGTGAAGGAAAACTTCTTAGATATGATCATCATTCTCTTGTCCTTATCCCAATTCATTTGAGGTCGGCGCAGCATGTCTGCTTCCATACTTCTCTATTACTCGTCATCTCATCAGACACCTCCTTTCTTGCCATATCATTCTTTACACAGTCCATCCATCGTTTCTTTGGTCTTCCTCTACTCATATACCCATCCACATTCATACTCAAAACTTTTCTCACGACATTTTCCTCATTCCTCCGCACCACATGCCCGTACCACGACAACAGACACACAACTTTTCAGTCACCGGTTCGACTTTCCTCTTATGTACTTATTTCTTATTTTATCCATTCGCGTAACACCAAACATCCCCCTTAGCATACTCATCTCAGCCACATGCAAATGCCTTTCATTCATCCCTTTTGTTTTCTTAGACAGTTCATAAAATCACGCCTGTATTCCTCGAATGGTTACGCAGAGGTGTACCTATTAGTACACCCACATTTAATAAACAGAAAAAAATTAAAGATAAGGAATAGTAACAGAAAAAAAAACATATTATCCGTAGAAAAATTCCGGTGGAATATGATTCAAAATAAGGAGGTGAATGCACCCTGTCAGTTTGTGGAGGTCTGTCCTTTACACCCTGTATATTAGTTAAGATTCTTATGAATTGTTCTACGAATAAACCCGTTATGTAATAACTTCTCTATTTTCATTCTTAAACAAAATTGCCTGCTATTTTAAGTAACAGAACTGATAGTTCAAGGTCAAACACAATCATATAAATAGGTATCTACACCTTATATTTCTGCCCTAACATAAATTCTTTTCACCGTGACGTATAAGGAAAATCGTAGGAATAACTTTTCGGTTCCATTATTCATATTGTCTCTTTCGATGGACAGTGATAATAAATAATGGGAAAGATATTAAATGGTATTAGCAATAGAGATTGTGTATTTTAGCACACTTTAGCCACATAATATCCGGGTATTGTAATAGTTCTCACTGACACTAGACTCGTCATCTGCTTAGCCCTTTCCCAATTATGTTGGGGTCGGCTTCCAGTATAACTGGATGCAGCTGAATATCAGTATTTTTCATGCAGCGACTGCCTATTTGACCTCCACACACAACACAGTTAGTACTGGGTAATACGATACCACTTGGTAAGACTCGAATAGATAAGTATAACTTTAAAAATCACTAGAAAATACAGTCTTCACTTACTTACTATACATCATCATCATCTGCCTTGCCTTTTCCAAGCTATGTTGAGGTCGGCTTTCAGGCTAGCTGAATGCAGCTGAATACCAATATTTTACATGTTTACAAGGAGCGACTGCCTATCTGACCTCAACAACTGAGTTAGTAACGGATAATACGATAGCCTTTGATAAGACTGGTTGTCAGACTTTCAGGCCATTGAGTACCTGTATTGACTGTCAACCGCGGAGACCGTGCTTTCCGAGGCACGGAGGAAAGTCGGTATGTAATGGATAGTCATCCATCCACGGACCAATCAAGGTGAGCACGGTTTAACTTAAAGATCAGTTGTCACTTACATGTCAACAAATAAAATAGCTGATCAATTAATTTACCAAATAAATGAACGAAAAATCCACCTATTCTTTCTCAACAAACACACACACTATGGTCCCATTAGCACCTACTATCTACGGAACCCTAAAAAAACAAAAGCAACCCAGCAGAACGTTCGAAACGCCTTGTTATTACATAGTACTGACTGACACGACCCTAATTTGTCATAGTCAACTGTGAGAACAGGATTCTGGATGAAAATAAACAATGAATGGTGGACGACTTCCCGTTTGGTATCTGTGTAGGTGCTTAGGTCTGTTTATATGCAATATTAGTATGCTTAATGTTTTTGGTGATGTCGTTTGTGAAATAATAGTGAGATGACTGCTGAGCATGAGGTCCTGGCTTCGATTCCCGGGTCGGGAAAATTGTTATTTGGTAACTAAACTCGACTATTTGATCTAGTTAATTTAGATTCTATATTTAAAAGATCGTGGCTAAATAATAACAGCCACTCGGGTCGATCTGTAGATTAAGCCGTGCTCACCTAGCTTGGTCCACAGATGGGTGACTTACCATTACTTACCAAGCTTCCTCCGTGCCTCGAAAAGCAGGTTAAGCATTTGGTCCCAGCATTCACTTGTAGTAGATCTTTGACAGTTGTTACAGGAAGTCAGTGACCCGGAAGTGTGACTACCAGTCTTACCAAGAGGTATCGTATTACCCAGTAGTAACTCGTTCGTGGAGGTCGGATAGGCAGTCGCTCCATGTAAAATACTGGTATTCAGCTGCATCCGGTTAGACTGGAAGCCGACCCCAACATAGTTGGGAAAAGGCTAGGCAGATGATGAGCCACCTGTCACGGAGTCTGAGTTCGTGTCCGTTTGATGGCGATAGGCTCGCCCCCTATTACATGGGACTTTAATATAACTGGTGAAATGTGGACGTACTACTAGTTACGCCTCTGCTTAACCCTTCGAAGATTACAGCCGTGAAGTTATGTTTTTTTGACATTATATTAAAAAACAAAGAAACTGAACAGTGTTGAAGCTACCCGTAGGACAAATAGTCTAAACTAAGTTTTCTAATATCAGGGGTTAAAGTATGAAATTGCGATATGTATGGATGATTTCGTGAAAAGTGATATATCAATTCTAGCGTTTTTCTATCTTTGTGGGAAACGTCTGAACCGATTATGTATGATGCAATTGCAAACTACTAGAGTGAAAGAGGCTGCGTTGCGCTGAGTATCCTAAATTCTCAAAACACAGTCTATGACAAAAATATACAATCAATCAATCAATCAAAGCATTTATTTCAAGTAGGCCAGTTACAGGCACTTTTCAATTGTCGAAACAAAGATAACAGTAAAATATAGCTACAGTCCCAGTCACAAGGCACAAAAACTGTGAAAGTACTGTAGTTGCCCATTCCCTAACGTAGATCTCTATGGAGAAGAATGGGCAAGAAACTCCATGGACACTCTTTTAAATCAGAATACTTTAAACAATAATACCTACTTGAAGTAGTGAAATCGACGGCACATTGAAACAGGTGTTTTGACACAGTTTCCTATGAGTTAATATGCAACTATTTATACATCTTTTAAATTCTTAAAGGTACGTAATTTAACAATTAATCCAATAAAAATGGAATAAGGAAAAAATATAACTATACGTCAAACTTACAAACAGAACAAAATGTGAGAAAAAACGGCAATTTCTCCTTGTAGTAATAGGTAGTTAAAAACCTATTACAAAGACTTCTCTTACGACAATTTGAATCGACAAACCATTTCATTAATAACAAAGAATAAAAGCTGCGTTCATAAAATTACAACAGGAAAAAAATGGATCTAATTCAATTTTTCAGTTCTAATAAGTCCTTTTATAAAAATAATCCCTTTGGGAGGGATGGTGGAATTAAATTATTTGACTGAAAATATTAATTTTAGCATTCAATTGTTTAATTTTGTTTTATTTGGCGGACCTTTGGTTCTTGAGGGGATTATGGGTCGACAGTTATTATGCTACGCTTATTTATTTTTTTGTATTATTTTTAACATTTATTTGTAATTACACTTAACTAAATTCAAAAGTGTTCTTGTGGGTCATCGATTGCAACTATAAAATATGACTTATTTATGACTTTTTTATAGTACAGATTTCAAAATACTATTTTCGTAACCACATCAAATGCAGTTTGAGAAAATCACGCAAAAGTGGCTACATGAATGTTACTGTTTGCGAATGAGGCATCTGTCTAACCCTTTGTTAATCACTTTGTAGAAAAATGCGTTATAATAACCACGAGTACACCCATATTTTGCCAGTTATGTTCAAATACCGTGTAATGGGGGCTAGAGTGTTATTGTTGTGTTTGGGCACAAATCTAAATACCGAATTGCTACTCAGAATTTCAATACAAAAAAAAAAACAATTTTGCAATCACACTCGGGACTGGAAGGTCCTGGTCAGTCCTCTCTAACGATCATTAAAATCTAAATCTCTTCACAGTTCGAGTGAATCGGGTTCTTCTAGGCACGCGTGCTCCGCGCTAGGCGTCATCGCATCACATCGCGGCAAGGCGAGTTGGGGCCAAATGCATGCCTACTTAGGATAAAAAAAGTCAACTGAGGGCACCGATTCCCATCTTTACAAACCTGACTAAAATGAATGATTTTCTCGAATTGTCGAGGTGACACTCTTATTCATGATAGACAAATCGAGAAATTACGGTGACAGACAACTATTGAGATTATTAATCAGTTAAACGTTCAACTTCTCTTTTTTTGGTAAGTAGATGCGTTCTAAAATATCAAATAATACGTTTTTATGCTTTTCATGAGAGAACAGGAAGGAAATAGCCTAAATAAGATGTTAATGTCGAATTAACACACAACTAACATAAATAAGGTTTTAAGTATGTGCCATATAATTCCTCAAAGCCTTGATGACACATGACATTAAACTAACACTCTAGGCCGTCAACCCCGCTAACAAATTTGATGACTGGCAATATTTTTACCACGGCATCAGATATTGTCGTGTATTTTTCATTATTTTACGAAAGCAAGACATACTATATTACCTGTATACTTTGTAAGCTTATTGTTGACTAGCCTATGCCTGGAGTACTGTAATTGTCCCACGGGATTGTACAACCGGGATAAAAAGTATTTTATAGGTTAATCCAGGTTATAAGCAATCTGTGTGGCAAATTTCATCCAAATCTGGTTAGTAGTTTTAGGGTGACAGAGTAACAAACATCTATTCGCATTAATATAATTGATTGATTGGTGGATATACTCTAAAACTAGGAAAAATAGAAAATCGAAAGGTATTTTTTTTGTTTTTGTATTTTCGTAAATTATTCAATACAAACTTTCATTACGAATTAATTATTACAATAATCTTAACATAAACAATAATTAAACTATGTATCCACTTTTTATCTGACTAAAATTACTATACAATTCGAACTCCATAACAGAAAGACGCTACATAACACTAAAATACAATTCCTAAAGCGATAAAACTCAAAGTACCTCTTATACAATGCAAATTCAACCCCTAAAATATAAGAGACATCAAACTGAAGTTGGCGTAGCACCTCTACGAGATTTCGTAGCGGCTCTACGAGATCTCGTAGCATCCCGCTACGCGCATCCACGGGCTTTAGTTACACTCCGTGTGTCGAAGCGACAGGGTGTTCCCGTTTTTTCTCTCGCTTTCAAAACTCTTCTTGTGAAAAAAAAGTCTTTCTCTCTTCGTCTTGAAGCAAAAAATAGAGTTCGATCGTTCGTTGTTCAGTGTTTTCTGTGCTGATTTTTTTTTGTATATTTTTTCAAGCAATTTGTTGTCGTGCCTCCGTTTGTTATGTAATGAGTAAGTATATAAGTTTTGTTTATATAAAATAACTTGGAAGCTCGTTTCATGTATGAAATGATGAGCATTTCCAGGTATTTTTTTGTGTAGCGAATTTTTGTCCCAAAAGTACTTTGTTTGATCAAATATTTAAGAGTGAGTTTTAAAATTTTCGGGTGTCTGCTTTTAATGAAATTTTAGGGTGTTTAACTCGTTTGAGGGTTTTTTAATTAATGTTGTCTCATTAACTTTGCGTGTTAACGGATTTTAGAATTATTTTCGAGAATTTTATTTAATGAATTTTACTTTCACATTATTTGGTGAAAATGAATGAATGATGAATGTGAACTATCTAGTTGAATGAATTCAATCAATGACAATATGAAGCATGGTAATAACAATTCCGAAAATAATTTGGGAACAGTAATGGTTTCAGCATTTAATCCCCAAGGGGTGCTTTCGGTGAAAATGCTTGCGTCCAACGATATACCAAATTAACAACAAAATGAAAAAGTTTAATTTTCGAATTCACATCTGTCATAATTAACTTTTGTTTTTCGAATTCGGTGAATATTTATGGCATTTTATTGCTCAGGGAAATCTGACTTTTGACCTGCAAAAATGGCCTGTATTTGTCGTGGTTGAGGACAAAGACCTCTTTGTATGACTGTATCTACATCACATCTCGAAGACTTCTTAGGGCATAGCAAGCTGAGTTAATTGAGCTTTCTATAGCTGTCAATTCTTTTTTCTAGTTTAGCCTTTCGTCAATGTGAATACCTAAGAATTTTACGCTGTCTAGTAATGTTATTGTATTTTCAAATAATACTATGTCTATTTTTTCTTTGTTAACATCCACATCAGTATCGATATTAAAATTGTAGGAATTTTACATAAGGTGACACAATAGGCGGTATTATCGCTTATAAATATATGAATCGATGGACATTAAAAACTTAAAGTTTATCAAAACAATTTAACAAGACCACCTACAAAAAATGCATAGTTCAATCTAACCAAGAATCTAGTCAATATAACCAAGAAATGGTCAACATTTTATTTGTAATCTATGGAAGACTAACAGCTAAAAAACAGATTAAAAATAGTACGTGAGACTGACAACCAATGACAAGTCATCACTTATAAAAAACAATATATTAAAAAAGCAGTGTGCATAACACAGCGCTGCCCAAAATAAAGAAAAAATAGGACATCAAATCAATTTTCTTCCCCTTCTATTGTCAATAACTTCAATGAAACTATTTAAAGGCACTTTTTAATGGTTAAGTAATCGACCAGGTAGTAAGAAAGTTTAAGCTAGTTTCCCGTTTCCTTATGAAGAAGAATTTGCAATAAATTCCTATATTAAATCCATGAACTACGACGTATATGAAGCAGTAGTTGAAAGTGTGTAAAACAACATTTATATCAGACTAATAATTGTCCATAATCGTTTGTAACAAAAAATTTAAAACTACGTTAGTATTGCAAAAATTAAAATAATAAATAGTCAATATTAATTGTCAAAAAAAAAACTCATTTCAGCAAAAATTCTAGTGTCAACTCGTCACCTGAAGCTAGATGAATCTCTCTAGCACTGCGGACTCTGGCCTCTCAGAAATCATCCAAACTCAATCAAAGCGAAATCCTTATCACTGTTTTTGCTCGTAAACGAGCAATGGAACAGTCTGACTGGAGATTCACAAATCTTCTTCTTTCTTTATCGTGTATTTAGTACTTAATCTGGGGTCAGAGCTTTTATGCCGTCTCTGACTTGCAAAGTCAGATTTACAAATACTTCAGTAAGTCATCATCTGCCTAGCCTTTTCCAACTACGTTGGGGTCGGCTTCCAGTCTAACCGGATGCAGCTGAATACCAGTATTTTACATGGAGCGTCTGACTTTCTGACCTCCACAACCCAGTTAGTACTGGTAATCCAATACTCCTTGATAAGACTTGTTGTCAGACTTTTTGGGCCACTGACTACCTAACGACTGTTAAAGATCTACAAATGACACCCGGGACCAACGGCTTAACGTGCTTTCCGAGGCACGGAGGAAGCTCAGTGTGTAATCGGTGGTCACCTATCCTCGGACCAACCTAGGCAAGCGCCGCTTAACCTAAAGGTTGACCCGAGCGGCTATTATTATTTAGCCACGAGCTCCTCCACCAATAATCAAAATACATAATGCTCAGTTTTTGTAAATAAACATCTTTGAAACCAAAACTTACATCATTCTGAACTCCTGCGACAAAACACAATAATTCAAATCTTAACACAGAAGAATTTGCTTACAGATATAATAATATTATCTTTCTACAAAATCGTAGCTGAAAAAATGTATCAATATTTTATTTATTTCTTACAAGAGTAATTGTGTAAGAATCAAATACAGAATCGGCTTATCTGAGCTTGTTTCTGTTACTATATTCTTTGTAATGATATTTGCATAAATACTGGTAATTTGACTTTAGATATTTTATTCATAACTACCTCCGGCCCGCGGTTTTGACCGCACGGAAGTTGGAAATTATCCAATTGGATTACAACTGGGATAAAAAATATCTACCCTAACGTGAGTGTGTGCCAAACATGTACGATTATTAAAAAAAACCGCCAAGTGCGTGTCGGACTACGCACAATGTAGGGTACCGTCGTTGCCCATAAAAATATGCGGTTTTGCCTCCGAACGATGATTTTTAATGTGACAATTAAAAAACAAACTTACATTTGCAGTTAAAAATCCTGTGCTCCCATTTATTATGTTTAGGAAGTAGTAGTAAAAATAATTTTCGAAATTTTATTTTACTGCTTTGTCGGTGTAACTAATCTGTATGTTCATGCCAAATCACAGCTTTCTAGTACTAAGAGTCTTAGAGCTAAGCTGCGGACAGACAGACGGACAATGCGAAACTATACGGGTTCCTTTCCCTGTTGACTACGGAACCCTAAAAATGGGTCTAAACATTTTCCTGACTTCAATTTTATTTAAGCTGGATCAGTGAAGTACTTGTTAATTTTATGCTTTTTGTAGCGCTTTCACATACGCTCAGTGACAGGAATAATTCTCAGGCTTCAAAGCACTTGCTAAATATCGTTTATAAATTTCGGTCTCAGTGTTAGTTTCCTTCGCCGCCATCCAATGATAAATCAAATAAGAGATTAATGTGCGCAGTATGTTATTGGCAGACAAGAGGATGCTGTGTCCATCTTTGTGACGTAACCACTTAATAACCTGAGAAATCACCAGATATGATGGAGTATTTAAATACGGCATACAAATCAGCGCTGTGCTGTGGGCCCCCCATAGTACAGCATCATGCTGAGTGGTAACCTGCTTGTCGCAGTCACGACGTGTAAGCTGTTAACTTTTTCTTGTTTTTTGGTTCCGTTCTGTTGAATTTATAGTTTTTTTGTTTATTTTTTGTAATTTTGTATGATGCATGTCATGTCCCTGCGACAAATAAATATTTTTCTTTCTTTCTTTCTTGTATATATAATGTTCTGAACATTTATAATAATGAATCAAAAAAATTACCACACTGTCAGCAATCAATCTACTAAACCGATCCCAGCCCTCTCATGGACATAGGACTCTCCCAAGGTGTGTCACCACGCCCTGGCTGTCGTCCGTGATCCACAATCAGTCTGACAGTCAGAAGTATTATTCTCTAATCATCAAGTTCGAAATTCGAACGCTGTCTCGTTGTAAATCTGCCATGATTTACTTTAAAAACAAATGAGTTCGCTTTCGAATTGTGTGCGCACACTTGAGTGAGGTGAACGAGTGAACTTTACAGAATGGCACTAAATAAATGTTTTTCAACTCTTTTAGAGCGATATGTGAGGGACGCCCTAGAAGTAGATACACTGACCTTTTTGGTGATGTCCTTTAGGAAGATCAGGTGCGTATCATTTGTAATTCTAGGGTGTGTATGATCTATTGTATGGACATCGATAAAGCAAAAGGAGTATAAAAGAATGGTATTGAAAGGCGTTCTGTAATGTCTGCCTGCCTACACCCATGGGAAAAGTTGTGAGTTTATACACCGTGATTTAGTCGTCTTACAACGGCAGCCAACTTCATGTATCCAATAAATACTAAACATTCATAAAAAAAAACAGGAATTTATGATATTTTAATAATTTAAAAAGACAAATATTATTCAGTATTATGATGCACATCGTAGTTAAAACACCCGTTGCGAGCGATGATCTACTGGACTCGAGTGCTGGGTAGGTAATGTTGATGTTGATAATTTGATGTTACATAATTTTATTCAAATTTTTTATTATTATTTTTCTTTGTACCTATTACGTAAGATGAAAAAAAAATCGCGCCTAGAGCTATTTTATGTCGGGTACATTGAGTGGATGACCTTTGAAAGACGACTAAAAAGTCACGGTGTATATTTATGTGTGTGTGATGGAAGTGAGTGGCAGAAATAATTCATAACCCACGTGTTATTAAGCAGGCATACAAAATGTACTGCTTTTTAGGGTTCCGTACCAGAAGGGTAACCGACGGGAACTTATTACTAAGCCTCCGCTATCGGTTGTCTATCCGTCCGTCTGTCTGTCAGCGGGCTGGATCTCATAATACGTAATAGATAGACTGTTGAAATTTTCACAGAATGTAAGTCTGTTGCCGCTCATCATCATCATCATCTGCCTAGCCTTTTCCCAACTATGTTAGGGTTGGCTTCCAGTCTAACCGGCTGAATACTAGTATCCGTGTCAGTTGCCGCTATAGCAACAAAAATTAAAGGAGGCTACTACGATGATCATACGGAATCTGTCATGCGTGAGTCCGACTCGCACTTGGCTGGGTTTTATTATGCATACGTTTTCGCAAGCCTGTATGGGAGCATACATTTGTAATAGCCGGGAGACCAGCTACAGAATCGTTTGGGGTCTCGGCGTAAAAGTCGGCTGTAAATCTGTTATAACTTTGACCTTGTAAGTGGGTTATTTTGAATTCAGGAAGACAGAACATGACGTGTTTGAACTCCATCTATATAACATTAGTTTTATTATAAGCGAAACCTGAAACACGCGTCTAGTATTTTTATGTAAAGAATGTATGTACAAAATTTCAAAACTGTATCATGAAAAATCACAAAGTTATAAGCTTGTTCTGTTACTTGGTTGTCCGCACAAAAACGTGGTCACTACGCGGCGCACTCGCGCGCCCGCCTCCAGCATCGTCTTAAGCTCATCGATAATAATAATTTGGCAGTTGGTAATTAAATGATTGCCATAGGTACTTAGTATCGCTCGGTATCCAACTTGCAGTCTTTTTTAAATATTTTTGGGACAAAATATAATGCACATACATGCATATACATGGTTTAAAAATTATTGGAATCGATTCAGTTACTTATTCTGAACAAACTATATTGAGGTTTCGCATATACTAAAAATAATGTTGTATAAGCCTGTAATCTGTACCGTAATTACTGAATTATGGTACAGACTTACCGTTTGCTGCGAGTCAGATTGCAAGTGACCTAAAAAATAACCTGATGTCATGGTTGTCATTTTGTTTGTACGTCAATAAAAATCAAAATCAAAGCATTTATTTCAAATTGAATTGTCGAAACAAAGACAACAATGAAATGTCAATCAATCAATCAAACTTTATTTGTGAACATAGGTATTACAATAGAGGTTTTAGGTATACAATTTAGTCAAGCTTTATGTCCTACCAATGAAATTGGTGTACAAATCTATTAATTTTTTTTAGGAATAAGTCTGAATTTATACAATAAAAAGTCAAGTTCGAATAAATAATGTCAATTAATAATACTGTTATTAGGCAATTAATCAATTATAATTTATTGTTATATGCATGTCATAGGTAAATTGTATTAAAAAGGTTAGTAATGTCATATTTTATCATTTAAAAATTCTTCTATGGAGTAGTACGTCTTATCTTATAAAAATAAATACAATTTACTTTTGAATTTGCGGACATTATCTTCACTCCTTATACATTTTGGTAATTTATTATAGACGCTTGGTGCCATTACAAAGATACTATTTCCATATAGCGCAGGTCTAGACCCAACTGTTTGTAACCGATCACAACGGCGCTGACTAGTTACTCGAGCTAATTTACGTAAATTATTTTTGACGAACATAGACGTTTCATAAATGTACAGCGAGGGCATCGTTAATATTTTAGTATTTTAAAAAAACGGCTTGCAGCTATCTGTTGTCTTTAAATTGTGAATAGCTCTAATGCACCTCTTTAACAAGAGGGGGGGGGGGTTCCTCTTTTTCAATGTACCTACAGTCCCAGTCACAAGGCGTAAGAAACTCCATGGACACTTTTTAATCAGAATACTTTTACAAAACCTTGGTTACATCATTCATATTGAGATGGTACATTATGTGAGAACGATGCAGCAAGATGTGTACGTTAAAAGTGTCCATAGTAAACACAAAAAAAAACAATTCAAAAATAAAATAAATAATACATATAAGCCGTGGCAACCAAGAGATGACCAGTCACAACTGACAGCGCCCGTTCACGAACATGACGCATGTATCAGCACCATTCAACTCAACCATTTTGAATGGAACTAAATGATCCGACACACGTGCCACCATCAGGGAGACATTCATTTCTCTGAGACAAAAAATATTTTTTCTTTATCTTTGTCAATTTCTATCTTTGTTTAGTTGTTAACCTTGCATCCGGCTAACTCTTTAAAATATGAATAAATAACTCACATTCACACAACATCATCTTTACTAATATTATAAAGCTGAAGAGTTTTTTTCGTTGAACGCGTTAATCTCAGAAACTACTGGTTCGAATTGAAAATTTATTTCAGTGTTGAATAGCTTATTTATCGAAGAAGGCTATAGGTTATATAACATTATGATACAACCAATACGAGCGGAGCATTAATAAATAATGTTGCAAAAACGGGGAAAATAGTATTTTTTATCGCGAAGTCGCGAGCTACAGCTAATATAAAATAAAACAAAAGTCTTTCTAAAATACTAAAACGAAGATCTTACCAAAACATTCTGATAGCTAAATTCATCACGTAATACGCCCCACGTTTGGAACGATAACTTTTCTTTTTATATTTAGATCAGTGGGAAGGGCATAGCGAAGGGATCGTTTGCACTCAAGGTCAAGTTTCAACTGTTTAGATAAACATTCGTTTGACCTATTTCATGTCTGTTCCGTGCAAGGCTTTTGTGTTATTTGTTTGCGAAAATGATACTTAAAACTATTCTTATGTGAGTTGAATATGGTCTGGATTGATATGACGAAAACTGTCATCATCATCGTCATTATTTCAGCCGAAAGACGTCCACTGCTGGACATAGGCCTCCCCCAAGTGTCGCCACATTGACCGGTCCCGTGCGTCTCGCATCCAGCGGACCCCTGCAACCTTCACCAGGTCATCGGTCCACCTAGTGGGAGGCTTTCCAACGCAACGTCTTCCAGTTCGTGGTTGCCACTCCAGAACTTTTCGGCCCCATCGGCCATCCGTTCTGCTAGCAAAAAAAAAAACTGTCAATCAAGGATTATGGCGATGTTCTTCAGAAAGGTCAGGTGTGTATTTGCAACCGGCGTACGTGTATGACCATATTTTCTTCTTTATCGTGTGGTTAGTGCCCAACCTGGTGTCAGAGTTTTTATGCCGCCCATGGGCCTTTGATTTGGCTTTACATGCCTCACGCATGCTGATTTCCTCAAGATTTTCTTCACCGAAGCAAGTGATTCGAAAAATCAAAGGTGCGTGCCTTGGGCCTTGGTATGGCCAGATCTATGAACGTAGATTAAACTTAAGAAGTATGTAGGGGTCGAAGCAGATCGTTCTGTGATTTCTACGTACCCTCACTGGAAAGTTGTGTGAGTTTACGCACACATTAAAAAAAGAACTTACGTACTTATTTTTCACAAACGGATTGAAAATTATAAAATAAACATAAAATACACCCATCGTCATTCTCCTGCACTTATCCCAATTTATTTGGGGTCAGGGCAACATGACTTCTTCTTCCATACTTCTCTATTACTCAGACACCAATTTTTTTGCCATATCATCCTTCACGCAGTCCACATAAAATACACCCACCAATATGCAGTAGCTTAAAAACAACCAACGCTTTTGAACAAATCCATTGTTCTAGAACTGGGCTATATAGCAGATATATATGGCTTATCTATCCAGGATAGTAGACTTAACATCAATATTTATACGGAACCAATTGCCTCTAATAACAGTACCAGTCCATCATCTGCCTAGCCTTTTCCAATTATGTTAGGGTCGGCTTCCAGTCTAAACAGATGCAACTAAATACCAGTATTTTACATGGAGCGACTGCCAGTCTGATCTCCAGTTAGTACGGGTTAATACGATACCCCTTCGAAAGACTGGTTGTCAGACTTTCAGGCCACTGACTACCTGTATCTACAAATAAGAGTAGTGACCAACGGCTTAACGTGCTTTCCGGAGCACGGAGGAAACTCGAAATGTACCATGTGCATCCACAGACCAACCTGGGCAAACGCAACTTAACCTGAAGATCGACCCGAGCAGCTGTTATTATTTAGCCACGAACTTCTCGCTCCCTATTACATGGGCCTTAAACATAACTAGCGAAATGTGGGTGTACTATTAGGTACACCTCTGCCTAACCCTTCGGGGATTACAAGCGTGATGTTATGTTGTAAAATTTTTCATAAAGTGATTTCACTTCTACTTCAGAGTAAAAATTCTTACATGTATTTAGTTTGAATCTTGTGATAATACTTGTTGACGTTAGAATTTTCATGAAAATATTTATGCGATATTATGTAAACATTTGTGAGTGAGGGATTAAAGCAGCGTCTCCGACATAAGTTTTCTAAATAACATGTTTACATTTTAATCAGTTTATGTTTGCTTTGTCGGCGGTTTTAAAGACATACGTGTATTTACTAGCAAATGTTCCCACTGCTGGGACGCAGGCCTCCTCTCTATGAGAGGGAATGGGCTATAATCCACCACGCGGGCCCAGTGCGGGTTGGTAGATGGCACATGTCTTCTAATTTTTGGTTCTAGGACATGCCGGTTTCCTCACGATGTTTTCCTTCACCGTTTTGAGAGCAGTGGTGATGAAATAACTTAAACAAAGTAATGCGCCTGGCTGAGTTCGAACCCACGACTTACTGCTCGTAAGTCAGGGTCTCCACCACTGGGCCAACGCTGCTCTCTCTGCGTATTTACTACATCAGTAAACATTTGCTCGTCTAGTAGATTTTCTCCACACTTTTTTGGAATTTGAGAATTTATGACTGCCCCGGTGGTCTAGCGGTCGCAAGCGGGACTACTTATCATGCCACGGAGTCTAGATTCGTGCCCGGTTGATGACAATAGGCTCGCCTCATATTACATAAGACTTAAACGTAACTGGCAAAATGTTGGTGTACTATTAGGTACACCTCTGTCTAAGAAACTTCAAACTGCCCAAGAATTTGTCACACTTCATAGACGCCTACAGCGTTACGTATTATGAAAATATTATCACAATTGAAGCGTTGAGTAATTTAGTTCGCGCTCAAATTGCGTGGAAAAGCTTAGAAGTTGAGATAGCATTCATAAATAAAAAGTAAATGAAGAATTCATGAAGGAATTTTCATTCACTTAATTATAAGTTCTTGGGCAATGTCATCATTAGGCTTATCATTGAAATGACGCGAGTGACGACATATTTATAGTATTTGATATATATTTATAGTATTATAAATATCCTTGTAGTTTATCATTATCATCTGCCTAACCTTTTCCCAACTATGTTGGGGTCGGCTTCCAGTCTTACCAGTAATTTTTTCTCTGGAACTTCGTCGAGCTTCATCGTCTCGGCGCTTTTCTGGCGGTCGCCACTGTTGATACTGGCTCCTGAAGGAGTTGCAGTGGTTTGGGAATAGTGTGGCGAGCTTGTCCAAAAAACATAAAGCCCGTGGGTCTGATCCAGAGGAGGGTAGTGTCCCAGCAGTGGGGACATTCTAGGTTGATTACAAATGGTCCGTGAACTTGTTCGACATTCAATTAGATTTCGAATAAGTCTATTATTTGCGTTGCATTCAATCTTCAGAAAAAACTGTAATTACGCTACAGTCCCTTTTAGAAATATTTAACTTTATACAAAAATTCTTTAACACTTCGTTGAACTCAAAAATGTAAATTATTTGCGCAACAAATTGTATTCATGTCTTCAAGATTTGAGCACAAACTAAATTGCGTGAGAGTTATGATTACTTTCTTAATAAATTATGAAGATTACGAGTTTGTGTTGTAAGGCAATGTATCTTGTATTCATGTGCTTGAAGGTTGAGCCGAGTAATAAGTAGTGTTTTCATAAAATATTTTTTCTTGGGTTTTTGCGATGATAATATTATTTTGTCAGCTTGTTACTGCTACTACTGCTTACTGTGGTGCTCAGACCTGTCACTGTCAGAGTCTCAGAAGTTCCGCCGTGGATTTTGCCAAAGGGCAACCGAACGCAGCATTCTGAGTGTCAAAAGACAAAACAGAGTTCGAAAACCGGCTTAATGGACATTGGCAAGAAGGCTGCTAGGCTAAAATGAAATTGGGCGGGTCACGTCAGCCGTATGCACGATGACCGCTGGGCAAAAGTCTCCACACGATGATTGCCGGAAGACGGACGTAGCCGCCGAGGCCAGCCCTGTAAGTGGGGGCGAGATCGAAACGCGTACTGCGAGGAGGCACGGCAAAAGAGTACGTGGAAGGAATTGGGGGAGGCGTATGCCTATGGGACAGTAAAGACTAAAAACTTAGCTTACTGCTATAACTACCACGACTTTAACTGTGGGCTAAGCTGTCCTGAACTTCATTCCCAGGTCTTGAAAAGCGATTATAAAAATAAAACCGGTGGTTCATAGATTCGGTTCGCATGGAGTATATACACCCGTTCTTCAAACTCCTAAAAGTTTAATCCACCGATTACGGCCCACTCCTCACAGAAAGGATGCCTGTTTCCCAGCTGTAGCAACATTATCGGTTGATTATGCGGAGAACCAGTCTTACCAAGGGGCATCGTATTATCCAGTACCAACTGGGTTGTGGGGGTCAGATATTCAGTCGCTCCATGTAAAATAGTATTCAGCTGCATCCGTTTAGACTGGAAGCCGACCCCAACATAGTTGGGAAAAGGCTAGGCAGATGATGTGAGCTTTAAGTGTTCTAAATTGAAAATAGTTAAGAATCTTGCCAGGTCTTACAGCCACAAAACTTCGTATGAATAGAAATTAACAAAAAGCTCTATGTACCAGTTGCTTCAACGTTACATAGATTTGGCAATAAGCCAACGACATAATGATTTTTATCTCTGCCTGTTATTCTCCTACTTTTACAGTCTCATCCCTTTGTAACGACAGTATAGTACGTTGGTCGCATTCTAGACTTCAGGACGAGAGCTAGTCTTGTATAAAAAGCTACCAGGTGAGCAAAAGGTGGAGGTGGTGGTGGTGGTTTTGTAATTTTGTATGATGTCCCTGTGACAAATTTTTTTCTTTCTTTTCTTTCTTTTCTTTCTTTTCTTTCTTTCTTTTCTTTCTTTCTTTTCTTTCTTTCTTTTCTTTCTTTCTTTTCTTTCTTTCTTTATTTTCTTTCTTTCTTTCTTTTCTTTCTTTCAAAAACATTTTGTGTAACTTCAGGCCAAAAAAAGGTAGCTTTACTTGTTCATTACGAGTATGTCAAAATCAAATTTTATTACATCAGTAAAAACTACTGCCTCGACGGCCTCGTTGATCTAATAGTCGCAAGCGCAGGTGTTGATCATGAGGACATGAGTTCCCGATTTTTTCATTAGGAATTCCTAATGAAAAAATCTCAGAAGCAGCTACGAAACCTGGATTTGTGCCCGGTCGATGGCAATAGGCTTGCCCCCTATTACATGGGAGTTAAACGTAACTGGCGAAATGTGGGTGTACTATTATGTACACCTTTGCCTGACTCTTCTGGGATTACAGGCGTAATGTTATGTTATGATATTTCTTAAAATTTAAATTTCCTTTTCAAGTGTAAGCCAAATTCATTGAGACGGTTTCTACTCGAAATTCTTTTTGTATTAGAATTTCACTGGCATGTGTCCAAACTTGTGATATTGTGGTTACGGTCCACCTGGCTCCGGCAGCAGGTGGCTAGTTGTAGTGGATGTTCTGTGTATATCTATTCTGTGAAGTTCACTAGTTCACCTCACTCAAGTGAGCGCACACAATTCGAAAGCGAACTCATTTGTTTCTAAAGTAAATCATCGCGGATTCACAACGAGACACCGTTCGAATTTCGAACGTGATGTTTAGAGAATGACAACCGGCTGGTCTTATCTGACCACGAAGGTTTTCTATTTACATTGGACCTATTTGTATATGATCAGCTTATCATGTTTCCACTGCTGGGACAAATGGCATACCGTTTGAATATCGAAGTGATATCTTAGAGAACAGAAATACCTACTGTTCTTACATAAGTAGTAATTTTTATAACAAAAAAAAACTTAGTAAATAAACTTCACAGTCTCAAACACATTTTCGAAAACAAAGCTTAACATCACGCCTGCAATCCCAAAGAGGTTGGGCAGAGGTCTATCTATAAGTACACACACATTTCGCCATCTATGTTTAAGTCCCATGTAGAGCCTATTAACATCCACCGGGCTGCAATTGCGACCTGGTTTCTACCGAGAAGCATCTAATGGAATAACCCAATAACACTTTGCCCGACCTGAAAATCGAACCCAAGACCATAACCAGCAGTCGCGTTTGCAACTTTTCCTACTATTGTCTGCTTATAAACACCCACCCACAATAACTTCAGTTTATCCGTGATCATGGTGCTTGCAACAGCGCATGAAATATCGGAAACTCAAACAGTAAACATGGTAAATATCGCGTTTTTAGTGTTAATGATAATGTCCTATTATCATTGGTATTCCTTTTATTTAACCATTCAATCTCTTAAGTGTAAGAAAATAAGTGCCGTCTTCTGGTGCTTGCTAAAAACGACCAAATAACATTCAACATAAATAATCTATTCCATCCAAATACACTCCATCATTCAATGAAAAAAGAAACATTTCTAAATTCACACCACTCATCCGAAAGTACAGACACTTACGTTCCCAAATTCACTGCGTGAGAATCAAAAGATTGATTACTGAAAAAAAAAAAAACATTATCATTTGCGCTCTAAAAGCGATTAGATTCCAAGATACATCGACCACAAAATAGATAGATCAGAAAGTTAATTTCCATTATCATCATCTGCCAAGCCATTTTTCCAACTATGATGGGGTAAGCTTCAGTCTAACACCGATGCAGATGAATAACAGTATTTTATTTGGAACGACGGTTTAACAGACATAGACAACAGTCGGCAGTCTTTTAGTCGGCAACTTGCCTTTTTAAGGCACGGAGATCAGTGGAGTGTCAGTATAATAACTGCCGCACGTGTCGATCTTCAAAGTTAAGTTACTCTTACTGAGTTCAGTCCGTAGATGGGCTTCCATTCATTACATATCAAGACTCTTCCGTGCCAAACAAGTCAAGCAGTAGGTCGTCTAAGTAGATTTTTAGCAGTCGTTACGTGCTGTCAGGACCCCGAAAGTCTGACAACCAGTCATGCCAAGTGATATCGTTTTATCCCGCCACTAGGTTGTGAAGGTCAGATAGGCAGTCACTCCATGTAAAATAAGCTGCATCTGCGTCGACTGGAAGCCGACCTCAACATGTTTGGGAAAAGCCTTGGAAGATGATGATCAGTCTCTCAGAACTCAACCTTCTGTACTATTCTGTGGTTCGAATCTTCTATTCTCCTGAGAGATTTGCACGTCGACCGTCACTCACAGATTTTCTTTTGTGGTAGACGTAAAAATTAATGGCACTAACTTGCATTTTGTTTAATGATCAATTAGGGCTTGTAAATAATTGTGGAGTTGAGGTGAATGTGATTTAGGCTAAATTAACACAATACATATTTTAAAGTTTATTTATTTATTATTTATTTATTTAACACTTCAAGCACAAAGTACAGAGGCGGACTTAATGCCGTAGGCATTTTCTACCAGTCAACCTTAAAGTTCTTCGTCATTAAAATCAATCATAGATAATCACTACAGATATTTCATTGAAAATGCAACACTAACTAAAACAGCTTATTGCCTCGTTGGTCAGTGGTGCAAGCGCTACAATTCAATTTAATTAATTTATTTAGTCAGACAAATAAAAATATCCATAACATCATATACAGAATCGAATTAAATCACATAAACAAAATCAAAATATATACTTAAGCAATTAAAATAATAATTTAAAATAACAAAATAAGTAATTTGATTTAAATATATTAATTTTAAATAACATTATCAAGTACATTAATTAAATCAATAATTTGAAAATAACATAATAAATAAAAGTAATCAAAGATAATAGTAATCTAAACACCATTTATCTCTCCCATGCCCTTCCGCTCCGCCCAGAGTTTCATTTTGATGATTTCCCATCAGAAAAAAAAAAAAGTAAAAAAACCCCTAACGCATGAATGGCCCCTCTAACCAGTCGGCGACGACGGCGAGGTGACTACTGCTGAGCATTAGATCTTGGATTCGATTCCCAAGTCGGACAAAATGTTACTGTATTTTTACACTAAGAACTTTACAGTAACAGTCTGGCATTTGGATATGTACCCGATTGATGACAATAGGCTTGCACTATTAAATGGAACTTCACATAACTGGTGAAATGTTTTTGTACTAGTTCTCTGCCTAGCCTTTTGGTGACGCCGCAAGCCATGAAGCTATGTCTATAAAGAATAAAAAAAACACTAATGAACTACCCTAAATTTAATAACGGCAGACTTCTTATATAGTTATATAATACACAACAATACACAAAAGTTCTAATAGTTTTCTTAAGACTCAAAGCTTGACCCGACCATCGTCACTTAGGATCCTAATAACCAAAACTATTCTATTGTTGTTTTTGTGCCAAGCTGCCTTTATCAATATAGTTTCCGAGATAATCAGTCATGACGGACTAAGGCTCCAAACGCAGCCACGAGCGTTGCGATTTGCTTCAAGCGACAAACGCGTGCGTCAGCCTTTTTCTTTCCCGTGGACACTATGAGGGCCTTCAAGTGAGGCGTGTTGCAACGCAATTTGCATGCTGGTTTCCTCAGGATGTTTTTCTTCAGCGAAGCAAGTGATAATTATATAATACGCACATGTATCCGTAAATGGTCTTGGGTTCGAACTTGAGACCGACAGTCACACCACTAGTCTATCACTGCTTAAAAAAAACGCTGATTGTGGGTAATCATAATAAAAAAAACTTTATTTTCTTCGAAGTATGTCTCGATTTATTTATAATATAACAAAGTTTAAATTCCCATCCTCATAAATCCAGCTATTACTCCTACTCCTTCTCCGTCCATGCTGTAAGGTTGTGGAACTCACTTCCGCCTAGCATTCGTGATTTAAAGACCATTTCATTATTCAAATCCCGAGTGAAAGAGCATTACCTTTCCTCTCAATTATAATTTATTATATATATATGTATGTATTTTTATTAGTTTTTACATTATGTACCTATTTATATAAGTATATATTAATATTTATTGATATTTGTATTTAATATTTTAGTTTAAATTAGGTATGACACATATACACCTTATTCTCTTCCGTTTCTACACACTATTGTCTACATTTCTTTTTTTCACTTCTCCTTTTGCAGGTCTGCTGGCAGAAATTTCTTAGGAAATAAGCAGTACCTATGTACTCAACTATTAAAATGTAATTTTCCTGTGTTGCATTGTGTGTACATAAACAGTAAAATAAATAAATAAATAAAATGATCTTTGTCGGTAAAATTGGCTTGAAGAGCGACGGTACTCATGCAAAAGAAACCAGTGAGGCGCGCGTTTAGCTCTTGTCGCATGTCGCATCACCTTAAGCTGTGAAAGAACCCTTAGGCATAAATCCCTCGGACAATGGACAACAAAGACACGTATGAAGGTTTGGGGACCAAAGGGTATTGTTTAGGCTCGAGCAAGATTACGTTAATAGTTGATTAACTTCTGTTAGACTAGGGAAAGATATCGGGTTTGCTTGTTGCTCAAAAATACCTTTCTTAGATAGTTTTAGACTTAGTTTTTAAACTGGCATGGTCACTAACATTGAGGACTTTGTAATATTGAGGAGCTCGTGGCTAAATAATAACAGCCGCTCGGGACGACCTTTAGGTTAAGCCGTGCTTGCCTAGGTTGGTCTGTGGATAGGTGACCACCCATTAGTTACCGATTTTCCTCCGTGCCTCGGAAAGCACGCTAAGCCGTTGGTCTCAGCTGCCATTTGTAAATCTTTGACAGTCGTTAGGTAGTCAGTGGCCCAAAAAGTCTGTCAACCAGTCTTACCAAGGGGTATCGTATTACCCAGTACTAACTGGGTTGTGGAGGTCAGATAGGCAGTCGCTCCATGTAAAATACTGGTATTCAACTGCATCCGGTTAGACTGGAAGCCGACTCCAACATAGTTGGGAAAAGGCTAGGCAGATGATGATGATGATGGTCACTAACCTTATCATTAAGACTGATAACGGGATAAATAACATGTTTACCATAATTATGTTTTGAGTTCCCGAAATTTCGGTGTTGTTTCAAGCATCATGATCACGGATAAACTGAAGTTATTGCGGGTGGGTGCAAATATGTAGTAAACATGGTAAATATCCCGTTTTCAGTGTTAATGATAATTTTAGACTTGAACTGCATGTTTTTTTGACGACTCTTACACACAAAGCTATGACTTTCAGTTCCGTCAATTCAGGGCTTAAGTGGGCTTGGTCGTTGATATTGTCCAGCTACTACCGAAAACGAGAAACGCGAAAAAATATGGAAAAAATTAGAAGATTTTTGACAGATTGTCACTCAGAGCAGAAAGCGAACGCTCCTTGAAATACAAGAATTGCCCCTCGAATATACTGATCATAGACTTGATCCAATTTCAGAAACTCCGGATGTTACCAGACGTACCAGAAATAAAGCTCAAATTTAATCTTTATCCCATACAAAAACACGCCATAAACTACCAATCTCCAAGTCTTTCAATTTCCTGACTCGAAGCTGGCACCCCGAGACTTGCGACACTCTTTCATTACTTTTAATACCAAAACCTTCTGACAAAATGTGTCATAAAATTTAAAATTTTCATCCAAGATTTTCATGTCTACGTCAAATAATATAGGAAACTCAATAAGTGGGATATGAAATATGAAATGGCGGGACTTCTTTCATTGTGGAGGACCTTGTTTGCTACTTTGTGTGAATTTGAAAGTCGGTATGTTCGTAAATTTGTTTATTTGTTAAAAAAAAAACACCATTTATTTTAGGTTCTCACGTATTAAAATCACAAGTTACGAAACAAATGACAAAATTAAAATAAATACAATGTCAAAAAATCAGAAATACAGTGTCAAGAAAATCAAATCAGTGTCAATGCCAAATAAAAAAATAAAAAATGGGGAACGGCTTGTGGTTAAATAATAACAGCCAGTTCGGGTCGATCTTCAGGTTAAGCCGCGCTTGCCTAGTAAGGTCCGTGGATGGGTGACCTACCATTACATACTGAGTTTCCTCCGTGCCTCGGAAAGCACATTATGCCGTTGGTCTCAGCTGCCATTTGTAAATCTTTGACAGTCGTTAGGTAGTCAGTGACCCAAAAAGTCTGTCAACCAGTCTTACCAAGGGGTATCGTATTACCCAGTACTAACTGGGTTGTGGAGGTCAGATAGGCAGTAGCTCCATGTAAAATACTGATATTCAGCTGCATTAAGTTAGACTGGAACCCGACCCCAACATAGTTGGGAATAAGCTAGGCAGATGATGATGACTGTTGATGTACCAGAGATTAGCGCCTTCAAAGAAATTGAAATTAACTTTTCAGCTTTATTATATACTAGCTTATGCCCGCGGCTTCGCTCGCGTAAAGTTCAGTAACTGTCCTACGGGATCATACTACCGTGATAAAAATTATCCTATAAGTTAATCCAGGTTATAAACTATGTATATGCTAAAGTTCATCCAAATCCGTCCAGTAGTTTTCGCTGAAAGAGTAACAAATATCCATCCATCCTCACAAACTTTCTCATTTATAATATTAGTATAGATAACGCTTCTCTGTCATCATTTAAAAATCGTTCCTGTCGATTTCCGATCTCCACACAGGCAAAGCCAAAGGCAATGTCTAGTTATAAAAATATCTCTTTTGAATTCATCGTTAGGCCGGTGAAGTGGAGTATTAAAACATGTATATTTGTTGAGGTTTACAAAGCAATATATCGTTTCTTAAGTACGGGAGGAAGAAAATGGCGTTTTGAGATGATCATTTTCTTTTATAAAGTTTATCTGATACTGTATTTTATCATTATAATGTTTTGTTGAATTTATTTTGCAATAAACGCCAGTAGGCATTTTGTAATGTTATTTTGTGAAGTTCAATTGGTACCTGGATTTGTGGTGTCAATTCGAAAGCGAACTCATTTGTTTTTAAAGTAAATCGTGGATTCACAACGAGACACCGTTCGAATTTCGAACGTGATGTTTAAAGAAAAATAGTACAAATATTTTCATTAATGAAACTTCAAAACGATGAGACACTTGATATCGTGTCAAGCCTGTCCTGTCACATCACAGGAGCTGGTGGACATTACTGAAAGTGCCAAACATGTCACCATATTTTGAGCAGACTCAATTTAAATTGTCATCGACACGCTGAGCAGAAGAAGAATGTAACACAAAGGTAATTTCACTTGTAGCCAATAAAAAACTAGCCCCGCTCGCAACATACGCGCTTTGACGTGGAGTTGCGGACACCAGCCCGTTATTATACAATAAAAAACTAGCCTAGCCTTTTCCCAACTATGTTCAACACCAATATATTTAAATAATTGCATTAGTGGTTTGTAATAGGAGCTCGTGGCTAAATAATAACAGCCGCTCGGGTCGATCTTTAGGTTAAGCCGTGCTTGCCTAGGTTAGTCTGTGGATGGGTGACCGCCCATTACATACCGAGTTTCCTCCGTGCCTCGGAAAGCACGTTAAGCCGTTGGTCCCGGCTGTCATTTGTAGATCTTTGACAGTCGTTAGGTAGTCAGTGGCCCAAAAAGTCTGACAACCAGTCTTACCAAGGGGTATCGTATTACCCAGTACTAACTGGGTTGTGGAGGTCAGATAGGCAGTCGCTCCATGTAAAATACTGGTATTCAGCTGCATCCGGTTAGACTGGAAGCCGACCCCAATATAGTTGGGAAAAGGCTAGGCAGATGTGTAGTGGTTTGTAACAGCGGGTCTAAATCTACACCACGCAATAATGAGCCTAAATAAAACCATGCTAGATTCTATTAATATAACAGTCACTAAACAGGTCAACATTCAATGAAGTACTAGGCGCGCATACATAGCTAGGAGGTGCAGTGAACGGGTTTAAATTATTCATGCGTTAACTCACATGCATATTGGTGGATTGTCGACACACTATTTTACGCTAGACTTGTGCTTTGTAATCGGGTTATGCTGCTCTAGTACTTTATGCGTTTAGGTTTGTTTTGTATACCATAATGTTGGCTTGTTAATGACCACTGCATTCAACATTTAACATGTTAATCGAGCTTAATAAACCGTGATTTTTCAGCAATAATAAGAGGTACTAATCCAGTTAAAAGCAATGTTTGTTTCTTCTATTAGGTCTTCACGGCTGCGGGACTGTTCGAAAGAGATACCGTGGCCCTGGAACACAAAGGGCAAAGAAGGAACATGGATGGGTTTTAGTCAGTACAAGTCTGACACTCCCTTCCGCTCCGCCCAGAGTGGGGGGGGGGGTCATTTGATGATTTCCCATCCGAAAAAAAAAATAAAGAATAAACCTATTTCTATCAACCAGGCACAAATCCAGATTCCGTGGCTGCTACTGAGAAATTCTGGATGGAATCCCAATAGCACTTTGCCCGACCCGGGAATGGAACCCAGAAACTCATGGTCAGAAGTCGCGCTTGCGACCACTATACCAACGAGGCAGTCGCGCAGAACACTTAGAGTAATGAACCTGTAATATACCCACCGCTGGGATAATACCCCTCCTACAAAATTGGTCTAAATACCTAAATTACCGAAAGAAACACCACACTGCGCTCCAGAACGTAACTTGGAATTGGAAATCAGCAAATGACCCCCCATTTGATGATTTCCCATGCGAAATAAAAAAAAAAAAAAAACGTCTTCTTTGTTGTCAAGCGCAATGGTAAATGTTTTACGGTATAGTTGACTTCTCCACGTCAAGAAAAAAATTATAAAATTCTTGAAGAATCTAGCTGCGAGAAAAAAAATTGAGTTTCAATTTTACACGATAAAAATGCTTGTGTAAACTTTACTTCTAGTGTTACCAGAAAGGTGATTATCCAGTAACCGTATTGTGGAGGTCGGATAGGCTGTCATAATCATCTGCCTAGCCTTTTCCTAACCATCTCGGGGTTGGCTTCCAATCTAATCGAATGCAGCTGAATACCACATCGACAGCCTATCTGACTGGGTTGTAGAATGTGGAGGTCAGATAGGCAGTCGCTCCCAAGTAAAATACCCGTTTGTATTGGTGTTTAGTCTAACATTATAGACTGAGAAAGATAAAATAATAAATAAAAAATAAAATTCATTTAATTCGATCGATTAAACTTGATCCATACAGTGAAATTAAAATTAAATTAAATTAACATTGAAGTGAAATCAGTATTAAAAATAAAATAAATTAACATTTAAAACTAAAAAAAATAAAATAAAATAAATTACCATCAAAATTAAAATTAACATTAAAATCAGAATTAAAATAAGATAAAATAGGGCACGCCACCATAGTGGCGATAAGTCCCCTCTTTGAGGAGTATCTAGAGAGGCGCCACGGCGCCCTCACCTACCGCCTGACGCAGGTCCTCACCGGACACGGTTGTTTCGGGAGGTTCCTGCACCGAATCGGGCGGGAGGAAACGCCCGGGTGTTTCCACTGCGAGGATCGTCCGGAGGACACGGTGGAGCACACCGTGGAGGTCTGCCCCGCTTGGGCGGAACACCGCCGTGTCCTCGTAGCGGCGATTGGCGGCGGCGATCTCTCGCGTCCGGCCTTGGTTCAAGCCATGGTCCGGAGCGAGAGGGAATGGGAAGCCGTCACCTCCTTCTGCGAAGCAGTCATGCTAGTGAAGGAGGTGGCGGGACGTGAGAGGGAAAGAACCTCACGTCCCAGCCACCGCGGGAGACGCCCTGGGCGTCGGGGGTCACGTGGTGGCTCCCGGCCACCGTAGGCGCGGGCCTGTGGACGGCGAGTTATGGGCCAGCTCGCCGTCCGGCCGTCATATGACGACAGGCCGTGTCGACAGCTCGTTCGTGTTCCACGTGCGCCTCAAAGAGATGTCAGCAAATAAGTAGAGGTCCGCAAGGGCCGATGCCTACCAGGGCTGCGGGACTGTTCGAAAGAGATACCGTGGCCCTGGAACACAAAGGGCAAAGAAGGAACATGAATGGGTTTTAGTCAGTACAAGTCTGACACTCCCTTCCGCTCCGCCCAGAGTGGGGGGGGTCATTTGATGATTTCCCATCCGGAAAAAAAAAATAAAAAAATATAAGATAAAATTAAAATTCATTCAAAATTAAAAAAGATAAAATAAAACAATCAAATAAAATAAGATAAAATAAATATTAAACATTCAAATATGATATGATGATGAGTAAAGATGTAAGTATTCTGATTTAAAAACAAGTTCCCCAACAAAACAATATTCCTTTAACAAAAATATGATTCTCATCCAATTCAAGCTAATATTCGCTCGAAATCCATTTAAATATGAAAGAACCTTTTCGCTTGAGACCGCTACTTCTCAATTTTAACAATTGTCTTTGACTTCAAAAGGAAAACGGCCATTAATATTGTAGGAAAGATTATATTGACTCAATCCTGTTAAAGAATCGGCCGTTCGAGTATCTGTTTTGAATTTTAAAAGCATTAAGTTTGCTGCTATTTTCGGTTGGCTTGAATTTTCGTTTCTTCTTCGTTCGTCATTTGGTTTAATGTCATCCTGTGAAGTTTAATATAAGTTCGTTTAGTTTTCTATTGTTTATGCTATTAATTGAATTATTAATATTTTCTTATACTTATTCTTTATTGCACACAAAATAACAAATATACATACAAGCCGAAAAAGATAAGCAAATCAAGTATCTTGACTTGGCTCACGAGGTTGTCGACATGTGGGATGTGGACTCAGCGATCATTGTGCCGATAGTTGTATCAGCCCATGGCTTAATTGCCAAGAGCCTCGACCAATACCTGAGGAGGCTCTCGTTAGGCAGCTGGATCAAGGGTTTGATTCAGAAAGTGGTACTCCTGGACACGGCTCGTATTGTTAGGAGGTTCCTCTCTCTGGAGCCCTGACCGCCGGTAGCTTGGACCCTGTTCCCGATACCGGTGGGCTACAATTTTTTATATTTTAAAATGTTTTTTTATATTGTATTTAGTTTAAGAAATATTTAAAAATGTAGAAGATTTGTATAAAAATAAATACATACAATTATCATTTTCATTTTTATTATCATTTTGTTATTTTTTATATTTGTACGGTGACTATTTTATTAGTATTATAAATTATGCTTTAAGGATTGTATCTGAAATAAACGATTTATTATTATTAACATGACTTCGAAATTCGAACGGTGACCCATTCGGAATCCGCGATGATTTTCCTAAAAACAAATGAGTTCGATTTCGAATTGTGTGCGCTCACTTGAGTGAGGTGAAAAAGTGAACTTTACAGAATCGAATTTAGAAAAGACATTATTATTTATCTTTGTTAGAATCATCTGCCTACCTTTTTTTCTTCAAATATGTTGGAAGCCTTTATACAAACGAATACCAGTATGAATACAAAGTATATGTATCCAGTTTTTTTTTACATGGAGTCGACCATCACAACGATGATTTCACCATTTATTCTTTTACACACTGTGTCTACATTTCTTGTTTAACTATTCTTTCGCAGGTCCGCTGAATAAGATTTCTGAATGAAATAAGCGGTACTTTTGCGTTCTTTTGTCTCTTTTTTCCTGCAATGGACTGGCCACGTCTGTCGCATGCCCAATGAGCTGTGGGCCAAAATAGCCATGTGGGCCAAAATAGCCACTTTCTGGAGCCCTGACATAGCCAGAAGGCGTCGCGGCAGAACTTGTAAACGATGGCGGGACGACCTGGACAGGACCAGCGACCAGTCGTCCACATTGGCCCTGGATCGAAACACCTGGAAGCCATGGGGAGAGGCCTTTGCCCAGCAGTGGGCTTATGCAGGCTAACAGTAATAGTGTTTTGTGTATACACAAATAAGTAAATAAATCTATATATATAAAATGGTAAACTGACTGACTGGGTGATATATCAACACAGCCCAAACCGCTGGTCCTAGAGACATGAAACTTGGGGGGTGTGTTCTTTGTGAAGTGTAAGTATCCACTAAGAAAGGGTTTTTGGGAATTCCAACCCTAAAAGGGTAAAATAGGGGATGAAAGTTAATATGAAAGTCCGTCAGTTTTGAATTTAGGATCTTCAAATTTTGTGTCTAGGCTGTTAAAATTAATTTATACGTGTCTCAGCGTTTTTTATAATTCTACCCCCGAAGGGTTAAAAAGAGGGATGAAGATAAAGAGTAATCGGACGTTTTTCGACATGCACGCGGGCTAAGCCGCGGGCAAAAGCTAGTAATAGATATAACATGTTACTGGATAACACGACATCGCTTAGTAAGACTAGTTGTCAGGTCTTTAGACTGCAAATTAGCTTTCTATGTGAACATTCTCATTAACATACAACTCTCAGTTGAAAATGAACTTTCATGCTAGTTCAATTGGCTTCAGGCATTTGCATGTAATTTTCATTCAGAACTCGTTCTAATGGCGGCAATCAAGTGTCAATTTTCTTTGTATGCTGTGCATTGAAATCTTTTTTTTTTTTTTTTTCGGATGGAAAATCATCAAATGACCCCCCCCACTCTGGGCGGAGCGGAAGGAAGTGTCAAACTTGTACTGACTAAAACCCATCCATGTTCCTTCTTTGCCCTTTGTGTTCCAGGGTCACGGTATCTCTTTCGAACAGTCCCGCAGCCCTAGTTGCAACAGACTTGGACTTTGCGTGTCTTTTTTTAGCCCGTATTGTCAGACTCCCGGGCAAAAACCTCTCTCTCTCGATGATGTGCTTCTTTGAGCCTTACAGAAAGGAATTCCACACGTTGGCTGTGAGCAAAATGAAATATGATGAGAAATGCTTTTTGGGACAAATATCACGCTAGCTTTACCCGAAGAGGAGTCTGACACCCCCTTTTTTGAGGTTGTGGCTAAACAATAACAGCCGCTCGGGTCGATCTTTAGGTTAAGCCTCTCTATCCTAGATTGGGTGACCACCCATTACATGCCGAGTTTCCTCCGTGCCTTAGAAAACACGTTAAGCCGTTGGTCCCGGCTGTCATTTGTAGATCTTTGACAGTCGTTAGGTAGTCAGTGGCCCAAAAAGTCTGACAACCAGTCTTACCAAGGGGTATCGTATTACCCAGTACTAACTGGGTTGTGGAGGTCAGATAGGCAGTCGCTCCATGTAAAATACTGGTATTCAGCTGCATCCGGTTAGACTGGAAGCCGACCCCAATATAGTTGGGAAAAGGCTAGGCAGATGTGTAGTGGTTTGTAACAGCGGGTCTAAATCTACACCACGCAATAATGAGCCTAAATAAAACCATGCTAGATTCTATTAATATAACAGTCACTAAACAGGTCAACATTCAATGAAGTACTAGGCGCGCATACATAGCTAGGAGGTGCAGTGAACGGGTTTAAATTATTCATGCGTTAACTCACATGCATATTGGTGGATTGTCGACACACTATTTTACGCTAGACTTGTGCTTTGTAATCGGGTTATGCTGCTCTAGTACTTTATGCGTTTAGGTTTGTTTTGTATACCATAATGTTGGCTTGTTAATGACCACTGCATTCAACATTTAACATGTTAATCGAGCTTAATAAACCGTGATTTTTCAGCAATAATAAGAGGTACTAATCCAGTTAAAAGCAATGTTTGTTTCTTCTATTAGGTCTTCACGGCTGCGGGACTGTTCGAAAGAGATACCGTGGCCCTGGAACACAAAGGGCAAAGAAGGAACATGGATGGGTTTTAGTCAGTACAAGTCTGACACTCCCTTCCGCTCCGCCCAGAGTGGGGGGGGGGGTCATTTGATGATTTCCCATCCGAAAAAAAAAATAAAGAATAAACCTATTTCTATAAACCAGGCACAAATCCAGATTCCGTGGCTGCTACTGAGAAATTCTGGATGGAATCCCAATAGCACTTTGCCCGACCCGGGAATGGAACCCAGAAACTCATGGTCAGAAGTCGCGCTTGCGACCACTATACCAACGAGGCAGTCGCGCAGAACACTTAGAGTAATGAACCTGTAATATACCCACCGCTGGGATAATACCCCTCCTACAAAATTGGTCTAAATACCTAAATTACCGAAAGAAACACCACACTGCGCTCCAGAACGTAACTTGGAATTGGAAATCAGCAAATGACCCCCCATTTGATGATTTCCCATGCGAAATAAAAAAAAAAAAAAAACGTCTTCTTTGTTGTCAAGCGCAATGGTAAATGTTTTACGGTATAGTTGACTTCTCCACGTCAAGAAAAAAATTATAAAATTCTTGAAGAATCTAGCTGCGAGAAAAAAAATTGAGTTTCAATTTTACACGATAAAAATGCTTGTGTAAACTTTACTTCTAGTGTTACCAGAAAGGTGATTATCCAGTAACCGTATTGTGGAGGTCGGATAGGCTGTCATAATCATCTGCCTAGCCTTTTCCTAACCATCTCGGGGTTGGCTTCCAATCTAATCGAATGCAGCTGAATACCACATCGACAGCCTATCTGACTGGGTTGTAGAATGTGGAGGTCAGATAGGCAGTCGCTCCCAAGTAAAATACCCGTTTGTATTGGTGTTTAGTCTAACATTATAGACTGAGAAAGATAAAATAATAAATAAAAAATAAAATTCATTTAATTCGATCGATTAAACTTGATCCATACAGTGAAATTAAAATTAAATTAAATTAACATTGAAGTGAAATCAGTATTAAAAATAAAATAAATTAACATTTAAAACTAAAAAAAATAAAATAAAATAAATTACCATCAAAATTAAAATTAACATTAAAATCAGAATTAAAATAAGATAAAATAGGGCACGCCACCATAGTGGCGATAAGTCCCCTCTTTGAGGAGTATCTAGAGAGGCGCCACGGCGCCCTCACCTACCGCCTGACGCAGGTCCTCACCGGACACGGTTGTTTCGGGAGGTTCCTGCACCGAATCGGGCGGGAGGAAACGCCCGGGTGTTTCCACTGCGAGGATCGTCCGGAGGACACGGTGGAGCACACCGTGGAGGTCTGCCCCGCTTGGGCGGAACACCGCCGTGTCCTCGTAGCGGCGATTGGCGACGGCGATCTCTCGCGTCCGGCCTTGGTTCAAGCCATGGTCCGGAGCGAGAGGGAATGGGAAGCCGTCACCTCCTTCTGCGAAGCAGTCATGCTAGTGAAGGAGGTGGCGGGACGTGAGAGGGGAAGAACCTCACGTCCCAGCCACCGCGGGAGACGCCCTGGGCGTCGGGGGTCACGTGGTGGCTCCCGGCCACCGTAGGCGCGGGCCTGTGGACGGCGAGTTATGGGCCAGCTCGCCGTCCGGCCGTCATATGACGACAGGCCGTGTCGACAGCTCGTTCGTGTTCCACGTGCGCCTCAAAGAGATGTCAGCAAATAAGTAGAGGTCCGCAAGGGCCGATGCCTACCAGGGCTGCGGGACTGTTCGAAAGAGATACCGTGGCCCTGGAACACAAAGGGCAAAGAAGGAACATGAATGGGTTTTAGTCAGTACAAGTCTGACACTCCCTTCCGCTCCGCCCAGAGTGGGGGGGGTCATTTGATGATTTCCCATCCGGAAAAAAAAAATAAAAAAATATAAGATAAAATTAAAATTCATTCAAAATTAAAAAAGATAAAATAAAACAATCAAATAAAATAAGATAAAATAAATATTAAACATTCAAATATGATATGATGATGAGTAAAGATGTAAGTATTCTGATTTAAAAACAAGTTCCCCAACAAAACAATATTCCTTTAACAAAAATATGATTCTCATCCAATTCAAGCTAATATTCGCTCGAAATCCATTTAAATATGAAAGAACCTTTTCGCTTGAGACCGCTACTTCTCAATTTTAACAATTGTCTTTGACTTCAAAAGGAAAACGGCCATTAATATTGTAGGAAAGATTATATTGACTCAATCCTGTTAAAGAATCGGCCGTTCGAGTATCTGTTTTGAATTTTAAAAGCATTAAGTTTGCTGCTATTTTCGGTTGGCTTGAATTTTCGTTTCTTCTTCGTTCGTCATTTGGTTTAATGTCATCCTGTGAAGTTTAATATAAGTTCGTTTAGTTTTCTATTGTTTATGCTATTAATTGAATTATTAATATTTTCTTATACTTATTCTTTATTGCACACAAAATAACAAATATACATACAAGCCGAAAAAGATAAGCAAATCAAGTATCTTGACTTGGCTCACGAGGTTGTCGACATGTGGGATGTGGACTCAGCGATCATTGTGCCGATAGTTGTATCAGCCCATGGCTTAATTGCCAAGAGCCTCGACCAATACCTGAGGAGGCTCTCGTTAGGCAGCTGGATCAAGGGTTTGATTCAGAAAGTGGTACTCCTGGACACGGCTCGTATTGTTAGGAGGTTCCTCTCTCTGGAGCCCTGACCGCCGGTAGCTTGGACCCTGTTCCCGATACCGGTGGGCTACAATTTTTTATATTTTAAAATGTTTTTTTATATTGTATTTAGTTTAAGAAATATTTAAAAATGTAGAAGATTTGTATAAAAATAAATACATACAATTATCATTTTCATTTTTATTATCATTTTGTTATTTTTTATATTTGTACGGTGACTATTTTATTAGTATTATAAATTATGCTTTAAGGATTGTATCTGAAATAAACGATTTATTATTATTAACATGACTTCGAAATTCGAACGGTGACCCATTCGGAATCCGCGATGATTTTCCTAAAAACAAATGAGTTCGATTTCGAATTGTGTGCGCTCACTTGAGTGAGGTGAAAAAGTGAACTTTACAGAATCGAATTTAGAAAAGACATTATTATTTATCTTTGTTAGAATCATCTGCCTACCTTTTTTTCTTCAAATATGTTGGAAGCCTTTATACAAACGAATACCAGTATGAATACAAAGTATATGTATCCAGTTTTTTTTTACATGGAGTCGACCATCACAACGATGATTTCACCATTTATTCTTTTACACACTGTGTCTACATTTCTTGTTTAACTATTCTTTCGCAGGTCCGCTGAATAAGATTTCTGAATGAAATAAGCGGTACTTTTGCGTTCTTTTGTCTCTTTTTTCCTGCAATGGACTGGCCACGTCTGTCGCATGCCCAATGAGCTGTGGGCCAAAATAGCCATGTGGGCCAAAATAGCCACTTTCTGGAGCCCTGACATAGCCAGAAGGCGTCGCGGCAGAACTTGTAAACGATGGCGGGACGACCTGGACAGGACCAGCGACCAGTCGTCCACATTGGCCCTGGATCGAAACACCTGGAAGCCATGGGGAGAGGCCTTTGCCCAGCAGTGGGCTTATGCAGGCTAACAGTAATAGTGTTTTGTGTATACACAAATAAGTAAATAAATCTATATATATAAAATGGTAAACTGACTGACTGGGTGATATATCAACACAGCCCAAACCGCTGGTCCTAGAGACATGAAACTTGGGGGGTGTGTTCTTTGTGAAGTGTAAGTATCCACTAAGAAAGGGTTTTTGGGAATTCCAACCCTAAAAGGGTAAAATAGGGGATGAAAGTTAATATGAAAGTCCGTCAGTTTTGAATTTAGGATCTTCAAATTTTGTGTCTAGGCTGTTAAAATTAATTTATACGTGTCTCAGCGTTTTTTATAATTCTACCCCCGAAGGGTTAAAAAGAGGGATGAAGATAAAGAGTAATCGGACGTTTTTCGACATGCACGCGGGCTAAGCCGCGGGCAAAAGCTAGTAATAGATATAACATGTTACTGGATAACACGACATCGCTTAGTAAGACTAGTTGTCAGGTCTTTAGACTGCAAATTAGCTTTCTATGTGAACATTCTCATTAACATACAACTCTCAGTTGAAAATGAACTTTCATGCTAGTTCAATTGGCTTCAGGCATTTGCATGTAATTTTCATTCAGAACTCGTTCTAATGGCGGCAATCAAGTGTCAATTTTCTTTGTATGCTGTGCATTGAAATCTTTTTTTTTTTTTTTTTCGGATGGAAAATCATCAAATGACCCCCCCCACTCTGGGCGGAGCGGAAGGAAGTGTCAAACTTGTACTGACTAAAACCCATCCATGTTCCTTCTTTGCCCTTTGTGTTCCAGGGTCACGGTATCTCTTTCGAACAGTCCCGCAGCCCTAGTTGCAACAGACTTGGACTTTGCGTGTCTTTTTTTAGCCCGTATTGTCAGACTCCCGGGCAAAAACCTCTCTCTCTCGATGATGTGCTTCTTTGAGCCTTACAGAAAGGAATTCCACACGTTGGCTGTAAGCAAAATGAAATATGATGAGAAATGCTTTTTGGGACAAATATCACGCTAGCTTTACCCGAAGAGGAGTCTGACACCCCCTTTTTTGAGGTTGTGGCTAAACAATAACAGCCGCTCGGGTCGATCTTTAGGTTAAGCCTCTCTATCCTAGATTGGGTGACCACCCATTACATGCCGAGTTTCCTCCGTGCCTTAGAAAACACGTTAAGCCGTTGGTCCCGGCTGTCATTTGTAGATCTTTGACAGTCGTTACAGGTAGTCAGTGGCCCGAAAATCTGACAACCAAGGGGTATCGTATTACCTAGTACTAACTGGGTTGTGGAGGTCAGATAGGCAGTCGCTCCATTTAAAATATTGGTATTTAGCTTTAACCGGTTAGACTGGAAGCCGACCCTAACATGTTTGGGAAAAGGCTAGGCAGATGATGAATTTAAAAAAATTGATTTAAAGTAAAAATAAAATAATCAAATCGCGAATGCAACTTAGCTGTGTAGCCTCGATCTAATATAGCTTTCAAAATACTTCATCCAACCACTACAATATAACAATAACGACATAAAATAAAAACTAACCGCCATACATTTTTATGACCTCATAACGAACTTTCGACACCGACAAAAGACCTTACAGTTACTGTTACTATGGGTACTTTTGACCCCTGTATATCTGTAAGGTAATAAAACGAAAACAAGGCAGTGCCGGGGTCAATTAGACCGGACGATGTTGCGTAACTGGCTTTGGTACGTGGGTTGATCGTTGGTGATATGGAGGAGGTAGAAGATGGAGTAATCACGTATGTTTTAAATCAGCACTATCTGCAGAGGCTCGAATTAATCTCAAAATATTGTGGGGTCACGGAGGCTTTTCTCTCTTACCTAACCTACCATCTATTTATTGTAATTTCATAGCTGCACAATGTTTAAGCTTAAAAAAATCTGTTAAACCGCACATGGATTGATGATTAGTTCAGAGTTTTTGTAGATGTCAGACCATCTACCGTGCAGTTTTATGTCTAACAAAATGAACAAATGACACGCAAAATCTCACCTAAAGTGCTAGATCAGCCATATAGTCACTGCTAATATTATTATACCTAGGGAATGGTCAGAAAAATCTTCTCTCACTCATCGTAACTTTACATACCTACTCTTATTGATGCCGATTTACTCTGACGTCATAAAGTCTTTTTATACACATATTCTCTATGTACTCTTTAAAACTTAAAACAGTCATGTCACTTTATCAACAACAGTGTCAAATCTTTTATTCACATCTCAACACCTACCTATATTTTTCACGATGTCATAAAAACAAAACTAGTTTTTCACGATATTGCTCCACGATCTAACTATTCCGTGGCCCTCGACCATTAGCCAGGAATAAGGGTAATACAATGGCCGTACACCACAATATATTTTTATCCAATAGCTAAAGTTAATGCTTAGCCTTCATTAATTGAAGAGGAAAGAAAAACATAAGTGCGATTAGTATTCTAGGAGTGTTTAGCGAATTTGGGAGAGTGTCTGAAAGTGAGATTGAAGTGCCTTATTCAATGGTATTAGGGTTCATAATGCTTACGGTTGTAAGAGGTCAAGCTGGATGAAGTTTTCAATTTGTTATTTATTTATTTATGTACACACAAAATAATTGTTGTTTGTTCAATGTTGTTCAGTAATAATTTCTCACCGCATTGGCCAATTTCGAGGAGCTCGTGGCTAAATAATAACAGCCGTTCGGGTCGATCTTAAGGTTAACCCGTGCTTCTCTAGGTTGGACTGTGGATAGGTGGACCACCCATTACATACTGAGTTTCCTCCGTGCCTCAAAAAGGACGTTAAGCCGTTGGTCCCGAATGTCATTTGTAGATCTTTAACAGTCGTTAGGTAGTCAGTGGCATAAAAAGTTTGACAACCAGTCTTACCAAGGGATATCGTTTTACCCAGTACTAACTGGGTTGTGGAAGTCAGATAGGCAGTCGCTCCATGCTCCATTCATCTTATCAACTACCAGGTCAGGCTGTCTTGCGACATAGGCCTCCTCAAGTTTCCTCCACATTTGTCGATCCCTCGCTATATTCCTCCATCCCTTAGGCAGATCATCCTCCCATCTTTTAATCTGCCTTCCTCTGCGTTTTTTTCCGTCCCTTGGGTACCATTCAGAAACTTTTTTGGTCCACTTTTCTGTTTGTGTCCTCAAAATGGAAATGGACAGGTCACATGATAGGACACAAACAGAAAAGAAAAAAAAAAAAGGTGGTCTCATATACATTAGCTTAATTCTGATGAGTAGTTTTTAAGTTAGCTTCCATAATACTATATTTCATCTACCTTGACTATTTTGATGACAGAATACTTGGTACCATTACTTACTGGGTAATGACATAACGACGCCTTTAATTCCCGAAGGGTTAGGCAGAGGTGTACCTAATAGTACACTCACATTTAAACAGTTATGTTTTAAGTCCCATGTAATATGGGGCGAGCCTATTGCCATCAACCGGGCACCAATCCTGGCTCTGCTACTAAGTGATTCTTGATGGAAAAACCCAATATGACTTTGCACGATCTGGGAATCGAACCCAGGACCTCATGCTCAGCAGTCGCGCTTGCAATCACTCGACCAACGAGGCAGTCAAATGATGCATTAAGTGCTGTGTAAAAAAAAAAAAATCCAAAAAAAACACGAATGTGTAGTGTTTTAGCTGACTTCGAATGTCAGTTGTAGTTTTATTTAAATAGTTTTTAAATAAGAAAAAATATTGTTCTTTTGCTAAGAAAATCATTCTTCAGATTTTCAATACTGGTATTATATTAAAACAGAATAAAGGACAATATCGAAATAAATGTCAAACTTTACTAAAATACTTGGACTACGTTGAATACCAAATTGTCTATTGAGACCTCGCAGACAATTATGAAAATTAGTTTGTCTAGACTTTATTCATAAGATTATTACCGTTCAGTATTAAACTGACTTATTCAAAATATCGATATTTTGCATATTTAGTACCATTCGATAAAACCTCTCTAAGAGCGTTCATCCAAAAAGTTGGCAACGTCGCAAATAGCTGTCAAATATTTACCTGTTTTAATTAATTTGGCAATATGCTGTATGGAAATAAGAAATGTGGCTAACTAGTGAACTAAAATATTAACAATAGATTGCAATTAAAACACTGAACTTGATGTTGTAACCGTTTAAGGTGTAAAAAAGGCATTTGGAAAGTTTTCAAATACTTTTTTTTACAACGAAAACTAAGTATTCGGTGTTACGATATTAATTATTTCATTTTATAATCTATATTTTAGTTCACTAGTTAGCCATATTTCTTATTTCCATACAGTAATATTGCCAAATTAATCACAACAGCGAAATATTTGACAGATATTTGCGAAGTTGCCCACTTTCTGTATAAACGCTTTTAAGTGAGCGCACATAATTCGAAAGCGAACTCATTTGTTTTTAAAGTAAATCATCGCGGGTTCACAACGAGACACCGTTCCAATTTCGATCGTGATGTTTCGAGAACTAAAACCTAGTTTAAGGAGTCGATAACCTGAATATGTAAAGGTTGGTCACTATGGGCTAGCTCGCCGTCCGGCCGTCTTATGACGACAGGCCGTGTCGACGGCGCGTTCGTGTTCCACGCGCGCCTCAAAGAGATGTCAGCAACCACGTAGGGGTCCGCATGGGCCGATGCCTGCCAGGGCTGCGGGACTGTTCGAAAGAGATACCGTGGCCCTGGAACACAAAGGGCAAACAAGGAACATGGATGGGTTTTAGTCAGTACAAGTCTGACACTCCCTTCCGCTCCGCTCAGAGTGGGGGGGTCATTTGATGATATCCCATCCGAAAAAAAAAAAAAAAAAGGTGTCGATATCCTAGATGAATCTTAGAAATAAATGTAGCTGTTGGCTGAACGCCAAATGGACCGACATTTTACTTTTAGAACGAATTATTAGTCTTCTCATTAGTAATTCTCACCACGTCTTGGTCTAGTTCTAAAATGTTAATTCAGTAATTGAATTCTATTCATTAAATTAAATGAAAAGTACCTTTTTCAATTTATTTTATTAGCATTTTTAATTGATTGTAGATACGTTTGATGACTTTGTATAATTAAGCAATTTGTATTTAGTATACAATATTTGTTCCAGGCCGTGGAACATATTTCGCCCAAAAAAAAAAAACTTTTATTTGCCTGATTTACGAGGTTTATTGAGGGTTCCAATTTCAAGAGCACCCATGTTAATGGCACCCAGAATATTCCACATTGCTCACCCATGATTTGGGCGGTTATTAGAGAGAGGCATTAACTGTTGAAGACAATTATAGTCACACGATTTCGTGTTGTGTAGGATCGTCTTTGATTCTAATATCACAATTAGATTCGGTTACGATACTGTGATATTAGTACACATAATTTTTTATTTGTCTTGTGTCTATTCACCAAGTATCTCTTCTTTATTTCTTTGTCGTGTGGTTAGTATCTAACCTGGTGTCAAAGTTTTGTGTCGCCCATGGGCCTCTGACTTGACTTTACGTATCATCGAGAAATATCTCTCGGGCATGCCGGCCGGTTTCCTCACGATGTTTCTCTTCACCGATAAGCTGATAATTATACAATACGCACATGAGTCCGACAAAATCAGAGGTGCGTGTCTTGGGTTCGAACTCCAGACCTATGATTTGGCAGTCCGACGGTCACATCACTAGGCTATCCCTGCATGGTACTTAACTGAAAACTCTGAAACAAGTACCTGTGCAAAATTAAACTGATAAACTGACTGTATGTACAAGGTGGAGACGACAATACGACAATAAATTCAACTGCGCATTTCTCATGACGCTCCCAGTCTGCATACAAAAATTCAATCGAATATATCCAGTAGTTTAGTTACAGGACATTATTTTTAGCATTTTCTACATGATGATTAATAGGCTAGCTTCAACAGGTTACAGAGCCCCCATCGGTATAAACACTAAACGCATGGTGCCAACACGCTACTTCAAAAACCTTTGCCAAATTAGTTCCTTAAATTTTATTTCCTTATGCGAATTAGTGCAAATTATACCTAAGGTTAGTGAATAAATATTTATAAATGGTGTTCTATTTCGTTCACAGTTTGGTGCTATTTAGGTTTGAAAAAATCTTTTTTTTAATTTCGATGTTAGGATTTATTTGATAGTTTAAAAATATTCCATCATCATCATCATCTGCCTAGCCTTTTCCCAACTATGTTGGGGTCGGCTTCCAGTCTAACCGGATGCAGCTGAATACCAGTATTTTACATGGAGCGACTGCCTATCTGACCTCCACAACCCAGTTAGTACTGGGTAATACGATACCCCTTGGTAAGACTGGTTGTCAGACTTTTTGGGCCACTGACTACCTATAACGACTGTCAAAGATCTACAAATGACACCCGGGACCAACGGCTTAACGTGCTTTCCGAGGCACGGAGGAAACTCGGTATGTAATGGGTGGTCACCCATCCACAGACCAACCTAGGCAAGCGCGGCTTAACCTAAAGATCGATCCGGGCGGCTGTTAGTACTTAGCCACGAGCTCCTCAAGTTTAAAAAAAAGTTTAAAAATATTCCAATGAACTAGTATTACCAATGTTTTCATTTATTGTCGTATTGTCGTCTCCACCTTGTGTAATAATATTATAATACATAGTGTGGAGTTATAAATATAAAATAGAATTCACTTCACTTTTGTTCAAAATAAATTTAATAGAAAAGAATATGTCGTTTAGAAAAAATAATAAAAAATATAGTGCTATATAAGAATAAATTTTCCTATTCGTGCACCTAGCATGTAATTGCGTATTTTTTTTAAAACACGAAATCCAAAATTAGTAATTTTTTGCAAAGAAGTACTTCTAAACAAAAAATCCTTTAACAATTTTAATTCTTATAAATAATACGATTACATGCTAGGTGCACGAATAGGAAAATTTATTTTTATATAGCACTGTATTTTTTATATTTTTTTTCTAAACATTATTCTTCTCTTCTTTCTTGCTCTCTCTCAATTAGAAGTCGAGTCATGGTAATTATTATTAGGTTTCTCGTTTTTAATTTTGGTATTTGTTAAAAAATGTATTAGTTTATTTTATTTGTATATAAGTATTAGTATCATTATAACTGCCTATATAAATTTTCGATAGCAAGAAATCATTTTATATATTTATTTTGTACCCTATCACAATGTTTTCTTATTCAACCCAAAGGTTGACTGGTAGAGAATGCCTTGTGGCATTAAGTCTGCCTATGTATCACTATTGTACATGAAGTTTAAATAAATAAATAATAAATAAATTCTTTTCTATTAAATTTATTTTGAACAAAAGTGAAGTGAATTCTATTTTATATTTATAAATCCACGATAGCTCCCAGTGTACCTGCACCCTTAAACATAATTCTGTATGCTAATTTAATTTTGACCCTAACTTTTGTTGTAAATCAAATCTAATAGGGTTTTAAAATTCAGAAACCTTACGAAGCAAAAAGGGTTATGTTAGGGTCCCTATTTTATATCAAAGTAGATATTTATTTGGCTCTCGTCCTAAGTAAATATTTATGTTTTAAGGTAAGATCGATTATTTTTGTGTAAGTACTAGATTTTAGTTACGATACTGTAAACATACTCGTTTGTTTAAATTTGAGATGTTAGAAAAATATTACAGTAGACAATTAAAAAAATATTCAAACACTGTTTTAAGCTTTCACGGTTTACAACTAAACTTATACTGTCACTTACGGGATATCTTCCGTGATTGTTCATTATTTTGAGCTCCCGATATTTCGGCGCTGTTGCAAGCGCCATGATCGCGGGTTGACTGGAGAATGCGGGTGGATGGAAAATAAATTGTTAAGAGCAGACAAATCTGTCCACTCTCTTTTTTTGTCGTTTGCTACGCATACTACTGGAACTCGACACTAACTCACGGCAAAACACACTCACAGTATCACCAGGCAAAATAATGAACGATCACGGAAGATATCCCGTAAGTGACAGTATAAGTTTAAAAAAATATTGAGTATCAAGGTAGTGGTGTATACTTAATCATCATCATAATCATCCACAGCCCGACTTCACCCACTGCCGGGTCTCTCTTTGCTTGTGCCAAGCTCCACGTTCTTGTGCCAGCCTCAACCAGGATATTCCCGCAATGGCAACAATGTAGTCTGCCCATCTCGCCGGCGGATGATCAACACTTCTCTTTCCATTTCTTGGACGCTACTCGATCACAGCTATACTCCACCTGCCATCGCCGTGCCGCGCTAGGTGTCCTGCCCAGCTCCATTTGATATACATAAAGGGTGTAACAATACCCTTAACGAAGACGACAGGTACTTGTTCTCCCAGTCTTTGCGATCATTTTTTTGTTATAGACTATACCTGGGAATTTTCTAGTTACGGAGGTACTATATTGGGGGTCCAAGTTCCAATTTTTTCGCAAGTTTTATTTTTTTTAATACATGTTTTTAATGTAGATTTTTACTTTACACACCTCCACGACCCCGTACTATTTAATCCATCCTTCAGCACAATGCTTTGAGTGCTTTCCATCGAGTCCTACCGTAAAACGTGAATTTTCAACCCAAAAAAAAAGTCGATTCCGAGCAATAATTTTTGCGTAAAGTTACTTAGTTTGATGTACAGAATGCTTGGTTGACGGCTATGTGAAGGGTCTGTTTATGGGCTGCGGGACTGTTCGAAAGAGATACCGTGGCCCTGGAACACAAAGGGCAGAGAAGGAACATGGATGGGTTTTAGTCAGTACAAGTCTGACACTCCCCTCCGCTCCGCCCAGAGTGGGGGGGGTCATTTGATGATTTCCCATCCGGAAAAAAAAAAAAAAAAAAAGGGTCTGTTTATACCCTGTATAGTATACTTGATACCTTTACAACATTACCAGGTCAAGTAGAGGTTACTGACTTGGTATGTCTACCTCGTAGGTCCAGTGGTCGCAAAATAATGCAAATGCTGAGCACGTAGGCCTAATTTCGTCCCACGAGGGCAATACCATTACATACCGAGTTTCCTCCGGGCCTCGGAAAGCACGTTAAGCCGTTGGTCCCGGCTGTCATTTGTAAATCTTTGACAGTCGTTGCGGCTCGAAAGCCTTACAACCATTACGGCCCAGTCGTCACAGAAAGGATGCCCGTTTCCCAGCTGTAGCAACATTATCGGTTGATTATGCGGAGATTCAGTCTTACCAAAGGGTATCGTATTACCGACTACTACCTGAGTTGTGGTGGTCAGATCGGCAGTCACTCCATGTAAAATACTGGTATTAAGCTGCATTCCATTACACTGGAAGCTGACCACAACATAGTTGGGAAAAGGCAAGCAGATGCTGATGAAAGGATAATCGCTATTAAAGCTTTCAACTGAATTAACTTAAGGTTTTTGGTAGCTGATGTCAATACAATACATTTCTGACGTTTCAGCATTGTTAAGGCTAATAGGAAAGCACTTGTGTTATTGAGAGTTTCATTTCGAATATGTATTTCAGAGCTCACTTTCTTCAGTGAAGGAAAACTTCGTGAGGAAACTAGCATGCCTGAGAGATATTTCTCGACGGCATGTAAAGTGAAGTCAGAGGCCCATGAGCGGCATAAAAACTCTGACACCAGGTTAGGCACTAACCACACGAAAAATACGATGATATTAGGGTTACTGATGGATTATTCTATTCTATTTACATAACCTAACACCTGACTGTATTTTGTAATTTGTAAATATAAATAACTTACACAAAGTTATGCACCTGGCTGGGTTCGACTTACTCTCGTAAGTCGGGGTCTCCACCACTGGGCCACCACTGCTCTCAAAACGGTGAAGGCAAACATCGTGAGGAAACCGGCATGTCCTAGAACCAAAAAATCGAAGACATGTGACATCTATAAACCCGCACTGGGCCCGCGTGGTGGATTATAGCCCATTCCCTCTCATAGAAAGGAAGCCTGCGTCCTAGCAGTGGGCACATTATTAGGCTGATTATGTTTTATGCTTACTGTATTTTGTATTTTATATTATTTCAAATACACTTTTCAAAAATATTTTGTTTTTCTTATTTAAATACATGCGAGATAGTATTTTATAATTTGTATTTTAATTAAAGCAAAGCATGTATTTTGCCCAGCTCTACCCACTTCTCTTTCCCCCTCGAGGAAAACAGGCACAATTTTATATATCATGATTAAGTATCTTTACTTCACCATAATTGAACCGGCGATGATAGTCCACTTTCAACTTAACGGTACGGTACGAGAGTTTACAAAAATGTGTTGAGTCATTCCTGCAGTGTTAGAATTCAAGTGATGTACGGACCTATGTTTGAGACGTAAGTAGGTCGTGAAGAATGAGATAAGGTGTGATGTCCAGTCACGAGCACCAGTATGTATGATCATCATCATTATTTCAGCCGAAAGACGTCCACTGCTGGACATAGGCCTCCCCCAATTGTATCTACATTGACCGGCGATAATATGTATACGCTTTTCTAAATTTAAAAGCTATTTTCGCGTGAACTAACTATTGTAACTTGGAGGATCTTTTTCATAAATATGAGTTTCAGAATACTGTGTCCGTAAGTACAAGAAATTTTAATCAGAACTGTAGGAGAAAAACACTTTTAAAAGTGCTAAAGTGTTTATAGTTTATTTATTTATTTATTTATTTATTTAGGTTAACCAACAATTGTTTACACAAAACATTTAACATTAAAGTTTCTTAATAGTACGTTTATAAGTACAACAATTTCTTACAGGCTAACACAACATGCACCAATTATGGTTATCAATATTATAACGTACGTTTTTACATATCGGTGTTCGTGACTTTATGTACATAGACTTTATGTGACGGAATGGATCGACATAGTTCATCTAAGACTCTTATGATGGGTGTAAAATTTCCCAAAAGGCACTTGTAATCACCTTCATTGCGATATTTTTTTTTCTAGACCATACCTAGGAACCTTCCAGTTACGGAAATATTGGGGGTCAAAGTTCTAAAACCCATTGACTCTTTGCCTGACCTGGAAATCGAACCCAAGACCTCATGTTTAGCAGTCGCGCGTGCGACCACTAGGACAGCGTTGAGATTTTGCGGACAGAAAATTCTAAAGACACTTTATCCAACCGTGCTAGTCAATACTATTGTATGATTAATTAAACACTATTAAATAAACTAAAAACAAACTATAAAAGAGCATCGAAAAGCTCCTCCTCAACGCTGTCATCTGGTAATGTGCCCAAGAGACTGGCGGTTTTGCCACGTTGTATGGCAACACTTAGCCTCAGGCCAAAGTAAAAGCCAGTCCTTAGGCCACGGGAAGCGTCAACTAGGTGTTTCGAAATTTCCTTAAACACTGCTTGATTGATTACGTAATACCCCTAGATTCACTAAATGTAAGAGACATTTAAAGCTCAAATACAATAAAATGGCTTCGAACAATGCAATAAAATTTTATGTTAACTCTCTAAAGATTTATTCAGACATAAAATATAGAATTTTACTCATAATAATTATAATGTTCTTTGTACATTTATTACAAGGGCTTTCTGTGAAGCTTTTGTTTTGAAAATGGCCTTTATTAATAGCAGCCTATAATAGTATTGTCCACTGCAAATTAAAGGCCCCATCTCACACAGAGAATGAACGAGCATTTACTATTGCTCACTACAACTATTTTGAGTGATTTCTTTTCGAAATTAGAACGGTGTCTCGTTGAGAATTCGCGATGATTTACTTTTAAAAACAAATGAGTTCGCTTTCGAATTATGTGCGCTCACTTGAGTGAGGTGAACTAGTGAACTTTACAGAATAGCATTTATATGACGATGCCATCAATGTTGTCTGTATGCATTCCTCCTAAATGGTTTTAAACCTATTTGATCATAACTATAGGGATTTGTTACACAATGTCCGGGTTGGCAGGCACACATTATACTCAGAGAGGGCGATCGATTGCAAATTTGAAACTTGAACTTGAGAAGCAATCGCTTTCGTATTTCTAGTCATTGTATATGTTACCGGCCAAACCCGATTTCAGGCCAAACTAGTTTGTCCTAGGCCAAACTAGGCACTCCGACCAAATGGGTTAGGTTAGGTTAGAACTGTGACCCACCACGCGTCAGCTGAGGGCGCATAGACGGCCGATGAGCCCCACAGCAAAGTTGGGCGAATTGTAATTGCTTTGTTTGTGTTAGTGTATCCTGACACGATAAACACGTGTATTGGTTTGGCCTAGGACAAACTAGTTTGGCCTGAAATCGGGTTTGGCCGGTAACATATACAAAGTGTAAGCGAACCCTACACGAAACCATTAACCAATCATTCTGTACATAAAACTAAGTAACCCTAAAAAAAAAATTGCTGGGAAACGACTTATTTTTTGGGTGTAAAAGTACGTTTTACCGTAAAACTCAATGTAACACTTTCAAAATATTGTGCTGATATTTAGCACCGGTCGTGGAGGTATTTAAAGTAAAGTAACCTTAAAACTAGTATTTTGAAAAAAACTTGTGAAAAAGTTTTAACTTTGACCTCCTGTCGCCGTAACTAGAAGTGAGTTATGGCCTTATTACACATATTAGATACTTACCGAATAGATTTGGTTGACGAGGAGCTCGTGGCTAAATAATAACAGCCGCTCGGATCGATCTTTAGGTTAAGCCGTGCTTGCCTAGGTTGATCTGTGGATGGGTGACCACCCATTACATATCGAGTTTCCTCCGTGCCCTGGAAAGCACGTTAAGCCGTTGGTCCCGGGTGTCATTTGTAGATCTTTGACAGTCGTTAGGTAGTCAGTGGCCCAAGAAGTCTGACAACCAGTCTTACCAAAGGGTATCGTACTACCCAGTACTAACTGGGTTGTGGAGGTCAGATAGGCAGTCGCTCCATGTAAAATACTGGTATTCAGCTAAATCCGGTTAGACTGGAAGCCGACCCCAATATAGTTGGGAAAAGGCTAGGCAGATGCAGATGATGATGATTTGGTTGACATAACCTATTCGGTATGTATGTCAATCTAATACAGTAATGACTTTTCCATCACCGTGAACACAGAGAACTTCACCCTGTCTGAGCCCTAAGAATGTGACCTCTAAACTGTAATTTTCGAGACACTAGTTTCCTAAGCTAACGTTAACATCGTTCTCACAAAGTAACACTGTCTCAAGAGGTGTCTTCATCCTTTGCGACACATTTTGTGACTGCGTTACGTTACATAGTACCACTTAAAGAGATATGTACAGAAGGACCGCTTCATGTACCAAGCGAAAATACACGCACACACAGACACGTTTGACGTACAGCGAGTGCAAGTGAACTCGCGACTGGCATTTGTTTGAGATCGCTGCACGTACGTGTGTCACGTATGTGTACAGATATGTAAGGAAAAGTTTGCGCTTCGGGAATTTCCGAAGGTCTTCGAAATTACGAAGACTCGATGATGAGATCTAATATCCTCCATATTAGATCTCATCATCGAGTCACACTACTACCATACCCTACCATAGTGTCACAACTATGGTAGTGCTTGTCTATTTTGTAATTTCATGATAGCAAAAGTTTTTTGATTTAAACTTTTGTTCCAAAACACTTTTGAACGACTTTTGTAGATAACGTGACTGAGATAAAAGTTCATATAAACGCACAAGAATAGACGCACTACTACAAAGCGCGGCAAGACAAAATAGAAGTTTCCGAGAAAGTTTTTAAAACGACACGGCGGCACGACGTTCGTGCTTGTTCGGAAATACGAAGTTTACCGAAGCGCATTTTTTTTCTGGTGTATCTATACGTGTGCTAGTTTTCAACTTTTCTATGCAACTGTAGTTCTTTCATAGTTATAATGCCTTGTGGCTGAACTGTAGCTTCCTATTTTTTTTTGACAATATAATTCAATAGTGACTGTAACTGGTCTATGTCATTTTCAGCATTACCCTTATGCCAATTAATCACCACAAGACGCAAAGACAAGGTATGTCAACCCTTCCCCTGCAAATTCTCTTTTACAAGAAGATTTCCTTGTTTCCAAGGTCCTCATCTCTATAATAACCTTAACAAAGTACTAGACTTCTACTCACTACCTAAAATATCACTCAAAAAGAAACTAAGTGATTGGCTACTAACAATTAACTACAACAATACAGAAAATTTATTGTTGACTCAATACAGTTCCCGTTAAACTATCCTATGCTCATACACATCCAAACTCATATACACACACATACACACACGCACGCACACACGTACACACACACTACACTACTCTGCTCATACCATATATTACCTTTGTTTTCATTCTATTCCCTTTCTAAATAGTTTATTTGCCCGTTTACTTATACTGCATAATGGACTAGTCATATTTTTTGTAAAATGGCATGTATGTACTAATTACAATTAAGAAACATCCACTAAAGGGTCGGGCCCAGCATCTTTAACACAAGTTGTCTTGACAACTTAGCAAAGGTGTTGGTGTCGCCACAATATTGTTTAATTTTCCTTAAATTGTATGTATTACATGTATCTAATGTAAAATGTTAAACTTGATGCAAATAAATTATTATTATTATTTCCTTTATTTATCTTTACACAAATCTTATACATTTTTAAATATTTCTTAAACTAAAAACAATATAAAAAAACATTTAAAAATATAAAAAATTGTAGCCCACCGGTATCGGGAACAGGGTCCAAGCTACCGGCGGTCAGGGCTCCAGAGAGAGGAACCTCCTGACAATACGAGCCGTGTCCAGGAGTACCGCTTTCTGAATCAAACCCTTGATCCAGCTGCCTAACGAGAGCCTCCTCAGGTATTGGTCGAGGCTCTTGGCAATTAAGCCATGGGCTGATACAACTATCGGCACAATGATCGCTGAGTCCACATCCCACATGTCGACAACCTCGTGAGCCAAGTCAAGATACTTGATTTGCTTATCTTTCTCGGCTTTCACGAGGTTCTCATCATGCGGGACCGTTATGTCTACAATCATTGCGCGCCGCTCTGACCGATCCACCACCACTATATCAGGTTTATTGGCTACAATAGTCCTGTCAGTGATGATGGATCGATCCCAGTACAATGTGATACTGCCATTTTCGAGAACTGGGTCGGGCACATACTTATAGTACGGTACTTCCGATTCCACAAGGTTGTATTTTAGAGCAAGTTGCTGATGGATAATCCTGGCTACAAGGTTGTGTCTATGCAAGTACTCTCCGTTAGCCAGACGAGAACACCCGGAGATAATGTGACGGATTGATTCGCCTGGACGGTGGCATGCCCGACATGTGTCAACCGTACCGTCCTTCACAATAAATCTCCGGTAGTTATTCGTCATCATAACTTCATCCATAATTGCACAGACAAAACCTTCGGTTTCTCCAAAGAGGTCCCCGGAACGTAGCCAGGCTACGGACGCTGGTAGGTCTACATCGGGCCCATGCAGCGCCCGGAAAAAGCGTCCGTGAAGCTCCTTACTCTGCCATACTTCCATGCGGTCGTTAGTGTCAAGCACTACAGGTTTGCGCCAGTTCTCTTTAGCCAAGGAGAGCGGGGTGAGCCCCTTGTCCACTGCAACCACATCTCGATGCATCCCCACGTCGGTTTCAAGGAAATATTCCCTGAGACTGCATATCTCGCGATTGTGAAGAGTCTTAGCGTTTAAAAAGCCTCGACCCCCACACCTCCGCGGGATATACAGTCTCATAACAGACGAACGCGGGTGATGCATTCGATATGCCGTCAACAATGTACGGACCCTCCTATCCAGGGTGTCTAGTTCTGTCTGAGTCCATTTGAGTATGCCGAAAGAGTACATCAGAACCGGCATGACCCAACCGTTGAAGGCACGCACCTTATTGCCGCCTGATAAAAGACTATTAAATACTTTTTTCAGACGGCCAAAGAAGCGCTCCCTCAACGATTGCTTCATGTCAGCAACATTGATGCCCAGCGCTTCCGACATACCCAAATACTTATAGGTTTCAGTTGCTGAGAGGGATCTAAGATTTATGGAATCCGAGAGCTGGGTTCCCACAGATTCCACAATCTCCCCTCGCTTTACATGCATGACCGCACATTTGTCCACACCAAATTCCATCCTGATGGCGCTACTGAAAGTTTCAGTTACTTTCAGTAGCTCCATCAGTTGGAAATCGTTGGGGGCAAAGAGTTTCAGGTCATCCATGTAAAGGAGGTGAGATATAACTTGACCACCTCTCCTCAACCGATAGCCTAGACCTGAATCCTCCAGCAGCGTGCTAAGAGGATTCAAGGCTAAGCAGAACCAAAGCGGACTCAAACTATCGCCCTGAAATATACCTCGCTCTATCCTTATCGGCTCGCTGTTCCTCTGGATTTGCCGACATCCCGGATAGCGAAGGACTGTCCTCCATTGCCCCATACATGACATCAGGAAGATGCGCAGAGTTGAATCAACTTTATACAACTCTAGCACCCTCATGAGCCATGTATGTGGCACCGAGTCATAGGCCTTCTTATAGTCTATCCAACATGTCGACATATCCCTTCGGGAACGGCGAACCTGTTGACTAATGGCCATATCAATGAGGAGTAGCTCCTTAGTACCGCGGGACCCGTTCCTACATCCATTTTGAGAAGCGGACATTACAGAATTGTCATCAATGTGTTTGTTAATTTTAGCTCTCAAAATGGATGTAAGAACTTTATAGACTGTCGGAAGACAGGTAATCGGTCTATAATTTTTGGGCTCCGCAGTACTACCCGATTTATGGAGCAGGTGGGTTATCCCTGTTGTCAGGAACTCTGGCAGCGACCCTGACTCTAAGGCTGACTGGAACAGGATCGCCAGGCGAGCGTGCGACCTTGTAAACCATTTAATCCAGAAGTTGTGCAGCCCATCCGGCCCTGGAGATTTCCAGTTAGGCAACGGACGGACTGCACGAACTACGTCTTGGGGGCTGATAGTGATTGCCCCCATTTCTGGTACTAGATCGCACGCTCGCTCGACCTCCCGAGTCCATTCACCCTCGGTATGGCTAACAGGCACCGACCAGATGCTGCGCCAGAATGAACACATGGCATCATCATCCGGCAGGCGCGTGTCAGCCACACCTTGGTCCGGTCGTTCCCAAGCCCTATAAACCCACCTTTCATCTCTTTGGAATGTGCGATTCTGAGTGTATCGGTCCACCCGCCGCTTATACCTACGAATACGGTTTGCCCATGCATAAACTTTCTGCTTCAGGAAGTCGATGCGCTCTGTGACACGGGACATGTAGTCTCGAGCACTGATATCAGTCCCCGAGAACGCCCGCCTCACAAAACGCATCACTCTAGGGCGAGTATTGCCCTCCCTGAAGCAGATCAGTTTGCCGATGAGTGCTCTGGCCTCACCAATACGTCGTTCAATCCTGTACTGCCATGACGGTACGGCTGGTTTAGGTCGTGTAGCTCTGTCATCAGAAAATTTGACATGAGCTACACGACATGCCGCTACAGCCGCACAATACAGGACTGAGTGAGCATCGGTGAGGTCTTCGCAGTTATCAAAATAGTTTGACAACTGCGAATCCAGAACAGCCACCAGCACCCTATTTTTGTTATGCATGGGCAAACGAGGTACGCGTGGTCTAAGATCAGGTTGCATGAACCGATATTCTCGAATCGCACCCTCCAAAGCACACCTCATTTCCTCATTGCACTGGGTACTTACATTAGTAACCATGTCATTACTCACGTTGTTATCGTGAGTTGGTATTATGGTAGACTGTGGTGGAACCACAGTCTGCGGCGGCGTGGCAATGACATGGCTACTCTGCATTTCAGTCCGCAAGCGATCAAGTACGGTGTCATCCAACATACCATTACGCTGGATGACTCGCACCTGATCCGACAGTCGTTGTGCCGACACGTTGACAGCTGGCTCAAGCACCTGAAACAGAGAGAGCATCCGAACACGGTACGCGGTCAGGTTGTTACCCCCCTCTGTAGCCCCATAGTATGCGCGCATGACATTTGCATTAATGGATTGCGTCCATCGCATGCGCGGCACACTACCGCCGGGAGCTGGGACCCTATCAGAGGCCGGTGGGCCTCGAGGTCCTAAACCGTCCGGCGGCCGGCGTCCTCCTCGTCGACGAACAGGTGGTGGCGTCGTCGGCGGAGAGAAATACTCGTCGCTCGAGCTCGACGCAACTGCCACGGCCGGTGTCACAGCACTCACGACGGGTCTGGATTCCGGCGGCGGCGAGGCGGAGCTGAGCGACGGGTCCGGAGGTGATAGGCGTGCGCGTCTTGCTGCTGATCTCGTCAACATTCTCTTGATTTCATTATTATTTTTATCTGTCCAATCTTATGTAGGTGACATACGTCATTCTTGATCACATTTTTTCTTTATGTGTTTATTGTTATAAAATGGCTTCATTTTACTATTGTTATATTAAGAAATGTAGGAATTATAATATATTAAAAGATTATTATTATAATTTATTTGGGGTCGGCACAGCATGTCTTCTTCTTCCATACTTCTCTATTACTCGTCATCTCAGCAGTCACCTCCTTTCTAGCCATATCATCCTTCACACAGTCCATCCATAGTTTCTTTGGTCTTCCTCTACTCGTATAGCCATCTTCATTCACACTCTATTTGGGGTCGGCACAGCATGTCTTCTTCTTCCATACTTCTCTATTACTCGTCATCTTAGCAGTCACCTCCTTTCTAGCCATATCATCCTTCACACAGTCCATCCAACGTTTCTTTGTTCTGCCTCTACTCTTATAGCCATCTTCATTCACACTCTATTTGGGGTCGGCACAGCATGTCTTCTTCTTCCATACTTCTCTATTACTCGTCATCTTAGCAGTCATCTCCTTTCTAGCCATATCATCCTTCACACAGTCCATCCATCGTTTCTTTGGTCTTCCCCTACTCTTATAGCCATCTTCATTCACACTCAACATTTTAGATTGTAACTGGCAGTGGCGAAGGGTCCATAGAACTCGATTCCTATCGGCTTCCCTTTGAAAAATGGCACAGTCAGTATTCTATAGACAAATAATATAATCGCATTAAAGATATGTACTCCAGCTTACCTCTTACAAAAATTGACCCTTCGCTACTGGTAACTGGTCTACGTGCAATAGATTATTTGAATTTGAGTTTCCTTCGTTTTGTTTTCGGTTTGTAGACCTTCTGTACTGTGTTATGACATAACTCTGCGTGTTCTACATACAGACGTACATAATAAAGTAGTTACATAAGTAGGACACAAGTTCTCGACGACAGTTAGTTATTTATACGATGCGTGTCGTGTTACCTGCAAGATGGAGAATGTTTCGCAAGCCAGCTTTTATGGTATTATTTATGAAGGATTCTTTGAACAGGTTGAAAGCCTGGTCATTTTCTGACCAGTAAATCAGTTTGCAGTTTTGAGTAGCTATTTAGTTCGGATTTATCTCACGGGCACCATATAATACCAGCTTATTACTGTCCCACCGTTGAGCAAAGAATTGTTCACATACAGAAAAGGCACGAGCATGGATCACCACCTTCGCTCAAGACAGGTTGGCCTGAAACAGGATGCAGCTGAATACCAGTATTTTATTTATTTATTTACGAACTCTTACCTACAACTACCATTACAGATCTGCGATCCTATGCGATAGAGTGCACCTTACATGCTAAATCCTTAATCTACATCCTATTAAATTACATAGCATAGCATAGCATACCATATCCAAGATCTTAAACTACATCTAAATAATATATTATATATAATGCAGATTTTGCGAATTCACTCAAGTTGCAACACAATACATCAACCCTCTCGTGTGAACCTCGTTCATCACACGCATGGCTCTAATGAGAGGAGTCATCGCCAGTAAGTAATTTTAAGTAATTCTACATGGAGGGACTGCCTGTCTGACCTCCTCAACACAGTTAATACTGGGTAATACTTGGTAAGACTGGCTGCCTGACCTTCGGGTCTCTGACTACCTGTAACGTCTGTCGAAGATCTACAAAAAAAAATACAGTCGGTCACCCATCCACGGACTAACCTTGGCAAGTGCGGCTTAACCTTAAAGATCGACTCATGTAGCTGTTATTATTACAGAGCTCCTCTGTTCAGTGAAGTACAACCGTATCCATGACGTCAGAATCAATAATTTCTGTCTGAAAACACTACAGTTCATTAACCTTACATGAAATTAATTTGGGTCAAGCTTTATTGCGAAATGCAATTATGTGGAGTCGTGTTATTTCGTTAAGTAAATTCATGGAATGAGAAAATTGTGCGAAATCCATTTTGGATTTATTTATTGGCTTCGTAGTGAATGTGTTAATAAAACTGAAACTACTTTGTCACTGTTTGTCGTGATGGCCCAAATAATAACAGCCGTTTGGGTCGATCTTCAGGTTAAGCTGCGCTTGCCTAGGTTGGTCCGTGAATGGGTGACCACCCAAAACATACCGAGTTTCCTCCGTGCCTCGGAAAGCACTTTAAGCCGTTGGTCTCTACTGTCATTTGTACATCTTTGACAGTCGTTACAGGTAGTCAGTGATCTGAAATTCTGACAACCAGTCATACCAAGGGGTATCGTATTACCCATTATAGACCGACCGCTTTAATGAGTCCTCGCGAAGGGATCAATTTAAATGTAATATTCTGAAGGTTGATCACGTATTGGTTCAATTAGTATCGTAATACCTACGTGGATTATGGTTATTTTAAAGCAAATAACCTGTGGGATATTGTTAGAACTTTGTGTACGGTCGGCCTATAACTGGGTTGTGGCGGTCAGATGGGCAGGCGCTCCATGTAAAATACTGGATATCGGTGAAGGAAAACATCATGATGAAACCTGGACTTATAATCTACAGTACCCATTGCTAAATGGCCAAGTTTATCTTCTAAATCTCTCCACTATTGGCGATTTTGTGTCATGTCTATCCAGTTTCGTCTTACATCATCATCATCGTCATATCAGCCCGGAATCACCCACTGCTGGGTACAGGCCTCCACTTTCTTCTGCCAGACTTCCCGGATCTGTGCGTCCCTTATCCAGGTGTTTCCCGCGACTTTGACGATATCTTCAACCCAGCGAGCTTTAAGACGGCCCTGGTTTCTTTTGCCAGACCTTGGTCACCACTCGGTCAAAGCCTTGTTCCATCAGCCATCTCCGCGTCTGGATGTCCTGACCAGGTCCACTTGAGAAGCACCGTCCGTTCCCCGACGTCGTAGACTTTCGTTCGGCGGCGGATTTCGGCGTTACGCACTCGATCTAAGAGGGTTATTCTGAGCATGGTTCGCGCCATGGCCCTTTGTGCCATTCGTACTCGGTGGACAGTCTCCTTTGTGTTTAGTTATTGTTGGCAGGACACATTGGTTCAAAAGGCGGATTTTTAGGCACTCGTCTTATATACGACTTAAGCATAAGCTTAATCATAATCAGCCTTTTAATGTTCCCACTGCTGGCACGCAGGCCACCTCTCTATGAGAGGGAATGGACTATAATCCATCACGCGGGTTGGTAGATGGCACATGTCTTCTAATTTTTTGGTTCTAGGACATGCCGGTTTCCTCACGATGTTTTCCTTCACCGTTTTGAGAGCAGTGGTGATGAAATAACTTACACAAAGTAATGCGCCTGGCTGGGTTCGAACCCACGACTTACTACTCGTAAGTCGGGGTCTCCACCACTGGGCCACCGCTACTCCGACTACATACGACTTACTATCGAATAAATCACACACTCCTCCATTTACGACTCACTCAACTTTACTACACACTGTACATTTGTACCCTAACACCACCCTGTACTACTTAATTGCATTTTGCTATAAAAGCCTGACCCAAATTGACGCGACATGCTTTAAGTAAACACGCTGTATATAGTCCGTTTCGGCACACACTGTATATGGGTCGAGTGCTCATTGGTCAGTTATACCCGTCAGGATTCGTGACGTCACGTCAGGTCGAGAGGTCAACCGAACGTTTCGCTATTGAAGTTTATTTTTCGATTTAAAATTCGAGTCAAGTGTGTATCGGGAAAATATTTGGTTTTCGTATTTATTTGATTGAAAAGCTTATATTCAGTTGTGCGTATACTTAAAAAGCGTTATATTTCCATTCTTAAATTACCACTAAGGTGATTTTTTCTTCATAATAAAACTGCTTACATAAATTGACGCCTACATTTAATTATCGGTGGCCAGAGAGTAACAGTAGAACAGTGGAAATCATGTTTTGTCCTACTGTCCGCTATTCTTTTCTGATTAATTTCGTTGCGTGATCCAAGACAATTAAATTGTTTCCCCGGGACTTCATCGAATGAGTGTATCTATTTATGTAAATAATACGGCTAAAACGAAAAAACCAAAAATATATATTGAAATACTCTAACGAACGACTCATGAAATCTGTTCTCTTCCTGCCTAGTTACAAACTTCATCGAACTCGTCGTCGCGCTTGCCGTCTGCTACGTGCGTTTTGCCACGGTAACGGTACATCACGTATGAGGAAATAAAACAACAAAAATTTTTGGATTCCCATAACATTACTGAAATAATTTCTTGTAACGGTCATTAGTCTGATATACTGAATTCACCCGATCAGTTTGTGGAGGGCTGTCCCTTACACCTGTATTAAAATCCTTCATGATTTAGATATTTAAGTGTTTGCAAAAGTGAGTCACAGATAAAAGCTACTTTTCATATAAACAGACAATAGACTAACATGTCGCTATGATTAAGCCATATTTCAGACCCTCGTTATTATTTAGTTACGTACAGTTAGGTTCAATGTTATATTCTGATATGATTTGAAGTAATAGTCGGTATTATAGGTCTTTGGGGACCTAACTGAATCCGCATAAGGTCAATGATCTATATAGTACTGGGTTCACTAAAACAGTTTTTATGGTCTATGCTTTTAAAAGAAAATGGAACTGTGATTAGTTCTTGGCCTGTTATGCAATGGCCGTTCACGCTGTCTCTTACACCCTGATTACCGAGCCCAAATAAAAACTACTGGCTGCTGCTCCTGTCAAATTCCTGGTGAAAAAAAATATAATATCACTTTGCCCGACTGACAGACCCCAGACCTCTGGCTCAGAAGTAGCTTTTGCTACCACTACACCAACGAAGCAGACATATTTTCCCAACTAACTGTTGTTCCTGACCTTCGTTCACGTGAAATTATTATTTAAAAAAATCCCTTTTTGTATCGTATTTTTTTACCAATATCAAGGGTTTTTATTTTTTTGCACGGAACCCTAATTATTTTTCTAAAATAAAAGTAGTTAGTATCTACCTGTACCTTATAATATCAGCTACCTGTCAGTAAAAGTCTTGTCCAAATCAGTCTAGCCGTTTTGGAGATTCGCTCGAACAGACAGACACACAGACAAAAAATTAAAAAAATGTCTTCTTGTTAAAAGTGCCAATACATTTTCATATTCAGTCAGTAAAAACCTGTCATTTTGATAATACAAACAGACACTTCAATTTTATTTATTTGTGTAGATGTTTAAATAAAGGAACACTAATTATAATCTCCTTTCTTTCTTTATCGTGTGGTTAGTTCCTAACCTATAATCTCTAATTGCCTTTAACATTCTCACCCTTTAATGGCGAGAGTCTGCCGATCCAATTTCGGTTAAACAACGGTTTAGTTAAACGGACGGATTCAACGGTGCGTTCGGGCTGTGGTCGGCATCCCGTTTACCACAGCTGTGACTATAGCAAGCTACGACTTGTATTTGTCTGTGAATTTCTAGTTTTGAAAGGCCTTTAACTCAACTAAAAAATGTGCTTTTTAACACCATTTTAGTAGTTTCACCTGTAACAAAATGTTAGAAGTTAAAATTGACCCGCTTCCTGGTTTCCGATTGAGCTGAAATTTTGCATACATGTTTAGTTTGGATGACAATGGATTGTAAGCTAAGTAACATTATTCTAAATCTAATATGGCGGACTCCCAAAGATGGCAGACTAGTTATTTTTTATGCATTCCCATGATATATGGATATCAAACGTTCGTGTTCCACGCGCACCTCAAAGAGATGTCAGCAACAAGGAAGGGGTCCGCAAGGGCCGATGCCTGCCAGGGCTGCGGGACTGTTCAAAAGAGAGACCGCGGCCCTGGAACACAAAGGGCAAAGAACGAAAAAGGGAGAGTTTTTGGTCAGTACAAGTCTGACACAAAAAAAAGGGTTTGCTGAACGTAAAATGACGTTACTGTAAAGCGTCTTTTTTATTTACTTTTTTAATTATTTCCTTTTAGCGCCTTTAATTTTTTTTTTTTTTTTGGTACAATATATTTTTAGCTGTTCAATGTTTTGAAATTGAATAATAAAAAAAACATAGTTTTTTTATTTTCTCCAAAAAAATTTGCTAAGAACTAAAATTACTTTCAGTTAAACACATTTAGACACCCACTGGACACTTCTGCCTACCCTTTTTCCAAATACAGTCGTAATGCTATGTTGCTACCTACAAGCAAAGCCTCTGACTTAGTTTTCCAACTATCTTTAATAGTAATTATGCATACCTACCAACTCAGGTATGGAACTAAGTAAGTTCTCATACGAGCTTGTTAATTACGCTGTTGTTAGCAAAGTTGACGATGTAAGTGTGCTTATGTACACACGAAAGTCCTGCATTGCGTAGTAATTTACATTTCTGTACCCCACTGAATATTTTGACCTACAAAGGGTGTAAAAAGACCCTAAACGAAATCGAAAGGCACTTGTTCTCCCCGTCATTGCGATAATTTTTTTGTTCTAGACCATTCCTGGGAACCTTCTAGTTACGGAGATATTGGGGGTCAAAGTTCCAACTTTTTCACAAGTTTTACATTACAAACATTTTTTTTTTTAAGTAAATGTTTGTAATGTAAGATTTTTACTTAAACCACCTCCACGAACACCCCTTACAATTCAATGCAACCATCAGCACAATGTTTTGAGTGCGTTACATTGAGTCCTACCGTAAAACGTGATTTTTGACCCCAAAAAAAAAGTCGTTTCCCAACAAGAATTTTCGCGTAAAGTTAGTTAGTTTGATGTATTTAATGTATGGTTGACGGCTTCGCTGGATGCGAGACTCACGGGACCGGTCAATGTGGCGACACTTGGAGGAAGTCTACGTCCAGCAGTGGACGTCTTTCGGCTGAAATGATGATGATGAAAATGATGACGGCTTCGTGAAGGGTCCGTTTACACCCTGTATACGGATCGGAATGCTGGGCTGTGAATGAAGAAGGTGGATAAAAAAATATTGCATGTAGCGGAGATGAGAATATTGAGGTGGATGTGTGGTGTGACAATAATGGATAAGGTAAGAAACAGTATATTAGAGGAAGTTTGAAAGTTGCGCCAGTTACAGAAAAGTTGAAAGGGAATCGACTATCTTGGTATGGACATGTGTTGAGGAGGGACGAATTGCATGTGACTCAAGGAGTGATATTTACTTTGTCTCAACATGACGTAACTATCTAAGCTGGGCGTCGGGGGTCACGTGGTGGCTTCCGACCACCGTTGGCGCTGGCCTGTGGACGGTGAGTTATGGGCTAGCTCGCCGTCCGGCCGTCTTATGACGACAGGCCGTGTCGACGGCGCGTTCGTGTTCCACAAGCGCCTCAGAGAGAAGTCAGCAATCAAGTAGGGGTTCGCTTGGGCCGATGCCTGCCAGGGCTGCGCGACTGTTTGAAAGAGATACCGTGGCCCTGGAACACAAAGGGCAAAGAAGGAACATGGATGGGTTTTAGTCAGTACAAGTCTGACACTCCCCTCCGCTCCGCCCAGAGTGGGGGGGGGGGGTCATTTGATGATTTCCCATCCGGAGAAAAAAAAAAAGCTTCTGTTTTTCAATTTTTGGTTTATACCATATCTTTTAAACCACAATGTTATGTAATATTTCCTCAACTTTTTAAAGTAAAAAACGGTATTTTTCTTATTTATTTTTTGTACTCTATCACAATGCTGTCCTATTTGACCCAAAGGTTGACTGGTAGAGAATGCCTTGTGGCATTAAATCCACCTGTGTACCACTCTTGTACATGAAGTTTAAATAAATAATAAATAAAGTTCAAATAACTAGACCACATCTACTCCACTCATATCTACCTTCTAAATACCTTCATGAAAGGAACTGGTTCACTAACAGCCACCTAGATAACCCAATCTGCAAGGTTAAGCCAGGCTTATCACATTCATTCCATGGGTAATCATTCTGGACACAACAAGAGCTCTACGTGCTTTGAAAGTCAAGCACCTCTAAGCACAACACAGAAGTACTATCCTCTAAACATCACTTCGAAATTCGAACGGTGTCTCGTTGTGAACCCGCGATGATTTACTTTAAAAACAAATGAGTTCGCTTTCGAATTGTGTGCGCTCACTGGAGTGAGGTGAACTAGTGAAATTTATAGAATAGCACTACTGTATTCTTGCCCTGTAATTTAAGTGTCGGTTGTTATCTACGAAATTAAATCTAGAATAAATCTGCCTGGCTTTTTCCCAACTATGAATCTGCTCAAATCAACTTCTAGTCTAATCAGAAACTCCTGAATATCATTATTGTATACAGGTTATCAGTAAGTCATGGGTTCGAACCCAGCCAGGCGCATTACTTTGTGTAAGTTTCTTCAACACCGCTGCTCTCAAAACGGTAAAGGAAAACATCGTGAGGAAACCGGCATGTCCCAGAACCAAAAATTCGAAGACATGTGACATCTACCAACCCGCACTGGGCCCGTGTGGTGGATTATAGCCCATTCCCTCTCACAGAGAGGAGGCCTGCGTCCCAGCAGTGGGAACATTAATAGGCTGATTATGCTATTATGCTATACAGGTTATAAACGGACCCTTCTCGAAGCCGTCAACCAAGCATTTTGTACATCAAACTACGCAAAATGTATTGCTGGGAAACGACTTCGTTTTTGGCACTCAAATACACATTATACAACATGTAACATAATTAACGCACATCCTGAAATTAGTTTGTTCAGAATCGTTTACTGAATCGATTTCTATAATTTTTATGATAGGTATTTTTTTTTCCCAAAAATAATTAAAACTACGTAAATTACAGTAAAAACTCGTTAACTCGTTTCGAACGCGAGCGAATACCTACTAGGCTAACAAGACCCTCATACCTACGTGTGCGACTGTCTGCGTTCGTGGATTTGTACTGTGACCACAACATTCTTCCGGAATTATTATAACTAAATCAATCAATAATCAATGCTCATTTATATTTAACTAAAAATTCAGTGTATGTATTATGATTATAACATAATATACTAATTGGGGTGTCTGAGGGTGTGCGTTAATTACGTTACATGTTGTATAGTACGGCGGTCCTGGATGTATATGAGGTCTAACTATTCATACACGAAATATTTTCAGGGAATCATCTTACGGCTATAACAAAGCCATTTCAAGGGATTTTTTTTTTATCTGAGTACATTTTTTATAAAAAATAAATAATTTAAAATTACTTGACCCACAAAATAAATACTGGCTCCTTATTTTTAAGCATCCATTACGCTAGTTTACTACGTCGTATTTACCTACTGTCATTGTTAGAATATGGGAGTAAAGGTTTTATGCAAAAAGTCTCAAAAAATTTTAGAATTATAATAATTTCGTACAAAAAAAAATACTCAGATATTTTTTTTTTTCCTTGCTATGGCGACTTTACGACTTATAGATGTTACTCTTAAAATATTTCGTGTATGAAAAGATAGACCTTATATAAACATTTTATTTTAAAAAATCTTGTATAAAGCTGGAAGTTTAACCTCCAATATCTCCGTAACTAGGAGGATCCCAGTTAGGTTCCAGAACAAAAAAAATATAGCAATAACGAGAAGAACAAGTGCCTTTCTGTTTCGTTTAGGGTTTTTTACACCCATTATGTATAAAGTCACTACCTATCTGACCTTTATAATCCAGTTACTGGCAGTATACTGATTATAGAAGGGTATCGGACTACCGGTATTCCCCTCGGTAAGACTGGTTGTCAGTCTTTCGGGCCCGCTTTCAACCATTAACTCCCCGAAACGTAAACTTATCTACAAACGACAACCAGGATCAACCGTGTAACGCACTCTCACAGGCCCTGAAGCGTCTCGGGAATGGTCACCCATCCATAAACTGACCTCAGCCAGCGTTGCTTAACCTTCGATCAGCCCGTGGAGCTGTTATTATTAAGCCACGAGCATACACGACATAAATAGTAGTTGTGTGCAAACGACACGAACAAATAGTTTACCTAACTCTGAACCCCCGATCAATCAGGCGGTTGTGTCAATGGGCGCCGTCGACTGCAGACAATGCGAATGCTGAGTTTCGAATGATGTCGGTTGAAAGGGGACAAACGTCGAACTTGTGAAAGTAAAAATCGCTGGTTTAGTGGTCAATGTTTTTGGGAAACCGTTCATGTTAAAATACATAACATAACATAAGAAGATGTGGACAGGTATTGGTATTACTGGTATTCAGCTGCATCCGGTTAGACTGGAAGCCGACCCCAATATAGTTGGGAAAAGGCAGATGATGATGATGATGATGAAGAAGATGTGAACGTGGACGTGGTCGTGAAAAGTATTGTTAAGTTTTTGCCTCAGTAATTTCTCAGTAGCAGCCACGGAGTCATGATTTGTGGCCGATTGATGGCAATAGGCCCGCCCCTTATTACATGGGACTTAACCGTAACTGACTATATGTGGGTGTACTTTTCGGTATGCCTCTGCCTAACACTTCAGGGATTACAGGCCTGATGTTATGTTATTTTATGAATCGTTTAAAACCAGCTGTTATCTGAGTTCCATCGCCCTCGTTACCTGTACAGTGTAACTCACCAATTATCGCCAAAAAATAATTGCCGGAGTTAACGAAGTAAATAAACGAGCCATCATGTTAATTTGCTAAAAAAATACGCACTCCAATTATCTCGGCAATATTCCTAATTGCTACATATATTCTGCGGAGGCTATCGATCTTAAGGCCGTGACAGACGCTCGCGGTTCAAATATTATTTAAACGGGTCTGATAAATAACGATGAAGGTAAACATCGTGAGGAAACCGGCATATCCTTAAACCGAAAATTCGAAGACATGATGGTGACATCCAACCTGAACTGAGCCCGCGTGATGGATAACGGAACCATCCTTTTAGGAAACCTCTCTTAGAGTGCCTGTGTCCCAGCGCTGGGAACACTACAGGCTGCTAATAGATCTAACTCAAATATGTTAGATTCAGCTCCTAGTCTAACTGGATGCAGCTGAATACTATTATTTTACATAGAACGCTAAATAATAACAGCCGCTCGGGTTGATATTTAGGTTAAGCCGTGCTTACCTTGGTTGGTCTGTGGATGGGTGACGACTCATTAGATACCGACATTCCTCCGTGCTGTCGTTACAGATAGTCAGTGGCCCGAAAGTCTGACAACCAGTCTTATCAAGTGGTATCGTTTTACCCAGTACTAACTGGGTTGTGGAGGTCAGATAGGCAGTCGCTTCATGTAAAATACTGGTACTCAGCTGCGTCCGGTTAGACTTTAAGCCGACCCCAAGGGAAAAGGCTAGGCAGAAAATGATGCGCGAAAGAAAAATAAGGCGCGCGCGTGTCATTAGTCGCTAGTCGCTCCGCCCAAAGTCGTGGATAAGGCCTTATGAAGTTATGTAGTTACACTAGACCATTCCAAGAATGAGTGACGTCAAATATACAATGGAACGTAATTTCTGTTTCCTGTACATTGGCTTTTATTATTTGTTTACGTACAGGGCCCTTGTTTTTATAGTCTGTGGTAAGGCTGTGTGGGGTAGTAAGTTAGGCGGGAGCTGAAGCGATAGCTAACTTCTGAAATTTAAAGTAAAATAAGTAAAGATAATACTTTCGTAAATTTACCTCGATGAAGAAATTAATCGTAAATTTACCTGAAGTCAGTCTGCTGTGCTATTTACAGAATAGCACTGAAGACAGACTTCAAGTTCACTTGGAACCTCACTCAAAAGAGCACACACAATTTGAAAGCGAACTCATTGGTTTTTAAAGTTAATCATCGCGGATACACTACACGGAGATTCCGTTCGAATTTTGCAGTATTTATTTATTAGGCTTCTCAACAATGAGTACACTGTTACATTATGATTTGTACATCGCGAACTTAAGTCTAAGCGCCTCATCACTTACAGAAAAGCACAGCAAGCACTATATTATGCGCGGATAATTACACAATTAAATAATTAAAATAACTAAAACAAGAATAAAAAATAAAACTATTAAAACTTAATTGATTACATTGTATTGCTTAGAGAACCATTGTTCTCTGCTATCATAAACGACCCTTATTCTGTAAATTGGTTCTTACAAACACTTTTAGGTATTCGTCAAAACTTACATAAAAACGGTATCAGGACACTAGCGCGAAAGACATTTGCGCGAAGGACACTTGCGCGAATCCACATGCGCGAAAAGACATATGCGCGCATGGAGTTTTGGGCGATTAGACTTTTGCGCGAATGGACCTTTGGGCGCTTAGACAGTTGCGCGCATAGACACTTGAGCGAATGGACTTATGCGCGAACGGACATTTATGCACAAAGACACATGCGCGAAAGGACTTATGCGCGAATGGTTAGGTTAGGTTAGCTGTAGAGTAAACATTACACTGAGGTTCTTCTAAATCGGAATCGATTGATTAATCTTTTTTGAACAAAGTAACAAGAATGTTCTATACATCAATATACATTTGTCATAATAGACATTAAAACAACTGAATGACCTTAAAAATCGACATTAATGAAACCCAAAAGCTTGAACAGAGAGTAAAATTATTTTGTTCAAAATCGATATTGTAAATCGATTAAACAATAATTATATCTGGCAACACTATTCATGGTAGATACGAAAAAATAATTTGACATGTTTCTCGGGCAATGTTGCCACCTCTCTCGCTCTATCTCATTGAAAATAAGATTTAATATGATGTTATGTTTACTCTACAGATTAACCGTAGCCAGTCGCGAGTAAATCTAGTCGCGGAAGTGTCCTTTTGCGCAAAAGTTCATTCGCGCAAAAGTCTAATCGCCCAAAAGTCCAAGCGCGCATGTCTTTTCGCGCAAGCGGGTTCGCGGAAGTGTCCTTCGCGCATATGTCTTTCGCGCAAATGTCCCAGATCCCATAAAAACTAGTAGAGATCGATGTTTTTAACCGACTTTAAAGAGGAGGAGGTTCTCAATACGTCGGAATCTTGTTTTATGTATTTTCACCGATTATTCGAAGACACCTGAACCGATTTGGAAAATTCTTTTTTTGTTTGAAAGAACCCAACTTGCTCCCATAGAAATATTGTTAAGCAAATATTTTTATAGGATATTACAACTAAAAGTGGAAGAATAAAAAAACTTATTTGCAATAAATAAAACCGACTTCAAAAACACAAAAAAAGTGAAAGATAACTTTAGCTTTAGAATCCGGTGACCAAAAAACTAAATCAAACAAACAAAAACCGACTTCTGAAGCTAAAGTTATTTTTCAGTTTTTTGTGTTTTTGAAGTCGGTTTTATTTTTTGCAAAAAAGTTTTTTTATTTATCCGTTTTCTCTGAAACGAATCAGATATCTCCGAAACAAGGTTAGAGACTTTAAAATCCAGACATATTAGTAGTGTTTGATCAACGTTATCGCTCTTCCTATCACTATAGCCTAGCCCTAATAGTGAAGGATTTGTGGGGTCACTTACTTTTATTGTAAGAAATGTGTGTCAATGGTCGCTATTGTTTTCTATTATATTCCCGTGTTTAGCCTGAGGGTGAAATCCTAAAACAAAACGTTGTTTACACTTTATTTGTTGTTCTGAAATCTAGGGTGAAAATAGTTGGACCGTTTTTTGTGTCTTTTTTTCGTGTTGTTGAGAATAAATGAATTTTGTTTTGCGAAGGAATTCCGTAAATGAATATTGATAGAGAATATTTTTTTTTTTGATTTCTGATTTTACTTTTGTAAATAGCCGTAGGTTCCTGCTGTCATTTGCAGATGTTTGTAACGGGTGGTTTAAGCAGTGATAGCCTAGTGGTGTAACCGTCATGCTGCCAAGTTATAAGTCTCGAGTTCGAACCCAAGCCACGCGACTCTGATTTTTTGGTTTAATGTGCGTATTGTATAAATATTACGTGCCTCGGTGAAGGAAACATCGCGAGGAAACCAAAGCTGCATGCCTGAGAGATTTTTCTCTATAGCATGTTAACCCAAGTCAGAGGTCTATGGGTCGCATAAAAACTCTGACACCAAGTCACACGAAAATTAAAGACGCGTTGTCAAAATCCCGAAAGTCTTCCAACCTGTCTAACTCACCAAGGAATATTACAAAATAGGTTGAGGTTAGACAGTCTGTCGAGCCATGTTAAATACCGGTATTCAGCTACATTTGGTAAGGCTGAAAACTGTTCAGAAAAGGCAGAGTAGATGTAGGTCTCTCTAACAGAAGTGAAAACTATTCCCGACAACATAACATAACATCGCGCCTGTAATCCCCGAAGGGTTAGGCAGAGGTGTACCTAATACACATTTGGCCAGTTATGTTTAAGTCCCATGTAATAGGGGGCGAGCCCATTGCCATCAACCGGACACAAATCTAAACTCCGTAGGTACTACTGAAAAATTTCTGATGGAGAAACTCAATAACACTTTACCTAACCCGGGAATCGCACCCAAAGACCTCATGCTCAGCAGTGGCGATTTCAACTGCTAGACGAACGAAGTCGACCCGATAGTTGGGAGAAAGTTTCTCCAAAATATCCCATTTCCGGACAAAGGACCTAAAGATTATAAATAAACATAGACTCATTTAGCTTTCCCTTCTTGACAATAAGACTAACATCCCCAAACTCAAAAGGGATAGAATAATAAAAGGGCTAAAAGTAAACGATTGGCTGAAGAGGCTGAGCCTAAAATAGATGTAAGTGGAATTATCGCACATCACTTCGAAATTCGAAAGGTGTCTCGTTGAAAATCCGCGATGATTTACTTTAAAAACAAATAAGTTCACTTTTGAATTGTGTGCGCTCACTTGAGTGAGGTGAACTATAGTTGCTGTCAGTTAAGATGGCAATAGCGGTCATTGCCCTTTCCCTGATATATCTTTACACGAACTGAAACCATAAACCGTGTACTTATCGTTTCTTCTGTTAATGTTTAGGATCACAATCAATGTCAATTCAGGGGCTATTAACAGGTTTGTATACGTTTTTTAAAGAAGAGATTCAACTAATGTATGTGGTTCAATGACCGCTATTGCCATCTTAACTGGCATCAACTATAGTGAAGTTTACAGAATAAAACTAACATTAACACCATCATCATCTGCCTCGCTTGTTCCCAAATACGGTGACTGTACTTCCAGTCTTACTGGATGCAGCTGAATGCCTAAAGCTCGCCTACTTAGTAATAAGAAATATAAATGCCGGTTTCTTCACGATTTTTTCCTTCCCCGTCTTGAGAGTAGGGGTGATGAAATAAATTACGCAAATTAAAGTTATGGTCGGAATTCGAAACATCAACTTCGTAAGTCAGGCCATTACCACTATTCTTTAAAAAAAATGAATATATGTTGCCATTTTCTTAAGAGATTCCAAGTAACTTTTATCTTAATTTTTAATATTTTTATACGCAAACACTGCGTAGGGAACCCCCCCCCCCCCTCCCTGTCCTGTTTGGTTAAGACTTCCGGTGTACTGAATCGGAAGGTCACAGGTTCAAACCCTGCTTGTACTTCTTTCTATATCAAAACAACTTTTATCTTGTTTTTGACATGGAAAGAAAAATTCGAGTGCGAGCAGGGTTTGAACCTGCGACCTTCCGATTCAGTACACCGGATGTCTTAACCAACTAGACCATCGCACCCCGCTCACAGTTCTCGAAATTTTCGTTCCATTAATAACGTCTTACGGTGACGTTAGAAAATATTAAAAATTAGTTTGGTATGGCGACTTCTATACAACATTGATTTGACTGCAATGTCAACGTGTTGGTTTAAGTTAGTTCGATACTTTCTTAAATAGATGGCGCTAACGTCACCGTAAGACGTTATTAATGAAACGAAAATTTCGAGAACTGTGAGCGGGGTGCGATGGTCTAGTTGGTTAAGACATCCGGTGTACTGAATCGGAAGGTCGCAGGTTCAAACCCTGCTCGCACTCGAATTTTTCTTTCCATGTCAAAAACAGCTATGTTCCCTACGCAGGGTTTGCGTATAAAATATTAAAAACTTTTATCTTTGTTAATAACGGTGTAGTGGAATATTGTTGCAAATTCCGCTTTGCATTCTGTCCGCCTGGTGTTCAAAACAGTCGCCTTTTACAGCTGATACAGATTTGGCGAAGCGCTGTTCTGACCGGTTTTCCATGCTAAGCAAATATCAACATTACACCTTTTAAAATAAAGTCAAATATACCCATGTCCATATACCCTCAGACTTTAGGAAGTTTATTTGTTTTTAACTTTATTTCAGTCAAGTCAAGGTTGATTTTTGCTATGCTGAAAATTGCGCTGTTTTGCGTATTACCAGGTCTGTGTTCGCCTTTAGTAGAATAGAGAATTTATGTTGTTTTCAAGGGTCATAAATTTAGTGGTTTGAGGCCAGCGGAGTTTCAAGTAACGGAGTTTCTGAAGGAGGAGGAAAATAATCGTCATCGTTTAAAATGATACTGGTGGTATTTGAAGGTTTATCGCAATAAGTGTTTTTAATTTAGACGCTTTTAAGAACTTAGTAATTAATATACTTCATCTATATTAACTAACAAGTCTGTAGAAAGTGTTATGATAGACTGTAGCTTATGCCCGCGGCTTCGCGTGGATTTCGGTAATTATCCCACGGGATCGTATACCGAAATAAAAAGTATTTTATGTGTTAATGCAGGTTACAACCTATCTATGTGCCAAATTTCATCCAAATCCGTTCAATAGTTTTCGCGTGAAAGAGTAACAAACGTTCATCCATCCTCACAAAACAATATTAGTAGGATAAAAAGACCGCTACTCGAAATACCAATTATAATCAAAATTCTATTTTCTTTCAGGCACAAATCTCGATCTAGATATGGATTTAATAGGAGCCCGAGAGACCTATAACACCGACTATTACTTCAAATGATATCTGATTATAAAATTAAACCTTACTGTACGTAACTACGGTGAAGGAAAACATCGTGAGGAAACCGGTATGTCCTAGAACCAAAAATTCGAAGACATGTGATATCTACCAACCCGCACTGGGCCTGCGTGGTGGATTATAGCCCATTCCCTCTCATAGAGAGGAGGCCTGCGTCCCAGCAGTGGGAACATTAATAGGCTGATTATGCTATGTATGCATGCTATGTACGTAACTAGGTTATAACGCTAGCTCGGGACTAGTGCCACCCCGACTCGGACAGTTTAGGCTCGAAGGGGATGGCGGGGTCTAGTGAGAGAGCGAATTGAGCGAACTAAGACCCAGCCATCCACATCGTGCAATGTAACGTTAGGTTAGGTAGAATCTAACTACCAACAATGATTATGGTTAAATAAAAGTGGATAGCAAAACTCAACCTGCGTGTCAAAACGTCAAACAAATACCAAAAAAATATTTCAGTGAATTCAGCATGACCTAGATCATTGTCCTACCACGGGTTCAGTCAAGACCTATAATACCGACTATTACTTCAAATCATATCAGAATATAACATTGAGCCTAACTGTACGTAACTAGACGACGATAGACGAGTTACCACCAATGTTAATACGACAATGTGCTAACGAACTTACGTTACCGTTCTACTTGCTAGTACATCAATCTTTCGAAGAAGCCATTTTCCCGAATTACCTAAAGAAAGCACTAATAAAACCAATCTACAAAAAAAACTCGAAAACGGATCCAAGCAATTACCGTCCAATAGCTCTTTTACCAACTGCCTCTAAAATTTTTGAGAAAGCAATGTGTAATCGTGTATACTCCTTCTGCGAAAAATACAAACTATTTAACGAATGCCAACACGGCTTTCGCAGAAACCGATCCACTGTTTTAGCAATTTATAAATATATACAGGAAGTTTTAAATATAATAAATGACAAAAAATACGCCGTAGGTATATTGTTAGATATGACCAAAGCTTACGACAAAGTACAATATGACATTTTATTAAATAAATTACATGGCATAGGGATCCGCGGAAAAACTCACGAATGGTTTAAATCCTATTTAACAAATAGAGAACACCAGGTTGAAATAGATTTTTATAATGAAAATACCAAAGAAATACAAAATATTCGGTCTGACTGTACAACAATTAACGCCTCTATTCCCCAAGGGAGTGTAGTTGGATGCCTCCTATTTCTTATTTACATAAATGACCTTCCGAAAACCATAGAAGGGCCATGTGTCTTGTTTGCTGACGATATTTCGCTTCTTACTTCATGCCGTAACAATGTTGGCTTGAGCGAGAACCTAACCACTACATTAAATAAAACCATAACTTGGATGAATAACCATAACCTCGAAATCAATTTCTCTAAAACAAAAATAATGTCCTTCCACCCCCGTCAAAAAACTCCATTACAAATAAACTTCACCTACAACGGCACTACAATAGAAGTCGTTCAAGAATTTACTCTACTTGGCCTGTCCATAGATACTAACATTAATTGGAAATCTCACATTCAAAAGATTAGATCTAAACTATCCAAATTTGCATACGCCCTTCGTGAAGTCAAAAAGACTACCAACCTTAAAACCGCACTTGTTACCTATTATGCCTATGCATTTGCGTGGCTCAGTTACGGCGTGATATTGTGGGGAAACAGCACAGACGCACCGACACTTTTCACACTACAGAAAAGACTAATAAGAATATTAGTAAATATAGACGATACCGACAGCTGTAAACCTCATTTTCAAGAGCATAAAATATTAACCCTCCCCTGCCTATACATTCTAGAAATTTGCAAATTTGTTCGAAAATACCCACACTTTTACACTACACGAGAAAGTATACAGTCAAGATACACATTACGCCATAAAAATAGACTAAACATACCAAGCTCTAAGCTAAAAATGCACTCAACAAGTGCCCTAGTCATGTCAATGAAGGTTTATAATAAATTACCGGAAATTATTAAAAATGTACAAAAATTTAATCCATTCATAAATAAATTACAACAATTTTTATTATATAAATGCTATTATACAATTAATGAATATCTAAATGACAAATTTTAAATTAATAATTATGATTCACTAATTGTTACTTTGTATGTCAACTAATTAATAGTAAAATAAAAGACCTCTTCCTCTCTCCTACCTTGCTGTGCCCTTACAGGGTCCATATTTATGTACCTAGCTTTAAGCCCTTTGTAACATCTTTTTTACAATATGGAATGCAAAATAAATGAAATGAAATGAAATGAAATGAACTAGATAATAACGAGGGTCTGAAATATGGCTTAATCATAGCGACATGTTAGCTCATTGTCTGTTTAAATGAAAAGTAGCTTTTACCTGTAACTCACTTTTGCAAATCATGAAGGCCTTTAATACAGGCTGTAAGGGACAGCCCTCCACAAACTGATGAGGTGAATATACAGTATATCATACTACGATGACCGGTACAAGAAATTACTTCAGGAATGTTATGGGAGTTCAATAAATTTTACTTGTTTTATTTCCTCATACGCAATGTATCGTTGCCGTGGCAAAACGCACGTAGCCAATGGCAAGCGCGACGACGAGTTCGATGGACTCTGTAGCTAGGCAGGAAGTGAACAGCTGTTTTCACGCGTCGTTCGTTAGATTATTTCAGCATCCATTGCTGGATTTTTGATTTTATCCGTATTATTTGCATAAATGGACTGCTGCGTACTGGGAATGTAATTTTGCATTGAAATAAAGGAAATGAAAAAAATAAAATTTTCGGAGAAAAATTCCGGTGGAATATGATTCAAAACAAGGAGCTGAATGCACCCTGTCAGTTTGTGGCGGGTGTCCCTTACACCCTGTATTATAGCTATGTTGGAATTTAAATTTTTAGGGTTCCGTATTCAACAAGGAAGTTCTAAAGTGCTAGTTTTAGTTAGAGGCTGTGATGATGCCGTGACGTTTGACATGGGAGAATGGAAGAAGAAAACGCGTTGCCCCAAGTACTAAAGACAAGGGCATATTGTAAACGACTTAAAACTGTAATAACATGTCTACTGAACTATTTTCACTATCGGCGTTGCGCTTTCTTTAGGCCCGTCGCCCACACGATCAAGAGCCGAGGTGCAGGCGCGGATGTGCCCCAGAGTGTGACGTCATTGTATTATTTCGTTTCGTGTGTAGCAACGTATTTAAACGGGATAGCCCGCGCGTCGCCTCCACTTAGATACCACGACTCAACCGTGTCGCGACACCGCCTCAACTTACCAGTGAGCGATGCGCTTTACACTTCAAATTGAAAAAGTCGAGCTAATCTGAACGCATTCATAAAGTATTTGATAACATAATACTCTGTCATAAAAACAACACCCTATTTTGAGCTCCACCGCGGTCGGGTTAGACACTAAAATTGCTTAACTCACAACTCCAGTAACAGGCCTTAAATAACAGCTAAAAGAAGAAAATATCACACAAAAGTAATATTATGAAACAATATCTAAACTAAAAGAAAAAATGAGAAAAGCGTCACGTACGTGTAAAAACGTGAGGATCTTTTGAAATACGTGTTCTTTTATATGAAAGTAGACAATGTGCTAACTCGGCGTTTAGATTGAGCTATATTTCAGAAACTATATAGCCTATTTATCTAACCTACATTTTTATGTAACGGTTCAAAACTGATTTCATCATCTGCCTAGACTTTTCCCAACTATGTCGGGGTCGGCTTCAAGTCTAACCGGCTGCAGCTAAATACCAGTATTTTACATGGCGCGACTACCTATCCCACTAGGTGGACCGATGACCTGGTAAAGGTGGCAGGGAGCCGCTGGATGCGAGACGCACGGGACCAGTCAATGTGGCGACACTTGGGACAGACCTATGTCCAGCAGTGGACGTCTTTCGGCTGAAATGATGATGATGACTGCCTATCTGACCTCCACAACCCATTTAGTACATGGTAAAACGATACCCCTTGGTAAGGCTAGACAGACTTTCAGGCCACTGACTACCTGCAACGACTGTCAAAGATCTACAAATTACGGGACCAACGGCTATATAATAGACACGGAGGAAACTCGGTATGTAATGGGTTGTCACCCATCCAGGGACCAATCAAGGCAAGTGAGGCTTAACCTAAAGAACGACCCGAGAGTCTGTTATTATTTAGCCACGAGCTCCGGTTTAAAACTGACTTAAGATTCCATCAAACTGGTATGAACTAATTCTTGATCCACTCCGGACACAGACTCCTCCATACAAATAAATTATCTGTCCGTGTCCACGTCTGGAGCCGATTTCGCAATTGGTCCGTAGCGGTGTGGCCTATCTTAAATATTTCATCCTTGTTCTTTAAAATGTTGTATACCTTTTTTTTTTGCGGATGGGAAATCAACAAATGACCCCCTCCACTCTGGGCGGAGCGGAAGGGAGTTTCAGACTTGTACTGACTAAAACCCATCCATGTTCCTTCTTTGCCCTTTGTGTTCCAGGGCCACGGTATCTCTTTCGAACAGTCGTGCAGCAAGTGTTGTATACCTTGTGTGGAGCATGTGATTAATAACAACCGCTCGGGCCGATCTTTAGGTTAAGTCGCGCTTACCTAGGTTGGTCCGTTGATGGGTGGCCACCCATTCCATACCGAGTTTCATCCGTGCCTCACAAAGTGCGTTAAGCTGTTGGTGCTGGCTGTCTTTTATAGATCTTTGACAGTCGTTGCAGGTAGTAGTGGCCCGAATGTCTGATAACCAGTCTTACCAAGGGGTATTGTATTACCCAGTACTAACTGGGTTGTGGAGGTCAGATAGGCAGTCGCTCCATGTTAAATGCTAGTATTCAACAGCATCTGGTCAGACTGGAAACTGACGCTAATGTTAGCGTCAGGATGTTGATGACCTTGTGTGAATTTTATGTTGTTCGGTGTTTTTGAAAACTCTCCTATATGGGGCGAAATATAAATGTGTTGACACATATACAACATAACTCGGAAAAAAACAAACGTCTATTTTCATTTGAGCCCAGTCAGGGTTTAAATAGAGCTATATTTCAAGCCGGAGACCCTACTTATTACCTAGTTGCGAAAAGCTAATCTTTTAGCCAGTTCCACAACGTTTAACTTAAAGATAATTTCATACATGTGTGTTGGTATGATATGGCGGTCTGGTCATGTTGAGACAGTCAAGGAAAAGCGACTATCAGAGGTACAACTCAGATGAAAGCTGATGTTATACTTAGGCTACTTTTATTTAATATTTTATAATAATTTCTCGCAAAAAAGGTCTTTTGCAACATCTAGTTATAAAAATAATACTTCCCTAATTGAATCGAATTTGTTAACAATTTCAAGGGTTTAATTTTTTTCTAAAGGAACTCTAATTCTTTTCAAAATAGCCAAAGTTACTTTTTATAACATCAGCTATCTGCCAGTAAAATTTCCGTCAAAATTGGTCAAGCCGTTTCGGAGATTACCCGGAACAAACACACAAAGTGTTTTTTTTGTTATAAGTGACGTATACCATTTCATAATTATGCATTTAGTAAAATACTGTTATTTGAAACTGCAAACTGCCACTTCAGTTTTATTATTTTTTTAGATATTGCTCATTAAATAGGATAGGATAAAGTACACCCACTATTTACCAGACCCTCTGCCTACGTCCTTTCGAAGAATATAAGCCTAGTGTTACAATTTAAATTTTAAACCTTTTAAGTCTTGGCGCTTTTAAACCTTTTGCAGTCTATACCTACTTCCGTTACCTAAGTGACTTAATTTAACCATTTTTAACCGGAAACGGAAACCATTGTACAAAGTAGAGAGATTTCAGGCCATTTTATTGGCTAAAAGAGAGGCTATAAAATGGGTCGGCTTAGGAATAAAATGTAGGTCCCTTTTTAGGTTTAAATTGAGTACGAATTGGTATCTTGCTTTTATAGGTTAAATTGGAGACGTATCTTCTATGTATAATTTTCTGGAAAAATCTTTTAATTTCATCATCTGTTTATTTTAATTTAAAAAAACAATCCTCGTCGCCATCTTGGATTTTCGTTCTGATTTCATTTTTGTTATCACCGTCCCCGAAAACCATGAAAACGACACATATGAAAGAAAAACCGAAAATTTTCCTCGGCGCCATCTTGGATTTCATTTTGTTTTTTCTGTTCCGGGCATGGACATTACGGAGCTCACACAGAAAAGTAACAAAGTGTATCGAGTGGTGGAGTAGAGGCCGCATCACGGCATGACATGCCATTCGCCGTCACGACATACGCGTCGGTTTTACTGGCCACTGCACTGACGGCCCCTCTCTATGAGAAGGATTGGGCCATAATCCAGCAGAAGGGCCTAGAATGTGATAATACATTTAATATAATGTTTAGTTCTAGGACATTTACATTAGGTTCCCTTACCATGTTTTGTGCCACATAAATGATTACCTCTAAAATAAGATGACATTAATATTCACTCTTTCAAAACAAAAGGTAAAAGTAATCCGTTGAATACAAAGTTATTTTTATCTGTATTGTAACTGTACCAAAGTCTATATTAAGATGACAAAGCAACCACTCAGCTAAATTGCCAATGAGTCGGAATGGCACACAGAAACTCAGCCTTTTTAGGCCACAAACAATTGTTACTTTTTAATTTCTTTGGGGAAACTGGAAGTCTTTCTGTGAGGAGAAAAAAAACGATTGTGTTGCTGAAATATTGTTGTAACTAGTTGAGCTAAAATTCAGCACGATTTAAAAGATTTATAGAGCGGAAATTAGCACAGCCTCTCGGGTCGACTTTTAGGTTAAGCCGTGCTTGCCTAGGTTGGTCTGTGGATGGGTGACCACCCATTACATACCGAGTTTCCTCCGTGCCTCGGAAAGCACGTTATGCCGTCGGTCCCGGCTGTCATTTGTAGATCTTTGACAGTCGTTACAGGTAGTCAGTGGCTCAAAAAGTCAGTCTTACTAAGGGGTATCGTATTACTTAGTACTACATGGGTTGTGGAGGTCAGATAAGCAGTCGCAGGGAGCGACTGCCTATCAGAACATTTTAGAATTTTGTTACAGCTTAATAAGACTGATTTTAGATTTTCTTTACAAACAGAAATTTCCAATAATCATTATTTTTAAAAAGACATTTCGAAAAGTTCTCTGTCAAGTTTTTAGACTTATGTATCCTGCTTAAGCGTACGAAGTTTCATTAAAATCGGTTCAGTCATTTCGAAAAAAAAATCACTTGAAAGTTTGTATGAAATGGCGTAAGACGTTAACGCTCTTAAATCTTTATGAAATATGATGAAAAACCCCTCAAAAACAAAGCACAAAAATCACAACGAAGAAACGCCATAAAATCTTTATCTAACATGGGAATTACAGATACATAAAAAACTCAATAGTTTCTTGCAACCCCTAGATCAACGAGATTCCTTCTACTTAACAAAAAAATACGCCCCCATTTCTAATTAAAATCAATTCAATACAATAGTAACGCGAACATTTCTACAGTAAGTGTCTATTTATTGCTCTGAATGGAAGGACGTGAGTGCTAGCGTCCATTTTCTTTAAAAACATTAGCTTTTAACTGACGTTGAGATGCGGTGGCTTTAAAAGGTTCAATTTGTAAATAAAGGGAACTATGTGTAATTAAATATTTTATAAGATTTTAAACTATCATGATCAGTAACATTATTTCCTTTATTTATTTTTATGCAAACCTTCTACATTTTTAAATATTTCATAAACTAAAAACAATATAAAAAACGTTTAAAAATATAAAAAAATTGTAGCCCACCGGTATCGGGAACAGGGTCCAAGCTACCGGCGGTCAGGGCTCCAGAGAGAGAAACCTCCTAACAATGCGAGCCGTGTCCAGGAGTACCGCTTTCTGAATCAAACCCTTGATCCAGCTGCCTAACAAGAGCCTCCTCAGGTATTGGTCGAGGCTCTTGGCAATTAAGCCATGGGCTGAAACAACTATCGGCACAATGATCGCTGAGTCCACATCCCACATGTCGACAACCTCGTGAGCCAAGTCAAGATACTTGATTTGCTTATCTTTCTCGGCTTTCACGAGGTTCTCATCGTGCGGGACCGTTATGTCTACAATCATTGCGCGCCGCTCTGACCGATCCACCACCACTATATCAGGTTTATTGGCTACAATAGTCAGAGTGTGTCAGTGATGATGGATCGATCCCAGTACAATGCGATACTGCCATTTTCGAGAACTGGGTCGGGCACATACTTATAGTACGGTACTTCCGACTCCACAAGGTTGTATTTTAGAGCAAGTCATTATTATTAACACTAAAAACGGGATATTTACCTTGTGCGTGTGTGTTTTTCTCAAAGAAAACAGTAAACATGGTAAAATCCTGTTAATATTTAAAAAAAATATTTTATGTTTTAAAATATTTTATGTTTTTACGATGAATTATGAGTGTCCTGTTTTTCTGCAATGCCTTTTTGTGATGCGAAATAAATATTGGGTAAGATAACATGTGAAAGAATATCTACCGCATAGCCGGCAAAGCTGTGGGCCCGCACATCACAAAACTGGAGCCCTGAGCCGGGGTCGTGGTAGACCGAGGAGAAGATGGCGGGACGGCTTTCTCGTTAAAAGAGGAAGGATTGGACCCGGAGGCCTTTGCCCAGGAGTGGGACAGGCAAAAAATTACATGAAAGAAGCCACAAATATTTTTTGCTACAATTCTAACAAACTGTGGTAAACTTAGACTGTAGTCTAAATTAGTACCAGCCAGGAGCGAATCATGCTCACATAATTTCCAAAACAAACCACACGCAACATTATGTGGAACAAAATGTTGCTTGTGGTTTGTTTTGGAAATTATCACCACCACCACCATCATCAGTCACCGTAAGACGTTATTAATGGAACGAAAATTTCGAGAGCTGTGAGCAGGGTGCGATGGTCTAATTGGTTAAGACGTCCGGTGTACTGAATCGGAAGGTCGCAGGTTCAAACCCTGCTCGTACTGGATTTTTTCTTTCCATATCAAAACAGCTATTATGTGGAACAATTGCTGTCCTACCGTATTTTTTTTTCTTAGCCTTCTTTGTTCCACTCCTAGTCAAAGGTTTCCCACCACTCCTTCCATTTCTTGCGAAGCCGCTAATAAACAGGGTCACCTATTCATGAACCGACCTCATCCACGCTTAACCTCACAATACAAATCTTCATCGCCTGCCTAGCTTTTTCCTAACTATGTTGAGGTCGGCTTCCAGTTTAACCGCATGCAGCTGAATACCAGTATTTTACATGGAGCGACTGCCTATCTGGACTCTACAACCGAGTTGACCTCATATTACAAATGAAGCCGGGTCTGTTCGAAAGAGATATCGCGGCCACGGAACACTAAGGGTAAAGAAGGAACGTGGATGGGTTTTAGTTAGTAGAAGTCTGACACTCCCTTCCGCTCCACCCAGAGCGGGACATTTGATGATTTCCCATCCTAAAAAATCAAAAAGCATTTACCTTCATACCAATTATGCATTCTCAGGTACAAAGTCTCCACCAAAACTTGTAAATTAGGTCGTCGCAAGCAAAGTTGACGTTTTAGTCCGAAAACACTTGGTTGCTAATTTATTTTGAATGCGGCTGAAACTACGGGGTGAAACGACGGGGTGAAACTACGGGGTGAAACTAGTTTAATGCTGACTTGTTGAAACTTGGTCTTTAGGTAGAAAACGGAATTGGTCACATGTGTGAATAATTATTTAAGGTAATAAATTCTAACTTACTTTATAATAATGACTATTATTTTGAAATGCCCATAGTGAAAGTTTGATAGGTTACTCAAGAGCGCATGGCTTAATAGGTAGTTGCAGAACGACCGGTGACGTTAAGCGGCAGTTGTTGCAGTCAAAATTTGGATGAGTGACGGTTTGTAAAGTGCACTCATATTTTGTCAGCTATGTTTAAATCCTATGTAATAGTGGACACGCCTAATTGTTATCAGCCGGACTTAATTCCAGACTATTCCGAGCTTTTTCTGAGAAATGATGGAAAAGCTCAACTTTGTCTGACTTGGGAATTGAACCCAGGACCTCAGGCTCAGCAGTACCGCGTACGACCATTAGACTGTCTAGCTGGACAGTCCATAAAGCCTATGAGTACTTTCTAAAGCACGTCACCCGACTTAAATCACAAAAACAACATACACACACCACACACATACACTACACACACACACACTTACTACATAATTATAATAAAAGTTTCTACGAATTTTCTCATTAAAACAACACAGAAATACTAATACCTCTTGACATTTCCCTCGTTCTGTAATTTAAATAAAAAACATAAAGATTTAAAATAAAAATATCAGCACAGAAATGTCGTTTGTAAACTTTACGTAGGAAACGTACAATCACGAGTATGCGACATCGTTTTAGTAATTACGCTAGGCTTATGTCACATGAGTGGGGAGCGGTGTTTGTTATAAGCGGTAGCGGTAAACATAGTACGCACCAGTGGCGAAGGTTCCATACAACTCGATTCCTACCGGCTTGCCTTTGAAAAATGGCACAGTCAGTATTTTATAGACAAATAATATAATCAAATTAAAGATATGTACACCGGCTTATGTCTTACAAAATTGACCTGTCGCTACTGGTACACACTATCCTCCTCCTCAAGTCGTACTCCTCATTACTGAGGGTCGTGATCCTGCCCTGAAAACATCAGTTCCCTGACGATGTTTCGCCATCTCTGTCTATCCTTGGCCAAGTGGAGCGCAACATGAAATTTCGTATCAAGAGAAGAGCCTATCTGGTTGGACCATCGCAAAGGGCTGCGACCTCTCGGTCGTTTACCATCAACCTTGCCGGTAACCAACAGTGGTTCGAGGTTACTGCCTTCTTTTCTCGCTATATGGCCGTAAAATTCCAAAACTCTGCGGAGACAGGTCGTAAGGAGTCTGGTCTTTATTTTGAGCTCACGTAGGATGGACTATACTAAAGTCAAAAAAATAACAGCCACGGAATGAGAGATTCTAAGCTGGAAACTTATAAAAACCTTTATTTTGACATTCTAAAATATGTACAGTTATAAACTAATAATAAAAATAATTATGTACATGTAATAGCAGAAAGCGTCAAAAATATTCCTCAGCATCGCTGTGAACGAGAAAAGTGCCCAAAAGGCTGACAGCATTACCACGTTGGATGGCAATGATGTTTTTTTGGCCAAGAAATAGGCCAGCCCTGTCACGAGGAGAGTCAATAAAAATATCATCAAGTGAAATACTTACCTACCTTAAAAATGCACACGGCTGTTACTTATTTACCTTTAAACAATAATTATACGTCAGATTGTCTGGATTTATTCCGTTAGGCTCGTACATCATGTGGGCAGAAGATGGGTTTCGTGCAACGAAAACACACTGGGTGCGATACACTGTTTCTATTAAACTAACAAATTACTTGAAATTATAATTTAACACAATAGCACGGGGCACAATGAATCGGGTACATTTCCGGAGCTTCTCAACTCCGCTGTGAACAGACACTCAATTTCGTCCTCGCCTCGAGCTGTAAACATCACGGTTGAAGCAGAAGCACGCTGTGGTGTGGGTAGACTTGTAAGTAGGTCGCGTGATGTCATCGCTGGCGCACTTGCGATTCATTTTATGTCCATAGTGTCTACACCAATGACGGGATTCGACATATAAATAACTGGTTAATAGTCATTAAGCACATGATAAATACAGTGCACAGTAAGTCTAAAGTGAGATGAAAAGATAAATATTGTTTTTTTAAACAATGATTATGGGAATCATTCTTTCACGTCACATCTCGTTTTTTTTGACGCCAAAGAAACGATGGATTTATTGTGTGAGTTAACGTGTTGTGCTGACCTTAAGTAATATTTAAGAGTCGAAAGTCCGCGGGCCTGTGGACGGTGAGTCATGGGCTTTTTTTTTTTAGCTCGCCGTCCGGCCGTCTTATGATGACAGGCTGTGTCGACGGCGCGTTCGTGTTCCACGCGCGCCTCAAAGAGATGTCAGCAAATAAGTAGGGTTCCACATGTTCCGATGCCTGCCGGCTGCGGGACTGTTCGAAAGACATACCGCAGCCCTAAAACACAAAGGGCAAAGAAGGAACATGGATGGGTTTTAGTCAGTATAAGTCTGACACTCCCTTCCGCTCCGCCCAGAGCGGGCAGGAGCCATTTGATAATTTCCCATCCTCAAAAAAAAAGAGGCGAAAGTCGCTACAGTTTATGACTAAGTACTCAAATGTCAAAGTTCTTGATATAATGAGCATGAATCACTACACACGAAGTGTGATGAGTTGGGTCTGATAAATCATCACGCTTCTTACTCAGAATTGGTTACCAGAATAGTCAGCCAACCTCTTGAAACTACTATTTCAAAAACTTTGATAATAAAGATTAAATTGTAGATAAATCAACGCACAATTTCGCCCGGAAGATAAATGCAATCAAGGCGCTTACAACAGCGTCAGAATATCAGGAGCTAAAAATTATGCACAATCACGGAAGAAATCCCTTAAGTGACAGTATAAGTTTATTTCGGAACTTAATAACCACGTCGGGATTTTATACGGAGGTATTGTCCCCATGTAACTGATTTCCTTGAAGTCTAGGCAAAAAGCTCTGCCCGTCCCGATGTCTGTGTATGATGTAATTTTCGTACGTGAGTACGTAAAATATCCTGCACTATGAATATCCGTACTTACTATTCCTTATATTTACCACAATCATTTCATGAATTCTTCACTTCATAATATTGCATCCAACCGAACACAAAAACACACCCACACACACACACACAGAGAGATTTTATCCTGTTTTTTGCTGGTGGTGTTTCGGCTATTTCTTTTTACTCAGAAAAACCTCAGTAAACACTAGTTTATTATGACGTAGGTTGCTATTTGAATAGAAAACAGTAATTCAAAACTTAAATACTGCCTCCAAAAAATATTATGACACATCAAAATGATTTCAAAAACAAAACTCGCCTTTTCAATGAACCGTAAACGCCTTCAAAAGTCCATTAATAAATTTATTTTAAAAACAGGCACCAAAGATTCGTTTCCACAAATAATCAAACAAAGTACTTTTGGGAAATATCCAAGAAATGAATAAATGAAGAAGAAAACCTTTCTTTTCAGGTCTGTGAAAACATTCTACCAACTTTTCTGAAAGCTGTATTTTAAAAACAAAACATCGAGATACTGTGTCTGTGATAAAAAGAGAGATTTCTTAAAAGAAAAACAATACTTTTTTGTTGACTGTTCAAAAAAAACAAACAATTTTTTCGCGTGTTATCTGTTGCGAATAAAAAAAAAAAAAATTACGTTCGATGTTGGGTTCTCAATTTAAAAAGTAAGTGTTGCTAACAATTAATTCCTCATTCAAATCAGTGTTCTTTTTTTCGAAGTGAAATAAAAACTCTTTTGTTTTTTTTTTCTGGGATATTGTTATAGTTGTTGTTGTTGAAGTGTTGCCAGTGTTTATAATTTAATTTGTGTGTGGTTTTGTGTGACAATAGTGACGTCACAGGAATCGACAATGACGAAGAACTTTTTGACGGTGACCAACATTGTGAACGAAGGAATCAAAGGGAGCAAGATCTCTAAGCTTGGGTTGTCCAAGTATCTCTCTCAATCTCTGTAAGTATCTAGAATTAGCTTCTTACTCACTTGAGACTAAAAAAAAAACTAAAAAAAAAAGTTTAAAAACATAATCATCATTCTGTTGCCCTTATCCCAATTCATTTGGGGTCGGCGCAGAATGTCTTTTTCTTCCATTTTTCTCTATTACCCGACATCTCGCCAGAGACCTCCTTTCTTACCATATCATTCTTTACACAGTCCATCCATCGTTTCTTTAGTCTTCCTCTACTCATATACCCATCCACATTCATACTCAAAACTTTCCTCACAAAATTTTCCTCATTCCTCCGCATCACATGCCCATACCATGACCACCGATTACCACAGAACTTTTCATTCAAAAAAGTAACTATAGCACTACTACTATTAGTTTGGTATGGCGACTTCTATACAACATTGATTTGGCTGCAATGTCAACGTGTTGGTTTAAATTAGTTCGATACTTTCTTAAATAGATGGCGCTAACGTCACCGTAAGACGTTATTAATGGAACGAAAATTTCGAGAGCTGTGAGCGGGGTGCGATGGTCTAATTGGTTAAGACATCCGGTGTACTGAATCGGAAGGTCGCAGGTTCAAACCCTGCTCGCACTGGAATTTTTCTTTCCATGTCAAAACAGCTAAAATTATAATAATTAAAAAAAAATCGTCCTCATAATAAATACGTAACTGCGCTCCATAACTCAAGTAGCTGATATTGGAGTTAAAACAACCAAGCTAAAGTGGGAATGGACTGGCCACGTCACACGGATGCACCCGGTGAGGTGGGCAAAGATCGTCAACCACTGGATGCTTGAGAGAGGACATCGCTGACGAGGTCGAGGACGTGGCCAGAAAGGGAAGGCGGGAGGGGAGGCCTTTGCCCAGCTGTGGGACAAAATACAGGCTACGAAACAAAATACGTTTTTGGCTGAGTATACTTTGGGTACAGAGGGTTAATTCGTCTCATTTTATGTCCGGAGAAAGAGCCTTGTGCAGGATAAACGTAGAAATTATCTTTGATATTTGTCATTTCAAGATTTTTCCATCCCTATTTTTAGCTCTTCGTAGTCAATGATATATAAACCATAGATACGATGCCCGCGGTCTGTAGTGGCAACATGATTGCAAGGTCATTACCGGACCTCCATTTAGTCGCGTACCAACCAGTGCCGCGGCTGTACGTGACATTAAAATAACTTGTATGAATAACATTCTCAAAAACAAAAAGCGCCGTCCTGTGTTTTTAGGTAAAAATTATACTGCAACTGGGGGGATAAAAAAAAGTATCATTTCATGCGTAAGTGTCAAGAAAAATGTATTTTATTTTATTTTTTTCGATGACTTCTAATGGCGGTTGGTGTCTGAGGTAACTTACGTGCCATACGCGCTCGGCCAATGAGCATGCCCCACAGAATGACAACGTAATTAAAGAAATATATTAATCTCTCTCTAAAAACAGGAATTCCTTAGATTTTCTTTCCCTTTCTTCGTGCGTCTAATAAGATATCTAGCTACCGATAGTATTTACGCTGTTTTCGTTTGCATGACGCGTCTATTTATAACTATTACGTCATTGTTCGCAGTCCTTTGTTGGAGATAAACTTTTTCCGAGCTATGCCATAACACCCTATGACTACCTTCCACCATGCAGTCTGTTCTAACTATCTTTTAAAGGCCCTCGGAGCATCTAGTTCCCATCCAGGATTCCGAACGTCAAATCGCGCCCAATTGGTGCTTGAACAGACATGGTCAATTAACCAGCCATCTGCCACGTCAGCTCGCTTACTCTGGAAACTATGTCGACGTGTGTGTGTTATTTTCGATTAACAATGGAGAAACCTTCCAAGTACTTTAAACATCAAAAAGTCGACTATAAATTCCACTCAATAAACTCAAGAATTTACTAACCGAATCAAACCGGCTGTAGCAGAAATGGAACTTTAACGTCAAAAGCATTTTCGTTGTAACTCGTTCGACGTAAAAATATCGTCGATTCAACATAGTTGCAGGAAATGGCGGCCTCGATACTGTGTGCGATAAATCTGTTGTCGAATGTTGGAGTAACAAAATATTAAGGTAGTTTAGTAGTGTTTCAAATGTAGGGATGTCAGGAATGACTTGGTTTGGTCGAAATGCATCTGGCTAGCTTGTGCGATAAAAAATTGTCATCTATCGGTAAATGTCAGTCAACTCTGGACGCTCTTTATTTGCACGACTTTCTACATCGTTCTCACATATATATACAGGGTTATTTGTAAAACACCAACAACCTCGCAGGAGTAGATAACTAACATGATAAACAACAACATTTGTTCTACGACTTTTCCGAAAACAGACAAAAAAAAATCAACTCTCCATACATATGTCCGAACAGCTGATCGAGTTTTGTATGAAAAGTCGTTTTTTTTTGTCTGTTTCCGGGCCACAGCTGTGGGCCCGAATATCGTAAGAGCCTGAGCCTGGAGCCCTGAAACAGCTAGACGGGGTCGCGGTAGACCGAAGAGAAGATGGCGGGACGTCTTGGATGGCTTCCTCGCGAATTGGCGAGAAGAAGCACACCATAGTGAGAAGTGGAAGAAATGGGGGGAGGCCTTTGCTCAGGAGTGGGGTAATAAGGGCTAACTAAAACAAAAAAAAATATAATAATTAGAGTTTTATTTTATGATCCAGAGAGAGCAGCGATGGCCCAGTGGTGACGGCCCCGACTTACGAACAGTAAGTTGTGGGTTCGAACCCAGGCAGGCGCATTAATTTTGTAATTTATTTCATCATCACTGCTCTCAAAAACGGTGAAGGAAAACATCGTGAGGAAACCGACATGTCCTAGAACCAAAAATTCGAAGACATGTGACATCTACCAACCCGCACTGGGCCCGCGTGGTGGATTATAGCCCATTCCCTCTCATAGAGAGGAGGCCTGTGTCCCAGCAGTGGGAACATTATAGGCTGCTAATGATGATAATTATGATCCCCTAGGGTATCGCAGAGGAACATTGAGTGCCGAGGAGTCCTACTCGGCACTCAATATGCCCGTGGGACTTGGTCTAGAGGATTTTAGTGGAACGAGCGCTTTTTCCCAACTATGTTGGGAGTGGTCAAAATCAAAGCATTTATTTCAAGTAGGCCATGCACTTTTGAATTGTCGAAACAAAGACAACAGTGTAACAGGTTCACTGTCCAGGCTCCAGAGTGGGAATGGTCCATAAGTCCAGTTATGTTTTTATCCTTATGATGTGTCCTGCCAAGTCCGCATTAAAAATGAGAGTTTCTTCTTACGTCCACAGTATCAGATGGCTTAGAAATTGTATGGGCGAACATACCACATACGGACTGTGGACTGATGTGGAAGTCTCTCTACAGACCGTATGTAGTCTGTGGACAGTGAACCTGGTAATATAGCTACAGTCCCAGTCACAAGGCACAAAAACTGTGAAAAAACTGTAATTGCCCATTCCCTAACGTAGATCTCTATGGAGAAGAACGGGCAAGAAACTCCATGGACACTCTTTTAAATCAGAATGCTTTAACAAAACCTTGGTTACATCATTCATGTTGAAATGGTACATTATGTGAGAACGATGCAGCAAGATGTGTACGTTAAAAGTGTACATAGTAAAAACAATTCAAAAATAAAATAATAAGTGGTTTCTAGTCAAAAGCGATGTAGTTGAATACCAATAATTTACACGGTGCTACTGCACTCCACAGCTCACTTGGTAACACGATGCGTCTTGATGAGACTGGTTGCCAGACTTTCGGATGTGTGATAAGTTGATAACCCGTAACGACTGTCAAAGATTCTCGAATGGCAACTAAGACCAGTGTATTTACCTATTTCCCGAGTAACACAGAGTAATCTCACCAAAGTTGTCACCCATCCGAAGACCAGCTTCAGAAAGCGTTGCTTAACATGATAGGTCGACCCTATATCGGTCGTACTATAATGATTGCTCGAGGTTAAATAATTATACCAGCTGCACGCTGTTATAATCATTATACTTAGAAATTTCTTCTAAAATGAGACACCAACCTTGGGTAACCAGACATGTCGATTTCCAAAAGCTTCGCATTTCTACAATGACATTCAACACGATTATCATGAGCTTTTGGGGAAGGCTTCGATCAATGGAATACATTTTCAAATTTTATTCGATCGTTATTGCTGATAGAACGTCACTTTATCTATGTCCTTAGGTTGATGACCTTGAATACGTTCACTTTCACCTATCTTTAATAGAAACCATTTTTCCTCGAGAAAGATGCATCTACCTAGCTCCAAAGTCGTTTAAAAAAAAACGTATTCCGAAAGACAATTTCACCAATCATTAGATTGCTATCTTTTTCAGGGTTCTGTGTCCAAAGCGAGCCAACGCGGGATATTGCTAATGCTCCGCTGTCCGTTCGTCTGTCACAGGGCTGTAACTTTTGAACCGTAATAGGTAATCACTTGAAATTTTCACAGAATATGCATTACTTTGACCGCTATAACAGGGATTTTGCACTTTGTGTGTTGCGGACACACTTTTTAATAATACGGCAAACGATAAACATTTTAATATTATGTTGTGTGTTATGTTCTTGAAAATCATATTTATAATGAGCTACTGAAAAACTTATTATTGAATAACTAACTATCTGTCAACAATGATTATGATTATGTCATTAGCGTTTATGGCATGTAGGTCACTAACTACCAAAGAGTTACTAAGAGCTAAGTCGCGTTACATATGTAATATTAAATATTGTACAGTGGTACGGAACCCTTCGTATGCGAGTCCGACTCGCACTTGGCCGGTTAATTTTTCTACTATTCCAAAGAGTTTGTCCTTTGCGTGTGTCCCAGTAAATTGTCTGCCATTTTGTTAAATTGGATGCAATTGTCGTTCTGACTAGTTTCGTAGATAGTTTTATTAAAAGTATAGGTGAAGACTTAATAATTGATGATGATGATGATGATGATTGTTGATAGAATACATCACGCCTATAATCCCAGAAGGGTTAGGCAGAGGTGTACCTAATAGAACACACACATTTCGCCAGTTATGGTTTAATTCACATGTAATAGGGGGCGAGCCTATTAGAATAAACCGGTCACAGATCCAGACTCCGTGGCTCCTACTCAGAAATTCCTGATAGAAAAACCCAATAACACATTGCCCGACCCGCTTTTTCTCTTGCTCAGTAGTCGCGCCTGCGTCCACTAAACCAAAGTGGCAGATCTGTATAGAAATGGTATCAAAATCGTTATTTTTGGCTAACAATGTCTATGAATATCTTCTTACATGTATTTTGATCTACAAAACAAATAAATCCCTTACACATGAAACCAGAATGGAAGCGATACCTTCATATATATATCTGCCTAGCCTTTTCCCAACTATGTTGGGGTCGGCTTCCAGTCCAACCGGATGCAGCTGAATACCAGTATTTTACATGGAGCGACTGCCTATCTGACCTCCACAACCCAGTTAGTACTGGGTAATACGATACTCCTTGGTAAGACTGGTTGTCAGACTTTTTGGGCCACTGACTACTTATAACGGCTGTCAAAGATCTACAAATGACACCCGGGACCAACGGCTTAACGTGCTTTCCGAGGCACGGAGGAAACTTGGTATGTAATGGGTGGTCACCCATCCACAGACCAACCTAGGCAAGCGCGGCTTAACCTAAAGATCGATCCGAGCGGCTGTTATTACTTAGCCACGAGCTCCTACATACCTACATACATACTCCTACATACCTTACATACCTTAAGCGATACCTTCATATACAACATTATTTTTAGTATATGCGAAACCTAAATATAGTTTGTTCAGAATAAGTAACTGAATCGATTCCAATAATTTTTAAACCATGTTTTATTTTTTCCAAAAACTATTTAAAAAAATGAAAAGTTGGACACCGAGCCACTTTAAGTACCTATCGCAATAATTTAGGTACCTACTGCCAAATTATTACTATCAATGAGCTCAAGACGACGCTGGAGGCGCGCGCTGCGTGATGACCACGTTTTTGTGCGGACAACTAGGTAAAAGAATAAGTTTATAACTTTGTGATTTTTCATGATACAGTTTTGAAATTTTGTACATAGATTCTTTACATAAAAATACTAGACACGTGTTTCAGGTTTCGCATATACTAAAACTAATGTTGTATATAGCTTCATATATAGGTGTTAACCGACTTTCAAGATAGCAGTTACGTAGTGGCATGTACTAACCACGCCTGGTCGTATTAATTACTTGCCCTAATTGTTTTACCTCTTCATCATAGCTTGGATGGGGCTTAAAGTATGGGCGAGAGCGATTCGAGATAGTGGCAATCGAAAATGAATTAGTCCGTTCGTAAGGTGATTACGAAATTGCGCCAGTCACCGTTTTCACACACTTACATTATAGTCAAATCATTTTAAGCGACAAAACAAGTGATTGTCAAACACTGGTTTAAGCTTTCACGGTTTATAACTAAACTTATACTGACACTTACGGGATATCAAAAACGGGATATTAGGAGCTTAAAATAATGAACAATCACGGAAGTTATCCCGTAAGTGACAGTATAAGTTAAGTGATTGTCTACCTGTACTAAAAACTATGACGTTAAGCGACAGTTACACTATGGGTTGCGATAAATATTGTTTACAATTGAGAGTTTTTGGTGGAAGTAGCTCGTTGCTAAATACTAACAGCAGCTCCGTCGATCTTTAGGTTACGCCGAGCTTGCCTAGGTTGGTCCGTAGATGGGTGACCACCCATTACACACAGAGTTTGTAAAATACTGGTATTCACCCATTACATGCTGCTGAATACCAGTATTTTACATGAAGCGACAGTTAGTACTGGGTAATACGATACCCCTTGGTAAGACTGGTTGTCAGACTTTCGGGCCACTGACTAACTGTAACGACTGTCAAAGATCTGTAATTGACAGCCGGCACCAAAGGCTGAACGTGCTTTCCGAGGCTCGAAGGAATTTTGGTATGTAATGGGTGGTCACCCATCCACGCACCAACTTAGGCAAGTACGGTTTAACCTGAAGATCGAACCGAGCAGCTGTCTGAGATGAATAATGAGACTATCCATCATTATTATTCTTGCGTCAAATACTTATTCAACACAGATAACACAATAATCGCTAATATCTCATCACTTGTACCACACATAACTTAAAGGTCCCTCATGAATCGCTCTTATTTTAATGGCCTTTTGGGCTGGGCAGCGGTTGCGCCACCTGAAGGCTTATTACAGAATGAACTTCGACTTATTATTAATATGGTAGATTTTAATTTATCATGTGTTATCCTGTTAGTTGGTTATAAAAAAGGGTGTGAGTGCCTTTTTTATGACAATTAACTAAGTGTACCAAGTCGCATAGAATACATAAATATAGTAAAATAACATTACGCTTGTAATCCCCGAAGGGTTAGGTAAAGGTGCACCTAATAGTTCCCCCAAATTTCGCCAGTAATATTTTAAGTCCCATGTAATAGGGGGCAAGCTTATTTCTATCAATCAGGCACAAATCCAGATTCCGTGGCTGCTATTGAGAAATTCTTTGTCCGACCCGGGAATCGAACCCAAAAACTCATGGTCATTAGTCGCACTTGCGACCACTATACCAACGAGGCAGTCGCGCAGAACACCTAAAGTAATGAACCTGTAATATACCCACCGCTGTGATACCACCCCTCCTACAAAATTATTCGACCTAAGTTACCGAAAGAAACACCACACTGCGCTCCAGAACGTAAATTGCCGACGTAGCTGGGCAGCCATGTCTGCCGAATTGCACACGCACAACTGTGGGCCCTAATATCGCAAGACTGAGCTCTGTGACAGTTAGACGGGGTCGCAGCAGACCGAGGAGATGATAGTGGGACGCCTTGGATGGCTTCCTCGCGAATTGTCGAGAAGAAGCACACCATCGAGAGAAGTAGAAGGAATGGGGGAGACTTTTGCCCAGAAGTAAGGTAATATGGGCAAACTTAACCCTTAATTTGGCATAGATCCGAGTTGTTTTATTTTATGAAATAAGATGTATTTCTGAAGTCCTAGGGTTAAATACAACTTAGGAAAATAGCCAAAAAAATATTTTATTTACAGGTTTTCAAGAAATCAGTGTTCATCACGGTGAACACTGCGAAATACATTGAGAACAACAAGTAATTTATAATGTTTACTGTGGTAAACATAGTCAAATTAGTGTAATTTAAACAGGTAAAATAAAAACACTATGTATATCAATAAATCAAATTATTTACTATGGAAATGTAAAAAACAATTGCGAGGATTTTTTTTCGTAACAAAGCAAAGTCTCATATTGCATTTTATACAATATATTATGTGTTGTTTTGCCAAAACTTGCATCGCCCCATGTCTTCTTTTTTGCTGGGATAATGTCCTGTTTTATCGAATCTGATGGGGCTTGAAGGCCTGGCTGGATCGTGGGTTTATAATTTTACGTTCCTGCATTTTTTCATGATGTATAGATCTGTTACAACAACATATCAGACAGGTCTACACCCCCATATGTTTATTGTACGCGTGAGCAATTTGCAGACAATCAACTTCTATTTTTGTTTCTGCTCTTTACAATACCTTTTTATTTTTTGAACTGGTACAAATCCAACAAATGAGCTTATAAGAGTTTCAGGTTTATTATCTTTCCAGCGTACAATAACTAATTTTTTTGCATCACAAACAACTTGTGAAAACGCACCCCTCTGTTTTTTTTCATCGACTTTTCATCCGGTAAAAACTTTTCAGCTTCTCTAATCCTATTGCTACGTATCGTACCAATACCAGAAACACCATAATGTTCTTTCAATATGTAAAAAGCTCTGACGATGAGAAAAATATATCTCATAATATAGTAGCTGGCTTCTTTTGTATAGTCTGAGTCAAGGCTATAACTATTAATTTGTACTCCAAACCCAAGTGAAGATTCTTGCTCTGTAAACTTATGTGAACGAAAGATATATCTTCTCCTGCATATAAAATTAAATCATAAATCATTCCACTGACACCAGCACGTACATAGGAAGCATAATATTGGTAAATAAAAGTTATGCCTAATTTGGCAATGTTCATCACAATGAACATATCAAATTGACAATACTTGTTCGAGTATTTGGCAGTGTTAACTGTGATGAACAAACAAGTCTGCCACCAAAAAAAGTTACCAAAAACACAAAACATTACGTCAAACCCATTCTAAACCAAAGTATAAACATTGTTTAGTAAATAAAAACCACAAAACAGTTAGTTTAGTTATGTAAAACATCTAAAATAAAAATATTTACCTTGCGAAGAATCGAGTGCCCGTGCCTCGCTGACATTTTGTCTCAATAATGACATATGAACGATGTTGACACTAGTAGAATTACATTTTATACCGATAAATATACTTTGAACTTGCTATAACTAAAATAAAAACCGAAAAATAGACAATAGTCGCTCAATATTTATTTTTTATGAATGTTTATCACAGTGAACATAATCAAATTAAGGGGAAAAAAATATGACAATCCTGTGGCAAATTTTAGTTGAAACACGATACTTTTCAAAAGTCATTGATACTTTTTTGGGTTCTCTTGGTTTCTATAGTAAAGTTATTGAAATAGTTACTTTTTTTATTTTTCGTGTGGTGTGATTTTTCGTATTCATGTGCGTATTGTATAATTATCCTGAGAGTTTGAGAGTTATCCAAGTCAGAGGCCTAAGGGTGGTATAAAAACTCTGACACCAGGTAGGCACCACACGATAACGAAGAACCACAAACTTCACTAAACTTCGTCTAATCAACTACCAAGAATTTACCTGAGGACCTCAAAACCAAGAATTTACCGTGAATACCTATTGATTAACGAGGTTGATAATTTGATATTTTGAACACAGACAAACACATGAAACAAAAGTAATTTAATTGAAATTCAGTGAAATTTTGACATTTCAACACGTGAGTGTTTTTATCACTAATTGAAATTAAAGGTTTCCAATGACTTTGTGTAAATCAAAACCAGCATTTGTTCTCAGTAATCATTAAATTCGACGTTCTGCTTAATAATTAGAAATAATTAGGAAATAGATTGCTTCTTACCAAGAAATCTTGTTGATTCATTAGAATTTCTGGGTTCTTAATTTTTTTTTGATTGGTCTGTTAGTGACTTATTTCTCTAAGAAATTATAGACCAGGGTGTTGCTAATGTATTTTTAAGTCTGACAGATTATTTCAGAATAGCTTCGATTAAAAGATAAGTTGTTACTAATCAGTTCAAATTAATGGTACTATACTGGTAATATCTTACAAAACATTACGTCGTCTGTAATCGCCGAAGAGTTAGGTTAGGTTAGGCAGAGGTGTAGCTAATAGTACACCCAGTTTTTGCCAGTTGTGCTGTCCCATGTAACAGGCCGCGCGCGCCTTAAAGATATGTCAGCAACAATGAAGGGGTCCGCAAGGGCCCATGCCTGCTAGGACTGCGGGACTGTTCGAAAGAGATACCGTGGCCCTGAAACACAAAGGGCAATGAAGGAACATGGATGGGTTTCAGTCAGAAGAAGTCTGACACTTCCGCTCCGCCCAGAGCGGCGGGGGGGTCATTTGATGGTTACCAACAACCGGGCATAAATCTATGCTCTGGGGCAGCTACGGAAAACAAATCGTGATGGAAAAACTCGATAACATTTTGCTCGACCTGCCAGTCTCCACACTGCCACCACTGTTAGAAAAATACCAATCTCATACAAATATAAAATACTATGATCACCGAAACTTTGGCAATTTAGATTGATAACCATCTGAGTTACTCCAAAAATAAACGACTAAAAATCATTATACATCACCCACCGCATTCCATTAACTTAAGTAAACCATTACCAATATTAATATTTTAACAGGCTTGAAAAATAGAGAACAATCTTTATTCTTTAAAGCCTCTTTGAATGAATAAACGTCCATGAGCAGCTAAAACATAACATAACATCACGCCTGTAATTCCCGAAGGGTTAGGCAGAGGTGAACCTAATAGTACACCCACATTTCGACAAGTCCCATGTAATAGTTAAAACCCATCAACCGAGCACAAATCAAGATCCAGTGGCGGTTTCTGAGCAATCTCTGTTGGATATACAAATTAAAACTTTGTGTGACCTGGGAATCGAACCCAGGACCTCATAATCAGCAGTAGTGCCTTGCACCATTAGACCAACGAGGGAGTAAAAAATAAGGAACTGTATTAAAAGTCTCTTCAAATGAATATAATCTTAGAAAATATTAAATATAACACCCGTATCTACACCGTATTCCGGACGATATTCATATATTTTTTCATTATAGACACATTAATGATTTTTTTTTTATTTACTCTCGGGTTCCTCTCGTACGTGCAATAGTAAGTAATGACTTGTGCAACCATTTCTAAGCAATACACAAGAATTTGAACAAAGTTAGAACCGTCAAAGAAAGCAAAGCCAAGGATTATAACTTTTGACAGTTCTAACTTCAAGCAATTACTAATCTACATAATTAAAATCGAATTTTAAAATAACTGCTTTTACTCAAGTAATCACTCCTATTTGTTTATGGATACGGGTGTTCGAGAACAGGCCTAAGTTACTACTAAATAAAATATTTCAAAGAGTCTCAGGACACCTATTAAAAGTAATTGCAGAGCCTATCCAGAGCCTCGATCTTAAGACTAAACGACAAAAAGTAAAGAGCCTAAATTCAAGGACTTATAAACTTAGCTTGTACACCTGGGTCTATTTAATTATTATTCTTAACTTTCTTAGCAAAACCTGTTATAATTTTCAAGGCGTTTTTCTGAAAGTATCAAAACTGTGTGCTTTCCATAGAGCGATGAAAATGTTTGGAGATGACCCGGTCATTGACGTGCTATTGAAATCTTTTATGACTTTGAAAATGGCATGATTACATTAATTACTCTAATGGAGAAGTTTCTAATTTTTTTTATTTAGTTTCATAATTCGATAAGAAGAAACAAAAATGTGAGAAAATCATTAAAATATCTCTAGAAATTAAAAAGTTATGAGACTTTAAAAATGCGCTTGCAATCTTCTTCTTAGCGTGTCGATGGCAAAAACTTAAAATGTTATGTTTAGCCCAAAACTCAGCCACATGAACCCCACTCACTGATGCAGTAAGCAGATCATCAAGTGCGCAGGTGATAGGGCATGCGGTGCAAGTTGGAAGGTGGGCAAACACTTGCAATGAGGTAAAAAGACGTAACTTTACCTAAAAAAAAAAATAACCGATTTTATACATTTGATGTATATTATGTTAATTCCATTTAGTAGTGTTATCAACATTATGAAACTTCTCCATTATACATAAAGTCCATTTATCGAACTTTGACAGTCGTCACAGGAAGTCAGTGACCCAAAAGTCTGACAATCAGTCTTACTAAGGGGTACCATATTATTCAGTACTAACTGGGCTGCCGAGGTCAGATAGGAAGTTTCTTCATGTAAAATACTGGTATTCAGCTGCCTCCGGTTAGACTGGAAGCCGACCCTAACATAGTTCGAAAAAGGCTGGACATATGATGATATCTTTACTGTTTAACGATCTATAACGGCCTCATTTAGTGTGCAGTTCAACAACAGTTAAACATAATATATAGTTAAACAGTACAGATAGTAAAACAGCAACGTTGTATCTTCATTTAACTTCTACATATCGGCATCTCATCTAAACTGCACAGTCCAATCAATTAGCTACCTAATGACTTGCATGCAAACACTTGAATGAAATGGAAAGCCAATGGTGGCCCCGTGGTATCACAACTTTCAAGTTGTAGATCCAGAATTCGAATCCAGGCAAGCAAATTCTTTTATTTAAATTTCTTCTTCGCGTATGCTATGAGCCATTTCGCATACGACGCCGACAAGATACTGGAAGACAGAAAACAAAAGGTGTCACCTATTCTAACTTATTTATATGCTCTGTAGCACACTCACAATTTTGTCTCGCCTACTTATTACTTTAAGCGACGACCCGCGAGATCTTTGTATGCTAATTCAGCCATTTTGGAAAATAAAAGGAGTGTTTTTTTTTGTTCTGTTTCGTTTAGCTTGTCTTTTTAGGGTTTCGTGTAAATTCGTCTGTTCCCATAGTCATGACTTATTAACACTTGTGTCTATAGTCATGTTAAAGTAATTACTCTTTTATTTATTTCTATACAAATCAAATATATTTTTAAATATTCTTTACAAAAAACAATATAAAAACATTTAAAAATATAAGAAATACCCACTGAAAAAACACAATGCCTACCGGTATCGGGAACAGGGTCCAAGCTACCGGCGGTCAGGGCTCCAGAGAGAGGAACCTCCTAACAATACAAGCCGTGTCCAGGAGTGCCGCTTTCTGAATCAAGCCCTTGATCCAGCTGACTAACGAGAGCCTCCTCAGGTATTGGTTGAGGCTCTTGGTAGTTAAGCCATGGGCTGACACAACTATCAGCACAATGATCGCTGAGTCCACATTCCACATGTCGACAACTTCGCGAGCCAATACTTAAACTAGTAATTACTTAAACTCAACTGAGTTTAAGTAATTAGTAATTAATGCAATCATTTTTGTACAATACACAAGAATTTGAATGAAGTAAGAACTGTCAAAGAAAGCAAAGCTAACAGTTGGAACTTTTTTCAGTTCTAACTTCAAGCAATTACTAAACTACAGCATAAAAATAATATCTTAAGTAATAACTTTTTCTCAAATAATTACTGTGACTTGTTTATAGGGTGTATGTAATTTAAAAAATTGTACTGTGTTACGGAACCTTTCATGTGCGAGTCCGACTCGCGCTTAGCCGGTTTTACTGTTCAGTTTCGTTAACTTAGCCTTTTTCCATTGTATGGTAGGCTTGAAGTCACGTTATGTGGTAATGGCTACTAATATCGTATGAAATATCGAGGCTGCGTGGTTTTGGATGTAGATTATAATACTTAAGTACTCTATTCTTGGGTGGTTTAGTGCCGACCTAAGTGATATGAGAAAGCTGATGTAGCATATTTTTAAATCTCCTAATACTTTGTTTAAAGGACTGGAGGAGCCCGTGGCAAAATAATAACAGCCGCTCGGATCGATCTTTAGGTTAAGCCTTGCTTGCTCAGGTTGGTCTGTAGATGTGTGACCACCCATTACATACCGAGTTTCCTCCGTGCCTGGGAAAGCACGTTAAACCTTTGGGCCCGGCTGTCATTTGTAGATCTTTTACAGTCGTTACAGGTAGTCAGTGGCCCAAAAAGTCTGACAACCAGTCTTACCAAGAGGGATCGAATTACCTAGTAATAACTGGGTTGTGGAGGTCGGATAGGTAGTTGCTCCATGTAAAATACTGGTATTCAGCTGCATCCGGTTAGACTGGAAGCCGACCCCAATATAGTTGGGAAAAGGCTAGGCAGATTCTCCTTCTTTCTCTATTACTTGTAATCTCAGCAGACACCTCCTTTGTAGCCACATCATCCTTCACACAGATGAAATAAACGATGGACGGCCATTAAACGAGTAAGCGATAAATATCATGAGTATACCTACTCTGTGCTGGTTACCTCTGCCTAAACCTCCGGAGATAACCAGCGTAATGTTATCATTAATTGACACTAGAAACGGGATATTTACCATGTTTACTGATTGTTTTGAGTTTCCGATATTTATGCGCTGTTGCAAGCACAATGATCACTCAAAACAATCAGTAAACATGGTAAATATCCCGTTTCTCGATCTTAAGACTAAACGACAAAAAGTAAAGAGCCTAAATTCAAGGACTTATAAACTTAGCTTGTACACCTGGGTCTATTTAATTATTATTCTTAACTTTCTTAGCAAAACCTGTTATAATTTTCAAGGCGTTTTTCTGAAAGTATCAAAACTGTGTGCTTTCCATAGAGCGATGAAAATGTTTGGAGATGACCCGGTCATTGACGTGCTATTGAAATCTTTTATGACTTTGAAAATGGCATGATTACATTAATTACTCTAATGGAGAAGTTTCTAATTTTTTTTATTTAGTTTCATAATTCGATAAGAAGAAACAAAAATGTGAGAAAATCATTAAAATATCTCTAGAAATTAAAAAGTTATGAGACTTTAAAAATGCGCTTGCAATCTTCTTCTTAGCGTGTCGATGGCAAAAACTTAAAATGTTATGTTTAGCCCAAAACTCAGCCACATGAACCCCACTCACTGATGCAGTAAGCAGATCATCAAGTGCGCAGGTGATAGGGCATGCGGTGCAAGTTGGAAGGTGGGCAAACACTTGCAATGAGGTAAAAAGACGTAACTTTACCTAAAAAAAAAAATAACCGATTTTATACATTTGATGTATATTATGTTAATTCCATTTAGTAGTGTTATCAACATTATGAAACTTCTCCATTATACATAAAGTCCATTTATCGAACTTTGACAGTCGTCACAGGAAGTCAGTGACCCAAAAGTCTGACAATCAGTCTTACTAAGGGGTACCATATTATTCAGTACTAACTGGGCTGCCGAGGTCAGATAGGAAGTTTCTTCATGTAAAATACTGGTATTCAGCTGCCTCCGGTTAGACTGGAAGCCGACCCTAACATAGTTCGAAAAAGGCTGGACATATGATGATATCTTTACTGTTTAACGATCTATAACGGCCTCATTTAGTGTGCAGTTCAACAACAGTTAAACATAATATATAGTTAAACAGTACAGATAGTAAAACAGCAACGTTGTATCTTCATTTAACTTCTACATATCGGCATCTCATCTAAACTGCACAGTCCAATCAATTAGCTACCTAATGACTTGCATGCAAACACTTGAATGAAATGGAAAGCCAATGGTGGCCCCGTGGTATCACAACTTTCAAGTTGTAGATCCAGAATTCGAATCCAGGCAAGCAAATTCTTTTATTTAAATTTCTTCTTCGCGTATGCTATGAGCCATTTCGCATACGACGCCGACAAGATACTGGAAGACAGAAAACAAAAGGTGTCACCTATTCTAACTTATTTATATGCTCTGTAGCACACTCACAATTTTGTCTCGCCTACTTATTACTTTAAGCGACGACCCGCGAGATCTTTGTATGCTAATTCAGCCATTTTGGAAAATAAAAGGAGTGTTTTTTTTTGTTCTGTTTCGTTTAGCTTGTCTTTTTAGGGTTTCGTGTAAATTCGTCTGTTCCCATAGTCATGACTTATTAACACTTGTGTCTATAGTCATGTTAAAGTAATTACTCTTTTATTTATTTCTATACAAATCAAATATATTTTTAAATATTCTTTACAAAAAACAATATAAAAACATTTAAAAATATAAGAAATACCCACTGAAAAAACACAATGCCTACCGGTATCGGGAACAGGGTCCAAGCTACCGGCGGTCAGGGCTCCAGAGAGAGGAACCTCCTAACAATACAAGCCGTGTCCAGGAGTGCCGCTTTCTGAATCAAGCCCTTGATCCAGCTGACTAACGAGAGCCTCCTCAGGTATTGGTTGAGGCTCTTGGTAGTTAAGCCATGGGCTGACACAACTATCAGCACAATGATCGCTGAGTCCACATTCCACATGTCGACAACTTCGCGAGCCAATACTTAAACTAGTAATTACTTAAACTCAACTGAGTTTAAGTAATTAGTAATTAATGCAATCATTTTTGTACAATACACAAGAATTTGAATGAAGTAAGAACTGTCAAAGAAAGCAAAGCTAACAGTTGGAACTTTTTTCAGTTCTAACTTCAAGCAATTACTAAACTACAGCATAAAAATAATATCTTAAGTAATAACTTTTTCTCAAATAATTACTGTGACTTGTTTATAGGGTGTATGTAATTTAAAAAATTGTACTATGTTACGGAACCTTTCATGTGCGAGTCCGACTCGCGCTTAGCCGGTTTTACTGTTCAGTTTCGTTAACTTAGCCTTTTTCCATTGTATGGTAGGCTTGAAGTCACGTTATGTGGTAATGGCTACTAATATCGTATGAAATATCGAGGCTGCGTGGTTTTGGATGTAGATTATAATACTTAAGTACTCTATTCTTGGGTGGTTTAGTGCCGACCTAAGTGATATGAGAAAGCTGATGTAGCATATTTTTAAATCTCCTAATACTTTGTTTAAAGGACTGGAGGAGCCCGTGGCAAAATAATAACAGCCGCTCGGATCGATCTTTAGGTTAAGCCTTGCTTGCTCAGGTTGGTCTGTAGATGTGTGACCACCCATTACATACCGAGTTTCCTCCGTGCCTGGGAAAGCACGTTAAACCTTTGGGCCCGGCTGTCATTTGTAGATCTTTTACAGTCGTTACAGGTAGTCAGTGGCCCAAAAAGTCTGACAACCAGTCTTACCAAGAGGGATCGAATTACCTAGTAATAACTGGGTTGTGGAGGTCGGATAGGTAGTTGCTCCATGTAAAATACTGGTATTCAGCTGCATCCGGTTAGACTGGAAGCCGACCCCAATATAGTTGGGAAAAGGCTAGGCAGATTCTCCTTCTTTCTCTATTACTTGTAATCTCAGCAGACACCTCCTTTGTAGCCACATCATCCTTCACACAGATGAAATAAACGATGGACGGCCATTAAACGAGTAAGCGATAAATATCATGAGTATACCTACTCTGTGCTGGTTACCTCTGCCTAAACCTCCGGAGATAACCAGCGTAATGTTATCATTAATTGACACTAGAAACGGGATATTTACCATGTTTACTGATTGTTTTGAGTTTCCGATATTTATGCGCTGTTGCAAGCACAATGATCACTCAAAACAATCAGTAAACATGGTAAATATCCCGTTTCTCGATCTTAAGACTAAACGACAAAAAGTAAAGAGCCTAAATTCAAGGACTTATAAACTTAGCTTGTACACCTGGGTCTATTTAATTATTATTCTTAACTTTCTTAGCAAAACCTGTTATAATTTTCAAGGCGTTTTTCTGAAAGTATCAAAACTGTGTGCTTTCCATAGAGCGATGAAAATGTTTGGAGATGACCCGGTCATTGACGTGCTATTGAAATCTTTTATGACTTTGAAAATGGCATGATTACATTAATTACTCTAATGGAGAAGTTTCTAATTTTTTTTATTTAGTTTCATAATTCGATAAGAAGAAACAAAAATGTGAGAAAATCATTAAAATATCTCTAGAAATTAAAAAGTTATGAGACTTTAAAAATGCGCTTGCAATCTTCTTCTTAGCGTGTCGATGGCAAAAACTTAAAATGTTATGTTTAGCCCAAAACTCAGCCACATGAACCCCACTCACTGATGCAGTAAGCAGATCATCAAGTGCGCAGGTGATAGGGCATGCGGTGCAAGTTGGAAGGTGGGCAAACACTTGCAATGAGGTAAAAAGACGTAACTTTACCTAAAAAAAAAAATAACCGATTTTATACATTTGATGTATATTATGTTAATTCCATTTAGTAGTGTTATCAACATTATGAAACTTCTCCATTATACATAAAGTCCATTTATCGAACTTTGACAGTCGTCACAGGAAGTCAGTGACCCAAAAGTCTGACAATCAGTCTTACTAAGGGGTACCATATTATTCAGTACTAACTGGGCTGCCGAGGTCAGATAGGAAGTTTCTTCATGTAAAATACTGGTATTCAGCTGCCTCCGGTTAGACTGGAAGCCGACCCTAACATAGTTCGAAAAAGGCTGGACATATGATGATATCTTTACTGTTTAACGATCTATAACGGCCTCATTTAGTGTGCAGTTCAACAACAGTTAAACATAATATATAGTTAAACAGTACAGATAGTAAAACAGCAACGTTGTATCTTCATTTAACTTCTACATATCGGCATCTCATCTAAACTGCACAGTCCAATCAATTAGCTACCTAATGACTTGCATGCAAACACTTGAATGAAATGGAAAGCCAATGGTGGCCCCGTGGTATCACAACTTTCAAGTTGTAGATCCAGAATTCGAATCCAGGCAAGCAAATTCTTTTATTTAAATTTCTTCTTCGCGTATGCTATGAGCCATTTCGCATACGACGCCGACAAGATACTGGAAGACAGAAAACAAAAGGTGTCACCTATTCTAACTTATTTATATGCTCTGTAGCACACTCACAATTTTGTCTCGCCTACTTATTACTTTAAGCGACGACCCGCGAGATCTTTGTATGCTAATTCAGCCATTTTGGAAAATAAAAGGAGTGTTTTTTTTTGTTCTGTTTCGTTTAGCTTGTCTTTTTAGGGTTTCGTGTAAATTCGTCTGTTCCCATAGTCATGACTTATTAACACTTGTGTCTATAGTCATGTTAAAGTAATTACTCTTTTATTTATTTCTATACAAATCAAATATATTTTTAAATATTCTTTACAAAAAACAATATAAAAACATTTAAAAATATAAGAAATACCCACTGAAAAAACACAATGCCTACCGGTATCGGGAACAGGGTCCAAGCTACCGGCGGTCAGGGCTCCAGAGAGAGGAACCTCCTAACAATACAAGCCGTGTCCAGGAGTGCCGCTTTCTGAATCAAGCCCTTGATCCAGCTGACTAACGAGAGCCTCCTCAGGTATTGGTTGAGGCTCTTGGTAGTTAAGCCATGGGCTGACACAACTATCAGCACAATGATCGCTGAGTCCACATTCCACATGTCGACAACTTCGCGAGCCAATACTTAAACTAGTAATTACTTAAACTCAACTGAGTTTAAGTAATTAGTAATTAATGCAATCATTTTTGTACAATACACAAGAATTTGAATGAAGTAAGAACTGTCAAAGAAAGCAAAGCTAACAGTTGGAACTTTTTTCAGTTCTAACTTCAAGCAATTACTAAACTACAGCATAAAAATAATATCTTAAGTAATAACTTTTTCTCAAATAATTACTGTGACTTGTTTATAGGGTGTATGTAATTTAAAAAATTGTACTGTGTTACGGAACCTTTCATGTGCGAGTCCGACTCGCGCTTAGCCGGTTTTACTGTTCAGTTTCGTTAACTTAGCCTTTTTCCATTGTATGGTAGGCTTGAAGTCACGTTATGTGGTAATGGCTACTAATATCGTATGAAATATCGAGGCTGCGTGGTTTTGGATGTAGATTATAATACTTAAGTACTCTATTCTTGGGTGGTTTAGTGCCGACCTAAGTGATATGAGAAAGCTGATGTAGCATATTTTTAAATCTCCTAATACTTTGTTTAAAGGACTGGAGGAGCCCGTGGCAAAATAATAACAGCCGCTCGGATCGATCTTTAGGTTAAGCCTTGCTTGCTCAGGTTGGTCTGTAGATGTGTGACCACCCATTACATACCGAGTTTCCTCCGTGCCTGGGAAAGCACGTTAAACCTTTGGGCCCGGCTGTCATTTGTAGATCTTTTACAGTCGTTACAGGTAGTCAGTGGCCCAAAAAGTCTGACAACCAGTCTTACCAAGAGGGATCGAATTACCTAGTAATAACTGGGTTGTGGAGGTCGGATAGGTAGTTGCTCCATGTAAAATACTGGTATTCAGCTGCATCCGGTTAGACTGGAAGCCGACCCCAATATAGTTGGGAAAAGGCTAGGCAGATTCTCCTTCTTTCTCTATTACTTGTAATCTCAGCAGACACCTCCTTTGTAGCCACATCATCCTTCACACAGATGAAATAAACGATGGACGGCCATTAAACGAGTAAGCGATAAATATCATGAGTATACCTACTCTGTGCTGGTTACCTCTGCCTAAACCTCCGGAGATAACCAGCGTAATGTTATCATTAATTGACACTAGAAACGGGATATTTACCATGTTTACTGATTGTTTTGAGTTTCCGATATTTATGCGCTGTTGCAAGCACAATGATCACTCAAAACAATCAGTAAACATGGTAAATATCCCGTGATATTTACCATGTTTACTGATTGTTTTGAGTTTCCGATATTTATGCGCTGTTGCAAGCACAATGATCACTCAAAACAATCAGTAAACATGGTAAATATCACGTTTCTACTTTTAATGATATAATGTTAGTGACCTTGATTGTTTAGAAACTTATACAGCGTAATGTTATGTTATTTTAGTTCAGCTCAATCGGCAATTGCTAATGTAAATACTTTACATCACTTGGGCCATTAACCGAAAATGAAAGTTATAATCTCGCCCCAAAACTTATCATAGTTATTTGCTGAATACATTTTATATCAACAAACTTGTTGACTTTGGCGATATGCCAGTCGGTGGCAAATTACTTGAGCCATATTTCGCGGTATTTGAGTAGTTTAGTGTTGCTAATGGTATCTACTTATTTTTTTGAATGTGGAACGCAACATGTGTCGATGCTCTTGCGCCATCACATCTTCCAAGCTCATCGTGCTTTGCTAGCCCTGCCGCTGCAGCTGCAGAGAATCTCAAGCGGCGTAACCTTTGTGGAACTTATGTTTTCGAGTCTTTGGGGATAAAACTCTAGGGCCGTGACCATACTAATATAATAACTGCGCGACTGCTGAGCATGAGGTCGTGGCTTCGATTCCCAGGTCGGGCAAAGTATTATTGGGTTTTTCAATCAGGAATGTCTCAGTAACAGCCACAGAGTCTATATTTGTGCCCGGTTGTTGACAATTGGCTTGTCCTGGCACAATATGGATGTATTATTTTACACGTTATTTTGTTAATAAAGGTTGTAACAAGACCCGTAACGAAACCGAAAGGCACTTGTTCTCCCCGTCATTTTTTTGTTCTAGACCATACTTTGGAACCTTCTAGTTACGGAGATATTGGGGATCAAAGTTCCAACTTTTTCACAAGTTTTATTTTTAAATGCATGTTTTTAATGAAAGATTTTTACTTTAAACACCTCCACGACCCCCTTACTATTCAATTCATCCATCAGCACAATGTTTTGATTGCGTTACTTTGAGTCCTACCGTAAAACGTGATTTTTTATTCCAAATAGTCGTTTACCAGCAATATTTTTTGCGTAATTTACTTGTTTTGATGTACATAATGCTTGGTTGACGGCTTCGTGAAGGGTCCGTTTACACTCTGTATAGCAAAACCTTTCATACAAAAGCAATCACCATCATCTGCCTCGCCTTTTCCCAACTATATTGGGGTCGGCTTCCAGTCTAACCGGATGCAGCTGAATACCAGTATTTTACATGGAGCGACTGCCTATCTGACCTCCACTACCCAGTTAGTACTGGGTTATACGATACCCCTTGGTAAGACTGGTTGTCAGACTTTTTGGGCCACTGAATGCCTAACGACTGTCAAAGATCTACAAATGACAGCCGGGACAAACGGCTTAACGTGCTTTCCGAGGCACGGAGGAAACTCGGTATGTAATGGTTGGTCACCCATCTACAGACCAACCTGAGAAAGCACGGCTTAATCTAAAGATCGACCCGAGCGTCTGTTATTATTTAGCCACGAGCTCCTCTTACAAAAGCAATCACCATCATATAAGAACTAGGTTCCTCTAAAATGTATAGCAGAACACAATTTGTATTTTCTACTACAAGTTCCGAACCCGGAAAATTGAGCATCTCCCCGGAGACCATTTCAGAACAGTCTTGTCTTCACAATTTATTTGCCACGTGTTCCAATTTAGAAACTATCAAGAGACAAAATAGGGAGAGGAACTCGTGGCTTAATAATAACAGCCGCTCGGGTCGATCTTTAGGTTAACCTGCGCTTGTCTAGTTTGGTTCCAGGATGGGTGACCCATTATATGTATAGGGTGGTCACCCATTCAGGGACCAACCGAGTTTTCTCCGTACCTTGGAAAACACGTTAAGCCGTTGGTTCCGGCTGTCATTTGTTGGGGTCGGGGGGCTTTTGGGACCGGGACCGCGGTCCCGAATTCCACCTATAAATGCAATAATTATTTTTGAGTAGTATTTTGGGACCACAAATAAAATAAACAAAGATATGTCTTGAGAAAGTACGGTCAATTAAAAGATTCAGAAGTAATAAAAGTATTTTTATAAAACGGTAAAATATTTCTTTTATTTCAAAAATGGCAGCCGTCTATTAGAATTCATCAACATCACCATAAAAGAAAAAAGAAAAAAAAAAAAAAGTCTTCCACTGCTGCACATAGACCTGCCCCAAGAGGATCGTGAGACCGGGACCCAGCCGTGGAGCTGAGGACCGGCCCCGTGCGTCTCGCATCTAAAGGATCCCCGGAACCTTTACCAGGTCATCGATCCACCTAGTGGGAGGCCTTCTAACGCAACGTCTTCCGGTTCGCGGTCGCCACTCCAGAACTTTTCGACCCCATCGGCTATCCGTTCTGCGAGCAATGTGCCCGCAGCCCACTGCCACTTAAGTCTTTTGGCTTCCTTTCGGATGTTTTCATTGTTGCTTTTTTGTTAACTGTACTTTAACTTCTTATTTCTTGTGGTCCCAAAATACTGCTCAAAAATAATTATTGCATTCACGCTATCCACGGACCGACCTTGGCTTAACCTTGAAGATCAACCCGTGCGTCTGTCATTATTTAGCCACGTGCTTCTCCCTAATTTAAATTAACCGTTACTTAGAATGTATTTTGGCCTAGATACTTAAGTTCCCATCACCATTTTACTCTTGTCTTGTAGTCAAGACAGCTGTGCGTGGAAGTGATAAAAATATCGCTGCCTACTTTAGTCTTCACAGTTTTAGCTATAGAGAGACTTCGACTAAAGCTGTGTAGATTAACATTATAAAGAGGTATTTGTTTTTAAGTTTGCATGTAGGGAGTAATCTCCGGAACTAATGATCCAATTCTAAAAATTCTTTCACTGTCAAAAAGCTACATTATTCGTGGGTGCTATAGACTATAAATTATTTTTATATCATGCATATTAGCCGAGCTATCACAATTTTTCCGGACAAAGTCGCGGGCGAATTGCTAGTGCCATATTTTCTTACATAAACTTCGTCAGGCTACAAAGTTCGACTCGCTACAAGGATACCAAATGACACTTCTTTCTTGAACTTCTAACAAAGACAAACTTCCTAACAGTTTACGTGATTTATTTTGTAAAAAGGCTGCTGATATTATATTCATCTTATTTCTTTTTTTAAACAAAACGAAAATCAAGACTAGAGGCAATTTTTTGCTTTCCAACCGTTTCTATTAATAGTATTTCTACAAACGACTTTGACAAAATCTAGTTTATCATAAATTCGAGGCCGTATGATCTATTAATTATCATACAATTCCAACTGTCACAAAAATCTATACTTCCAAAAATTATACTGTCATACTTTACTGTTACAAATGCGAAAGTTTGGATGGGTGAAAGTTCGTTACTCAATCACGCCAGAACGGCTGAACGGATCACGATGATATTTGGCACAGAGACAGATAATAGTCTGGAATAGCACATAAGTTACTTCTTTTTCTTACAGATATCAAAATTTCCTCAATCGCTTTCCAACCATTTCGTATATCTACAACAGCTTGACATTTTACTTTTCGACAGATTATGTCAATTCAATACATTTTTTGATTTTTTCATCCTCAATGTTGCTGATCATTTCTTTGTCAAGAACCTGGGGCTCTGTAGTGGGGATGGTAGCCAAACAGCGGCTTTGCCAAGCCATTCGTGATGGCTGTTATATTTGCTTTGGAAGCATATTTATATTTTAAGCAGAATTTAAGCCTCTAAAGCCAAGCTAAATGAATTTTGAAAACTACTGGGTGGAAGTGACACCAACCCACAAATAGTCACCACTCGTGTTCAGCACATTACAATGAACCGCTCCACATAGATATTTTTCATCGGTATTTATTTCCGAACCCAAGTCGGCCGTACCAAGGATAATCTCTCTAGATGGGGGTTCATGGTCGGCTCAGATCTCAAATGTGTATGCGGCGTGTCTCCACAGACAATGGGCCATCTTCCATCTTGTGCTGCATGCCCTAACACTTGATCACACGATCTTATGACTGCATCAGCGAGCGGAATTTGCGTAGCTGAATTTTGGGCCAAACATATATGATAAAAATTTGCCATCGACACGCTAAGAAGAAGATCGGTAATTTAAAAAAAAAAAAACAACTGTTCCATACATTTTGACCGAGTAGGTATTGTAGTTATGTTGGAAACTGCTTTTTTTTTTCCGACGATAAATTTCTATGGGATGTTCAAAATGATGTACTGAATACTACGTGATAACCGTTTTAGCGTCGGTGGCCTATCCACCCTGTATATGGTAAAACACAATTTATATTTTTGGAATCTAGAAAAACGAATAAGACTTCTTATGCATTTAAATCTTTCTTTTGCAAAAATTATTTTTCTGTCTAGCTTCGTAGACATTCATAAAAATATAAATTGTGAAGTAAATAGAACCAGAAAAGTCTTGCCAGAAATAAAAAACTTCACAATATTTTTATACAAAAATTTTCTTTTCAAAACTAACAACTAAGTACAGTCGGTCTCAGAAGTGCTGGTAAGTCTGAACTATAAAATTATTTGCATTTATTATCACAGAAAACATATTACAGTATTGTGTCTGAAAATATTGTTGAGAATCACAAAGCATAAAGACGTCTCAACAACCGCTGTTAAAGGCGGTATTGTTTACATTTTCATGCAAATATTCGGGTTTCGGTCAAACCCGGGAATTCCCGGAATTTACAATGAGATCGAGACCGGGTTCCGCACGCCCTACATGTAAATCAAGCGTGTTACCGTTAACTTGCAAGACGACAGAATCGCCACCAACTTTTATTTTTTTCTTATGGGATATCATCAAATGACCCCTCCCGTTCTGGACGGAGCTGAAGGGAGTGTCAGACTTGTACTGACTAAAACCCATCCATGTTCCTTCTTTACCCTTTGTGTTCCAGGGTCGCGGTATCTCTTTCGAACAGTCCCGCAGCCTCGGCAGGCATCGGCCCTTGCGGACCCCTTCCTGTGTGCTGACATCTCCGTCGGCACGGCATCTTCTTGCCCTTATCCTATGTTACTTGGGGTAGACGCAACACGTTTTTAACACGCGTTTATTAGCTTCACCTGTAACTACGTAATAAAATCTTAGAAGTTAAATTTGACCCACTTCCCGGTTGCCGATTAAGCTTAAATTTTGCAGACATGTTTAGTTAGAATGACAATGCATGGTGGCTAAGTGACGTCATTCTTAATCCATTATGGCTGACTCAAAAAGATGGCGGACTTGTTACTTTTTATGCATTCCCATGTTATGGGTATCAAATGAAAGTGTTTTCTAGGATAAATGCAGCCGTCATGCTATTTCATACTCTTTTTTTTTTTCTAATGGTTTTAAAAGCGATCCGTGACAGATGATGAACGAATTTTCTACTTTATTTCATACTACCTTTTCTAGAAGCTACTTAGAAACTTATTTATAGTATTATGTAAGAAGTGAAAGCTTTTATCATAACAGAGAAAAACTATTTTTTTTTTGTCTGCAAAGAATTTTTATTCTTTACTGCCTTAAAAAATTTAAATGAAAACAGTAAAATTTGTACAAAAATTTCGGCTGGCTTTTTAAAATATTCTTGAGACTTTGAGCAAAAATCATTTGTCAAAATTATTTAGGCCATTAAAAATAAATGACTATGAAAGAATTTCAACATGAACTTAGCTGAATGTCAAGTAAGCCGTTTGCCTAGAGATGTCATAAACTTGCTTTTCAAGCTCCATGTTTTCGGTTTTAAAATGGCCGGTTCAATTATAATTTGTTTTTATATCACATAAAGTAATATTTACTCTTTGTATTTATATATTTCTTAGACGTTACTTAACTTTTATTAAACAGTGGCTTTTGAATTAAGTATCTGATGTTTAGAACCTGTCAAACACATTTTTTTCTCAAAATTAAGATTCGCGTGAAATATTACTTCCCTGTTTGAATCGGATTTTGTTACTAATTTCAAGGGTATTAATTTTACTGCACGAAACCTTTATCTTTTTTCTAAAAGAAGCCTAAGTTACTCCTTATAATATCAGCTATCTGTAAGTTCAAGTCCCGTCAAAATCGGTCCCGCCGTTTCGGATATTAGCCGGAACAAACAGACAGACAGAAAAATATTTAATTATAATATTTTTTTGTTTATAAGTACCGTATATGACTTTCATATTTATGCATTCAGTAAAAAGCTGTTATTTTGAAATAACAAACAGATACTTACATTTAATTTATTTTTATAGAAAAACAAAACCAAAATCACATCCCAAAATTATCTCCGAACAGTTTCAAATCTAATTAAAAATAACACGTCGAACTAAACACAATAGGAAACATCCTCAATACAAACTTGCCAAGCTTGGCCGACTTGGCAATTAATCGCTGCCAAGTGGCGGGCAAACTGCCAAGTATTGCCAAGTAGACAAGTCTGCTTACCGCTTGTATGTAAGTTACCATGAAGTTTGCGCCTTCGGGAATTAAACCGGTATTTTGGTGTTATAGTAACAGACGCTCGGATCGATCTTTAGGTTAAGCCGTGCTTGCCTAGGTTGGTCTGTGGATTGGTGACCGCCCATTACATACCGAGTTTCCTCCGTGCCTCGGAAAGCACGTTGAGCCGTTGGTCCCAGCTGTCATCTATAGATCTTTAACAGTCGTTATAGGTAGTCAGTGGCCTAAAAAAGTGGACAACCAGTCTTGCCAAGGTGTATCGTATTATGGGCTTGCTCGCCGTCCGGCCGTCTTATGACGACAGGCCGGTGGGGGGGGTCATTTGATGAAATCCCATGCGAAAAAAAAAGGTGTATCGTATTACCCAGTACTAACTGGATTGTGGAGGTCAGATAGGCAGTCGCTCCATGTAAAATACTGGTATTCAGCTGCATTCTGTTAACTGGAAACCGACCCCAATATAATTGGGAAAAGGCTAGACAGATGATGATGATCTTGGTATTATAGTCTTGGCAAACGATCAAAATGTAAAAAGAGTAGTGTTTAAGATGTAGACTTCTTTATAGTTTACCCGACAGCCAGTGGGGACCAATAGGAAGGCGATGTTTTCACTTACGTGTTTTATAAGTTTATTTATCCTTCAGTTTACAAAAAGGTTTCCATGTTTGGAGCATACTTTTAAGCTACGCGCACACCACAAACAAAGGAGGATCAAGACGAACAGGGCAATTTGTTTTTTAGCTTTTCGCAAACTATTTTTTTTTCTACGATCATTTAAAGTTTCTTAGCATAGCAGCAGCCTATAGTGTTCCCACAGCTGGAACACATTCCTCTCCATGAGAGGGAATGGGCTATAATCCACCACGCGGGCCCAGTACGGGTTAGTAGATGTCACATGTCTTCGAATTTTAGGTTCTAGGACATGCCGGTTTCCTGACGATGTTTTCCTTCACCGTTTTGAGAGCAGTGGTGATGAAATGAATTACACAAAGTAATGCGCCTGCCTGGGTTCGAACCCACGACTTACTGCTCGTAAGTCGGGGCGACCACCACTGGGCCACCGCTGCTCTTTTTCGAAAGTTTCTTTATACTACCATATTTTTTGTGTTCCAGGGCCACGGTATTTGTTTCGAACAGTCCCGTAGCCCTGGCTGACTGTACTATTTCACTTTGAATTATTATTGTTGTTACCTAAGATCTACTTTTGTGGTAAAAAAACAACAAAACCATTTAAAATGACTCCCGCGTGTCCCAAGGTTCTAACTCATTCTGACAGTACCGTGACTAAATTAATCAGATGAGGAAAAAGAAGGACTACTTACCTTTTAGTCCAAAAAACCAGAGTAAAAAATAGACTTAAATAATGCTGGCAATTTTTTTTTTTGTAAATGGAACTTCAAACGAATTTCTCATAATGACACACAGTAAACATTATAACAGCACGCCTTGTGATCCCCGAACATTTTGACAGAGGTCTCACATTTCCCCAGTTATGTTGAAGTCCCAAATAGGGGGCGAGCTTATTGCCATCAACCGAGCATAAATCCAGACTCCATGGCCAAACCCAAAAACACTTTGCTCGACCCTGGAATCGTACGCAGACCTCTTGCACATAAATCGCACTTACGACCGCTAGACCAATGTGGCAGTTTTTTAAGTAAATTAATTCTTTACTTCGATACAGTGACAGCATTGTTAATCGTAATTGTTGTGTGTTACATTGTGATACAAAATTTTAATTTGTATGTGTGTTGTTGTGTGTGTGTGATTTGTGTGTTGTGGTGTGTGTGATGTGTATGTGCGTGTGTGTGATTGTTGGGTTTGTGTGATGTGTTTGTGTGTGTATGTGATTGTTGGGTGTGTGTGAATGTCGGTGAATATGTGTATGTGTGTTTGTAGGTGTGTGTGTGTAAAATGTGTGTCTCATAAATTGTGTCCCCTGGCTCCCAAACTAGGTTTATTTATTTACTATTTATTTATTTAACACTTCAAGCACAGAGTACAGAAGCGGACTTAATACCTGCGTGTGGTTTACACCTGTAACTTGGGATACAATATATAAATACAAGATAATTCAAAACTTGATAAGGCCAGCTTCAGGATTAGCTATTAACCCAATTGATTCCATACTAAACATCTAAAGGAAAATGGTTTCAACTCAACTGTTTTGTAATACTAGAGTTTCGCCAAAACGTTTCAAAGTTTAGGACTTGCCTCGAGAGACCTAAGACGTGTTTGAAACTATAAACTTCAGCCGAGACCTAGGTCTAGTGCTAATTAAAATGACCAGGCGTACCCTAAAACTATGTTGGGTCCTGACTTATTAGTAACATGTGGGTAAGTAGTTATTAGTTCACATAGTAAGTACTACCAACATACATACACTGACAGTCGACCAGTTTTCAATCTTATTACTTAGGGAATAATTATTTTTTTGTTAAATTTTATCTTATTTTAATTTTATCATATTTTAATTTTATCTTATTTTAATTTGAATGGTTTTTAAATTTTAACTTTGGATTTTAATGTTAATTTATTTTACTTTTGATACTGATTCTAACGTTACGTAACGTTAGTCTAACGTGACTGTATGGATCAAGTTATCTTAAATAATAAATATTTTATTTATTTTTATTTATTTATAACGGAGTTAAGTGGTAGACCATCAGTGACTTTGTTAGTACCTACGAATACTACAGGGTCTCGTGGCTATATCATAACAGCTAGATGCGATAAGCAATTTTTGGCGAGGTTGGTCCGTAGATCGGTGACCGTTCATAACATAAATAGGTTCTTTCATGACTCGGAAAGCACGCTAAGCCGTTGGTGTTGGCTGTCATTTATAGGTCTTTGACAGTCGTTACAGGTAGTCAGTTACTGGTTGTCAGACTTTCGGGCACTGACAACCAGTCTTAACATGGGGTACAGTATTACACAGTACTAACTGGGTTGTAGAGGTCAGATACGCAGTCGCTCCATGTATAATACTGGTATTCAACTGCATCCGGTGAGACTGGAAGCCGACCACAATAAATTTGGGAAAAGGCTAGGCAGATGATGAGTTGCTCTAAGTAAAAGCTGCAAACGGTTTGAATGGAAAGCAACTCCTGTAATTAACACTAAACATCTATAGAGAAAATTCATGCTATAATTAAGTTTGTAAACTCAAAACATTGCGAAAAATACGCTTGATTAACAGGATATTAATTACATTTTTCGTAGGTTTTTAATATTGCAATAAATTGTTAAACTAGACTCCCAATAGCGGTAAAATTCGTTGAAAAAAACGCAGCTAATCACTTAATAAAATACCTCATGCAAACAGAAGTTTTTGTGCAAAAAATTCAATTCACAGCTTCCAATTGTAAAACTTGAACACTGCATGCAGTACTGCTGTTTTGACATGGAAAGAAAAATTCTAGTGCGAGCAGGGTTTGAACCTGCGACCTTCCGATTCAGTACACCGGATGTCTTAACCAATTAGACCATCGCACCCTGCTCACAGCTCTCGAAATTTTCGTTCCATTAATAACGTCTTACGGTGACGTTAGCGCCATCTATTTAAGAAAGTACCGAACTAACTTAAACCAACACGTAGACATTACAGCCAAGTCAATGTTGTATAGAAGTCGCCATACCAAACTAATTTTTAATATTTGTATACGCAAACCCCACGTAGGGAACTACAGCTACATACGACGCATATGCTGCTTACGGTACTGTTAATCAAACATTCCTAGAACGCCGATTCTAACTTTTTCTGTAGACTTTAAAAAAAAGAAGCCTTTCATTTTTAACCCCCGATGCAAAAAGAGGGGTGTTATAAGTTTGACAGCAATGTGTATGTGTCTCTGTCTCTGGCACCGTAGCTCTTAAACGAGTGAACCGATTTGGATGCATTTTTTTTTATTTAAAAGCTAGTTTCTTGGCAATGGTTTTTAGACACGTTTTATCAATATCGGTGCAGCCATTTACTAGATATGCGGGATGAAAGTGGTAATGAATGATCGAATATTTTCAAATATACCGAAGTGTGGTATCTAATGAAAGTGTATGATGTTTATATTACAATTAGACTGGTATTATCAAAATCAGTTCAGCCATTTTAGACATGGGGGGAAACTGGTGATGAATAATCGAATATTTTCAAATATATGCAGCTGAATACCAGTATTTCACATGGAGCGACTGACTATCTGACCTCCAAATACGATACCCCTTGGTAAGACTGGTTGTCGGACTTTTTGGGCCACTGACTACCTAACGACTGTCAAAGATCTACAAATGACACCCGGGACCAACGGCTTAACGTGCTTTCCGAGGCACGGAGGAAACTCGGCATGTAATGGGTGGTCACTCATCCACAGACCAACCTAGGCAAGCACGGCTTAACCTAAAGATCGATCCGAGTGGCTGTTATTATTTAGCCACGAGCTCCTCCTAGCTTAGGTGATCTAACGGACATAAATCATGTTTTCAAAATATCATGTTCCTGAAAAAGCTGTAAGGTTTCTGGTGAGACACCAAATTATTTTACAGTAACAACTGACATAATCCGTCAAAACGTATGGGACCTAAATCATCCCACACTTTTGACTTCTCCATATTCGTTATCGCTAGCAAAAATTACTTGGTCTAGGCTCTTTTCAGATGAGCAATAATAAAGCAATGAGTATTTTAAAAAGAATTATAAGTAAATTTAAGTTACGGAAGAGTGGAGTGTCCTAATTTACTTGCTTAAAAGTACACTTCTGTCACTAGCTATATAGTACAAAACTGCTTAAAGAAAATAAACTATTTGTATTTGTAAAGAAACCCTGAAAAAAATTAAAAACAACATCAAAAAAATAGTTTCTCCCAACAATATCCACAAACAAGACTACTTGGTATTCTAAGCAATTTTCGTCAATCGTAACTTGTTGATAGCTTGGCCCTGTGCCAACCCTCTAACCGTTGGAGGATGTTGATAGTGGAAGACGGTGAGTTTCCTTTGGAACTAGAGTGGGTGAGGGGGTTGAGGAGCTTGAAATTGGTATTGGAAAGGGAGGCTAGAAGATTTTGGAACTGCATGCTTTACGATTTCGAGACACAGACTAATATTAAAACGTAAGAACAACTTTGTTGATTGTTACTTGGCCACGGCTTAACCAGTTAAATTATCTGAAGGTGGAAGCGCAAGGGTAGCCCGCGAAATTCAAATTTTCTTAGGTTTTTTTGCAATTCAGGCTACTACTGAGATATACCTAATGGAAAAACCCAATAACACTTTGCCCGACCCTGGAATCGAACCCAGTACCTCTTGCTCAGCAGTCGTGGTTGCAACCGCTAAACCAATGAGCCAGTCTTACTCTTAACTTTTTCACTTAATCATTATTTGATGACACAATTTGTTGTTGATATTTGTAGACGAATTGAAACCTCATCATAACAACAACAAAATTAAACCATAGACTTAATGAAACGACAGTCACCATAAATTACTGCCAGACACTTTGATCACATTGCCACGAAACATAATAAATTTAAAATTAATTGCAGACAGCGTAAACGTTAATTATTATTTTTGGAACAAACTTTCATTAGTACCAGTCAATTTGACTTGAATTACGACCGTGGTGAGCGAAACTTTTTGGAATTAATTAAGCATTATAAGCTTGGCTGTCCGAAAGTCAGCAGACCAATTCTGGGAATTGGATTCTGTAGGTGGTGTTCAAATATATTTAAAAATGTATAGAAATCTATATCTATACTTTACATACAAACAAATTTTACATACATAATTATGTAGGGGGTAATCTCCGGAACTAATGATCTAATTCTAAAAATTCTTTCACTGGCAGAAAGCTACATTATTCTTAGTTGCTATAACCCCGTTCATTTGAAATACTTCACCGAGAAAATATATCTTTCTTGTTCTGTTTTCTAGACTCTGTGCTAGTTTGAGCAAGATAGAGATAGTTTTAATACACAAATTCCGTTAAAACTAACGACAGTGACGACGACGGCCCCTCGGGCTTTCAACACAGTTTGCAGGAAATTGACATAATGCCCTACGGGTGCGGATAATAGTTGAAAGGGAATTAAATTTATATCATACATATTAGCCGAGCTATCACAATTTTTGCGGACAAAGTCGCGGGCGGAATGCTAGTATATTATAATTATAATTAAATATATTTTGCAGTAAAATTATTTAAAGTTGTATACCTACAGCTTGTGCCAGAAAGGTATGATCATAATATTTAAGGGTGTCTTACAGACCATCAAACAGGACTTCTTTCTCCATGGAACCAACGTCGAAATCACGAAAAAATAAAAAGCTGTCCCATACATTTAAAAATTAATAAATCTTTATTCAGAATCCCAGAAGATGAAATTCAATATGAATTTGAATCTAAAAATGTTGGTTTAAAAATGTTAAATGCCTGTACTAGGATAATCCTGTATCACAAGCTGCAGCTCTAAATAATATAGAACTGTAGTTTTTTTGTTGTTTAATATTTAATTTGTTTGTCATTACATAATGACAAACTTATTTTAATTAACTTAGAACTGAACACATAATAGACACAGGAAAAAATAATGAAGAAAAAAATACTGCGGGAATTCGGGTCGAGTGAGAATTTGAAGTTTTATATCCCAGCTGATTTTTACATTCTCTTATACAACAGACGGGGCAAAGTGAACAACTTCGTCATCTACTTGCAATAACCAACTGGTTGGCTTTGTCATTTTACCTTTGTTTTCAAATCGCTCTATTATATCTTAAATGTCAGTGGTATTGTTCTCTAAACATCGCTTCGAAATTCAAACGGTGTGATTAAGTTAAAAAAACAAATGAGTTCGCTTTCGAATTGTGTGCGCTCACTTCAGTGAGGTTGCAAGTGAATTTTACAGGAAAGCAATGAACTTATTTGAAAAGAGATTTACTATAAATTTCATGGTTTACGTTTCTCTACGAATTCTTCAATGAAGACTGCCAACTGAATGAGTTGGCTTCAAATTTGATCTTGACAAAAGAGCCAGAATTCCCCACCAAAGCACTGCCTACTAAAACTTTACCAATTTCCTTTTGATAAACTTAGTAATTGAGGTAACTGAAAGTTATCAAAGAAGTTAATTTGACACGCACTGGTACTTTCTAAGTAAAACTAAACAAAAGAAGAATCCGGCTAAATGATTTGATTAATAATTTTAGATGATAAAATTATGAACAGAAAAAAATTAAAAATCTTTTGAGTGACTTTTACTTTATGAGAAGCCGAAACAAGTTATGACTGCCGCTCTGGTTGATCTTTAAAGTTAAGCAACGCTTGCCGAGGTCCGTTCATGGATGGGTGACCTTTCACTGCAAAGCGAGACCCTTTTGTGCGTCGAAAAGTACGTTAAGTATTTGTTCATGGCTGTCATTTGTAGATCGTTATCGAGGAGTCGGATGATCAAAATTCTAATAACACATTATCTGCCTGGCTCGCCTTTTTTTTACATTTTGGGGAAGCTTTTTTTTTTTTTTTTTTCGGATGGTAAGTCATCAAATGACCCCCCCACTCTGGGCGGAGCGGAAGGGAGTGTCAGACTTGTACTGGCTAAAACCCATCCATGTTCCTTCTTTGCCCTTTGTGTTCCAGGGCCACGGTATCTCTTTCGAACAGTCCCGCAGCCCTGGCAGGCATAGGCCCTTGCGGACCCTACTTATTTGCTGACATCTCTTTGAGGCGCACGTGGAACACGAACGCGCCGTCGACACGGAATGTCGTCATAAGACGGCCGGACGGCGAGCTGGCCCATAACTTGCCGGCCTACGGTGGCCGGGAGCCACCACGTGACCCCCGACGCCCAGGTCGTCTCCCGCGGCGACTGGGACGTGAGGTTCTTTCCCTCTCACGTCCCGCCACCACCTTCACTAGCATGACTGCTTCGCAGAAGGAGGTGACGGCTTCCCATTCCCTCTCGCTCCGGACCATGGCTTGAACCAGGGCCGGACGCGAGAGATCGCCGCCGCCAATCGCCGCTACGAGGACACGGTGGTGCTCCGCCCAAGCGGGGCAGACCTCCACGGTGTGCTCCACCGTGTCCTCATTTTGGGGAAGCTTACAAACTAATAATATTATTATTTCCTTTATTTATTTTTATACAAATCTTCTACATTTTTAAATATTTCATAATCTAAAAACAATATAAAAAACATTTAAAAATATAAAAAATTGTAGCCCACCGGTATCGGGAACAGGGTCCAAGCTACCGGCGGTCAGGACTCCAGAGAGAGGAACCTCCTAACAATACGAGCCGTGTCCAGGAGCACCGCTTTCTGAATCAAACCCTTGATCCAGCTGCCTAACGAGAGCCTCCTCAGGTATTGGTCGAGGCTCTTGGCAATTAAGCCATGGGCTGATACAACTATCGGCACAATGATTGCTGAGTCCACATCCCACATGTCGACAACCTCGCGAGCCAAGTCAAGATACTTGATTTGCTTATCTTTCTCGGCTTTCACGAGGTTCTCAATATTATTATTATAATAACAAAATACATACTTAAATTGACAAAAACAAGCCTCCACAGATAAATATAAAAATTATTAAATAAATAAGTGTTTATTTTTCACCACAAGCCAAGTAAGTAAGAGTATTAGGGTAATAAAAGTAAAACAATTAAAAAGTTAAAGTATGTTGATTGATTTTTATGAATGTAGAATTGTGTTTGTGTGTGTGCGTGAATGTGTGTGCGTGTGTGTGTGTGTATGGGTGTGTGTGTGTGTATGAGTGTGTGTGTGTGTTTGTATGTGTGTGTGTATGTGTGTGTGTGTGTGTGTTGGAGAGAGTGTTAGTGGATGAGTATTTAGACTAATACGTTAAAGAGAGCTTCTGTGGCGGTATATGTTTGGCTTTGTAGCCAGGCATGTAAAGTGATTTTACAATTATGTTTGTTCAGTGCGTGTAGGGAAAGAATTTGGTTTAATTTATTGTAAAGATAATGTTCAAGAAAAACAAAGAATCTTTGACTAAAAGAGAATTAGTTCCTTATTGCATAACTAAGTTACTTCCTACCTTCCTTTTTCCCAACTATGTTGGGTTTTCTTCCAGTCTAACCGGATGCAGCTGAATACCAGTATTTTACATGGAGCGACTGCCTATGTAACCTCCACAACCCAGGTAGTACTGGGTAATACTGTGACTGTTCGTAAATTACCCTAGGCTGATAAAATATATAATAAGATACGTTTTAGTAGTTCTCCCTACACGCGTATTCATTTTAGTAACACCCTTTACGGCAATCTACCCCTTGTCTAAGATAACACACAACTTGCGCAAGCGCACCGTAGATTCAGTCTGTAGCAGAACATATTGCGTTTGTTATTGGTGGACGCCGAAGTGGTGATATATCGTCACTTCACATTTCTTTACTCTTCCCCATGTCGTGGTTGCGTATCTCGTTAGTAATGTCGATTCAGTAATTTGCCAACCAGTGGCCGGGTTTGGGTTTAACGAGATAAACAGCCGGGGTTTGACTTTCTGTCCCTAGCGTTCCTTAGAACGGAGTTATCGAAGTGGTTTGAGATATTTCGTGATGCCTACCCCCGCTCCCTGAAATGTGCGCCAACAATCCCCACGCAATGTTTCTGAGCTAGACCTTTAAAGGAAGCAGTATTCATCAGCAACGTTTGGTTGATTTGTACTACAAGTACAAGTCGGCATCATATCACTGAGCAATATAATTTGTCTTAATCAACCCTTGAATATTACGGTGTTGAACAATATATTTTGTCCGAATGCGAATATTACGGTTCTGCCTTTCATTTTGTGATTAATCAGATAAAAGTCAACATTCGTCAATAGTCGGGTGTGTTGGTGTATAGTGTGTTTGTCGTATGCATGAAATGTGTGTATAGTGTTGCGAAAGGCGGTCTCCGTCCCTATAACCAAACGCAGATGACGAATATGTGCCAAGGTTCGGAGTTATTAGGACAAAGAACACATGAGATAATAATATACATTGTGATGATGAAGCGGCTCTGCCGTCATGCTGAAATAAATGATTATTAACATCGCTACGTTTCCGCCAAACTGTTACCTATAAAATACTATACAAATGTTTCTACGTGAATTATATTATAAAAGGTCCGCAACTATTGACACACTGTTGTTCCTACACATTGAAAATAAATTAAAGTAACACTTACCAAGTAGGTCCTTGAAGCGAACTAAAGTACAGCCTTACTTACAATATGCTGCACCGATTACCAGCCTCGCCGCTGCTGAAGTCCCCTTCCTTATCTGTCTCCTTTCTCGTCTCGAACTCACTCACTGATTCCTCGACCCTTGCGTCCGACCACTCAAACCGTTCAAGATCAACTGCCCCGAATCCACCCAGCTTTCTCCGGCCCAGCCTCCAAAAAAGCCACGCTTGGCATGTTCCCATACTTTTTAAATCGCCTCTTTTTTTGTGCAACCGTCTCAATTGTTTTAAAGGGTCCCGGGCCGTGCGATACCCAATAACATGTTCAGCAGATGTGGCGTTAGTATCCTTTAGAAATCCGTAATTTTTTTATCTCTTCTTAAGATTTCTCAAGTCCCTTTCCCATTAAATAAAGAATTTATGCGTTTCTAAGTGATGCAATATTTTTTACAATTCAAGGAAGAAAGCTCACTAAATCTTTATTAATTACGGTTACTTGCCAGTCTGTCAAGCCAAAAATAGAAGTTTAATGTGCTTGTAAGTGGCCCATACCGTGTGATGATTTTAAATAAAAATCAATACTAAAATATCTACTTAATAATTAGGAGTACGTGACAGACAGTCACAATACGGTACCCCTATCACACGACTGACTACCTGTAACGTCTGTCAAAGATACACAAACGACAGCCAGGACGAACGGCTTAACGTGCTTTCTGAGGCACTACAGCCGAATACCATTATTTAACATGGAGCGACTGCCTATCTGACTTCCATAACCCAGTTAGTACTGGATAATACGATACCGATAATTAAGCATTGACAGCCTAGTGGTGTGACCGTCGGACTGCCAAGTCATAGGTCTCGAGTTCGAACCCAAGGCACGCACCTCTGATTTTTCGGATTCATGTGCGTATTGTATAATCATCACTTGCTTCGGTGAGGAAAAACATCGTGAGGAAACCAGCATGCCTGAGAGATATTTCTTGACGGAATGTTAAGCCAAGTCAGAGGCCCATGTGCGGCATAAAAACTCTGACATCTTTATCGTGTGGTTAGGAACTAACCACACGATAAAGAAAACGAATACGATACCGGCACACTATTTCAAAAACCACTGTAACTCCTGAAAGCCAGAATAAACAGTGGCGACCACCAAACAAAAACCACCGAAGCAAGTATCAACATGAATGATGTAACCAAGGTTTTGTAAAAGTATTCTGATTTAAAAGATTGTCCATGGAGTTTCTTGCCCGTTCTTCTCCATAGAGATCTACGTTAAGGAATGGGGAACTACAGTACTTTCACAGTTTTTGTGCCTTGTGACTGGGACTGTAGCTAAATTTCGTTGTTGTCTTTGTTTCGACAATTCAAAAGTGCCTGTAACTGGCTTAGTTGAAATAAATGCTTTGATTTTGATTTTGATTTTGAAATGAACAATTAAACACCATGCACATGAATGCGAAATTTCAAGGGTGCGTACCTGAGGTGCGAACTCGAGACCTGTGACTTAGCAGGCCAACGGTCACACCACAAAGCTATCACTACTTGTACTTACAACCAGTTACTGAATAACATAATACCTCTTGGTAAAACCGGTTGTTACAATCGTTACAAAGAATAAATCAATTTCATATAATAAATAATTCGAAGTCTCACTCCTTCTATCGGCTCAAGCCATAAATTCAACGAAATTGATATTTTATTGCCAAGACGAATAAAACAAATTGATAACACGACGTGTTTTTTGTTGGTGAAGTCAAATGTTTATGTGATAATATTAAAATTATGTAACGTTGTATTATGAATGTGGATGTGTACAAGTGTAAAGGAAGACTAAAGAAACGATGGATGGAATGTGTGAAGGATGATATGTCAAGAAAGGAGATGTCTGATGAGATGACGAGTAATAAAGAAGTATGGAAGAAGAACATGCTGCGCCGACCTCAAATTAATTGGGATTGGCAAGAGAATGATGACTAAAACTAAGTAACGTTACGTCACGCCTCTATGAGGAATTTAGATTAAAAGTTTGATAGAGGTGTTTAGAAAACATATTTTACCTGTTACATTTATTCAAGTCCCCGCGGCATCCTATTAACCCGATAAAAAAATAAATAATAAAACTTTATTATAATATATTTATACGCAAACCCTGCGTAGAGAACTACAGCTGTTTTGATATTGAAAGAAAAATTCGAGTGCGAGCAGGGTTTGAACCTGCGACCTTCCGATTCAGTACACCGGACGTCTTAACCAATTAGACCATCGCACCCTGCTCACAGGTCTCGAAATCTTGAATTTCGAGACCTCCGGTGAGACGTCCGGTGTACTCGAATTTTTCTTTCCATATCAAAACAGCAATAATATACTATACTGATACAATTCCTTACAATAGACTTACTATCTAGCTAAAGTTCAATATTTAAAGGCGCACAGAAGTTGAAACCCTGTCTCCTAAACTAGGAATACCTGTGACTTAGGAGTCAAAAATCATGATGATGATGTGGTCAGAAATTCTCAATGAAACATCCAATAGAAACTACGGCGTTCTTGTATGTTCAGGTGTACATACGTGGAGGAAGGATCAACGACGCGAAAACGGTTACCATGTATTCAGTATATCATTTGGAGAAGTTTTTCATCGGTTTTTAAAAAAGGAATCAGCTGTTGCATTTATTTTGACCGTGTAGGTATTGAACTTTTGTAGGAAACAGCTGTTTTCTTTTTTTAATACTACGTGCTCAGAGTGATGTAGGTACTGAACACATGGTAACCGTTTTCGCGTCGTTGTTCCTTCCACCACGTATAAACGAAGACGAAGCTAAAGGGGTATTAAATGATCGTGAAAGGGGGCATTCTGTCGTTCCTGCCTAAAAAGCAGAAAAATGCTTGATTCCTGCTGGGCAAAGGCCTCCCCCATATCTTCTTAGGTACTCTTTTCATGCGCCACCTTGAACCAGCTGACGCAGTGCGCGTCCAAGTCATCTTGCCAATAATAATGCATTATAATAATTTATTTAAAAAAAATTAGATTGATAAAAATTACAATATTTTAAATCTTTGTTTAATGAAATTAGTTTCAATTTAGCATACATAATTTGAAACTTAAACTATAGATTAACAATCCAATTTATTGGAACATTGAAGTTTTGTTATGAATATATTAGTTGGACTTACATTTATAATTTGTAAAGTTACAAAGACAAATAATTACTATAAAACTTTTGACTACAGTTAAATTTTGCGCTTCATTGAAAAATATTGTTATAACTAACTAACTCACTGCTCAATCATTTATCGAATCAGTAAATGCGTATTTCGGTGGTGACTTAAAATTTTAAGAGATCATTATGGCCAACGGGACATTCGAGAACAGCAAAAACAGTAGGTGAGAAGAATCTTTTAAAGGTAAGTAATTCTATTTATAAAATATACCAATCTGCAATTGTCCCACTGTAGGGTAAAGGCCCACTGTTGTATTGGTCCGAGAATGAATGTGCACTGGCCATGCATAACATGCCGTAATCCCTCAAATTGTGCTGGCCCCCGGTCACCGTAGGCGCGGGCCTATGGACGGTGAGTAATGGGCTAGCTCGCCGTCCGGCCGTCTTATGACGACAGGCCGTGTCGACGGCGCGTTCGTGTTCCACGCGCGCCTCAAAGAGATGTTAGCAACAAGGATCGATGCCTGCCAGGGCTGCGGGACTGTTCGAAAGAGATACCGCGGCCCTGCAACACAAAAGGCAAAGAAGCAACATGGATGTGTTTTAGTCAGTAGATGTCTGACACTCTCTTCCGCTCCGCCCAGAGCGGGTCGGGTTATTTGATGATTTCCTATCATAAAAAAAAGAAAGCCCTCAACTCTCAGATAGTCAGACTCCTAAATTACTGAAAACCAGCCTTACCTTGTAACTTGGTTGTGTAGGTCAGATAGTCAGTCTTTCCGTGTAAAACAGTATTCAGCTGCATCTGGTTAGACTGGAAACTGACCCCAACATAATTAAAAAAAGGCTAGGTCGATGATTTCAAAACCATAATTCTTACTATCATCCACGCATTGTACTAAGATAGTCATTACAACATATTAATTATCTCACGAACCCCAATCGCGCTATTAAGAAGCTAATGTTCACTAGTTAACGGTAATAGTCTGATAATAACATTATCTAGGTAGTAATAATGGTTAGGTGGTGTTCATCATTCATTGAGTAAATAAAAGAGGGGTTTTATTACAAGCCTAGCATGGTTTACTTTCAGTTTCATCGATTGTTCAGTAGTGCTATTCTGTAAAGTTCACTTGGAACCTCACTCAAGTGAGCGCATACAATTCGAAAGCGAACTCATTTGTTTTTAAAGTAAATCATCGCGGATTCACAACGAGACACCGTTCGAATTTAAAAATGATTTTTAGAGAATAACCTACCTTAAGAGCGTTAACGTCTTACGGCATTTCAAACAAACTTTCAACTGATTATTTTTCGAAATGTCTGAACAGATTTTAATGAAACTTCGTACGCATAAGCAGGATACATAATTATGTATCCTGCTTAAGCGTAGGAAGTTAAATAATCAGTTGAAAGTTTGAATAAAATGCCGTAAGACGTTAACGCTCTTAAAAGAGACTATCATACATGGATGAGGCCATTATGAGGAATTTAGTAGGCTATGCTACCAACTTTGATGATTGGCTGACTAAGTCATCTTCGCGGTTGGAGTATCTTAAACTAGCTCATACCCGCGGCTTCGCCGTCGGTAAATGTCCCACGGGATCTTACTGCCGGGATAAAACGTATCTTATTTGTTAATCCAGGTTTTAAACTATCTATGTGCCAAATTTCATCCAAATCGGTTCAGTAGTTTTTGCTTGAAAGAGTAATAAACATTCATCCATCCTCACAAAATCAAAATATTTTATTTCACATAGGCCTAGATGGGCACTCGTCGTTTCCTTTGGAGAAGAACCGGCAAGAAACTCCATGGTTACTCTCCATGGTTCAAACCATTTGGTATTACAATATTATCATGGTTACAGCATTTGTACTTAAGTATGGGGGACAGCGTAGGCCCGACAATAAGTCGTTGTTTACTTACTACACCAAAGATGTAAAACCAGATAAAAAGTTAACAAAAGTTAACAAGCAGCTGGGAATCTACAAAGCCTACAATGTTCACAAACTTTCACATTGCTTTATAATATTAGTAAGAAGAAAGATCAACCCAAAAGAAGACAAAGCCATAAAATAAAAAGTATTTTTTTAGCCTAAAGTTATAGACCGACAATTTATTCAATTCAGGCAACTCCACTTATTCAAAAATCACTATTCATAACAAAATTCAAAAAGTCTTACCAAAGGCACATTTTATTCACAAAGCCCACTTGACGTAATAAGTAGAAATATCACAAAAAAACCTTGGTAAGCATTGATCACGAAGTTAGGCTAAAGTTATCGTGATAGCCGTTCCGAATCGATCGGAGAGCAAAGTTTCGGATCGTGCGAATTCAGCTCGAATATATCAATGTGTTGTTGGTAGGGTTTTGGGAAAAGTATCGATAATTTTGTATCGATACTTTTTACAATATTGCTGTATATTATCAGCAAAGGAGACACGCATGTGACTAAAAGAGTGATGAATATAAACGTTGATGGATGGAGAGGGAGATGAAGGCCAAATAAAAGATGGGTGGATTGTATGACTTTGAAACAGAAAGGAGTTAATCATACCGTGACGTCTGTCAAGGGAAAATGGAAGAAGAAAACGTGTTGCGTCGACCTACATTAATTGAAGATAATGATTACTCGATACTTTCAGCCTATAGACGTTCATTGCTGGATATATTCCTCTTCAAAGATTTGAGACAACGACCGGTGCTGTGGTACCCGCATGTGTTTTCTCGCAAAGTTTTTTAAGGTCGTCGTCATTGGCTACAGTCATTGGCCCTCTCTCATACAGTTATCACTAACAGCAACTGGTTTCCTCTACTGCAAAGTAAAGACTTCTTGGATGTGGATGGCTGGCCTGATTGTCCATCTGCAAGCTCTCTTCTTTTAATTCTATAGGCGTCTTGCAAGATGCTATACAACACCGTCGCTAGCGCGACTGCTGAGCATGAGGTCCTGGGTTCCGTTTTTGGGTTGGGCAAAGTGTAATTGGGTTTTTCCATTGGGAATTTCGTAGCCACAGAGTCAGGATTTGTGCTCGATGGTGGCAATAGGCTCTCAATTATATGAGAATTAAAACATAAATGGCGAAATGTGGGTGTACTATTACACCTCTGCCTAACCCTACGGGGATTACAGGCGTGATGTTATGTTATGTATTAATCCAGGTTTCAATCGGATGAGGTATCAAATAAAGGCCAATCAATACCTAAGTATCGATACTCTTATCCCGATACCGATGCGTATATCGATACTTTAGCTTCGATGGCACATCCCTAGTTATTGGTAGGAAGGCTTGACGACTGACCCGATTTGACCTTAAATAATATTCATGAATGTTTTCAGAAGATTCTTGAAAAGACTGAAATAGTTTGACGAGATGTTGAGTTTTCTTAGATTTTAGATTACTCAGGGAACTGTAGTTTGAATTTAGATGAAGTGAGCTGAATTAGCAAGTCTTTGAGAAAGGTTTTGAATGAAAATGAATTTTGTTATTTTATAGGGAAAGTCTACAAGGCATGAAAGCCTATTGTATTGCGTGGGTTGTGAAGGTCACATAGTCATCATCATCTGCCTAGCCTAGCCTTTTCCCCCAACCCTATGTTGGGGTCGGCTTCCAGTCTAACCGGATGCAGCTGAATGCCAGTATTTTACATAGAGCGACTGCCTATCTGACCTCCACAACCCAGTTAGACTGAGTAATACCATACCCCTTGGTAAGACTGGTTGTTAGAATTTTGTTTCACTGACTACCTGTAACGACTGTCAAAGATCTATAAATGACAGCCGGGACCAACGGCTTAACGTGGTTTCCGAGGCACGGAGGAAGCTGATTAGAGAGTTATTGGTCATTTTAAATTAACATTAATTACAAATAGCGTCAGTGAATAAGACATACATCATTTTAAAGCTTGTTAGAAGAGGGTTTTTCTTTGTTAAGGCCATAAGCAAATCGGCGCCGGCAGAAAAAAGTTTAACGCCATAATGTACAAATTACTGACAACAAAATCTTCTAATTCAAGAGATAGAAGGAACCTCCTTCTGCGAAGCAGTCATGCTAGTGAAGGAGGTGGCAGGACGTGAGAGGGAAAGAACCTCACGTCCCAGCCGCCGCGGGAGACGCCCTGGGCGTCGGGGGTCACGTGGTGGCTTCCGACCACCGTAGGCGCTGGCCTGTGGACGGCGAGTTATGGGCTAGCTCGCCTCTTATGACGACGGGCCGTGTCGACGGCGCGTTCGTGTTCCACGCGCGCCTCAAAGAGATGTCAGCAATCAAGTAGGGGTCCGCATGGGCCGATACCTGCCGGGGCTGCGGGACTGTTCGAAAGAGATACCGTGGCCCTGGAACATAACGGGCAAAGAAGGAACATGGATGGGTTTTAGTCAGTACAAGTCTGACACTCCCCTCCGCTCCGCCCAGAGTGGGGGGGGCATTTGATGATTTCCCATCCGGAAAAAAAAAAAAAAAAAAGAGATAGAAGGAACGTCTGTGATTTAGACATATTTCGTTTAACTTTTTCGTGGCAGTCGCTATTCGATTCAATTAAGCTACTTATTAAAGACTAGCTACCTGCCCCGGCTTCGCACGGGTGCAATGTAGATATACATTTACATATAATGTGTTTATTGTTTATGTATCCTTGGATACTATGGTGAACAGTAAAACTCTAACTTAAATTGAGTTGCTCTGAAAAGAGAACATTTTATTTAGTGACAAAAACTAGTTTTAACACTAATACATTATTTAACCTTAATTAATAACAAACTCACCTGAAAAGAGAAACAACATTTAAAGCTATTGTTTCACCAGGTCTTAATCAGTATTATTTAAATATTCATATTTCAATCTAATTTTCATAACCTAATTCGCATGCGGTGTTCAATACGTCAATCTGACAGACAGCTCACACGACCAAGTTCACTCACAGATAACTTGTACATCAAAGTTATTACGCGGCAAATTCAAACATACTTAAATGAAGTGTCAAGCACTTTGTTTACATACATATAAATCTTCCTCTTGAATCAATCTACCTATTTAAAAACCGCATCAAAATCCGTTGCGGAGTTTTAAAGATCTAAGCATACATAGGGACAGACAGCGGGAAGCGACTTTGTTTTATACTATGTAGTGATAAAGCCTGTATAATTATAAGTAATGTATGACCACGTATGAAACAAAGAAACATCAATTTCGACCAAATTCCAATATCCACAGTTCAAAAACATAAAGATAACTTTTCGTTCAGAAAACAGTTTCAGAACTCATTTGGGATTCATGAGAGCATAACCGAAGTTAGATCTTATGATAAATGGCTTTTATCATCAAAGTATCGCTATCTTTGCTGGGAAGGAAATTATTACAACTAATGTTTTAGAGTCGTAGTATCATTTCGTAAAGTTCACTTGGAACCTCACTCAAGTGAGCGCTCACAATTCGAAACCGAACTCATTTGTTTTCTAAAGTAAAACATCGCGGATTTACAACGAGATACTAGATAGAGATGTTTAGAGCCATTATGTATCATCATCTGCCTAGCCTTTTCCCAACTATGTTGGGGTCGGCTTCCAGTCTAACCGGATGCAGCTGAATACCAGTATTTTACATGGAGCGACTGCCTATCTGACCTCCACAACCCAGTTAATTCTGGGTAATACGATACCCCTTGGTAACACTGGTTGTCAGACTATTTGGGCCACTGACACCCGGGACCAACGGCTTAACGTGCTTTCCGAGGCACGGAGGAAACTCGGTATGTAATGGGTGGTCACCCATCCACAGAGCAACCTAGGCAAGCACGGCTTAACCTAAAGATCAATCCGAGCTGCTGTTATTATTTAGCCACGAGCTCCTCCAGAGAACCATTATGTATATGAAAAACTATTTACATCATACAAAATTTACATAAATATCTATTCGAATCAAATGTATGACCATCTCGTTTTGATCCATGCTTTTATTTTAACGTTTAACGATGTTGAGTACTTTGAAAGAATTAGTGAAAATTCGGTGCCTTGTTAAAATACCCTACTTAACAAGTTAAGGCATCGCTTGTTCACAAATAACTTAGACTGCATGACTGTTATTTTTGCCGTTGAAAATTCCCATCAGACGCTCGGGTTGTACAGTCACGAGCACCAATGTGTAAACACTTAACAACTTTCAAAAGCGTTTTTCTCCTACTGTTCTGATTAAAATTTCATGTTGTTACGAACATGGTATTCTGGAACTCATATTTTTATGAAAAAGATCCTATCTGCAAGTTGCGGTTGTTATTTCTCGCGAAAATTGCTTTTAAATTTAGGAAAGTGTATACATATTGGTGCTCGTAACTGTAGCTATGTAGTGGCTGTTGAACAGGGACCTACATTAAATTAATACAGCGATATTATCATATAGGTGTGTACATACTACATGGTCACTGTATCATGCAGATTTCGTGCAGTCCACCTAATTAAGCTACAAACGCGTCTGTTTACTGTCATATCTGTGCAAACTGTGCAGGTGTGTACATTTGTAGCTGTCCTATGTGTATTTACACAGAATGACAATCCCAGGCTCCAGTACTAATCCAGGACTAACTGTTGGAATATGCGATGATACTAAAATAGGTGTACTTATTGCTGATTTTTTTTTTCGGTTTCTGAATTTAGTTTCTTTTTTTTTGTTTGTTAGTGTTCTTTTTTTTTTTTTTTTTTTTTATTGACATTAAGGAGGTTGCAGTAATAATGGACATCATCATCATAATCTTTTGGTGTCGGTGCAGCATGTCTTCTTCTTCCATACTTCGTCAACTCATCAGACATTTTTTGCCATATCATCCTCTACATAGTGCATCCATATGCACGTGGAGTAAACTGCAGTAGTAATTAACATACGTGGTTAAATTAAATTACCTAGCGAGTCTCCGCCAGACGTTATCGAAATCAAGAGGAAAAAATCCTTAGCTGAAAAGTCCTGTATTCTTTGTGAGGCAACGAGGCGTCTTAGAAACAACCAAAAATGAAAAAATAAAAAACTTTTTTGCTACAATATAAAAAGTAAAAATAGTTAATAGTTTCGGAAGCCGGAGACTTTTGTTAGTTAGATTAATTTTTATGTCACCGTTCGAGTTATTTTAACACACGCGTGATAACGAAATACAACAGTAAGTATCTATTAAAACTAACTAATTAAAAAACTAACAACAATACACAAAACCCTACAATTTTCAGTTAAAAAATAACCGTTAAAACTACCCCACAAAACTGTTGACACCACCACAACTCGGCTAGTTAGAGAGCTGGCGCGAAACAGCTTCATTTTGTATGAGCGCCAGCAAACCGGCAAAGTTAGTCTTGTCACAAAAGGATGAGCTCACATAGTTGTACACATGATGACATAATGTGTAACAGCTTTGCGCGGTTTCGCCGCGTGGAGGTTGAGTTAGTTTTAGGAAAACATACTGGGTGTAAAAAGACCCTTCACGAAACCGAAAGGCACCTGTTCTCCCTGTCATTACGATTAGTTTTTTGTATTGGACTATACCTGGGAACTTTCTAGTTACCGAGATATTGGGGGTCAAAGTTCCAACTTTTTCACAAGTTTTTTTCTGTTAAAATATTACTCACAATGTTTTAAGTACGTTACAATTAAGTTCTACTGTAAAACGTGATTTATCGCCCCAAAAAAAAAATGCCTAGCAATAATTTTGACATAGAGCTACTTAGTTTGATGTGCTGAAAAATCAAAATCAAAATCAAAGCATTTATTTCAAGTAGGCCAGTTACACGCACTTTGGAATTGTCGAAACAAAGGCAACAGTAAAATATAGCTACAGTCCCAGTCACAAGGCACAAAAACTGTGAAAGTACTGTAGTTGCCCATTCCCTTACGTAGATCTCTACGGAGAAGAACGGGCAAGAAAAAAATAAAATAATTAATTCAAATAAGCCGTGGCAAATAAGAGATGACCAGTCACAACTGACAGCGCCCGTTCACGAACATGACGCATGTATCAGCACTATTCAACTCAACCATTTTGAAGGGAACTAAATGATTCGACGAGCTAAGAAACTGGCTATACTTGAAGTCTCTCCGAGAAATCGCATCTGGATCGAGTCGGTCCGACAGAGAACCAGAGTTATCGATATAGCTCACAGAATACGTAAGCTGAAGTGGCAATGGGCCGGTCATATTAGCCGTAGAACCACCGATGATCGTTGAGGTAGACGTGTTCTTGAGTGGAGACCGCGAATCGGCAAGCGTAAGGTGGGACACCCTCAGTCTCGGTGGAACGACGATCTCCGCAAGGTGGCTGGTAGCACCTAGATGAGAGTTGCCGAGAATCGAGTTTAGTGGCGTTCGATTTAAGAGACTGAGAGAGAGCAATGGACTGCTGTAGGCTGATGATAATGAAAGTGCTTGCCTGAACGTCAAAATTTCCTGAAAAAGCTCATCTTTCAACACTTCCTAGTATTTTTTCTTTGGAGAAAACGTGGCGAAAAAATCTCTTCATGTGTGTATTGGTGTAGTACATATCCTATAACTATCACATATTTACTACATATACTTGTACTTACGCAGCTCATTAAGGTGTCTGCACAGCTTGTTTACTCAAATAGGGTGGATAGGGGAGTTCGACAAACAAAGGGGGTAGATGAGGTGTAGGTATGGATTAGGGAGAACGTTTTTCTCGCAAGATTATTTATTAGGTAAGCGCCAAATTCTTAGGTGGAACATTTTTTGTCGCTGTATAATTCTAAATAGACAGTTATGAGATTTAAAGGGAACGTAAGTCGCTGGCTTTCCGTTGTGATATACTAGCCTGCAAGTTTGCACGTTGCACGAACCCAGTTAAAGTAACGCTTTTCAAAGCTTACTCACAGTCATTCTACAGGTGCAGCCTGTGGGTCAACTTCACTCAGCGGACATACAGCGATCTACGCGTTCAATAATGCACTGAGAGCACTGCTGCGGCTGCCGTGGCAGTGCGTCGGGGATGTTTGCTGATAATAATATTGATGGTTTTGCCGCCATTATTAGGAATAGATGTGCATCCCTGATGACTCGTGTTCACGGCAGCACCAACAGCCGAAAGACGTCCACTGCTGGACATAGGCCTCCCCCAAGTGTCGCCACATTGACCGGTCCCGTGCGTCTCACATCCAGCGGATCCCCGCAACCTTTACCAGGTTATCGGTCCACCTAGTGGGAGGCCTTCCAACGCGACGTCTTCCAGTTCGCGGTCGCCACTGAAGAACTTTCCGGCCCCATCGGCCATCCGTTCTGCGAGCAATATGCCCTGCCCACTGCCACTTAAGTTTGGCTATTCTTCACCACCAACCTGCACCAACAGTATTCTCATTGTATTTCGAGATTGGTGGGATTTTTCAATGCTGCGGAGGTGGATGCGGCTTTACGCTGAATTTTAATTGTATATTTTCATCGGTGTCTGTAACCTACTAACACTAGAAGTTAAGTAAAATTATAACTAACCCTATGGACTCCGGTCTGTAATAAAAACTTTCTATTCTATTCTATAGAGCGACTGCTTTCTGTCCTCCACAACCCAGTTAGTTCTAAGTAATACGACATCCCTTGGTAATATTGGTTGTCAGGCTTTCGGGCCACCGACTACCTGTAACGACTATCAAAGATCTACAAATGGCATATAAGTATAAGCATAATCAGCCTATAATGTTCCCACTGCTGGGACACAGGCCTCCTCTCTGTGAGAAGGAAACAAATGGCAGCCGGGGCCAATGGGTTAACATGCTTTCCGAGGCACGGAGGAAGGTCAGTATGCAAGGGATAGTCACCCATCCACTGACAAACCTTAGCAAGGGCTTCTTAACCTTGATAATAGACCAGTGTATCTGTTATTATTTAGCTCTCTGATACCATATTTACTTCACACTTTAGCTTTTAGCCATATTTTTCCTTTTTACGATGAGATATTTTTCATACTATGTATAAATCTCTAGAGATACCTCTTTTATTATGATTAGTAACAAACAAAGCATACATTAACTGACTAAGCAAAACAAAGGCTTGTTCATTAAACACGGAAATAATAATATGGTATAAATCCTTGAAACCGTCCGTCCGTTATTTACAAATCTTTCGGGAAATTCGTACCTTATGTTGTTAACCTAAGGTTTAAATTACCCAAAAGGTCGTATTTCCGTATGTAACTAGTGTTCTCTTATGTGTTCATTATCACAGGAGTCCTAGCGCAAATATTTGGCGTTGGGTTTAGATGGGGTTGTTTATTTATTTTAGTTAAAAGGTAGGAGGAAAACGTGGTGATGAATGCTTTTTTCTAGTACTTGTACTTTTTCTATTGACCTTGAACAGCTCCATCAATGGGGTGGAGCTGTTCATGGTTTATAGAAAAAGAAGGCATCAATTACCAAGCACAGTCATGTCATTATTATTAGAAGTAGTGTCGTTAAATTTCAAACCACTCTCCCAAAACTCAAAATCGATTACACAAAATATTACTTACCAATTCACGTAAATCTTCAGTCAACCGATTATTTCACCAAAAGGAATGCTCGAAAAGTAATAATACATATTTTCGAAGATATCCCGATAAATCCTTTTGACCTCTCTAAGGCTGGGTGTCCATTAGAGTGCTCTCTCCAATGGACACGCCTACTCAAGGCGTAGCGTAGCAGAGCGAGCGAACAAAGCAGAGTTGTGAAGGAACAAATCTTCAAGTCTGAAGTATGACGAAAATAGGCTGGTATAAGTATTATAAATTCCCAGAACAGCTATTTTTATGGTCTAACAGGTACTTGTTCTGGGTCTGGCTGTTTGTGTATGTGAGTTTAAATGTTTGAAAACGCACCCATGATACAGGAGAAATTCCATCGTTTTAAAAAAATGGCTTTGATGCTGTAGTTATGCTCGCCTTCTGAATTGTACCTTAAAGCTTCACACCGTGTTATCCCAATGGATAGGTACCCTAATACTCCCGAAGAAGGCAAAAACTTTGTCAGGAACTGACCTCGAATTTGAAAGATCTCGGTAACATTGTGGCAAGCAATTTTATCTTTTACTTTAAGATTTTCGTAAGGTGTGAATTTATCGGTCGAAGTTTTTCCTTTTGTGGGACGAATTTGCGAGTTTTTTTTAAGGCTTTTTGGCGGTAGTTATAAATTCTTCTTTGAGCTATCGCTTCTTATTTTGGTATTAGTGGATCTGTTTGTGGAGAAGGATCTTCTCCATAGAGATCTACGTTAGGAAATGGGCAACTACAGTACTTTCACAGTTATTGTGCCTTGTGACTGGGACTGTAGCTATATTTTACTGTTGTCTTTGTTTCGACAATTCAAAAGTGCCTGTAACTGGCCTACTTGAAATAAATGCTTTGATTTTGATTGATTTTGATTTGTATTAAAATTCTATCGCCACGGGCAATGATATTATAAATAAAGATACGCTACGTTCAAATATCGTTGCGTTGTTACGACTGCGATAGATATATACAGAAAGAGATAGCTAATACGCTTGAATTACGACACTTGTCTGAATTTGTCTGCAACAATTTGCGCGCGCTAGTGCGATATCTACCTTTTTTTATTTATAATACCATTGGTCACAGCGTAGTTGTTTTTCGGTTTGGGTATGAGTAGAAATGCAGTTTTTGTTTAATAAGAACGCTCTTGTAAGGCTAATGGTATTATTTATGCGGAGGAAACCTTATTATTATTCATTTATTTTGCATTCCATATTGTAAAAAAGATGTTACAAAGGGCTTAAAGCTAGGTACATAAATATATACCCTGTAACTACACAGCAAGGTAGGAGAGAGGAAGCGGGCTTTAATTTTACTATTAATTAGTTGGCATACAAAGTAACAATTAGTGAATTATTATTATTAATTTAAAATAACCTTACTTTACTTATAATCATATGATAACAGATAATCTCTGTCTAGGCTTTTCTCAACTATGCTGAGGTCGGATTCCACTAAAGCAGGATGTAGCAGCTAAATAATGGCAGCTGGTGCCTACAGTCATCATCGTCATCTGCCTAGCCTTTTCCCAACTATGTTGGGGTCGGCTTCCAGTCTAACCGGATGCAGCTGAATACTAGTGTTTTACATGGAGTGACTGCCTATCTGACCTCGACAACCCTGTTAGTCGACCTCGACAACCCCCCCACTCTGGGCGAAGCGAAAGGGAGTGTCAGACTTGTACTGACTAAAACCCATCCATGTTCCTTCTTTGCCCTTTGTGTTCCAGGGCCACGGTATCTCTTTCGAACAGTCCCGCAGCTCTGGCAGGCATCGGCCCAGGCGGACCCCTACTTGTTTGCTGACATCTCTTTGAGGCGCACGTGGAACACGAACGCGCCATCGACACAGCCTGTCGTCATGAGACGGCCCGACGGCGGGCTGGCCCATAACTCGCCGTCCACAGGCCCGCGCCTACGGTGGCCGGGAGCCACCACGTGACCCCCGACGCCCAGGGCGTCTCCCGCGGCGACGTGAGGTTCTTTCCCTCTCTCGTCCCGCCACCTCCTTCACTAGCATGACTGCTTCGCAGAAGGAGGTGACGGCTTCCCATTCCCTCTCGCTCCGGACCATGGCTTAGACCAGGGCCGGACGCGAGAGATCGCCGCCACCAATCGCCGCTACGAGGACACGGCGGTGCTCCGCCCAAGCGGGGCAGACCTCTACAGTGTGCTCCACCGTGTCTTCCGGACGATCCTCGCAGTGGAAACACCCTGGCGTTTCCTCCCGCCCGATTCGGTGCAGGAACATCCCGAAACAACCGTGTCCGGTGAGGACCTGCGTCAGGCGGCAGGTGACGGTGCCGGGCCAACGGCTTAACGTTTAGCGGGGCCTACGATTATTCAGAAAATAATATTATGTCTCAAAAAAAAAACAACTTAACTGTTTTACTTAATAACTTCAACTAACTTAACAGATGTCTGTAATAGTTAAGTATTAAATGGATTAATTAAAACTGAGCCAAGATTAAGACAAGTTACATTAATTTAGTTTAAACGCTTCACTTAAGGTTTTAAGTTAGATTACTTCATTTCAGTAATTGCTGTGTGTTTAGTATTTATTCGTGTAGTTAAAAAGATTCATGATTGTGTGAGTTTAAAGGTATGTTAGGTAGTACACAGAAATGAAAACGTTACTACTATAAGGGTACGACGAACAGGGTGTCATCATCATCTGCCTAGCCTTTTCCCAACTATGTTGGGGTCGGCTTCCAGTCTAACCGGATGCAGCTGAATACCAGTATTTTACATGGAGCGACTGCCTATCTGACCTCCACAACCCATTTAGTACTGGGTAATACGATACCTCTTGGTAAGACTGGTTGTCAGACTTTTTGGGCCACTGACTACCTATAACGACTGTCAAAGATCTACAAACAGGGTGTATAGGTTTTTTATCCCCAATGGAAAAGAGAGGTCCTCCGACCGTCTGCTCTGAGGATCCTCCTCGTATTGTGTCTGGTGGACTACTAACGACGACAGTTGCTGTCGGGTTCTTATATACGGTCTAGGTCGCGGAGAACTTTAATATCACCATTTAGAAATTTGATGTTAGTTGTTCATGTGTGACACAAATGGCGCTGTAGTACTATTTGTTGTACAACAACATAGTAAATATATACATTAAAATGAGCGCCACGAAAGCCGATTTAAAATGTTAGTCAGTAGTCAGCCCGCTGTCGATATCATCTGCCTAGCTTTTTCCTAGCTATATTGCGGTCGGCTTACAGCCTAACCGGATGCAGCTGAATACCCGAATTTTACATAAAGCGACTGCCTATCTGACCTCCACAACCTAGTTAGTACTGGGTAATACGATACCCCTTGGTAAGACTGGTTGTCAGACTTTTTGGGCCACCGACTACCTAACGACTGTCAAAGATCTACAAAAGAGAGCCGAGACCAACGGCTTAACGTGCTTTCCGAGGCACGGAGGAAACTCGGTATGTAATGGGCGGTCACCCATTGACAGACCAACCTAGGCAAGCACGGCTAAACCTAAAGATCGACCCGAGCGGCTATTATTATTTAGCCACGAGCTCCACTGTCGATATGGCCACGATTAAATTATTTTGGCCACGGCATGAACTACCGGTATCTAAAGTTCGTGGTCAATAAATATGAAGCTAAAAAGAATAATTTAAAGTTCGTAGTATTATTAATTTATTCTAGAACGAGAGATGGATTAAACACGAACTTGCCAAGTATGACACAAAAACAAGCCTTTAAATAATATTCTTAAAATTTAATGTTCAAGTCATACATTTTATGTGTCTGTATACAAGTTTTTATTGGGTGATAATCGTTCATTTTATAGATGGGTTCTGGGAACCTTCCAACAGATTATCGAAGTGATTTGGCAACCAAAAACGTACTGTTATGAAGTCTGGAATCTGGATTAAGAAGTCTGTATTTCTGGAGTGTTGGTGACGATTTATTTATTTATTTATTTAACACTTGCAAGCACAGAAGTACAGAGGCGGACTTAATGCCATAGGCATTTTCTACCAGTCAACCTTTGGGTGATGCAGAGACAAGCAGTGGTAGGTGTTTATCTGAAAATTAATTTTAAATAATAATAAGATTAACTACAAGGATATATAAAATACTATAAATATATATCAAAATTTAAATTAATGTAATTAAACATTTCCACGAATATACCAAAATAAAAACACAAACCATGGGGAAAACATTACCGTTATTTATTAGGTCTGTTTTAAAGGTTTGTTTGGGTGACCATGTTGGTAACACGATGATAATACTCTCCCGTCGAAGTTCGATCTCGGCGAGACGACTGGTCTCAACTAAAACTAGCCCAGTACGCAGGAGATATTATTATGGTGCAAAACGGTGGGCAACCACTCCCTTCCCTGACTCTCATAGTTAGATAAGACGGCAACCTGAGACCAACGAGGGGAGATCTGGAGGTGTACTCTCTAAGCACGAAACCCTTAGGTCGGTCAAACTCAACTCAAACTTAAAGCATTTATTTCAATTAGACCATTTCAGACAGTTTTGAACGTCAAAAAAAAAACAAAAAAAAGGTAATAATCTGCCAAATAAAAACGAACCTTATTTAAATCAATTTTAAAATACTGAGTAAGAAAATAAGCCCCAGAACTAATTTGCTTTCCACTGACATTTATTCCAATTTGTTTTCCGCATTCACATTCAATTATTTTCATATTTCCTTACGGCTCCTTCCAATTTTACTGGAATGCTCATTTCAAATTTTCCATTTTTCCTTATAGCTTCTACTTTAGCTTAAATAGCTTCCTTACTTTCCTGGAAACAGATCTTACAGATCAGTTTTCTTAAAAGTAATTTTACACTGTGGCACAGAAACTGAACAGAACTGCTATCAAATATAAAAATTAAGTTTCGGGCTATAGGTAAAGTCACATAATTTTGTCCGTGCTTCGAAGTGCCTGGCACAAATTTCTGTCGACCTGAAGCATCTGGCACGTGTTAATTATAAAATTTTAACAATTCTCTACAACATAATATGCAGCAATCAGGCTTTAAGAAAAATACAGTATTATTTTTACGCAACTTTAGCACCTAATATTTAACAATTGGCCGTCGGCACAAGTTAGCACGTGAGCATACGTTCACAGTACATATTAACACTACTTGATGCCACTCATTGAATGAATGAGAAAATAAGTAAGATCTGGCGGCTCTGGGATCTTGGACCAAAAGTTCACTTGGAACCTCGCTCAAGTGAGCGCACACAATTCGAAAGCGAACTCATTTGTTTTTTAAACAAATCATCGCGGATTCACAACGAGACACCGTTCGAATTTTGAACGGGATGTTTAGAGAATGACACAACTGGCTGGTCTTATCAAACCACGAAGGTTTTCTATTTACATTGAACCTGTTTGCGTGAGATCAGCTTATCATGTTCCCACTGTTGGGACACAGGTGTTCTCTCTTTAAGAAACGCTATATTCCGCCACGCTGGATTGTATGCGTAAAAAATATCAATTTAAAAGAGGTCGGGGTCGGCACCAAAGTTTTCTTTATGTTACAAAATGGAAATGGTAATGCTTACCTATTGTCCAAAGGATGAGAACTGCTACTAAAAAGGGCCAAAAACTACCCTTTTGTGGTAATTTTGTGGGAAAATATTAGGTTTTTTTTCGTGTGTTAGCTATATTTATATTTTCAATTTAGGGAGATATATTTGATTTATTTAAGATTTTTGTTGTAGTTATAATTATTTTGGAACTAATAATTAATTTTTCTTGTTACAGGTAAGTTTGGACACAGTTAATTTCCGGTACAATAAGGTAATTAAGTTATATACGAAAATGAATATTGTGTCTACAATTTTTAAAAGCTTTTCATACATAGATTTTAGGAGATAATAAATAAAATACAATAAAATGAAAATAGAAAAATTTCAGCAAAATTTAAAACATTACCCGCACTCGAACAAAAGGAAAAAAAACTCTTTCATAATTAAAACATGCTTTTTATTCTTTGTGGAAAAATCCTTTCCAGCAAACAAACAACGGTATTATTTTGTTTCAAAGAAATATGTTTAAATCTCAAAGCAATTTTCATCGTCATCATCATCATTTCAGCCAAAAAACGTCCACTGTTGGACTTAGGTCTCTCCCAAAAGCCTCCACATTGATCAGTCCATTGCGACTCGCATCCAGCGTATCCCTGCAACCTTCACCAGGTCATTGGTCCACCTAGTGGGAGGCCTTCCAACGCAACGTATTCAGATTCGCGGTCGCCACTAACTTTTCGTCCCTGATAAAAAGGATCTTGACAGACAAACAGACAACAAAGTAATCCTACAAGGGTTCCATTTTCCTTTTGATTTGCGAAACCCTAAAAACGGTGAGAAAACACTAAGTTAAATAAAAATATTACTTCAGAAATCTCTGTGACCTATTCAAAATATTCATACCAATAAAAACCAAAGCGAAACGATTCAGCCAAAGATTTCAGACGTAATTAGGGCCTGCAAATAAAGTGTGGGCCTCGCTAAAATTCGGAGGCCAGTCCTCCAATTATAAAAGCGATAAAAACAGAGTTACAGAATTAGGAGAAATATAACGGAATTAAGAGAAAATATTTTAAGGTCAACATCTGTATGTATTTCGGTTTTTATGGCGAGAAAGGGTTACTGGATGGACCCTTTATATTTGGGAGTATTAAATAATTTGACATTGAATAATTTGGTGACAGATGGCTGGGACTTATCGAATTTGCAACTTGGAATTATTAACAGAATTTTCGATTGCCTTTGAGAAACATACTGACTACAGAAAAGGGCTACATTTATTTATTTTCTCTTATATAAAACACATATTTTAACGATGAAATGACTGTAAGACACTAACCCTATTATTGCACTATACACAATGGTGGCTGCTGTTGCTTTTCAGAAGTCTATTTTTTTTTTGGTAATTGTGGGTAGTGTAAATCTCTAAACGTCAATTCAAAATCCCCCCTCCCCGCATTCCCCACCGCAGGCGAGTAAAAAGTCCCTTACAAAAAAGTCACTTCTCATAAAACTAAAGTTACAAAAAGAGAGCCGAGAAAGATAAGCAAATTAAGTATCTTGACTTGGCCCGCGAGGTTGACGACATGTGGGATGTGGACTCAGCGATCATTGTGCCGATAGTTGTATCAGCCCATGGCTTAATTGCCAAGAGCCTCGACCTATACCTGAGGAGGCTCTCGTTAGGCAGTTGGATCAAGGGCTTGATTAAGAAAGCGGTACTCCTGGACACGGCTCGTATTGTTAGGTGGTTCCTCTCTCTGGAGCCCTGACCGCTGGTAGCTTGGACCCTGTTCCCGATACCGGTGGGCTACAATTTTTTATATTTTTAAATGTTTTTTTTTTTTTGTAAGGAATATTTAAAAATGTAATTGATTTGCACAGAAGTAAATAAAGGAATAAGTTACAAAAAAAAGTCCACAAAAAGAAAAAAACTTTTAAAGTTAAAAAGTTAAAAACCAAATACATTTTCTCCTCAAGATAAATATGTAAATACGTACCGAAACGTTCTCTACAATAGAGATTGGAACAAATTGAAACGACTCTACAAATACAGAGCTATTGAAAGTAGAGCTCTCTTTAAAATGTTCTCGTTAAAACTCTGGGTGCCTTTTTAAAAGCTCGCCGCTTGCTGTGACTATGATTTGAGTTTTAAAATTTAATTCCTTTTAGATTTTAAACGTATTTAAAATTTTAACTGTTGTTTTTATTTTAGATTAGTTTTCTAATAGTGGAAAGTATTTTGTAGACATTGTATTTTGCTAGTTTTCTGTAAAAGATTTTGTGGTAATCTGAATATTTTATTTTTGAATCATTGTTTGAAATACTTCTGACAACAAAGCTGGTTTAAAAGACGTACCTATAATATTTCTGATGTTAAGAGAAGTGACGTCTAACGTGAACCAAAGTAAATTAGTTTTTACACAGTTCAATATAATTTATCAGGCGTCTTACCCAAATGGGTTAGGCAGAAGTATACCATATAGTACAGTTAAATTTTAGTCTCATGTAATAAGGAGAAAGCAGCGACCGGGCACAAATCCAAACTCCGAGTTACTATTAAGGAATTTCATTTGAAAAAGCCCAATAAAGAAAGAAAAAGTATTTATTAGACTCGCACAGGGCAAAACAAGAAAACAAAATTAAAAGAGAATAAAAAAAAAACATAATAACAATAAAAATATTTTATTGTCAGGCATCAAGGCCCATAGGGTGTCAGTATTACATCTTATTTAAAAAAAAACTTATAGAGACATACAATAAACTAAATTGGACCTGTACCAGGCCAAAAGATTCCTATCTCATTATGGTGCTGTAATTAAAAATGTCACAGTGCTGATATTCTGAAGGGGCCCAAGTGGTTCCACAGTATCACATTGTCCAACTCCGAAATCGCTTGTGACCACAAGAACAACGACACTTAGGTTTTATATAAAATGGTTTTACAACTTGATTAATTGCACAAATTATTAGAGATTCAGTCTGTGTTTCAGAATACTAAACAATTTATTATGAGCCCCAAAACACGCAACATAAGGCAATCAATTACTTCTCCAAAATCTTACTTATTTTCTTAATAAATGAACGCGACACAGTTACGTATAATCAAGTCAAGTAATAAATGAAGTACTGACACACTATTTATCCTCATACGAGAGAAGTATTAAAGAGTTTGTCTATAATACACAACCTCGTTTAATGCGACTTGCGATGCAATTGCCTGTGCCACCATCTGTCAGTACCGACGGCGATTTGTCAGACCGCACTCATCAATGTAACCGCCGTGATGCAAGCTAAAAGCTTATATTTGATTTGAATTGATTGTCTCGTTGGTCCAGTGATCGCAATTGCGACTGCTGAGCATAGGGTCCAGGGTTCGATTCCCGGATCGGGAAAATTGGTATTGGGTTTTTCTATCAGTCATTTCTCAGTAGCAGCCACGGATTCTGACTTCGTGCCCGGTTGATGGCGATAAGCTCGCCCCCTATTACATGGGACTTAAACATAACTGGCGAAATGTTATTAGGTACACCTCTACCTAACACTTCGGGGATTACAGGCGCGGTGCATTTTTTTTTTTTTTCGAACCCTCCACTCTGGGCGGAGCGGAAGGGAGTGTCAGATTTGTACTGACTAAAACCCATCCATGTTCCTTCTTTGCCTTTTACGTTCCAGGGCCACGGTATCTCTTTCGAACAGTCCCGCTACACACGCGGTGCTTTGACATAAGCTATCGTAAACTGTCAATCCTGCTGAAAATTGTATTAGACAATAACACGAAACACTTTGAAAGCGATTATTATTAGTTTATGCCCTCCAAACTAGTAATTTCGTCCTACTTACGGGGGATGCAGCATTACTACGTAATTTCCTTTATCTCCGCACAAAGTTACTACTAACAATAAAATCTAATAAACGACTGAGTTCCCCGAACTAGTTTCCCAGAGTTATTTCTTATGACAGTATTCGTACGGGTTATGTCCGAGCATAATCGTAAGTCATTGTCAGCCTACTGGGGTAATAATGTCAGACGATTATTACAATGGAAGATCTAGAAGTCTTAAAGACTTATTTTTTTCCGTGTGATGTTTGTATGTGTGTTACTAATATCTAATAACGGTTTTATTCAGGATTTTATATTCTTTCTACTCGCGATTTTGTCTATGTGGAACTCAGCTGTACCATAAATTTTACCCTGTGCAACACTTGGCAATACTAAATCTTCCCATCAGTGAATGATATTTAATTGATCAGTACTAACAAAGTTTTATATCTTGCAAACAAAGACTAATCACAGTACGTCTGTTATTTATTCACGCATTAATAGCTGAACGAATTTGAGTGAAATCAGTGAGATACTTTCCGACTTCTGCGCGGGCGAAGTCACGGACAGACGCTAGTCAAAATGTAAATAAATAGATAAACAGCTAATAGTTTGACACTAATTTGAAACTAGGAGCTGTTTATTTGTTTATTATAGCATATTTATTAGGTAATTATAACGAACATGAGTTTTAAATCTGATTTGTGATAAAAAAAGAATGGAAATAGAAAGTCAACAGTTTTTCTTATATTTTTAACGATTTTCGTTATTACTTTATACATTTCGTACGAAATCCAGTACTAATAAAATAATTCAAACAACTAAATCCTCACCTCAGATATTCCTCCGGCATAATATTCAGTCCTGGATGATAATAAATCAATGTCACCCTACTACTTGTGGGTGAAATTAAATTCTTTTCCCGACACGGCTCAGCGTAATGTAAAAATACTTCGGAATCATATTTATACGTTAAGAGATCTTTTTCGGTAAAATGTTTATGGTTTTTCGGTAAAATGGTTTGTGGTTTTTCGGTAAATTTGTGTGTAGCAAGGATGAATTGGAGACCGATGTATTTTTTGCTTTCATTGAAGAAGATATCGTTTTTTTATAAAACCGTGGCTTGTTGATTCGTTCAGATAAAATATTTATAACAGATATTATGAGCATGTATAATAATATTCGGAAAAAAAAAATCCTTTTTATATTTATTTTTCGTACTTTTTTCATCACGTGGTTTGTATATAACCTAGTGGCAGAGTTTTTATGCCGCCCATGGGCCTCTGACTTGGCTTTACATGCCGTCGAGAAATATCTCTTAGGCACGCTGGTTTCCTCACGATGTTTTCCTTCACCGAAGCAAGTGATAGTTGTACTTTTTTTTTTTACTTTATCTCAATTGAGATAATTTAACTTTTAGTTTAATAGGACAAAATTTTGTCCTATTTAAACCAAAAGTTGACTGGCAGAGTATGCCTTATACCATTAATCCGCCTATGAACTAATATTGTACATGAAGCTTAAATAAATAAATAAGAAAAAAATAAAAATAAAATATTTGGCACATGCCACAAGTGCATGAAATATGAAAAACGAAAAAAAAACTGAAAAAAAAAAAAAATATAATTGTGTGTCTCACGGCAGCGCCAAATAAACAAAAATTTACCTATCTAGGTAACCTCTGAAGATGAAATACGCTTTAGGAGCCATGACTACCGCAGTGGATTGCCGACACCCTCCATAGCTGTTAAATACAAAACAAAAATGCTGTCAACAAGCATGATGAAGAGTATGGCAGCCTTTTGACAGTTCACCAAGAAAAGAGCCTGTTCAGTAGCATTTCAAACAATAATTATTTCCTGTAACAAAATCTTTTGCTAATAAAAAAAATTCCATCCAATTCTATCAGGCAAGCCATATAAAATAATACTACGCCAATTTAACAGCAATTTTTCAGAAGGGAGTTTTGAACTCCACACGCGCCAACAGACGCTTTTCAATATGTCTTGCACTTTCTAATTTTATTTTAAGGCTTCACTGGCTTGCAATGAATGAAACCTTACCACTACGGAGACAATTCGATAGCGAACTCATTTGTTTTTAAAGTAAATCATCGTGGATCCACAACGAGACACCGTTCGAATTTCGAACGTGATGTTTAATGAATAGTTCGGTTTTTAAAGAACTTAAAAGGTCTATTTCCAATTTCTGATGTTGTTATTGATTAATTATAATCGCAATACTAAAAATACAACACGAATAAATAATATTCAGGAGCACGTGGCTAAATAATAACAGCCGCTCGGATCGATCTTTAGGTTAAGCCGTGCTTGCCTAGGTTGTTTTGTGGATGGGTGACAATCCATTACATACCGATCTTCTTCCGTGCCTCGGAAAGCACGTTAAGCCGTTGGTCCCGGCTGTCATTTGTAGATCTTTGACAGTCGTAACAGGCTCAAAAAGTCTGACAACCAGTCTTACCAAGGGGTATCGTATTACCCAGTACTAACTTTGTTGTGGAGGCCAGTTAGGCAGTCGCTCCATGTAAAATACTGGTATTCAGCTGCATCCGGTTAGACTGGAAACCGATCCCAATATAGTTGGGAAAAGGCTAGGCAGATTATGACTAAAATACAATACCTTCTGCATTTCATTCTTTGGACGATAAAGGTACTTTTATTGTGTTGTATCGTATTTATTGTATTGTATTTTATTGTATCGTGAAGACCCATCACCAGTACTCGGTACGGATTCTACTTGACAGATCGTCGTGATTCCTTCATATCATCATATCAACTTCATGTTGAGGTCGGCTTCCAGTCTAACCGGATGCAGCTGAATACCAGTATTTTACATGGAGCGACTGCCTATCTGACCTCCACAACCCAGTTAGTACTAGGTAATACGCCTACCCCTTGGTAAGACTGGTTGTCAGACTTTTTGGGCCACTGACTACCTAACGACTGTCAAAGATCTACAAATGACACCCGGGACCAACGGCTTAACGTGCTTTCCGAGGCACGGAGGAAACTCGGTATGTAATGGGTAAGTCGCTCCTTGTAAAATACTGGTATTTTACAAGGAGCGACTGCCTATCTGACCTCCAAAACCCTAACTAGCTAAGCTGCCTTGCTAACTAGATAATTCCAGTACTAACTGAGTACAAGGGGTATTGTATTAACGATACCCCTTGGCAATACTGGTTGTCAGACTTTCGGACCACTGACGACCTCTTATCATCATCATCATTTCAGCCGAAAGACGTCCACTGCTGGATGTAGGCCTCCCCCAAGTGTCGCCACATTGACCGGTCCCGTGCGTCTCGCATCCAGCGGATCCAACGACCTGTAACGACCGTCAAAGATCAACAATGAAATTCAAAATCAGTTGGGATTTTTAATCAAACGTGTATGTCTAACGTGAGTGTGTACTTTTCTCTTTTTTTGTTCCATCCTGTTGAATTTATAGTTTATTGTTTATTTTTTGTAATTTTGAATGATGCACGTCATGTTCCTGCGGCAAATAAATATTTTTTTTTTCTTTGTATGTGTTACGGCTAAAAGCCGAAATAAGGTTACACGTAGTTCTAGCCGGCTATACCTAGGTGAGACCGGTAACAGTTTGTTATACTTAGGTATACCTCTTTTTATTGATAGGACACACCGACCAATTGGATTAGGATAGAACTGTGACCAAACGTGCGCGAGCCGAGCGAGCACAGTGAGCGGTACCGTGGCAGCGGCCGACGAGCGCTACATCCAAATTGGTTGCATCAAACTTCCAATTTTTTTTATTTTTGTGAATATTCGGAGTTTACCCAAAGAGCTTGGGTAACACTAAGTTTACCCGGGTAAACCTAGGTTTACTTCTTCTAGCATTACCCGTAACATTTATGTCCGTGTAACAAAACATGATTGTATAATCAAAATTATACCACACTAACCGTTACTGAACATGATTAATTCTTCCATTACATGACGGTCACAATTCCTTTCAAGTTTGCTGAAGCAATATTAACATTATTTCAGAGACAATAGCCTTCATAATGATGTAATCAAACCCATGTAATGTGTTATGTTTGAGTTTTCATTATTTGTTTAAATGGTCGACTTTTGTTTTTGTTGCGGGTTTCGTGGGTTAGTAAAATTCGAGTGGGTTGTTTTATCAAGGCTACACGTGCCGGGGTGGAGACGTGGATGGGTGACTATTTACAGGGTGTAAATAAAAAAAATCTTCACGAAGCTACCTAATATTCTGTATATCAAACTTAATAAAAATCGGCGTCTTCGTTCTTGGTCGGCGCGGTTGGCACAGTGGCTGAGCGATTGGCTGCTGCCCTGCATGTCGTGGGTTTTATTCCCGCACGGACCAGATTTTTGTATGGCCGACCGGTAGTTGTTCCGGGTCTGGCTGTTTGTTTTTGTGAATTTAAATGTTTATAAATGCACCCACGATACAGAAGAAATTCCAAGGGAGGAGCAAAGTTAAAAAAAAAGCTGCGCCGAAATTATTGCTGGGAAACAACTTTTTTTAGGTGTAAAAAATCACGGTTTTGAAGTAGCGCTCAATGTAACGCACAAAACATTGTGTTGATGCATGAAAGAAAGAAAGAAAAAGTATTTATTAGACTCACACAGGACAAAACAAAAAAAAAAGGTTGAATTCACAATGTAGCGGAATATCACCCTCACAGTAACATTTTAGTATGTAGGGTACATCGACAATATTGTGCCCAAACTAAGTTGTCGATGTACCCACTATGCATTGATTTTTTGATGACCAACTTTGTATAAAAGGGACCGCCTTTTTCTAAATACATTCATTCCAATAAGCTTCAGCACTTGCAACTTAAATATACTACGTCGTCATCATCTGGAGTATTATTCTACACCACCTAAGCGCTACATTGGTGACCCCGACGTGATTATTAAGAAGATACCTCCAGATCAAGATTTCATCATGGCACAAGACGGTGAACAACAACTCTCTGGTGTGTCAACGTCGCTGCACATTCCACCCTTTTGGCGCGACAGAATTCGTCTGTGGTTCGCGCAGTTCGAAGCCATCATGTCTGTGCAGAAAAAAGGCGATCAAGTCATGTTCGAGATCGTCATCGGACAACTAGAGCGGCAAGATCTCGACGAAATCTCCGACATAATTCTCCGTCCACCTGAGAAAAACCGATACGAAGCATTGAAGAGTCGGTTGTTCCAAGTTTATGAAGAATCCGAGCAACGGCAAGTACAAAGGTTGCTATCTGAAATGGAACTCGGCGACATGAAGCCTTCACAGCTACTACGCCGCATGAAAAACCTCGCCGCCGACAATATCTCTGACTCAGCACTGCGGATTATGTGGACCAACCATCTACCACAATCTGTTCGAGCAGTCCTCGCCGTCAGTGAAAACATCGCGAAACACTCCGATATCCACGAGCTGGCAACGATGGCAGATAAAATCCTCGAGCAGACACAACCACTCGGCGCAGTCGCTGCAGTTTCCTCCGTTCCCACTACCCCACGTGCATCTCCTCTGACCTCCTTTACCGTAATGCATAAAGTAAATTTGCTTAGTGTGAAGTTTTAGTCAATAATGGTTAAGAAATAGTGAAGTTTTAGTAAAAATAACAAAATGGAAAACTGCCCCTGTAATCCAAGGGGGCCAGCGCAACCCTCCGTCTCGCCGTCACAGACGGCCACGACCGAAGTTATTGTTTCAACGCCCGACATCCAACGATGGATGGCCCAGATCCAGCAGTACTTGAATGAAGTTTGCTCTATTGCCGCGGATGGGAAACTCAACACCGAGCAGAAAATGAAGATTACGAACCTTTGCCGTAAAGTCGAATCTGGTACGTCACAAATGGCAGTCCTATACCAGTCACTGAAGCAAAAAGCTATTCACGCGAATAACACGATCGATACCCTAAAACAACAGCGCGACCTGACAGAACATATTTCGGAGCTCAAGCAGACGATACGGGAATCTAGTTCTACGGGAAATGCTTCTTTTGCCGATATGGTGAAAAGGGGATCAAACAATTTCGTTCGACCCAATAACTTAAGCTCTGTCGCCATTTATCCCAATGATAAATCGAGAACTAGTGACGAAACAAAAGAACTGGTGCAAAAAATTATACGGCCCGAGCAAATGAAGCTGCAAGTACGTGGTGTCCGGAAAACAAAAAATGGTGGCGTAATAATAAGTACCGAGACAAAACATGATGCCGATAAGCTAAAGAACGCAGTCCAGCTCTCTACATCTGGACTTACCGCCGGCGAACCCAACAACCGTAAACCCCGGATCGTGGTTGTAGGAGTGCCGACCTCCTTGGCTGAAAATGAGGTCTTCAAGTGCATTTTTGAGCAAAATGTAGCCGATAAGTTACCAGCGATGTCCCTGGAATCCTTCTTGACCTTGGTAAAATTAAGCCACAAATCTGGGAAGAGAGAGGCTGCTACCTGTAACTACGTTATTGAAGTTGCGGCCAATATACGAAAAATACTAATACCTCAATCAAGGATTTTTATAAATTGGACATCATGTCCCGTCAGGGACTTCACGTTAGTTACGAGGTGTTATAAATGCCAGCAGTATGGCCATGCAGCCAAATCTTGCAGGGAGGTAAACTCTACATGTGATCACTGCGGTGAAGCAGGTCATATGATGTCCGAATGCGCGAAGAAAGGTGACACTCCGAGATGTGCGACTTGCTCCTGCTTTAAGAAGCCCAGTGATCACAAAACGGGAGACGTTGAATGCCCTGCTAGAAAAATAGCGGAATACAGATACATAAACTCTGTCGATTATGAGGGCACCTAGTGCGTCATACTCTAAGCCTTACGTTAATAATTCGCTGTCTAAGCAAATTGTCGCCCGCAACAAATGTTTATTTGTTAATACTGCTGACAATCATATTAGTATCAATCATAAGCAAATAAGTGCTACAAATTGTTTTGCTTGGATTGTACATGCATGTGTGACCTTAATTATTTTTGTTCGTATCTTATAATAGCGTTTAAGTACATTAGGTATATCATAATATATAATAACCCATAGTAACTTATTTCACTATAATGTTAAATATTGTTAAGAAATCCATTGTCCAAATAGTATTTATTAGAAACATGCCGCCTGTGATACAGGTTTAACCTAGTACAGGCATCGAACTTTGTTATTCCAACATTATCTAAGATTTAAATTGTATTTACTGTGCCAATTCTAATTTTTGAATAAATATATTATTATTATTTCCTTTATTTATTTTTATACATATTAAATACATTTTTAAATATTCTAATATAAAACAATATAAAAAAAACATTTAAAAATATAAAAAATAGTGGTCCGCCGGTATCGGGAGCAGGGTCCAAGCTACCGGTGGTTAGGGCTCCAGAGACAGGAACCTCCTCACAATGCGAGCCGTATCGAGGAGTACTGCCTTCTGAATCAGGCCCTTGATCCAACCGCCCAACGAGAGCCTCGAAAGATGGTCGTCGAGGCTCTTGGCTATAAGGCCATTGGCCGTCACGACAATCGGCACAATGATAGCCGAGTTCACATTCCACATGTCGACAACCTCGTGTGCTAAGTCGAGATATTTAATTTGTTTCTCTTTCTCAGCTTTCACGAGGTTCTCGTCATGCGGAATGGTAATGTTAATGTTATTATTATTATTATTATTTCCTTTATTCATTCTTTCTCTTATCTCATACATTTTTAAATATTTTTACAAAGAAAAGTAAACAAAACATTTAAAAATATAAAAAATAGATGGCCCATCGGCATCAGGAACAAGGTCCAGGTTGCCGGTGGTCAGGGCTCCAGAGAGAGGAACCGCCTCACTATGCGTGCCGTGTCCAGGAGTACTGCTTTCTGAATCAAGCTCTTGACCCAGCCGCGCAATGAGAGCCTCCTAAGGTGTTGGTCGAGGCTCTCTGCTATTAGTCCATTAACCGTAACGACTATCGGTACAATGATTGCAGAGTCCACGTCCCACATGTCGACAACCTCGTGTGCTAAATCAAGATACTTGATTTTTTTATCATTCTCAGCTTTCACGAGATTCTCGTCATGAGGGACAGTGATATCAACAATCATTGCACGGCGCTCTCGGCGATCTATCACCACAATATCAGGTTTATTTGCTAAAATAGTCCTGTCTGTGATGATAGATCGATCCCAATACAATGTGGCATGACCATTCTCGAGAACTGGGTCGGGCACATACTTGTAGTATGGTACTTCAGAACTCACAAGGTTGTATTGCAAGGCAAGTTGCTGGTGAATAATCTTAGCTACTAGGTTGTGTCTGTGCAAGTACTCACCGTTAGCAAGACGAGAACAACCAGAAACAATATGTCGGATGGATTCACCGGGACGGTGGCATGCCCGACAGATGTCAACCGTACCGTCCTTGATAATATATTTCCGATAGTTGTTCGTCATGATAACTTCATCCATAATCGCACAGACGAAACCTTCAGTTTCCCCAAAGAGGTCACCGAATCGTAGCCAGGATACGGACGCCAAAAAGTCTACATCAGGCCCATGTAAGGCCCGGAAAAAGCGTCCGTGTAACTCCTTGCTCTGCCATACCTCCCTACGGTTATTAGTATCCAATACCACAGATTTGCGCCAGTTCTGGTTAGCCAAGGAGAGCGGGGTGAAGCTCTTGTCCACTGAGACCACATCTCGGTGCATCCCCACGTCGGTTTCGAGAAAGTATTCCCTGAGACTGCATACCTCGCGGTTGTGCAAGGTCTTAGCATTTAAGAATCCACGACCTCCGCACTTCCGCGGGATATACAGTCTCATCACCGATGACCTTGGGTGATGCATCCGATTTGCGGTCAGTAGTGTGCGGACCTTCCTATCCAGGGCGTCAAGTTCCGTCTGAGTCCATTTGAGTATGCCGTAAGAATACATCAATACCGGCATGACCCAACCATTAAAGGCGCGCACCTTGTTTCCGCCTGATAAAAGACTGTTTAACACTTTATTCAGGCGGCCAAAGAAGCGCTCCTTTAATGATTGTTTCATGTCGGCAGCATTGATGCCTAATGCTTCCGACATACCCAAATACTTGTAGGTCTCGGTTGATGAGAGGGATCTAAGGAATATGGAATCCGAGAGTTGAGTTCCCACGGATTCCATAATCTCCCCTCGCTTTACATGCATGACTGCACATTTGTCCAAGCCAAATTCCATCCTGATGGCGCTACTAAAAGTTTCAGTCACTTTTAGTAGCTCCATCAGTTGCAAATTGCTGGGAGCAAATATTTTCAAATCATCCATGTAAAGGAGGTGAGATATAACCTGACCACCTCTCCTCCACCGGTAGCCTAGACCAGAATCCTCCAGCAGTGTGCTCAGAGGATTCAAGGCCAAGCAAAACCAAAGCGGACTCAAACTGTCACCCTGAAATATTCCTCGCTCAATCCTGATCGGTTCATCGTTCCCAAGAACCTGCCGACATCCTGGATAAAGAAGGACCGTCCTCCACTGCCCCATACACGACATCAAGAAGGTGCGAAGAGTTGCATCTATTTTGTACAATTCCAGCACCCTCATGAGCCATGTATGTGGCACCGAGTCATAGGCCTTCTTATAATCTATCCAACACGTCGACAGATCCCTCCGGGATCGACGAACCTGTTGGCTTATGGCCATGTCGATAAGGAGCAGCTCCTTAGTACCGCGGGACCCATTCTTACATCCATTCTGAGAGACAGACATAATTGAATTGCTATCTATATGACGAACAATTTTTGCTCTCAGAATGGATGTTAGAACTTTATAGACCGTCGGTAAACACGTAATTGGTCTATAGTTTTTAGGTTCCACAGTACTACCCGATTTGTAGAGCAGGTGGGTAACTCCTGTTGTAAAGAATGGTGGTAGCGACCCAGTCTCTAAGGATGACTGGAATTGTGAGGATAAGCAAGCGTGTGACCTTTGTAGCCATTTAATCCAAAAATTGTGCAGTCCGTCCGGCCCTGGAGATTTCCAGTTAGGTAACGGACGGACTGCACAGGCCACGTCCAGTGGACTAATAGAAATGGCCTCCATTTCCGGAATTGAGTCACACGCTCGCTCAACAACACGCATCCAATCACCCTCAGTGTGGCCGACGGGCACCGACCAAATACTTCGCCAAAAAGCATTCATGGCGTCGTTATCCGGCAGATGCGCGTCAGTCACTCCTTGAATGGTAACGGGCCGCTCCCATGTTCTGTACACCCACCTTTCGTCACTCTGGAACATGCGGTTCTGAGTGTATCGATCCACTCTTCGCCTATACCGACGGATACGGTTAGCCCATGCATAAACTTTCTGCTTCAGGAAGTCGATGCGCTCTGTGACTCGTGACATGTATTCTCGGGGACTGATATCAGTTCCCGAGAATGCCCGCCTCACAAAGCGCATCACCCTTGGGCGTGTATTCCCCTCCCTGAAGCAGATGAGCTTCCCGATGAGTGCCCTGGCCTCATTAATACGACGCTCAATCCTGCATTGCCAGGCTGGTACGGCAGATTTTGGTCGTGTAGGACTGTCAGTGTTTGGAAATTTGACATTGGCTACACGACATGCCGCAACAGCCGTGCAATACAAGATTGAGTGTGTATCACAAAGGTTTGTGCTGCTTTCAATAAAATTTGGTAACAGCGCATCCAGGGCACACACCAGTGCTCTATTCTTTTTATTCATGGGCAAACGTGGTAATCGTGGTCTAAGATCAGGTGACATGAACCGATACTCACGAATCGCACCCTCCAGAGCGCTCCTTAATTCCACATTGCACAGGTTATCTGCAGATATAGTCCTGTCATCCTCTTCCTCAGCATGATGATTTGCCCGCAGTGGTAGTACAGCAGGCACATGTGTAACGTTCTGGGATGGGAGAGGGTTGCTGGCTGGGCTAATCTGCATTTCCGAGCGCAGCCGATCAAGTGTAGCATCATCCAACCTATGATTATTTAGAATGACGCGCACCTGATCCGACAATCGTTGAGCAGAGACATTGACGGCAGGTTCAAGAGCCTGAAACAGAGAGAGCATCCGACATCGGTACGCAGTAAGGTTAATTCCTCCCTCTGTAGCCCCATAATATGCGCGCATCACATTTTCGTTCATGGACTGCGTCCATCGAATGCGCGACACATTTCCACCGGCAGCGGGGACCCTGTTCGTGGCCTGTTGGCCTCGAGGTCCCAAGCCCGCTGGTGGCCGTCCTCTTCCTCGTCGTCGTGGTGGCGGTGGTGTCGACGGCGGGGAGAAAAACTCGTCACTCGAGCTCGACGCAACTGCAGCGACCGGCGACGCAGCACTCACGGATGTGGCGCGTCCCGGCAAATGCGAGGCGGAGCTGAGTGATGAGCCCGGAGATGGTGGGTGTGTCTCGTGTAATTTGGCCCGGCGTCTGGTCAGCATTTTTGAAGACGTACGTCATACATACACGTTTTCAAATATTTATATGATTTTAGGCTCCAGTTTTTTGATGTATCTGTTTTCTTTTTTTTTTCTTATCATAATTATGGATAAAATTATTTAATTATATTTTATATATGGGTAAAATCGATAAAAAAAATTAAATAAAAATTCAGTTTGAGAAAATACGTGCTGTCAATTTGACACTCGGGCCACAGATTTATTATTATTATTATTATCTACGTCAATTGAAGAGGAAATTGACGCGCTCACCAAAGAAATCGCAGAGCTGAAAGCATACCGATCGCATCAAAATCGACGTAGATCGTTCGACAGACGACGCTCAAGATCGCGTTCATCGAGCAGAGCCAATCACAATCGCGCCCGAAACGACCAATCAGCGACCTGCTTTTATCATCGCAAGTTCGGAAAAGAGGCGCGAAAGTGTACGCGTCCGTGTAACTACGAAGACAGCAGCGCCCCCTCGGGAAACTAACGCCTGCGTTGGCTGAGGCGGGAACCAGCGCAAACCACACTTCTTACCGCCTATTTATAACAGACAAAAACTCACGTCTGTCATTTCTAATTGATACTGGCGCCAACGTCTCCGTAGTACCAAGAAGAAAAGGCGGGAAAGCTACGCCAACAGACTTTTGCTTGTATGCAGCGAACAACACGGTAATCCCAACGTACGGAGAGAAAACACTACAACTGGATCTCAACCTACGAAGACCATACACCTGGAAGTTCATCATCGCTGCAGTCAGCAGACCCATCATCGGTGCCGACTTCTTGAAAAAACATCAACTTCTTGTCGACATAGCCGGCCGATGTCTAGTCGACAAAGTTACCAACCTCGTAGTCAAGGCACCAGTCACCTACTCCGCTGAGCCTACCGTAAGAAGTATCGACGTTGATCAACCATATCACCAGCTACTCAGCAAGTTTCCTGACATCCTACGACCATCATGCATGAAGGATGCTCCCAAACACCGTGTAGAACATCACATTGAAACTACCGGTCCACCAGTACACAGCAAGAGCAGACCACTACCGCCACATCGGTACATGTCCGTGAAGAAGGAATTCGAGTCGATGATGCAGCAAGGAATCTGCCGTCCAAGCAAAAGTCCTTGGTCCAGCCCGCTACACGTCGTACCAAAGAAAAACGGCGACCTTCGTGTTTGTGGCGACTACCGCAGACTCAATGACGTCACGAAACCAGACCGCTATCCAGTGCCACGTCTCAAAGATTTCACCTACCTACTTCACGGCAAGAAGATCTTCACAACACTCGACCTAAATCGTGCTTACCAACAACTGCCTGTATACGAACCGGACATCGAGAAGACAGCCATCACAACACCCTTCGGCTTGTTCGAATTTCCTCGAATGTGTCCTGGTCTCAAAAATGCTGGACAGACATTCCAACGATTCATTCATCAAGTACTCATCGGGTTAGACTACGCATTTCCATTCATTGATGACGTCATCGTCGCATCAGATAATGAAACCAGTCACTTAGAAGATCTACAGGAGGTGTTACGCAGATTAGACGAGTATGGCATCACTGTAAATCCATCAAAATGCGTCTTCGGTAAAGAAAATGTCAAGTTCCTGGGTTATCAAGTGTCGAGCAACGGACTCAAGCCACCACAATATAAAGTCACTGCTATCACTGCTTACCCCAAACCCGAGACAATTGAAGACTTACGTCGATTTATTGGCATGGTAAACTTCTATCGTGACAGCATACCGAACGCAGCCCACATACAAGCACCTCTCAACGCGTTCCTGCACAATTCGAAGAAACGCGACAAGACAAAGATCGACTGGAACACAGAAGCGTCACAAGCATTCGAGTTGTGTAAAGTTAGCATCCATCAAACGCAGCTTTACTCGCTCATCCATCTCCATCACCAACCGACGCCATCTCCCTTATGTGCGACGCATCAAATAACCTGCGCAGGAGCTGTACTTCAACAACTTGTAAACAAGAAATGGATACCGCTTGGATACTTCTCAAAGAAATTCTCCGAAACACAACAGCGATATAGTACATTCGACAGAGAATTATTATCAATCTACATGGCAATTAAACACTTCAGAAAAATGTTCGAAGGAAGAGAACTTATTGTTTACACCGACCACAAACCGCTGACTTACGCTATACGCAAGCCTCCGTCCGATAACGATACGCAACGGCGCACGCGTCAGCTGTTATTTATCAGCGAGTTCACGACGGACATTCGACACGTCAGCGGAGTAAACAACGTTGTCGCCGACGCACTCTCTCGTATCGAAGCCATCGAATTACCATCACCAATCAACTACGAAGAACTATCACAAGAGCAAGAAAAAAACAGGAATATACCAATCTTATCACAACAAACAAATATTCAACTCAAGAAAATCGTCATACCCGGCACTAACAAGCCAATATTCTGCGATACGTCTACGTCATACATTCGTCCATACCTACCAGCTGACTTTCGCCGCATCGCATTCAACGCCGTGCACAATGTAAGTCACCCTGGAATACGAACTACGCGCAAACTTATGCAAGATCGTTACTTTTGGCCAGCAAGAATACAGACATTGGCGAGTGGACGAAAGCATGCACTTCGTGTCAGCAGTCCAAAGTTCAACGACACAACAACAGTGACGTCACAGCATTCCCACCGAGCGAACGATTTCAACACATCCACGTTGATATTGTTGGACCACTACCTACATCTTCGTGTGGACATCGATACCTACTCACGATGATCGACCGCTGTACACGTTGGCCCGAAGCAGTACCCCTTCATGAGATAACCGCCGAAATCGTCGCAACAAAGCTGTACGAAACATGGATATCTCGTTTCGGTTGTCCTACAAAAATAACGACTGATCAAGGACGACAGTTTGAAAGTCGACTATTTCAAGACCTCGCACAACTACTTGGAGTAGAAAGAACCCGTACTACTGCCTACCACCCGCAGAGTAACGGCATCGTCGAACGCTGGCACCGAACACTGAAGGCCGCACTCATGACACGACTAGCAAACAGCAACAAATGGATCAACGAATTACCTATTGTTTTGATGGAGCTACGAGCCGCCACGCGCACCGATACCAACACAAGTGCCGCGCAGCTCACCTACGGCCAAGCAATACGGCTACCCGGCGATTTTATATCACCATCACCAGCCGCAACGAAGATTGACCACACCTACGTCGATCAGTTACACGACGTGATTACGAAGCTGACACCTACATACAAGCCGCATTCAAACAAGCGATGTATGTTCGTGCACAACGACCTACCAACATGCAGCCACGTGTTTGTACGCGATGACACCGTCCGAAAACCACTGCAGCATCCATACAAAGGTCCATACAAGGTCATCGAACGCAACGAGAAGTATTTCACGATACAGCTACCAGGCAGATCGAGCAACATATCGATCGACCGTCTCAAGCCGGCATACACTATCAACATCGAAGATAATCACGAATACACGAGTACTGAGACACGCCAACCAGCTGCAGCTACCACTGAAGATCACTCCAGCCTGCTTCCAGCCTCGAACACCAACGACCAACGTACAAGATCAGGCAGGATCGTCAAGATGCCCGTACGCTTCGCTAAGGGGGGAGTACTGTAGCGGAATATCACCCTCACAGTAACATTTTAGTATGTAGGGTACATCGACAATATTGTGCCCAAACTAAGTTGTCGATGTACCCACTATGCATTGATTTTTTGATGACCAACTTTGTATAAAAGGGACCGCCTTTTTCTAAATACATTCATTCCAATAAGCTTCAGCACTTGCAACTTAAATATACTACGTCGTCATCATCTGGAGTATTATTCTACACCACCTAAGCGCTACAACAATATAACAAAAATTATATAAAAAGTAAACAACAGAAAAAGATAAAACAAATTAAATTAAACATGAATAACATTTAAAACTTGTAAACAAACACAACCTGTATGTCAGTTCTCGTTCATTGTTTACGACATTGACAACCAACAAAGGTATTCTACCGGAAGGTATCTTTACCCTAAGCCGCAAGAATCTTTGTGTAACGTTAAATTCCGGAAAACCGAGGGTTTTCCCCACAAAAGCTCTTGGTCGCATACATTCATAAACTGTATGGGTTACTAAAATATGTCTCGTAGATCATAAATTACGGACAATCTTCAATTTTCCCGTTCTATTCATCATCTGCCTAGCCTTTTCCCAACTAATGTTGGGGTCGGCTTCCAGTCTAACCGAATGCACTATGACCTCCACAACCCAGTCAGTACTGGGTAATACGATACCCTTGGACGATACCTTTGGAAGACTGGTTGAGTGGAAGGGAGTATCAGACTTGTACTGACTAAAACCCATCCATGTTCCTTCTTTGCCCTTTGTGTTTCAGGGGCGCGGTCTTTCGAACAGTCCCGCAGCCCCGGCAGGCATCGGCCCTTGCAGACCCCTTCCTGTGTGCTGACATCTCTTTGACCTCACGTGGCACGTGGACCACGAACGCGCCGTCGACAAGCCTGTCGTCATAAGACGGACGAATGGCGAGCCTATTACTCACCGTCCACAGGCCCGCGCCAACGGTGACCAGGAGCCACCACGTGGCCCCCGACTATTCTAGTAGCTTTATGTAACTGTGAAAAATGTGTACTACCGAGTGCACTGAGGGTCGACCACTTTGCAACCTTATTACTGAGAGCACAACGGTGACAATTGTGTAATAAATCACGACAGATGTGGACGTGGGCCTATCTTTTGCTAAGTCTATATACTTTGTCTGTAACTCTTGTGGGATAATTTCCATCCGAATATTTATTTATAATTTTTTAATAAGCTGGAAGGCCTCCCACTAGGTGGACCGATGACCTGGTAAAGGTTGCGGGGATCCGCTGGATGCGAGACGCACGTGACCGGTCAATGTGGTGACGCTTGGGGGAGGCCTATGTCCAGCAGTGGACGTCTTTCGGCTGAAATGAAGATGATGATGATGATGAATAAGCTATGGAACAGGCTATTATGGGTTTAGTGGAAATTATGGTTTTCCTACTATACGTTATACTTTTCTAATTAATTTCTTTGCGGGATCCAAGACAGTTACATTGTTTCTCTGGGACTTCGTCGAGCTTAATTGTCTCGGAGCTGTTCTGGTGGTCGCCACTATTGATTCTGGCTTTCAGGAGTGATTTGTGAATAGTGTGACGGGATTGTCCCATAAAAAAGCTGTCATGGTTTCTGTCACACCGCTCAGCTTATCATTCCGGTTTTCCAAGTCTCAGACCGTATCTCCAGTCTGTCTAAAGAGTCGAACAAAATGCTTCAAGTTCCTGACTCGTCTACAAAAATATTTCAACTGTTTACAAAGAAAACTTTGTAAAGTTCCCACTGCAAACCACAGACGGGTAGGAACAAGTTAAATTGGTAATAAGTTACGAATAACAGTACCAATTGAATACTCGGTGTTCTGATGTATTTTTGTAAGAGATTGAATGTAAATAGATGTTTTTTCTTTACTTAGTAGAGTTGAAAATTGAATAACTTATCTTTTGAACTTTTGATATTCTATTACCGTTGTCTGTCTAGTGGTCGCAAGCATGACTGCTGAGCGTGTGGTCTTGAGTTCGATTCCCGGGTCGGGCAAAGTGTTATTGGGTTTTTCCATCAGGAATTTCTCAGTAGCCGTTTGGAGTCTGAATTTGCGCTCGGTTGTTGACAATAGGCTCGCCCCCTATTGCATGGGATTTAAACATAACTGGTGAAATGTGGGTGTACTATTGGGTAAAAAAAATTATGGCGTTAGTTCCGATTTTAGTTACGCGCCAAAATATCCTTGTACATTTAAAAGTAGAATTTCAAGTCCCATAACAATATTAACTTAATGTGGACTTAGGAATGCAAGTATTTAATTAAGTGAACCTGTAACTCAGTTACTGCGAGACTGCGGTTAAACCAGGTGGCTGAGCGTTATAAATAACCACAGTTAAAGCTGCTACCGGCTAAAATAACAGCGGTTTAAACGATTTAAATACGGCTTTGGGGACACAAATGGTCTGGATATTATTTTGTTTAATTGTGCATGATATGGTATAATTACATAAATTAGAGCATATTACGTAATTTGAGGTACATATTATAGGGAATATAATCCTTGCAAATTATTTGACGTACCGACTATAGACCGACCGCTTTAATGAGTCCTCGCGAAGATATCAATTTAAATGGAGTATTCTGAAGGTTGATCACGTATTGGTTCAATTAGTATCGTGATACCTACGTGGATTATGGTTATCTAAAGCAAATAATCTGTGGGATATTGTTAGGACTTTGTGGACGCTTATAACTATGGGTATGTTCGTAGACTATAATAAATATTACAAAAAAGTAAACTCTTTTAGATTCATCCTGTACGTCTGTCTACAACAAAAAAATGATCAGATTCCCAGAGGTTCGATTTCCAGGTCGAACAAAGTGTTATTAGGTTTGTTCCATCAGGAATTTCTCGGTAGCAGTCACGGGGTGTGGACTTGTGCCCAGTTGATGGCAATATGCTCGCCCCTTATTAAATGGGACGTTTTTTTTTTTTTTTAATATTTTTTGTTTCTTTTTTTTTTAAGGTTTATAAAAATCTTTGTGGGTGGGTGGTGTTCTATAATTGGGTATACCTCTCCCCAACCGTTCGGGTATTACAATTTCCTCCATTTACTTTAGTAAAGAAAAGAAAAGAAAAATAAAAAAATAAATGTTCGAAAAGTTCTTTGTGAAGGAGCTCATCCGAGATACCACCACCATTTAGATTTTGGTTACCAAGGTCTATTTATGTACACATCTGACTTTACATTCGGGGACCATAGACGTGACGTTATGTTATGTGTTAATTTATTTGTGCATTGATTTTTTGCCCTTAGCATCTTGATTTCTCCATATCGGACATTTCGCAAAACGATTCCACATTATTTTACGAACAGCGGTCCCTGTATACAGCTGTCACTGCCCTGTCAACATCACTCAAACGTCAAAGGCATTGTACAAACACTTTTCGTGTATTTTTTTTTAAACTGTAGTGATGTGATGTTACAGTCCAAAACAAAAGTTTATTTTATTATTGTGAATGGTAACATTTAATGATTTTCATGAGCATTTATTTTGTAAAGTAATAGGTCTTTACCTATGTAATTGGAGATTTAATAACCAGCATTTTTAGATTAAATTATCTGTGTATTGGCGCGCAATTCGAAATTAAAATAAATTTTATTCGAAAGCCGTGTTCTTTTAATTTCAAATTCAGTCATTTGTTTTTAGATAGTTTTTGTTTTTGTGAAATTGTGGTCTAAAACTACCACACCATACCGCTGCGCAAACAACACGAAACATTAACGACGTGTACGGGCCTAACACTGCTTGCATAAACACGGTCCATTATTGGTTCAATCGTTTTAAATCTGGAAATTTTGAGTTGAAGAATGAGCCTCGCGGTCGGCCGGTAACTATTGTCGACAACGACGAATTGAAGGCGGTAGTGGAAACGGATCCAACTCAATCTACGGCTGAGCTTGCTGCGGGAGTTAGTGTCAAAACGGCATTGAAGCACTTTCGTCAAATCGGAAATATAAAAAAGCTAGATAAGCTGTTTTTAAAATTTTCATACAAATCTCCAATTTCATAGGTAAAGACCTAATATTATTAATTTTATTTGAATCTTATAACCATTTTTCGTTTGCTTTTCCCCTTTTTTTTAACGATTAATCTGACAGTTTGACTACACCGATCTTCCCAATTGCTTTTCGTTGGTATTGTTCGTCGTGTCGTTGAACTCCTTGAGTTATGAGTCGAGCTCACGAGACAACTGACAAATGCTTGCACTGACTGAACAGGTCCTCTCAAATCTGTGTGGTTCTTTCTTCGAATACCAACTCAGACACGCATGTGCATAGTCCTCATGGGCGTTGACCAAGGTTATGTTTGGACACTAAGATTCTGAGAGTAGACAGGTACGAAACACTCGGCCTCATCTTGTTTAAAAACCTATTTGCAAAATAAACATCTACATTTATCATTTATCGAAAGATTTTAGTTAATCTTTACATAGTATAAAACAAAGTCGATCCCGCTGTCTGTACGTTTAGATCTTTTAAAGTACGCAACGGATTTCAATGCAGTTTCAGCAATGGATAGAGTGATTCAAGAGGAAGGTTTATATGTATACATATTGCACTCGTGCGAAGTCAGGGCTGGTCGCTAGTAAAATATAAAACAACGAAATAATCACTTACGGTACGTGACGTCAAAATAATACGTAAAAGCGGATTCAAGAGGGTTTTAACACACCCTGCACTAAGAGCAAAAAAGCCGTAATAATTTAAATCAGTGTCCACAAATTAATTGGCATTTTAATTGATTTAGCGGGACTCAGTCGAGCACCTGTCAGTGACAGGTTAGCGTCAAGTGTAATGAATAACCCTACGGTCGTGTTAGCATGGTTTACGGGCTTTATAAAAAATAAAATTTATAGAATTTAATGTAAAATTTTTTTTGGGATTACATGGAATAGTATGAATTAAAAAAAACTTTTTTGCAAAAAAAAATCGACTACCAAAAAAAGTTTAAAATAATTTGGACTCTTTTGCCACCGACTTCCGAAAGTAAAGTTATTTTAACTTTTTTTTGTGTTTTTTTTAATCGTTTTTTTTTAAGATGGTGCGCAGGGTGTCGGGCAGCACCACCAGTATCTTAAACATGATTGCCAGTCGCCTGGACTGTATTTAAGTGGGTCGCTAATGTGCTATCACTCATGGGTTATCACACCAGTGATCCACCGTTATTTATTGTGTTGTTTTGTTTTTTATCAGTGTTTACTAACATAGTCGTAAGTTTTACTAACAGTTTTTGAGTCATGGATATTCGATTAAAGAGAAATTCTATTCTATTCTTAATCTTTTTTATTTGGACCTTTTAAGTTGTTGTATCCCACACAAATTCTTGTCATGAAGTAATTTTACATGGTAACAAGAAGTTATTAAGAGACCATCATGTCATCAACGTAGGCCAAGAAGAAAAAAATACTTATTAAAGGAGCTAACTCATAAACCTTTCAAGCTAATTTAATAAAAAAATATTTGACCGCGCATTTCTCTACCATCACGAATCGTCCTAGTAATCACAGAGTAATCGGTTGCCTGATGAAAGAATTAAAGGTGTAACCGCGTAAGATGACCGTTCTAAACACATTATAATCGGGTATGATAATTATTATTATATATTAATTATTAAGTTGTTACGGAACTGACTGATACGGGTACAAACGGACCGTACGTCAGTAGCAAAGGTTAAATTTTTATTAGGGATAAGCCCAAGTACATACCTTTATTGTGATTATATTATTTGTCTATAGAATATTGACTGTGCCATTTTTCAAAGGGAAGCCGGTAGGAATCGAGTTCTATGGAACCTTCGCCACTGCCGTACGTATTGGGCATAGTTGTCCAGGTCATGTTTCTTTCCGTGCCGATACGTTCATAACACGGTCATGGTATGGTACGGTGTAGTGGGCAGACTCATCAAAAATCTAATCGAGTTTTATCTAAAAACAGGCATTTCATTTGTTTATTATAAAACTCTTCACACTTCTCGTAAACGATTCGCTGTTACCGACAGCTCTCTGAAATAACAAAATAATAATTAATAATAATGACTGTTGTTTATTCATTAGTTTTCGAATTAAAATCCATAAATTTTAAGCTAGGCAGGTAATTCACAAACAAACACAAATTAATTGGTATTTGCGCGTTGATTATAATTTAAGGCTGTGGCTTTAGCGGTGACAGCGATTTTGCAAGCGTTTTTTAAATCTGTCAATCACGGCACATCTTTCTCTGGGTCAATTAATATTTTTTTTAAATTTATTTAATAAATATTTTTCAATAAGAAATTAAAATAAAAATAAAAAAATTATTGTGTGTTGGTGTGTAAATTGATTTGAATGTTTTTTTTTTATTATTTTCTTTTAGGGGTTTCGCCCGATGTTTATAGAAGGATCTCGCTTACACTTATTAACAACTAGCTGTTGCCGACCTTTGTCTTCGTCAAATTATTATAAAACTATTACTTCCCTATTTGAATTGGATTTTGTTATCAATTGCTGGTTTTTTTTTTTTGCACGGAACCCTAATGCTTTTTCTGAAATAAAAGTAAGCTAATTACTCCTTATAGTATAAGCTATCTACCCGTCAAAATCGGTTCAACCGTTTCGGAGATTAGCTGGAACAAACAAACAGTTGGACAGACAATAATAATAAAACAAAAAAATATTGTTTTGATAGAAGATGATGAAGTTTTGATAGAGTTATTTCCTCTGGTCACACAGGACCCATAGTATAGTTTCTTTAAAAATTGTCAACAAACTCCTAGAAATTAAATCAGCCTCCTGCTTATTTTTCCTACAATTTTTGTCCTATGTGTATGTTTATGTTTTTGCTTGATAGAGGAAGCTCTCGATTTGAACCCATATAAATATAAATCCATGTTTTACCGAGAATTCAAGTCTTTGACATTGTTCATCTGAGTGTGTGTTTAGGACAAGACCGTTTCTCCTACAAAGATGGTACAACCCTTGATCATTGTGCTTGCCGACTGCAATATTTTTGCGTTCATATTTTTACTTGTGTTTCTACCAGTTGATCTTAAATCAAACTAAGTAACTCTGCGCAAAAATTCTTACTTGTATACGTTTTTTTTTTGGGGTGAATAGTCACATTTTACGGCAGGGCTCAATGTAATGGACTCAGAACACTGTGCTAATGAAAGCATTGAATAGTGTGGAAATATGGATTTCGTGCAGGTATTTTAAAGTAAAGTTAAAACATTAATCGTTAATCGTTAGTCACCTGTACCTCCAAAACCGCTTTCCGCTTTCGCCTTCACTAAACTCCCAACCTAATCTTAATTCTCCCTTGTATAATTTCCTAGGTATTACCAACTTTATCCTTATAAGCCTATCGTTTGCTATCGAGTCCCTTGCGTCTTCTGTCTCGTCTAAAGTCGTGCTGTCTCTTTCTTTCTTGAAGTTTTGAGGTATGTAGGTCAGAAGTATTGGGTGAACTTTGTAGGAATGTGAATTAGAATGTTTGAAAATGGATGGTGCAGTTATTTGAAAGTCAGGACCTGTTTCTTAAAAAATTTAAATATTTTATTTCACATAGGCCTAGATGGGCACTTATAAAACGTCGAAAAAAAGGTGCACGGTTCGGGTTGGTCGTTTTCTATGAAGAAGAACCGGCAAGAAACTCCATGGTTACTCTATTCAAATCATTTTTGGTATTACAATATCATCATGGCTACAGCATTTGTACTTAAGTATCGGGGGACAGCGTAGGCCCTACAATAAGTCGTTGCTTACAACGTTCTCTACACATACAACTTCCGTATTACCAACCGATTTCTAAAAAGGGGACACATCTTGCTACATAGTTCTCACATAATGTACAATCTCAACACGAATGATGTAACCAAGGTTTTGTAAAAATATTCTGATTTAAAAGAGTGTCTGTTGAGTTTCTTACTCGTTCTTCTCCAACTATGTTGGTCAGCTTCCAGTCTAACCGGATGCGCTGAATACCATTATTTAACATGGAGCGACTGCCTATCTGACCTCCACAACTCAGTTAGTACTGGGTAATACGATACACCTTGATAAGACTGGTTGTCAGACTTTCGGGTCATGGACTACCTATAGCGACTTGCAGAGGTCTACAAATGACAGACAATAACGTTCTTATGATAATGGTGAATGGTGAACTACAGTACTATCATAGTTTTTATGCCTTGTCACTGTAGCTACATTTCATTGTTGTCTTTGTAAATGGCCTACTTGAAATAAATGCTTTGAATTTGATTTTGAGAGGTTCTCAATTCGTTTGTTTTTATAATGTTTGTCATAACTCCGTGATTACTAGTTCGATTTACGTGATTCTTTTTTCATTTGGTAGAAAAAGTTTGCGAGTTGGTCCCATATAAATTTTATTAATATTGCTTCGGTAATTATTGAGTTATCTAAATATATAAAAGCGAAAGGTCACTCACTAACTCATCACAAAATATCGAAATCCGCTTGACGTATAAAGATGAAATTAGGGAATAGAGGTAGTATATAGGTAGGCAGTAGGTAGACAGTAGGTAGGCAGAAGGTAGGCAGTAGGTAGGTAGAAAAAGCTGCATTGTAACGCAGGCCGGGTACAGTTAGTTTTCCATAATATCTGAATCGGATGATCTGCTAATAACTTTTAGTAACAATGGAAAATAAACACTCGACAAGACTTTGTTACCATCTTACCACAACAAAAAAGGCATATTGTGCAAAAGAAAACGCCATTTTTACCAATATAATTTTATCATCATCTGCAAGCCATGTATGACCAAATGTATGAACGTGAACGAGGCAAACGGAGTATGGATCAGTCCATTCGTTCCGTAGTTTCTGCTGACTTCCATTAAAAAATGCTTGAATTTATTTCTACGAATCTGTATGATGATCTGGTATATACGATTAGACTGGCAGCAGACCCCAGCTAGAAAAATGCTAAGCAGTGTAATGCTTAACTTCATCTGCCTAGCCTATTTCCAACTATGTTGGTCAGCTTCCAGTCTAACCGGATGCGCTGAATACCATTATTTAACATGAAGCGACTGCCTATCTGACCTCCACAACTCAGTTAGTACTAGGTAATACGATACACCTTGATAAGACTGGTTGTCAGACTTTCGGGTCATGGACTACCTATAGCGACTCGCAGAGGTCTACAAATGACAGACAATAACGTTCTTATGATAATAGATGGCGCCACGTGTTTTCAAGCCTAAACCATTGAACCGATCATCCCGAAATTTTGCATATGCATTGTCAGGTGTACAGAAATGGACATAGAGTACGTTTCATCCCGAAAAAAAGTACTGTTCCCGAGGAAAACAACAATAACGTTCTTATAATAGTAGATGGCGCCACGTGTTTTTCGAATCAAGATTGAATTATATTATTGCAAGCAGAGTACATTTCGAATTGATTGTCAAATTCAAAATTACCGCCAGCAAAGCCGCAGCTAAAATCTAGTCAAATATAAACTTGAACAAACAATCATCTTTTATTACTCTCATCCCGAAATATAATAAAAAACTTTTAACATCAATTTGTGAATGTTTGGTAACACTTTCTAATCTTATTACATCCCAAAAACCTATAAAAACTTGCCAATACCCCATACATTTATAATGCGAAAATGTATGGAAACGGGAAAAACATTTCACAAAACCGGGATAGGTACTCAAATATACACCGTATCTTTTGACAAAGAAGGTGTAGTTTTCAATGTCAACAGAATCTGAATTGGTCTTGAAAGTTCTGAGTCAAATATAAACCTTATATGTCTCAAGTTAAGGCGTATTATCCAATGACTTCAAGGTCACGTTCAGTCTGCGGAACGTTCATTGAGAAGTTATGTAATAATCAACGTTCACAGCTTTCAGAGTAATTTTAACCTTAAAGTGCCTGTTTAAGGTGTATTTTCCATTAAAGTTAATTCCACTTTCAGTTTTCAAAATTACCATCAGTTATCAAATACCTTATGGGTTTGTCTTTAAAGTCTGTTTTCCTTTGTTTTGTGTTTCTCCTCATGTTTGCAAGGGAATCGTCAAAGTAAGAACACATCGTAAGTAGGTGATACTTACAATTCAATGCAAGTCGAGAGGGTTACTTAGGGATTACCTATTGCGGTTTAGGAGTAACCTAAATAAGTAAATATTGAGAATGTTATTAAAAAAGCATTAATTTTCTTTGACTCATACAGGACAAACAACAAAATTAAAACAAGAAATGGGAAGGGAAGGTTTATTCCCGTCTGCCCCCACCAGTCTGTCCCCACTGGTGCTACTTGCAACTATTTGTCGCATCTACCACCATTGGTGGTGTTTGTTGTGTACCATCTCTATTTCTGTGAATTTTTCTGTGTATTTTCGTAGCACTCTGGCTACGGCGTAGCGCTTTGCTACGGCGTAGCAAACGATTTGCTTGGATGTTCCTCAATTCCTCATCTCTTGTGATTATAAAGTATTGCTTTTGAGATATTTTAGAGAGCATATACAGCTTTCATTGCAATAAGATTATATCTAAATATCGTGCTAATACTATTTCAACACTAGACAAAGCTCAGAGAGTTGAAAATCGAACGTGCAACAATATTGCAGTACATTTACGTGTGATGTGTGTTAGAAGAAGAGACTTTACTTCTATGATTCTTTCTTTATCATGTGGTGAGTGCCTAACCTGGTTTTAGAGTTTTAATCCGCCGTCGAGAAACATCTCTCACGCATGCTGGTTTCCTCACGATGTTTTCCGTCTCCGAAGCAAGTGATAATAATACATCATCATCATCATCTGCCTAGCCTTTTCCCAACTATGTTGGGGTCGGCTTCCAATCTAACCAGATGCAGCTGAATGCCAGTATTTTACATGGAGCGACTGCCTATCTGACCTCCACAACCCAGTTAGTACTGGGTAATACGATACCCCTTGGTAAGACTGGTTGTCAGACTTTTTAGGCCACTAACTACCTAACGACTATCAAAGATCTACAAATGATACCCAGGACCAACGGTTAATTTTATATTTAATCTTTTACTAAGTGATAATTATACAATACGCACATAAATCCGAAAAATCAGAGGTTTGTGTCTTGGGTTCGAACTTGAGACCTATGACTTGTCAGTTCGATGGTCACACCACTAGGCTATCACTGCTGTATATCTTAAATGTCATGCTTATACTATTTCAACACTAGTCAAAGCGCATAGAGTTGATAATCCAACGTGCAACAACGTTTAGGCAGTATATTTACGTGCGATCTATGTTAGTGTAAGAGACTTTACTTCCATGATAAAATCCCATTATTTAGCCACTCTTTACACATCTAAAAACATCCATTCATCATTCCACCTAAATATACACCACATATCTACACTATGCTTGTCAGTATGTTTGCTTATTCAGCGATACATCACTGTCAAGTCGTAGCACTGCCCTAAATTAACCTAACTGACCTACATTCAAATATACACACACACACACACACACACGCCAGAGGTACTAGATAAACATAACATCACGCCTGTAATCCCCAGATGGTAAGGCAGAGGTGTACAGTCACGAGCACCAATATGTATAAGCATAAGCATAATCAGCCTATTATTGTTCCCACTGCTGGGACGCAGGCCTCCTCTCTATGAGAGGGAATGGGCTATAATCCACCACGCGGGCCCAGTGCGGGTTGGTAGATGTCACATGTCTTCGAATTTATGGTTCTAGGACATGCCGGTTTAATCACGATGTTTTCGTTCAACGTTTTGTGCGCATTACTTTGTGTAAGTTATTTCATCACCAATATGTATACACTTTAATAAAATTAAAAGCAACTTTCGCGATAAATAACGATTGTAACTTGCAGTTAGAATCTTTTTCATAAAAATATGAGTTCCAGAATACTATGGTCGTAACAACATGAAATTTTAATCAGAACAGTAGGAGAAGAACACTTTTAAAAGTTGTTGAGTGTTTACATATTGGTGCTTACGACTGTACATAATAGTATATCCACATTTCACCAGTTATGATTAGTGTCATCTAATTTAGGCGAGCCCATTGCCATCAACTGAGCTCAAATTCAGACTCTGTGACTGCTACAGAGAAATGCTTTAGGAAAAAACCTAACAACACTTTGCCCGACCTGGGAATCGATCCCAGATCAGCAGTCGCACCTGCGACCAATAAGACAGTAATATTAGGCGTTAAAAAAATTCACAATTTTTATGAATACCAGTTTTTTTTTCTTGGATACGTCTGAACCGATTATATATGATGCAACTGCAATAGTTAGAGTGAAAAAAGCTGCGCTGCACTGCGTATCTTAAATTCTCAAAACACAAAAATATCCAGGGCTGCGGGACTGTTCGAAAGAGATACCGTGGCCGTAAATGGACGAACTTAATTTACATACTCGGAGTTGCTAGATGTAAGAATTTTTGCATTACCTTGAAGATGTACAAGCTTTGTATTCGTTTTGTTCTGTACGTATCTGTAGGTAGATGTCCATTGATACACTGTATTTTTATCTTTCTCTACAGACAAAGGTAGGCTGGAAGACATTTCTTTCAAAATATTGACATAAGCAGTACGTTTGTGTTATTCTATCTCTATGTATTTGTCTCTAGTTAAACAGCAGTTGTAGTAATGCAGAGTAGCCCTGGAACACAACGGGCAAAGAAGGATGGGACACACATGGATGGGTTTTAGTCAAAAGAAGTCTGACACTCCCTTACGCTCCACCCAGAGTGGGGGAGGTAGGGGTCATTTGATGATTTCCCATTCGAAAAAAAAATAAAAAGTTGTGAAACCGACGGCACATTGAAACAGATGTTTTTTACACACTACCCAATGAGGTAATATGCAACTACTATTATCTTTTTTAAACTCTAAAAGGTACGTAATTTAACAATTAATACAATAAAAATGGAATTAGGAAAAAATATAAGTATACGTCAAAGTTACAAACATAACAATTTGTGAGAAAAAAATGGCAATTTCATAGTTGAAGACCTATTATTAGTATTTTATCATGGCAGCTAAGCCAGGCTGTTAATTATAAAAAAAAAACAACTTTAATAATTTTTAAAATAATGTAAGGTTTTAGAACAAATCATTTGAACCTATTAGTAAGTTCGTAATTTAATACTATTATGATATCTTAATTCAGGATATGGTCTGACGTCACTGTTAAGGTGTGAAAAAATTATATTCGTACTTGTAATATTAGTATGGATAATAACCTCTCTTCAACAACTCATCCTAAAAACTCATTGTAGTTTAATATTATAACTTATTTACATATTTAACACATTTTGACACAAAGTGTCACTTAACTTCAAGAAGTTTCTGCCAAGTTAAATTGTTATGTGCCAAAGTTTTAACATTTTCATCTTATCTTTTATCATCGGTGGCAACTGTAATAATATTAATATTAGACGTGACAAGTCAAATAATAACAGCCGCTCGGATCGATCTTTAGGTTAAGCCGTGCTTGCCTAGGTTGGTATGTGGATGGGTGACCATCCATTATATACCGAGTTTCCTCCGTGCCTCGGAAAGCACGTTAAGCCGTGACCAACGATCTACAAATTGGTCCCGGCTGTCATTTGTAGATCTTTGACACTCGTTACAGGTAGTCAGTGGCCCCAAAATCTGACAACCAGTCTTCCCAAGAGGTTTCATATTACCCAGTACTAACTGGGTTGTGGAGGTCAGATAGGCAGTCGCTCCATGTAAAACACTGGTATTCAGCTGTATCCGGTTAGACTGGTCGCCAACCCCAACATAGTTGGGAAAAGGCTAAGCAGATGATGAATATCAGTCTGTTTTTGTGGTTCTATGTAAAATACTGGTATTCAGCTGCATCCGGTTAGACTGGAAGCCGACCCGTACATGGTTGGAAAAAAGCTATGCAGATAATGATTAGCCTGAACTTTTTTCACTATAATGATCACTTTTCACGTATTTACAGAATTATCGACAGTAAGTAGTAACTCCATAATACTGTTCAGTATTATCAGTATGGTTACGATACTTGCTGCATGTTTGCAATTTCTGCACACGCTCAAAGTTTTAAACTCGTTTTAATCAATGCCAAAAATATGAAGCCATAAAAAATTTGGCATTCACCTAACAGCTGGAGTTCTCGGTGGTGTCTAACAGTCCCTTGCCTCTCATAGAGAGGAGCCCTGATTAAATTGACGGCACGGTTGGCGCAGTGGCTGAGAGATTGACTGCTGTGCTTCGTGTCGCGGGTTCGATCCCCGCACGGAACAAATATTTGTATGGCCTACAGGTAGTTGTTCCAGGTCTGGCTGTTTGTGTATGTGAGTTTAAATGTTTGTAAACGCACCCACGATACATGAGAAATTCCTAGTGTGGGGCAACTTTAAAAAAAAAGAAAAATAACTGTGAAAACATGGTTAAAAAACCCACAAGCAGATCAGTTATATCTAAATTTCTGTGCGTTCAAGCGTTTTTGCAATACCTGTTATTTGAATTAAAAATAACAGCTCACAACTTATTACCCATTCATATTAATAATAATATTTATCCGTGGTGCTAGGCAACAGGGCTTATCCCAGTTGTAAGCGTCCCTTTGTGCCTATTGACCTTGTTTTGTTGTGTTTTCTGTCTTCTGCTGATATGGAGGGAAGTGGAAATTATGTTTTTCCTACTCCTCCGCTATTGTTTTCTGATTAATTTAGTTGAGGGATCCAAGACAGTTAAATTGTTTCTCTGGGACTTCGTCGAGCTTCATTTTCTCGGCGCTTTTTGGGGGTCGTCGCTGTTGATTCTGGCTTGCAAGAGTTGCAGCGGTTTGGGAATCTTGTCCCGAAAAAAAATACAGGGTGTAAGGCACAGCCCTCCGCATTCAGCTCCTTATGTTGATGCATATTCCACCGGAATTTTTCTCAGGATTAAATTTTTCTTTTTTTCGATTTTTCAGTTACTATTCTTTTATTTAAATTTAAAATTTTATTCTCTGTACATACTCCAACGAACGATGCCTGAAATCAGCTGTTCAGTTCCTGCCTAGTTACAGAGTACATCGAACTCGTATTCGCGCTTGCCGTTCGCTACCTGCTTTTTGTCACGGTACCGATACATTGCGTATGAGGAAATAAAACAAATCAAATTTATTGGATTCCTATAACATTCCTGAAATAATTTCTTGTACCGGTCATCTTAGTATGATATACTGAATTCACCCCATCAGTCTGCAAAGGGCTGTCCCTTACATCCTGTATAATATCTAAGTTCCTTGAAGTGCACCGAGCACATAATTTGCTTAGCATCGGTGATACTAAATTGATAATTCAAACTTCTAAATCTATTTAATTCAAGACGCTACCAATATCGCTCCCCAGCGTCTGAGATCCAATCAATGCGAGATTGAAATAGTTTATTAGTCAATTAACTAAGAATTGTTCTATAAACCTATTGATTAAGGATATATGTGTCAGTAGGAGTATTCTGAGTATGTCTGATTTAATTGATTCCTCGAGGGAGCGGGGTGAGATGGATCTTGCAATGTGGTTTATGTCTTGAGAAGGGGTTTGATGGATGTATAAATAGAAACCTATCAGTAGCGAAGGGTCAATTTTGCCTCCCAGGCACTTCTCTCTTAAATCTTAATCGATAGCGCACATAATTTTGCCTCAAAAAGATTGAGCGTTTTTTTTTTATGTAATAGTTGTATTAATGCATTTGGAAATGTAAACAGATTATTATTTTATTTTTTGTCCATCCACGTAAACTTTGGCATTTATAATATTATTAAGTAGGATCTGCTGGTTTAAACAAAAGTGCAATACCATTTTTTCTTTTTTTTTTTTTGGATGGGAAATTATCAAATGACCCCGTTCCCCCCACTCTGGGCGGAGCGGAAGGCAGTGTCAGACTTGTACTGACTAAAACCCATCCATGTTCCTTCTTTACCCTTTGTGTTCCAGGGCCACGGTATCTCTTTCGAACAGTCCCGCAGCCCTGGCATGCATCGGCCCATGCGGACCCCTACTTGGTTGCTGACATCTCTTTGAGGCGCGCGTGGAACACGAACGCACCGTCGACACGGCCTATCGTCAAAAACGGCCGGACGGCGAGCTAGCCCATAACTCGCCGTCCACAGGCGCGCGCCTACGGTGGCCGGGAGCCACCACGTGACCCCCGACGCCCAGGCCGTCTCCCGCGGCGGCTGGGACGTGAGGTTCTTTCCCTCTCACGTCCCGCCTCCCTCTTACGTCCCGTCAAAGTGCAATACCTCAAGCAGCGAAAAATTCTTCGCATGTAAGGGTCATGAAAATAATTATGATTTTGGAACTATAAGGATTCATTGTTTTTAGCATTCTTCCAAGGTTCAGATGAAAATTAAATTGACCCTGAAATGATAGAGAAGTCGGAAAACAACCCATCAGCAACCCATGACTATGCAACCACTTTATAAAATGTACTAAAGTTGAACACGTGCCGTGCGGCCTTGAGCAGACGACGAAATTCTGCATTGACGGATTTTTCAGAGATATCGGTCTTGTAGGTAGGTTTTCAGTGGAATTTCAGGCGAACAGAGGCATGCTTCATGAATGTGTAGTGTAACAGTTGGACCTTCCTATACCTGTAAGGAAAGTGATGATGAGTTAATAAATAAATTCACTTAGGCCATCTCATAATTTTGTTTCTATCTAGATAGATAAATGAATGCCTAAACAAAAGTATGCTGTTGAATTTTTAAACTCTAGGACTCTGGTACTGAACCGATCGTTGTTAATGCGACAACGCGCTTTGAGGAGTCAATTGATCCGGGCGTTGAAAACGGGCTTTACCTGGAAAGTTATTTTATAACCTAAAGAAACAGCGGTCTCCCTCATCCCACTTTCAAAAAAGGAATACAGTGTGTAAGGGACAGCCCTCCACAAACTGATGGGGTGAATTCAGTATATCATATTAAGATGACTGCCGGTCATCTATCAATAAATTATTTCAGGAATATTATGGGAATCCAATAAATTTGATTTGTTTTATTTCTTCATACGAAATATATCATTACCGTTGCAAAACGCACGTAGCGAACGGCAAGCGCGACGACGACTTCGATGAACTAGCTGTGCAAGAAGTGAACAGCTGATTTCACGCGTCGTTCCTTATAGTATTTCAACATCCATTATTGTATTTTTGATTGTATCCGTATTATTTAAATAACTGGACTTCTGCGTTCAGGGAATGTAATTTTACATTGAAGTAAAGGAATAACAACTGAAAAAGAAAATTATAAAAATATATTTTTTTGCAAGGAGCAAAATTCCGGTGGAATATGATTCAAAATAAGGAGCTGAATGCACCCTATCAGTTTGTGGAGGGCTGTCCCTTACACCCTGTATACTCTAACATTATCATTCTGTTGAAATACTAGCGGTTCACCCCTACTTTGTTCGGGTCAAGGCGACATGACAAAACATTGACATTTCTGTGGTATATCTTAGTTAATTACTAATGAATTATACAAATAAACCTTATGGAATAAACGATCTAGATGACTATGAAAATAGATTCAAATTCCAATGGTAGTTGAAAAATATCTTAGCAGTGATACAACAAAAATCGACGATACATATCATTCTTCTTCGTCTTAGCGAATGGATTTCAAAAAGTACAAATGTGTTTAGCCCAAAACTCTGTCAAGCGAACTCCGCTCACTGATGCAATAAATAGATCATCAAGTACGCAGGTAACAGGGCATGTGGTGCAAGATGGAAGGTGGGCCATTGCCTGTGTGGTGACGCCACATACGCACTTGATATCTGAGCCGTTGACGCCTCCGGCGGGCCAAGCATTTGGCCCGCGAGGAGATGCTGGAGTCTCTGAACGGAGATCCGTGGGGGCGCCCTTACAAGATGGTGCGGGACAAACTCCGCACCCGGGCCCCCCCGCTAACGCAGAGTCTCCGGCCTGAGCTCGTGGAGGACGTGGTGAGCGTTCTGTTCCCTTCGCGAGAGGAGCATCCTCCCCCGCCTATGGCTCCGTCACCGCATGCGGTGCCGGAAGCGGACCACACCGATGACGACGATGACGTTCCGGAGGTGACTGGGGTAGACCTGAGAGTGGCGGTACGCAGGCTGAAAGCCAGAAATACCGCCCCGGGACCCGATGGCTTGCCTGGCAAAGCCTGGGTCCTGGCCTCTGAGGCTCTCGGGCCCCGACTGGAAGGGCTCCTAAGCGCATGCTTGGAGAGAGGCCAGTTCCCACTTCGTTGGAAGACAGGGAAGCTGGTCCTCATCCGGAAGCCAGGGCGCCCTGCGGACTCTCCGTCCGCATACCGGCCCATTGTGTTGCTCGACGAGGTGGGCAAGCTCTTTGAAAGAGTCATTGCCAACCGCCTCGCCGGGCACCTTGTAGGGATGGGGCCGGATCTTGCGGAACACCAATTTGGTTTCCGCAAGGGGCGCTCGACGGTGGACGCCATCATGCGCGTGAGAGCCCTCACGACGGGGGACGCGGTGTCCCGGGGCGGGGTTGTCTTGGCGGTGTCTCTTGACATCGCCAACGCCTTCAACTCCATGCCCTGGAGCTGCATTGGGGAGGCACTCCGGTATCACGGGGTGCCGACCTACCTTCGTCGTGTGGTCGGGGACTACCTGACGGATAGGGCCGTCATCTACCCCAGTCGGAGCGGAGAATGGAACCGGCGAGAGATGTCGTGCGGTGTTCCACAGGGTTCGGTTCTGGGGCCGACCTTGTGGAACATCGGTTACGACTGGGTGCTGCGCGCCGACCTCCCTACCGGCGTCAGTGTAGTTTGCTACGCTGACGATACGCTGGTACTGGCACAAGGGAGGTCGCACGAGGCGGCGGCCGAAAACATGACACGCGGGGTTGCGATAGTTGTGGAGAGGATCCGGCAATTGGGTCTCGAGGTGGCATTGCACAAGTCCGAGGCCATGTGTTTTCATGGGCCTCGGAATGCGCCACCGTCGGGATCCCTACTGATGGCAGGAGGGGTTTCCATCGGCGTCGGGTCGACGTTGAAGTACCTAGGACTCGTCCTCGACAGCCGGTGGAACTTCGTGGAGCACTTCCGACGTTTGGCTCCCAAACTGGAACGGACAGGGGCTGCCTTCAAGCGGCTCTTGCCCAACCTGAGGGGTCCAAACGCCTCCTGCCGGAAGCTTTACGCGGGGGTCGTGCGGTCCATGGCCCTTTACGGGGCCCCGGTGTGGGCGCGTTCTTTGAGGCGGCAAGCCGCCCACTACCTGAACGCGCCCCAAAAGGTGATAGCCATAAGGCTAATCCGGGGGTACCGCACGATCTCCGGCGAGGCGGCTAGCCTCCTTGCCGGATTGCCGCCATGGGATCTGGAGGCGATAGTCCTCGCGCGCCTGCATGAATGGCGCGCGGAAGCACTATGTCGGGGAGAAACTCCGCTGCCGCGACAAATTGCCGCTCAGCGGACAGACCTCCGGCGTGATCTCATGGCGACATGGAGAGAGCGACTGTCGCAACCCCGTGCAGGGCACGCCACCATAGTGGCGATAAGTCCCCTCTTTGAGGAGTGGCTAGAGAGGCGCCACGGCGCCCTCACCTACCGCCTGACGCAGGTCCTCACCGGACACGGTTGTTTCGGGAGGTTCCTGCATCGAATCGGGCGGGAGGAAACGCCCGGGTGTTTCCACTGCGAGGATCGTCCGGAGGACACGGTGGAACACACCGTGGAGGTCTGCCCCACTTGGGCGGAGCACCGCCGTGTCCTCACAGCGGCGATTGGCGGCGGCGATCTCTCGCGTCCAGCCTTGGTTCAAGCCATGGTCCGGAGCGAGAGGGAATGGGAAGCCGTCACCTCCTTCTGCGAAGCAGTCATGCTAGTGAAGGAGGTGGCAGGACGTGAGAGGGAAAGAACCTCACGTCCCAGCCGCCGCGCGAGACGCCCTGGGCGTCGGGGGTCACGTGGTGGCTTCCGACCACCGTAGGCGCTGGCCTGTGGACGGCGAGTTATGGGCTAGCTCGCCGTCCGGCCGTCTTATGACGACGGGCCGTGTTGACGGCGCGTTCGTGTTCCACGCGCGCCTCAAAGAGATGTCAGCAATCAAGTAGGGGTCCGCATGGGCCAACGCCTGCCGGGGCTGCGGGACTGTTCGAAAGAGATACCGTGGCCCTGGAACATAACGGGCAAAGAAGGAACATGGATGGGTTTTAGTCAGTACAAGTCTGACACTCCCCTCCGCTCCGCCCAGAGTGGGGGGGGTCATTTGATGATTTCCCATCCGGAAAAAAAAAAAAAAAAAGCCGTTGACGCCAAATAAATTCTGACATTAATGTAGAAGGATAGGTACTCACAATAAATTCTCTCCCCACACAACAAATACGCAAAACATTTTCAATATAAAAGAGATACGTCTGAATTTCAATTTCCAGTTCAAAAGAAACTAACTACATTATCCTAACTTGTAAGTAACATAAGTTTAAGTTAACCGTGCAAGCGTGTACGGTAAACATTGTTTGAACTCTTCACAAAGGAGAAAGTTTTGTGGGACTCAACTATACATAGTCACAGTACAAGATTGAGTAGAAGTTCGACAGTTAAAGGTATATTTTTTTTAGTATAAAGGACCAGCTTATGCCCACAGATTCGCCCGCGCGAAGTTCAATAATTGTCCCAGGTGATCAAATTACGGGTATAAATAGTATTCTATAAATTAATCCAGGGTATAAACTATCTGTGTGCAAAATTTCATCTAAATCCGTTCAGTAGTTTTTGCGTGAAAGAGTAACAAACATCCATCCATCTATCATCACATACTTTCCATTTTTTTATTTAGGATAGAAAGTAAGAAGTAGGATTTATAATAAAGTAGGATAGGATAGGAGGACGTAGGATATAGGATAGTAAGTAGGAAGTAGAATAGGATAGGAAAATAGGAAGCAGGAATTATTATAATAACACATTTTTGGACATCATTATCACTAGTGAATCATTAGTGTGTCTTTAGTGAACTTCCACCTGAGCAGGTTTTCCTTGCTGCGAACAACCTGGTTTCGGAGTCTGTTTAAAGACTTCCAGGTCAACCATGGTAACTGATGTCCAGGTAGGAAATTTTCAGTAGGTTGAACGAATGGGTTAGGTAAGGATGTACTATTAATATTATTGAGAGCGGACGGTGCACATGAGTTACAAACTAAAGTGGAACTTTTGTTCAAAACTGTTTAGTGGCACTACGCCACGGGGTATGCAGAGTACGCCGTACGAAAATACGCCTGTGGGAAAACGCGACGAATTTGAAGTGAAATACGAGTTTCATTTCGGCAGTTGCGGTTTTGAGCAGTACGGAATTAGAACTTATGTGTTCTCACTTAGGATTGAATTGGGATTGTTAGATGGTTATGCAACTGGGGATATAGTTGTCATTATTTTATTTCTCCTGTTAAACCAGTGGTAGTTTAGTAGTACATACGAGAAATAACCTATTTAGCCACATTTATTCTTACCTTGACTACCTCGTTGGTTTAGTGGTCGCAAGTGCGACTGCTGAGCGTGAGGTCCTGGGTTCGATTCACAGGTCGGGCAAAGTGATATTGGATTTTTTTTTTCAGAAATTTCTCAGTAGCTGCCACGGAGTATGGATTTGTGCCCGGTTGATGGCTTGCGTATTAAATGGGAATTAAACATAACTAGCGAAATATGGGTGTACTATTAGGTACACCTTTGCCTAACCCTTCGGAGATCACAGGCGTGATGTTATGATATGATACATTATTCTGTCTTTCAAGGACACGAGTCGTTTAAGCTCTGTCTCTGCGATGGCAATTCTGATGGTAGTACGGCAAATGTCTAAAGACGGCGGTGATCAGTGACTACTTATCATCAGGTGATCCAGCCTGTCTAAAAAAATTACAATACCTGTCTAAACTGTCCCACTGCTGGGAAAAAGCCTGCCTCCAGTCTTTACAATCCTTAGAGCCATTTGCCATTCAAATCTAAAAAAACCAGCTACCTGTTTTACTAACATCCATCCAAAAAAAACTATGTAGTTCTTCTATTGTTTATTCTTTTAACTCGATTGTGAATCAAAGCAGAATTTCTCTTCTACCACAAGCTTTCACGTTGTTCGCGTGCCATAACTCCTCCCACCAAACATTTGCCTACCACCTACACTTCTGCCCACCCCCTTTCAATATATCCATGACGACAATACACTCTTGTATGCTCACAAAACAAAACGTTTTCTATTGACAGAGAATTCGACCCACTTTCGGACAAAGCCTGGCGAATGCTAGCCTATACACTTTAATGGAGGAATTTGTAAATACTAGACTGTTTTGTTACGGTAGGTTTCAAGCTGAATAAATATTTGGCTAATTATGCCATTGTAAATTTGGCATCCACCAAACAGCTGGAGTTCTCGGTGGTGAATAACAGTCCCTTGCCTCTCATAGAGAGGAGGCCTGAATTAATTGACGGCACGGTTGGCGCAGTGGCTGAGCGATTGACTGCTGCGCTTCAAAATCAAAATCAAAGCATTTATTTCAAGTAGGCCAGTTACAGGCACTTTTGAATTGTCGAAACAAAGACAACAGTAAAAAATAGCTACAGTCCCAGTCACAAGGCACAAAAACTGTGAAAGTACTGTAGTTGCCCATTCCCTAACGTAGATCTCTATGGAGAAGAACGGGCAAGAAACTCCATGGACACTCTTTTAAATCAGAATACTTCGTGTCGCGGGTTCGATTCCCTCACGGAACAAATATTTGTATGGCCTACAGGTAGTTGTTCCGGGTCTAGCTGTTTGTGTATGTGAGCTTAAATGTTTGTAAACGCACCCACGATACAGGAGAAATTCCTAAAGTGGGGCAAGGTCTTTAAAAAAAAAAAATATAATCATTCTCCTGCCTTTATTCTAATTTATTTGTGGTCGGCGCAGCATGTCTTCTTCTTCCATACTTCTCTATTACTCGTCATCTCAGCAGACACCTTCTTTCTAGCCATATCATTCTTTACACAGTCCATCTATCGTTTCTTTGGTCTTCTTCTTCTCTTACAGCCATCTACACTCATACTCAATATTTTCCTCATTCCTCCGCATCACATTTCCATACAACGATAACCGATTACCAAGTAACTTTTCAGTCACCAGCGCGACTTTCAAACTAATTATGCCACATGCATAAGCATAATCAATTTGTAAAGTTATCACTGCTGAGTCACAGGCTTTCTCTCTATGAGAGAGAGGATGGCCATAGTCGGTAGACTATGGAGGTCCATTGCGGGTTCCAAGTCATATATGTGTTTGAAGTTTTGATTCTAGGATTTTCTTTGTGATGATTCTCGTTATGAGAGAAAGAAGAAGAAAGAAAATACATTTATTTGGCACGTACCAGAAGTGTACACAATATAAAACAAAAATAATAAAAGAAAATTCTAAACAAAAAAATGTAACACTGTGTGCCTCACGGCTGCGCCGGGCAACTAGTGCTCGACGCTGGTTTTCAACTGGACCTGGATAAGTGAGGTTACGGATGTGAAAAACAGTTTTTAATGTTGTGTTAATGGTGGTGGTAAATAGGTACTTAAATATGTAGAAAATCATCTGTGTACCATTAAAAAAATAAACATACAATAATTTTTTTGTAAAATAAACTAGCTCTTAAAGCTGCCAAACTAAAATGGGACTAGGCAGGCGATGTCTGCCGGATACCGTTGCAAAGCTGTGGGTGTGGGCCTGTAAGTCGCAAAGCTGGAGCCCGGAGAAAGGCGGCGTCGCCGCAGCCCGAGGAGAAGATGGCGGGACGCCTTTGATGACTTTCTCGTTAATTATCTAGAAGAGGCGTAGCATCGAGAAAAGTGAAAGGAATTGAAAACAGTTACAGATGATTACATGAAAAGTTTGAAATTAATAATCTTGCTTCTATTATGATACTACCGACTTCCCCAAATCAGCAACCTGCTTTCATTTCTACATATTTATAAAACAGCAAAGCCACCACGCAGAAAATAATACCAACCGTGATTTGAAATTGAAAGACTCACCCATCGAATCAGATGTTTCCCATCGGAGGTAGTAAAACTCAATGAGGGATGAAACAAGAAAGGAAAAAGAATACTAAAAGCATTTGGAAAAACGTATATTTCTTTGTAATGGGACTGTTTTGGCGTAATATGGGAGCGAAGAACGTTGATAGAAATGGTTCCGTGCTATTCTTTACAGTTCGCTTGGAACCTCAGTCAAGTGAGCGCACACAATTCGAAAGCGAACTCATTTGTTTTTAAAAGTAAATCATCGCGGATTTACAACGAGACACCGTTCGAATTTCGAACGTGATGTTTATAAAGAGTATCTAAATATGAGTGAAAGTTGTACTTTTAGGTGGACGGTGAGTTATTAGCTAGCTAGCCGTCCGGCCGTCCTATGACGACAGGCAATGTCGATGGCACGTTCATGTTCCAAACGCACCTCAAAGAGATGTCAGCAACAAGGAAAGGGTCCGCAAGAACTGTTCGAAAGAGATACCGCGGCCCTGGAACACAAAGGGCAAAGAAGGAACATGGATGGGTTTTAGTCAGTACAAGTCTGACACTCCCCTCTGCTCCGCCCAGAGCGGGGGGGGGGGGGATCTTTTGAAGATTTCCCATATAAAAAAAATGTTTAAACAATAAAACTGCTTGTACAAGACAGCTTGAAAGATTTAAGATCAACGTGGACGTAATATAACATCACGGTCAGCAAAGATGTACCATAGTACATCCATATTTCGCACGTTATATTTAACTCCCACATAATAGGGGTCGAGGAACCCGTGGTTGAAAAAATCAGCCGCTCTGGTCGACCTTCAAGGTTAAGCCGCACTTGCCAAGGTCAATCTGTGGATGGGTGACCAACATTAAATATTGAATTTCGCGCGTAAAACCGTTAGTCCCGGCTATCATTTGTAGATCTTTGACAGTCGTTACACGTAGTCAGTGGCCCGAAAGTCGGACAACTAGCCTCACCAAGAGGTACAGAATTACGCAGTACTAACTGGGTTGTGGACGTCAGATAGGCAGTCGCTCTATGTAAAATACGGGTACTTAGCATTATCCGGTAAGACTGAAAGCCGACCCCAACAAAGTTGGGAAAAGGCTAGGCAAATGATGTAATAAAAGGTGAGCCTTTTGCTATCAACCAGAATAAGACTCCGGGCTGTTACTATGAAATTCCTGATGACTAAAACCCAGGATGAACCTAGAACCTCATGCTCAGCAGTACAATTTGCGTCTACTATACCAAAGAGGAGAGCAGTGGTGGCCCAGTGGTGGAGACCCCGACTTACGAGCCGGAAGTCGTGGGTTCGAACCCAGCCAGGCGCATTACTTTGTGTAAGTTATTTCATCACCACTGCTCTCAAAACGGTGAATTAAAACATCGTAAGGAAACCGGCATGTCCTAAAACCAAAAATTCGAAGACATGTGACATCTACCAACTCGCACTGGGCCCGCGTGGTGGATTATAGCCCATTCCCTCTCATGGAGAGGAGGCCTGCGTCCCAGCAGTGGGAACATTAAAAGGCTGATTATGCTATGCTATGCTATACCAAAGAGGCAATAACGCAATCTTTTTGGGGGCCTATTTTGATAAAGAGTGTAAATAGACTCTTAACATAGCTGGAAGACACGGGTTCTCCCCGTCATTGCGATCATTTTTTGGTTCTAGACCATACCTGGGAAACTTCTATTTACGGAAATATTGTGGTCCAAAGTTCCAACTTTTTAACAAGTTTAAAAAAAAATACACGTTTTTAATGTAAGAACTTTACTTTAAACACTTCCGCGACCTCCCTACTATTCAACCCATCCATCAGCATAATGCTTTGAGTGCTTTCCATCTAGTCCTACCTTAAAACGTGAATTTTCACCCCAAAAAAAAAAGTCGATTCCCAGCAATAATTTTTGCGTAAAGTTACTTAGTTTGATGTACAGAATGCTTGGTTGACGGCTATGTGAAGGGTCTGTTTACACCCTGTATGCATCCTAGCACCTCACATCTGTTTTTTGACAACAACAAAATGCAATTTGGAACAACCTGTAACCAACTATCTGTTGTTTATCGTCCTCCTATGAATGTCAAGCAGACGAGGGTCACAATGACCCGCACATGACCCGCGCTTGGGACCCGCAATTTGTCACTGTCTGGAGACACGTTGAAGTGACCCGCTAGGAGATTGCTCTTGGACGACAATACTTTTTATTAACAATCTATATTTTAAGTTGAGAATTAAGTATAAAGGATGATTTCCACCAAACTCGCATCGCTTCGGATCGGAAAGGAAACGAACGGAAGCGGCGACAGCCGATATCGACGCATACGATCGGCTCCGTACCGTCGCTTGCTAACGTCAGTTTTAATCAGTTTTTGCACCTAGACAAATAGTTTTATTCGTACCGTGTTGACGTGTTCTAATTTCGATCGGATACGACGACAGACAAACGGAGCCGACCGCGCGTCGCAGAATACTTTTAGCTACGATCGCGTATCGCGGAAGACGCCTGCGGTCAAGCAGCTGTACGCGGCTTGGTAATATAGACTTTAAATACTGTGTACACGATTTAATATCGTTTAAAGATTGTAAAATCCGTTCCGATTCGATGCGGTGCGAGCCGTTTGGTGATCCATCCTTAAAGATACTTAAAACCTGAGGTTCTAAAAAAAGTGGTATTCAGTTTCGAAGTGTTTGTGGTAGTTACCGTGATGGTAGTGAACCACCATCCTACACGTTGATACTGGGCAGTGGATTGCTGTCCAGAGCAGCTACTTCAGCGGGCACCAAGTGAGTTATTTATAGTTAGTGATTCTCGTTTCACATTTCCACAATAACTTTCAACCGGTGTGCAATTGCATTTTGGCTTATGTGAGCCCCATTCATTTTTTATAAATAACATAACATCACGCCTGTAATCCCCAAAGGGTTAGGCAGAGGCTTGCCTAATAGCTTATCGACATTTCGCCAGTTATCAGCTGAAGCTCAGCAGTTGCGCTTGCGACTCCTAGACCAACGAGGCCGTCAGTTGAGAGACATGAGGGATGAGTATATGTACTTTAATGAACCTATCCTACCATTTTTATAAGGCTTTCTTTAGAACTTATAATGTCACTTACGGGATATCTTCCGTGATTGTTCATTATTTTGAGCTCCCGATATTTCGGCGCTGTTGCAAGCGCCATGATCACAGGTTGACTAAAGAATGCGGGTGAATGGAAAATACATTGTTAAGAGACAAATCTATCTACCCACTTTCTTTGTTTTGTCAAAATAATGAGGTTAACGGAAAATATCCCGTAAGTGACAGTAAAAGTTTAGTTGTAAACCGTGAAAGCTTTAAACAGAGTTTGTTCTCCTTAGGTTAGGCCCACAAAAAAGTCACAACACAACTCAAACAAGACATAATCATAACAAAAAACTGCAAAACAAAACACTGCCTCTCCCTCCCTGAACAAAGTTATGAAGTTTATGATACAGGCACTCCCCATCGAGGGTGGGGCCCCATTATCATTCCTTACCATTCCGTCAAGGTGGGGACAATATTGGCAGAATTGAGGAAGGAAATACTGTTCTATGGGTATTTTTTCTTAATAATGTTTTAGGCCACAAATTGAACGCATCTAAACGGCATTAAAGAACTGTCAGTTTCATATGACACTGACAGCTGTCATTGGTCATTGTTAACACTCCATTGTAAATATTTCCCCGATTTTTTTTCTTTTCCTTTTTTATCTCTGATTTTCCGGTTTCATGTGTGTAATTATCACTTGTTTCATTGGAGGAAAACATCATGAGGAAACCAGCATGCCTGAGAGATATTTCTCGACGGCATGTAAAGCCAAGTCAGAGGCCTATAGGCGGCATAATTGACGGCACGATTGTCGCAGTCGCTGAGCGATTGACTGCTGCGCTTCGTGTCGCGGGTTCGATTCCCGCACGGAGCAAATATTTGTATGGCCTACAGGTATTTGTTCCGGGTCTGGCTGTTTGTGTTACATGTGAGCTTAAATGTTTGTAAACGCACCCACGATACAGGAGAAATTCCTAGAGTGCGACAAAGCTTCCTAAAAAAAAAAGTTAAGTTAATTAAAAACTCTAACATCAGGTTAAGCACTAACCACACGATAAAAAAGAAGAATAAACAAATATTTGCTATAGAGTGACCGTTTGAGGTGCTCGTGGCTAAATAATAACAACCGCTCGGGTCGTTCTTTCGGTTATGCCGTGCTTGTCTAGGTTGGTCTGTGGATGGGTGACCGCCCATTACATACCGAGTTTCCTCCGTGCCTCGGAAAGCACGTTAAGCCGTTGGTCCCGGTTGTTATTTGTAGATCTTTGAAAGTCGTTAGGCAGTCAATGGCCCAAAAAGTCTGACAACCAGTTTTAACAAGGGGTATCGTATTACCCAGTACTAACTGGGTTGAGAGGGGAGAGAGGCAGTCGCTCCATGTGAAATACTGGTATTCAGCTGCATCCGGTTAGACTGTAAGCCGACCCCAACATAGTTGGGAAAAGGCTAGGCAGATGAGTGACCGTTGTCATTGGTCATTCAAAAACAATACTTCGAAATTCGAACGGTGTCTCGTTGTGAATCCGCGATGATTTACTTTTAAAAACAAATGAGTTCGCTTTCGAATTGTGTGCGCTCACTTGAGTGAGGGGAACTAGTGTACTTTACAGAATAGCACTTCTAACAGGTTTTAGTTGAAGAAGTGGTTAGTTTATTACTACAAAACACAGTATTTCTTTCACTTTGCTTTATAAACCCCGTGAATTAACAATATAATTAATCTTCATTCCTTCTCGCCTCAATGGTTAAAAACTACCATGGTAAATTCTTATCCTCTATAAAGCTTTGTTTTTATGGGTAAACCGACTATATGGGCGTTGGTTGAGAGTCGGATATCCATTGGATAGTTATATTTGGATGTTTCACATCGACTTTTTAAAAATTGCTTATTATGTTGTTCGGTTTCTGTAATATCTTCTTCCATCTCGCTCGTGTAATTTTTGTTCTTTTTCTTTGTCGTGTGGTTAGTACCTAACCTGTTGTCAGAGATTTTATGCCACGCATGGGCCTCTGACTTAGCTTTACACGTCGTCGAGAAATACCTCTCAGACACGCTGGATTCCTCACGATATTTTCCTTCACCGCAGCAAATGATAATAAAACAATATGAATCCGAAAAATCAGAGTTGCGTGTCTTGGGTTCGAACTCGAAACCTATGATTTGGTAATCCGACGGTCACCTCACAAGGCTATCACTACTGGTAAACATGGTGATTCTCTACTGCGCAACGTTCAGACGTCGAACTGGACTGTTTTAATTACACCCGCAGAAGACTTTCTCGGAGTACACCTGGCATCAACAGAAAACCACTCGCTCGTCTCTCTCGGCACATAAGTATGTCTGGGATCTTCACTGGAACACAACAACAATGAAATTCCTTAACTTACTTGCTCTTGGCACGTCCCCAGGGAAACTTATTCATTTCCCCTTCAAATACCCCTCAAAATGGCTTAACACAATAATGACATAATAACAGGCGACAAATAGGGGTATAATCTTGATTAATAAACGCCTTACTATTACGACAGCGGTATTCATTTCTCATCATCTACCTAGCCTTTTCCCTACTATGTTGGGGTCGGCTTCCAATCTAACCAGATTCAGCTGAATCAGCGACTGGATATCTGACCTCCACAACCTAGTTAGTAATGGGTAATACAATACCCCTTGGTAAGACTGGTTGTCGGATTAGCCTACGATCCGTTCGACATACGGCAATCAACAAAAGTCACAGTTTTGATACAGAAAAATTCATTAGTAAATTAAATATTACGTAGCAAAAGCTTGCATTTTATAACTCCATTATGAAAAACATTTTGCAAAGCAAACACTAGCATCATCTCAAATCCAAAAAGCAGCCACCATCCATTAAAAATGGCGCTAATGGGCTGTCGTATCACTTTACTTCATTTTTAACAAACGTCAAAAATGAACACTGCATTTGTAGCTGTCAAAAATGTGTATGAACTTTTTTGCAGTACTTTATCAGTTATTTTTAACCCCTGACATATTATAAATAAATAAAATAAAAAATAAAATTCATTTAATTCAGATAACTTGATCCATACAGTAAAATTAAAAATTAAATTAAATTAACATTTAAAATAAAAAAAAAATAAAAAAATTACCATCAAAATTAAAATTAACATTAAAATCTGAATTAAAATAAGATAAAATTAAAATTCATTCAAAATTAAAAAAGATAAAATAAAACAATAAAAAAAAACAAGGAGCTAAAGTTTTCAGGTATGGATGTAGGAGTAATCTTCGCAGTAGGATTATCATCGTCTTCCTGACTTGTTCCATGTTAGTTGGGGTCAGCGCAACACGTTTTTTTCTTAAACTCTCCCCGTCAATCGTCACTCTATCATTTACTCCTTTTTACTTCATACCATTCCTCACACAATCCATCCATCGATTCCTTGGTCTTCCTCTCCCTCTCAATCCATCAACATTTATAAATTCATCACTATTTTAGTCACATGCGATTCGTCTCTCCTCATCACATGCCCATATCAAGACAGTCGATTCCCTTTCAAGTTTTCTGTAACTGGTGCAATTTCAGAAATACCGATTCCAAAGATTATTTTACTAATGGGAAGCTATATTATCACCAAGTGTCATCCATACTTCCATATCCATCCATAATCTATATGTATAAAATGGTAAACTGATTGACTAACTGACTGACTGGGTGATATTTCAACACACAGCCTAAACCGCTGGTCCTAGAGACATGAAACTTGGAGGGTGTGTTCTTTGTGAAGAGTAAGTATCCACTAAGAAAGGATTTTTGGGAATTCTGCCCCTAAAGGGGTAAAATAGGGGATGGACGTTTATATGAAAGTCCATCAGTTTTGGGTCTTCAAATATTGTGTTTAGGCTGACGATTGAACATTAATCTATACGTGTCTCAGCGTTTTTGAGAATTCTGCCCCGAAAAGGTTAAAATGGGGGATGAAGGTAAGTAATCGGATATTTTTCGACATCCACGTGGGCGAGGTCGCTGGCAAAAGCTAGTAATATTGTAAAAGTAAAAGTAAGTTTGTTTGTTACCTTTTCACGCCTAAACCACTGAACCGATCATCCTGAAATTTTGCATACACGTTGTCAGGTGTACAGAAACGGACATAGAGTACCTTTTATTCCGAAAAAAAGTACTGTTCCCGAGGAAAACAACAATGACGTTCTTATGATAATAGATAGTGTGACCTGTCTTTCGATTCAGGATTGAAATATATTATAACAAGCAGAGTACAATCCGAATTGATTGTCAAATTCTAAATAGACGCGTGTGAAGCCGCGGGCTAAAGCTAGTATGATATAAATTTAATACGTTCATCATCTGCCTAGCCTTTTTCCAACTATGTTGGGGTCGGCTTCCAGTTTAACCGGATGCAGCTGAATACCAGTATTTTACATGGAGCGACTGCCTATCTGACCTCCACAACCCAGTTAGTACTGGGTAATACGATACCCGTTGGTAAGACTGGATGTCAGACTTTTTGGTCCACTGACTACCTAACGACTGTCAAAGATCTACAAATGACACCCGGGACCAACGGCTTAACGTGCTTTCCGAGGCACGGAGGAAACGCGGTATGTAATGGGTGGTCACCCATCCACAGACCAATCTAGGCAAGCACGGCTTAACCTAAAGATCGATCCGAGCGGCTGTTATTATTTAGCCACGAGCTTACTTCTAAATTTAATACGTTTTCGTGCGATAATATTCGCTCAAAACGCGAGTGTAGCAGCGGGAAATAGCTACAAAAATATAAAATCACAAAAGAGCGCAGTCATCTTAACGAACGCTAAATACTGTTGCTTTGACACAAAACACCCCAAGTTTGTGTTGTACACTTACACAACTATGTAGACATGTCTATAGTACTCATTCAAGATATATTTCAGCTTTTCACGAGATGACGTAAGGCCCATTGAGAATATACGACGTTTTCATACTAATGTCGCCGCTTTTGACGCTGAAAAGTTGTTGAAAACATTATTAAAAGAAGCGGTAATTTGTCAAGAGGTACGAGAAAAAACCGGCCAAGTGAGAGTCAGACTCGCGCATGAAGGGTTCCGTACCATAACGTACCATAACAGAAGGACCTTTAATTTTTTTTTCATTTTTACATATTCTGTGAAAATTTGAACTGTCTACATATTAGGGATCATGAGTTACAGCCCGCTGACAGACAGACGGTAGGATGGACAGCGGAGGCTTGGCTTGGCTTAGCCGTGGGTTACCCTTCGGGTACAGAACCCTAAAACTGATATTTTCTTCAAGAACTGGTCTTAAAGGAATTTCGATTACTTTTAATATTATTTAATCAAGCTTAGCTTAAATAAAAAATAAGGCTTTCAGTGCAACCAGATGCAGCGGAATATTAGTATTAAATATGAACCCTCTGCCTATCTGACCTCCATAACCCAGTCTTTTTCTTTTTCATGTGGATAGTGCCTAAGCTGATGTCAAAGTTTTAATGCTCCCCATGGAGCTTTAGGATGTTTTCCTTCACCTTACTTGCTTCGGGCAAGTGATGGTAAACGATACGCACATGAATGAAAAAAATCAGAGGTGCGTGTCTTGGTTTCGAACTTGAGACCTATGACTTGGCAGTATGACGGTTACATCACTAGACTATCACTACTGGTAAACATGGCTCTACTGCGCAACGTTCAGATGTCGAACTGGACTGTTTTAATTATACCCGGAGATGACTTTCTCGGAGTACACCTGACCTCAACAGAAAACCACACGGTCGTCTCACTCGGCACATACTGAGTAACAAGACCTGACATGGTAAGACAGACCTTCAGATTTCTGACTACCCTCCTTAACGATTGACAAAGATCTTCGAATGAAAGCTGGGACCAATGTTAATAAAACGTACTTTCCGAAACACGATGAGCTGTCATTATGTAATGTATGGTCACCCATCCACGGACCAACCTCGGTAAGTGTTACTTACCTTCAAAATCTACCCGTGCTGCTGTCTTATTTAGCCTCGAGCCAAAACAGCTTAATAATTCTCTTTATTTTATAAAAATACAAAACCACATCCAATAAACATTGATATACAAGTACCAGGCGCCCATATACGCTAGGAAGTGTTAAGATAATCCTATATCCCCAATTAGCCCCCAGCCCCAGGCAAGCGAATAAACCAATATGAGGGTCAGCGAATTGACAAATTCAATGAACCTGCAGCCGTGACAAGGGATATTGGATTTGATGTGAACCTTACCTTCCTGGAATTTCTGGAAAAATTGGATCGGTCATGGTGTTTGGGTAAGGTCTTTGGGTTTTTATTGGCAATGACAGATACAAAAATGTAGGTATCATTTTAATGTGCAAAATGGAGGATCTTCGAAATATTGTAACCAATGTTGAAATCTATGCACATCAAAAAGAAAACTATTTATCCTGAATCGAGTAAAATATAATTAGTATTACTATAAGCCTATATTGACCCACTGCAGAGCAAAGGCCTCCCTTGAACTCCCTTCCCTCCTTCCACATTTCGCGGTCTAGTGCGATTGTAGGCCAATCCTTTGCGAAAGAGTCCAGCTCATCCCGCCATCTCCTTCTGGGCCTGCCACGTTTTAGTTGCTATTTGGTATCCACTGAGTGGTAATTTTTGACCATTGCTCCTCCGACATGCGGCAGACGTGACCAGTCCAGTTCCACTTCAACCCAGCAGCCGTACGGCCAGCATCAGCTATTTGAGTTTTTGAGCGAAGTATGGAGTTTCTGATGCGGTCCGTAAGTTTGACAACCAGTATCCTTCTCTCCATAGCTCGTTGGCAGACTCCAAGTGCGGACTTCTGACGATTTGTAAGCGACCAAGTTTGCGCTCCATAGGCGAGGGTGGGGAGAATGCACCTGTCCATGAGCTTTCGCTTAAGTGCGAGAGGGACAGATCCATTCATCAAATGTTTCATCGACCAGTAGCTCTTCCAGGCGTTCTCGGTGCGTCGAGCAACTTCTTTATCTTGTCTTGCCTGGAAAGAGACTATCTGGCCGAGGTATATGTATTCATGGGCATATTTAATCAAGTAAATGAAAAGCTATAAAAGGTGTTTTCATTTTAGATTTGTAGTAGTATTTTCGAACCATAAACTCCAGGTTTCATAATGAAGTTTCCTTCGCTGTTTTTGTAATTACACAACCTAATTCCCCCATCTCCATTCTATCACCGGACGAGCAGAGATACGGCGAAGCGTCGCCGTTATATGGTTGAATTTCCACGGACCCGAACAAAGCGCTATGCTTCAGCATTTCCTTTGCGAACCGCCAGTCTGTGGAATTCACTGCCGGCTTCTCTGTTCCCTGATCATTATAATCTAGATCTATTCAACGTTCGAATGCATCAGTTTCTTCAACTCAAGCGTGCTCCACCCTAGGCCGCATCATCGCTTCACATAAAGCGAGTTGCTGCCAAACGCAGTAATAAAAAAAACAGTGTCTCAGAATGCCTTAAAATCAGTCTTTACTTGAGACTTCCTATTTTATTAATTTATTTTTTAATCATTAACACGTACATTTGTTTTAACACATTTTGAACCTGCAAATTGATCTTGAAAGTCAATCCAGACTAACGCACCTATATCGACTTTCGTTTAAAAAACCGTACCCAAAGATATAGAAAATTATACCTAGATAACGCAAGTATCACGATCTGTATGAAAAGCAATCTTGCCATATTTTGACTACCTACTCTGACGTCATAAGCAATAATTAGTTACTATACAAACAAGTTACTGTACAAAAAAGACTACGTTTTTGTTCTTTAAATATCTAAAATTAAGTTCTTGTAACATTGTTGTTTTAAACAAATTGTCAAGCTGTGACAGTAGCCACGTTAAGCATAAAATGCTTAAGCCAGCAACGCGAAGTAGGTGCTCTTGCGTTATCTAGTTATTTATCTATACCTGTGACCACAGCTCACGGTAGCAATAACTATTTTCTTTTTTTCCTGTTCAGGCACAAAGTTCAAGTAAAAAGAAAAGCACTAATTTTGACTGGTTGAACGAATTTTACGCAGAGCCAAACTCTTTACCTTTTTTCGTATGTAACTCAATTTTCTTGGGTCAATGTACTATATTGATACCTTCATACTGCCTATCTAGTTAATCTAGTTTACCTTTTTCAGACATCATTTGAGCAGATGGGAAAATCTAGTGAGACAAAATGTCATCAATTTCTTTTTTTTCATCAAGTTAAACGAATCAAATTAGCTTATTCTTCGAAATTACTAAGAATAGAACCCTAATAGAAAAGCCCTGTCCGTCCGTATGTCACAGCCATTAAACTCCGAGACGGTTGACATCACGCAGTTGACATTTAGAGAGCAAGTGTCTTCTCTGAACTGAGAAGAGTGATGTGAAATTACGAATTAAAAATAATAAGTTTTGAGCCTCCAAACTTGGCCACTAAGGGTTGAAAAACGTAATGCCCAGCAGTGTGGGGTATCTATCGATAGCTCTTAAAAATTAACATCGATGTTTCTAAGATACTTTTTTTCTTAAGTCAATGTTTGGTAAGATAATCGATTCTTAAGAATTACAAATGGTGCTCCAAAAAAAAGCAGAGGGGAGGCTCTCTAATTTTGAAAGTAAGAGGAGGAAAGTCCTGAATAAAAGGGTTTTGTAGAACGAAAAAAAAAAGTTTTAGAGAAAATTGGTATGACTAATATTTGATTATTAGTTTAGAGATATGAGAGTTTTTCATACTAACATACTATGACACCCAAATTTAGTTTTGCAGTTAAATGTAAATTGACAAAGAGCGTTAAAAATACTGTTAAAATAAATTATTGACACTCATTGAGGCTCATGATACAAAAAAAAAAAAAAAATTACCATAAATAATTGTACAAGATACACTTATCTAAGCACTATGCAGCGTTACAACTAGGGATCAGAGTGTTTTCGATGGGCTGTGGCACCTAATGTAAGATTTTACTTGTGTTTAGGGTGCCAGTGTCCTCGCCAATGGTTAGAGCATGTAACATTAGTTGCAAGACGAGCACAGTATATCATATACGAGCATAGTATATACCCCCAATATCTTAATTCATAAATAATACAAAATAATGAAAAAAAGCCTTACCCACATTTTCGTAAACAACCTCATAATGTATTAAATACACCGCTCTTAACGGGAACCGAACGACGGAAACTGCCGACCGACCCCGAAGTTTCCCGAAACAAAATCAATATAAATACACGTTCGGAACTTGTAGACTCTCTGGTGTCTGTTTGTCGAGTAGGGACGTGGGGTGACACGGTGGGGTGACAGATTTGGTTGGGCAACCCTGTTGGGATGCAAGGCGCGAAGTAAACTAAAAAATAACGTAATGTATCATCACGCTCGATTTTATGAAGCGAAAATTTAGTACAAATATAATTTGTTAGTTATGTACAAATACAGGGTGTAAACAGACCCTTCACATATCCGTCAACCAAGCATTCTGTACATCAAACTAAGTAACTTTACGCAATAATTATTGCAGGGAAACGACTTTTTTTTTTAGGGTGAAAAATCACGTTTTAAGGTATGATTCGATGGAAAGCACTCAAAGCATTGTGCTGATGGATGTATTGAATAGTACGGGGGTCGTGGAGATGTGTAAAGTAAAAATCTTACATTAAAAACATGTATTTAAAAAAAAACGTGTAATAAAGTTGGAACTTTGATCCCCAATATCTCCGTAACTAGAAGGTTCCCAGGTATGGTCTAGAACAAAAAAATGTTCGCAAAGACGGGGAAAATAAGTGCCTTTCGGCTTCGTTAAGGGAATATTTACACCCTTTATAACATAACATAACATCACACCTGTAATTCCCGAAAGGTTAGGCAGAGTTGTATTTAAGAGTCCAACCACATTTCGCCAGTTATGTTCAAGTCCCATGTATTACGGGGCGAGCCTATTGCCATCAACCGGGCAGAGATCTAGACTCCGTGGTTGCTACTGAAAAATTCCTGATGAAAAACGCCAATAACACTTTGCTCGACACGGGAGTCAAACCCACGACCTTTCGCTCAGCAGTCGCGCTTGCGACCACGAGAATAACGAGGTAGTCTAAAATAACAGTATATTTGATTTTTTTCATTTCGGTATTTTTAGCAGTTATAAAAATAAAAGCCGTGAACTGAAACTATGTATCCGTGCTCTCAGAGATTAAAATCAAGTTTAATCTTACTGATTTGTTTACTTTTCGCTCTAAAATTATCAAAGAGGTGGGCTCTTTGATGTTTTTAGAGCGAAACCTTTCTCTACCAAATGAAAACGTATATTTGTCCATAATTGACTGAAATACCAACTACATAGGAAGACGAGGAAGTGTTTCTCACATAGAAATTAATAATATCAACTACTCATTAATTTTCACACGCTCAACACTATTCCGTCACCAAAAGCATAAATCAACACAACTTGTGCGAAAATCCATACAAATATTAACTTAGACAGTTTCAAGTTAGTTCATAGCTCAAGTAAGGCTGTAGTTCAAGTAAGTCTGTCAGCTTGTTAGATCGTTAATAACTAGTACCCGTTGGAGACTGAATGACATTTTGCATGTGTTTGCCATTTCTCATAGTTTTAGAAAAGTTATCAATGAAACGTAGTTCTTAATCGACTTCAAAAACACAAAAAAGTGAAAAATTACTTTGACTCCAGAAATCGGTGACAAAAAACTGAATCAAACAAACGAAACTACACACGAACTGATGAAACACTCACTCTTCACTTTTTTTCTTCTTCACTTTTTTGACGTCAAAAATAACTTTAGTTATTTTTGCCTTTTTTTCGTTTTTGAAGTCGGTTTTATTTTTTGCAAAAAAGTTTTATATTAATTAAATTGTGATTTGGAATAGAAGATGAAGTATGATTTGCGTTAGGCAGTCCTTATAGAAGACAAAACAAGCCACCTTTGTTCATTAAAAATTTTAAATATATTTTTTCTTGTGTGTATCAAACTGTTGTACCAAGGAAACGGACGAGGCCTGGCCTGGCCTCAACTGTATTGGGGTCGGCTTCCAGGCTAACAGGGTGCAGCTGAATTCCAATATATTATATTTATTTATTTCCCTTTATTTATTTTTATACAAATCTTATACATTTTTAAATATTTCTTAAACTAAAAACAATATAAAAAACATTTAAAAATATAAAAAAATGTAGCCAACCGGTAGCGGGAACAGGGTCCAAGCTACCGGCGGTCAGGGCTCCAGAGAGAGGAACCTCCTAACAATACGAGCCAGGAGTACCGTTTTCTGAATCAAACCCTTTATCCAGCCGCCTAACGAGAGCCTCCTCAGGTATTGGTCGAGGCTCTTGGCAATTAAGCCATGGGCTGATACAACTATCGGCACAATGATCGCTGAGTCCACATCCCACATGTCAACAACCTCGTGAGCCAAGTCAAGATACTTGATTTGCTTATCTTTCTCGGCTTTCACGAGGTTCTCATCATGTGGAACCGTTATGTCAACAATCATTGCGCGCTGCTCTGACCGATCCACCACCACTATATCAGGCTAATTGGCTACAATAGTCCTGTCAGTGATGATGGATCGATCCCAGTACAATGTGATACTGCCATTTTCGAGAACTGGGTCGGGCACATACTTATAGTACGGTACTTCCGATTCCACAAGGTTGAATTTTAGAGCAAGCTGCTGATGGATAATCCTGGCTACAAGGTTGTGTCTATGCAAGTACTCTCCGTTATTTATTTATTTATTAACTCATTATCACTATCATTACAGGAATTTCATAATTCAATACTAAGGCCAATACTTGGGGGAGCCTTATGTCCAGCAGTGGACGTCTTTCGGCTAAAATGATGATGATGAGACTAAGGCCATACTTACAGTTTTATTTTTTACCATACCATATTCTGTACATCGTGATTTTTGTGAATTCACTCAGAGAACCAGTAAAAAGATTCATGCTGTCTGTTACGTCATACACAAGATACGCGTTATAAGAGCTTTACTGTAGACTGTAGTAAGGACCAATTTGTTGACCAATTTGTTACGACTGTCCTTTCCATGAATAAAGATTTTTAGGAACTGGTGTGATTTGGTTTTTTTATGACTCGGTTAGCTGCCGCAAGAATATTCGTTTAGCTTATCATCTGCCTAGCCTTTTCCCAACTATGTTGGGGTCGGCTTCCAGTCTAACCAGATGCAGCTGAATACCAATATTCTACATGGAGGGACTGCCTATCTGACCTCCACAAGCCAGTTAGTACAGCGTAATACGATACCCCTTGGTAAAACTGGTTGTCAGCCTTTCGAGCCACTGACTATACCTGTAGCGACTGTCAAAGATCTACAATTGACATTGACATGTGAACATTGAATGCATTTTTTTACAGTGAAACTATTGCATCCACAACTCAAAGCCAATAAAGCTAAGCTTTTGTACAAAACGTAATTTTAATCGTCATCAAATCGCGCATCGCTAATGTGAACCCAACCTTACACGGAGGCAGCGAAGTAATATTTTTTATAGAGACAAAAGACCCGTCTTGTTTAGAAGAAACTGTAAGGGATGGGCCATGAAATGAGAGCACAAACTTTCTTTTAATACTCCGAGATCAAGTTTTTACAAAGGAATAAGGTTTCGTCTACGCTTTTCCGTATTTTCTTAAACGGTGAAAGAAAACCATCAGTCTTCGTGTAGCCACACGCAGAGCTCAACCAAACGTTGGTCTGTAAATTTAACCGTTTTCGAATGTACCTGTATCAATGTTTAACTGTGCAAATTAAACTGATCTATAGCTGCAATTAAGAGTTTTATTGAAAATCAACACTATCTGAAACAATTTGTCGAAAAGTTCTGAAGTGGCGACTGCGAACCGTAAGTCGTTGCGTTGGAAGGTCTCCCACTAAGTGGACCGATGATCTGGTGAAGGTTACGGGGATCCGCTTGAGTCGCACATCGCTAAAGATTGTATAACTATCTTTGCATTGTATAGATTCAATCTCTTTTGTATTATATAGCCGCCTAGCCCATATTGTGTGAGTACTATGTACTAGAAAGCTGTCATTCGCTGGAAACCTGCGTCTTTTCTTGACTTGAATGTGCCCTGGCGGTTAGGAGTATGTCATGCTCACTCAAATGTCTCGCTGATGGTGGCACGTGTGTCGGATCATTTAGTTCCCTTCAAAATGGTTGAGTTGAATGGTGCTGATACATGCGTCATGTTCGTGAACGGGCGCTGTCAGTTGTGACTGGTCATCTCTTATTTGCCACGGCTTATTTGAATTAATTATTTTATTTTTGAATTGTTTTTATTATGGACACTTTTAACGTACACATCTTGTTGCATCGTTCTCACATAATGTACCATCTCAAAATGAATGATGTAACCAAGGTTTTGTTAAAGTATTCTGATTTAAAAGAGTGTCCATGGAGTTTCTTGCCCGTTCTTCTCCATAGAGATCTACGTTAGGGAATGGGCAACTACAGTACTTTCACAGTTTTTGTGCCTTGTGACTGGGACTGTAGCTATATTTTACTGTTGCCTTTGTTTCGACAATTCAAAAGTGCCTGTAACTGGCCTACTTGAAATAAATGCTTTGATTTTGATTTGATTTTGATTTTTTGCACGCTTTGTCATTACTGAAAAATAATAACAGAGGTTCAGATCAATCTTCAGATTAAGCGGCGCTTACCTAGGTTTTTGTGTGGATGGGTGACCACCCATTGCATACCAAGTTTCCGCTGTGCCTCGGAAAGCACTTTAAGCTGTTGGTGTCGCCTGTCATTTCTAGATCTTTGACAGTCGTTACAAGTGGTCAGTGACTCGAAAGTCTAACAACCAGTCCAACATATTTGAAAAAAGGCTAGGCAGATAATGATATAACGTTAATATAGACACTATTTAGGATACTCCAGCCTCTACCAAAAAAGCCGTTTTTTCACAACAGTTCATTTCAAATTTTCCCGACCATCGAAAACATTTTTCACCGTACAATAACGTTGTGAACAAACAATAGCCCATTTTCCAACCAATATGACGATCAGTATGCTAAAATACTGTAATAAATTATCTGGTCCGTCACACTGCTTGTCTGGTTAATCGATCTTGCGGTGAGTTATATGTTGGAGCAATTTCGGCTCCCATGCACACGTATCATCACTCCTATACTCCCCGAAGGGTTAGGCAGAGGTATACCTATATTACTCATACTTTTACCTAGTTTTTTCAGCCCTAGCACAGCTCTCGGGTTACTGAGAAAATTTAGATAGAAAACCTACTAACACTGACCGACCTAAAGTAAAAGCCAAAAAAAAAAAGAAAAAAATAGAAGCAAGGACCTCATGCTCAGTAGGAGCGCTTGTGACCACTAACCTTATGAAGCAGTCCGCATTTAGAAGCGATTTAGTCCCTCATAAAACCTGATCATCAACATCATTTCAGCCGAAAGACGTCCACTACTGGACATAGGCCTCCCCCAAGTGTCGCCACATCGACCGGTCCCGTGCGTCTCGCATCTAGCGGATCCCCGTAACCTTCACCAGGTTACATCGGTCCACCTAGTGGGAGGCCTTCCAACTCAGCGTCTTCCGGTTCGCGGTCGTCACTCCAGAACTTTTCGGACCCATCGGCCATCCGTTCTGCGAGCAATGTGCCCTGCCCATTGCCACTTAAGTTTGGCAATTTTAAGCGACCAAGTTCCGGTCCCGTATGTAATCACTGGCAACACACACTGGTCATAGACTTTCGTCTTGAGATACTGCGGTAAGTTGGACGAGAAGATACCGCGCAACAACTTCCCGAATTGTCCCAGGGAGACATAATCGTCCACAACTTCGAGTGTAGAGTCTCCGATCTTGATCACAGGGGGTGTTACATGGCCAGGGCTGCGGGACTGTTCGAAAGAGATACCGCGGCCCTGGAACACAAAGGGCAAAGAAGGAACATGGATGGGTTTTAGTCAGTACAAGTCTGACACTCCCTTCCGCTCCGCCCGGAGTGGTTTTGATGATTTCCCAACCGAAAAAAAAAGGGGGTGTTACATGAGCATCCCCAACAACCCCGATCGTGGTCGTTTACAAGTTTCAACTATAAGGCATTGGCAAACTTAGAACCTCACTCAAGTGAGCGGACACAATTCGAAAGTGAACTCATTTGGTTTTTTAAATAAATCATCGCGGATTCACAACGAGACACCGTTCGAAATTCGAAGTGACATTTAATAGTATTCTTGTAGCAAACTGTTTTAACGTGTAATAGCCATTCCCTTCTATCAAAAACTCATTTAAATAAAGACTATTTTAGTCATCTTCATTCTCTTGCTCTTATCCTAATTCATTTGGGGTTGGCGCAGCATGTCTTCTTCTTCCATATTCTATTACTCGTCATCTCATCAGACACCTCGTTACTTGCCATATCATTCTTTACACAGTCCATCCATCGTCTCTTTGGTCTTCCTCTACTCATATACCCATCCACATTCATACTCAAAACTTTCCTCACGACATTTTCCTCATTCCTCCGCATCGCATGCCCATACCACGAAAACCGATTACCACACAGCTTTTCAGTCCCCAAAGACTATTTTAGAAGTTTCTCTTATAGAAGAGTACGTATTATCGCCTTATCGTAGCCAGTCGCTATTGATTACTTAATCCTTAGTAAGCAGTGTCTTTGGCGCGGTTGACATTACGACACTGATAGATTAATCCTAGATAAAGCTCAGTGCTGCAGCGAGATTTTAGCTTTATAATAGTTAAGGGATTATTTAGTTCTGTTTCTGACAGAATTGCGAAAATTAAAACTGTTTTAAACTCTCTTTATTGAGGTGTTGATTAATATAAACCACCAGCTTTAATAAATTTATTTATTATTTAAATTCAAATTAATTTATTTCGTGAACACAGGGTGTATACAGAAGATGTTATAAATAAATTAGGACTGTGCCCCGCCAAAAGGCATACAAAATATCAATGATTTTTTTTTTTTTTAAACAAATACTTTTTCAAAATTCAAACAATAATTCTAGAATTCTACAATAATTATAAATCATGTGAAAATTATATAAAATGTCAAATAAATGGCAAATGAAATAAAGTAAAAAGAACCAAAAAAAACAAAAATAAAAATAATAATGTCACTAATTCATTAATTAATACACAATAATCAATAATAAATTTTAGATTCTTTAGTAATTAGTGACCGATACTTATCCACGGGATTGTACTCATGATAACACACAACTTTCCCGAAGAAACATTTTTTTTAAAACTCATTCACTATTACAATAACAGTCTTGAAATTCGCGCGCGCGGTTTGACCTATCAGCTGTTAGCCGCGTGACGCCGTTTTGTCTCATTATTATGGTACCGTGCAGCAGTGTGTGTAGGCAGAGCAACGCGCGGCTCGCGCTCGCGGTAATTTCATACGGCTGTCGTGTTGTTGTGATAGTGAACGAGTTTAAAAAAAATAATGTTTCTTTGGGAAAGTTGTTTCTTATCATGAGTAAAATCATGTGTTTAAGTATCAGGCACTAATTACCAGTCCATAACCCTTTTACTATTCAATGCATCGAAGAGCACAATGTTTTGAGTGGGTTACATTGAGTCCTATGGTAGAACGTGATTTATCGCCCCAAAAAAATAGTTTCTCAGCAAGAATTTTTCCGAAGAGTTACTTAGTTTGATGTTCAGAATACTTGGTTGACGGCTTCGTGACAAGTGTATCTTGTGGGTAGGAAAACGCTAAGTAGTAGTTGATTTAAGTTTACATCATCACAATGATCACAAACTTGACTGCGAGGTATGAGACCCCTGACAGGATCCCCAGGTCTGAAATGTGTGCTATTTATTAATACCTCCCTTGATTTTTTCATCATCATCTGAGCTACTCATAGAGCGCTTGTCTATTTGACCACCACAAACCAGTCAGTACTGCTTAATACATGATGTTATGTTAATATTAAATCAATTTCAACGCTAAATTCCATCAATGTATGCCACATTTAACACACTTGCGACTGATTAACGGCATTATTGAATTGTCAGCTCACTAATTTATGGTACTTCAGTTCATTACGGTTGCCTGCATCTGATTGATATATTGATCTGATCTAGTGATTTATGGCTTAGGTCATTATTATGCGTGTAATACAGAGACATCATCATCTGCCTAGCCTTTTCCCAACTATGTTGGGGTCCTGTCCGGATGCAGCTGAATACCATTATTTTACATGGAGCGACTGCCTAGCTGACCTACACTACACACAACCCTACAAAACCCCACAACCCAATTAGTACAACAAATACAATACCCCTAAAAATAAGACATACATACCTTAAACTAAATTGGTTTTGTACGAGCATCTCAGCATGGTGCTGTAACATTTAAAAACAATGTCTCAGCACTGGTATCCTGATAGCTAAGCGATGCCGCGATGAAATATATTGGGGTCAGACCTCCACTGCTGGACATAGGCCTCCCCCAAGTGTCACCACATTGACCGGTCCCGTGCGTCTCGCATTAAACGGATCCCTGCAACCAGGTCATCGGTCCACCTAGTGGGAGGCCTTCCAACGCAACGTCTTCCAGTTCGCGGTCGCCACTCCAGAACTTTCCGGCCCCATCGGCCATCCGTTCTGCGAGCAATGTGCCCTGCCCACTGCCACTTAAGTTTGGCTATTCTTCGGGCTACGGCGGTAACCTTGGTTCTCTTACGGCTGCCAGTCTAATTGAATGCAACTGTATACCACTATTTTACATTTAGTGACTGCCTACCTACCTATCTAAACAGGCACGATGATATGTGCTGCATTTTTTTTTTTTTAAACCGCTGTTCTACTGACCACACTTTCCAGTTTATGACAAATCGCCCGTCTTCTATATTGGAAAGGCAGTAAGTATTTATCCTTTACTTGTCATAGTTTCAGTAAAATATTCATAACTAGTTCATCAATAAATCTTGTCGATGAAATGGATAGAATAGAAAAGAAAAATGTGGTAGTGAGTGGAATAGAAAAGGTTTTTGTGGTGGTTCGGTAATAGTAATTTTGAGGAATGAGGAAAATGTAGTGAGGAAATTATTGAGTAAGAATGTGGATGGCTATAAGAGTAGAGGAAGACAAAAGAAACGATGGAAGGACTGTGTGAAGGCTGATATGGCTAGATACGAGGTGACTGCTGAGATGACGAGTAATAGAGAATAGGGAAGAAGAAGAATGCTGCGCCGACCCCAGATAAACTGAGATAAGAGCAAGAGAATGATGATGTGTAATAGTAACTTCGGGAGAGCATTCATATAAAGTAACACAAACATCACGTCTAGTATTTCAAGATAGATTGAGGGGCAAAATAAATGCCAGGGCTGCGGGACTGTCCGAAAGAGATACCGTGGCCCTGGAACACAAAGGGCAAAGAAGGAACATGGATGGGTTTTAGTCAGTACAAGTTTGACACTCCCTTCCGCTCCGCCCAGAGCGGGGGGGGGGGGGTCATTTGATGATTTCCAATCCGTAAAAAAAGGGGCAAAATAAAAACAGCCACTTGGGTCACCTTAAAGTTAAGCTGCGCTTGCATAGTTTTGTCCGAGGATGTCATTATATACTGAGTTTCCTCCGTGCATCGAAAAGCACGCTAAGCCGTTGGTAGATCTTTGCTAGTCGTTCAGGCAGTCAGTGGTCCGAAAGTCAGATAACGTGTCTTGGTACCGTATTACCCAGTACCGGTACTAGCTGGGTTGTGGAGGTCAGGTAGGCCGTCGCTCCATGTAATTATTGATACTCATCATCTGCCTAGCCTTTTCCCAACTATGTTGGGGTCGGCTTCCTGTCTAACCGGATGCAGCTGAATACCAGTATTTTACATGGAGCGACTGCCTTTCTGACCTCAACAACCCAGTTAGTACTGGGTAGTACGATAACCCTTGGTTACTGGTTGTCAGACTTTTTGGGCCACTGACTACCTGACTGTCAAAAACGGCTTAACGTGCTTAGCCGACCCCAACATAGGGAATTGGGAAAAGGCAGTCACAGATGATGAGGGGCAACATCGTTGTAGCTTGTGCTACATACATACTGTTATAACAGGATCTATTTTTTTTCTTTATTATAAAATCGACGAATTTACGTTATATTTAAGGCCTCAGATCATTCTCCAATTGCTACGAATGGTAACGTATTTAATTTTGGGTGTTTTTCGGCGTCAGATAAATATATTTCACAGCTCGTAGCAGCGTGTGCAGCTGTGTTCAGTGACAGCCTAGTGGTGTGACCGTCGGACTGCCAAGTCACAGGTCTCGAGTTCGAACCCTAGGCACGCACCTCTGATTTTTCGGATTCATGTGCGTATCTTTAATCATCACTTGCTTCGGTGAGGGAAAACATCGTGAGGAAACCAGCATGTTTTGAGAGATATTTCTTAACGGCATGTTAAGCCAAGTTAGAGGCCCATGGGCGGCATAAAAACTCTGACACCAGGTTAGGATCTAACCACACGATAAAGAAGACAGCTGGTAGCAACAGATAGACACGGCAATAACTCGTGACGCATTGTCCGTTGAAAGATTTTTGTTACAAAACATTTTGGGTTCATTGTCTCAGATTATTGTTTTTTTTTTTTTTTTATAAAACCGTTCCTCCACACTAGGATTTTCTCCTGTAACGTGGGTGCGTTTACAAACATTTAAACTCACATACACAAACAGCCAGACCCGGAACAAGTAACTGTAGGCCATACAAATATTTGTTCCGTGCGGGAATCGAACTCGCGACACAAAGCGCAGCAGTCAAGCGCTCAGCCACTGCGCCAACCGTGCCGATTTAATAACTGCTACGTTATGGTATTTCTAGTTGAAAACGCTATTGCTGAGCATAGGGTCTAGGCTTTGATACTCAGCTCGGGTGAGTAATATTGGGTCTCCCACGAGCATTTTCATAGTTACAGCAAGAATGGATAAAGTAAGGGATGAGTCCTATATTAGAGGTAGTTTGAAAAAATAAAGGAAGTCGTTTGTCTTGGTGTAAACACGTCTTATACAGTACGACAGCTCTGATCAAGGTCTTGTATATTTTCCCTGCAACAAACGGGGAAAAACATCATATAATATGACACATATGTTCCCCAAAAAGTACCAGGCTGGCATGAGCTCAAGGTGCTAAGCATTTTAATAATTCTGGGTATAGGTATGGTCTTCTAGTAATAAATACCTTCTTAGATTCATGCCCGCCTAGTACCGTTCGTAAGGTTACTGCTCATAACTAGCACAACTGTACTAACACTACTCGATCCCATGCAATGTTTTTGAGTAATATTTCATTACTCAAAAATACGGTGGGGCCAACGATAACAATTTTTAATTATTTTAATCAATTCCCGCTGGCCCCACCAGTGGGGACACGAGTAGTTGAGTCAACGTGAATACACCGATGAAACGCATGTGGATAAAAGAATGATGGATATGAATGTTGATGGATGGAGAGAGAGAGAGGAAGGCTAAAGAAAAAATGGATGGATTGTGTGAGCAATGATATGAAAGAGAATGGAGTAAATAATGCCGTGACATCTGACAGGGGAGAATGGAATAAGAAAACGTGTTGCGCCAACCCCAAGTAGAATAGACAAAGGCTGGAAGATGATGAGTTTCTTAGTTACAGCCCGGGGTCTGGATTCGTGCCTGATTGTTGGCAATAGGATCTCCCACTATTACATGAGACTTAACAGGCGAAATTTAGGTGTATTAAAGGTACACCCTTTTTTTTTTTTTTTTTTCGGATGGGAAATCATCAAATGACCCCCCCACTCTGGGCGGAGCGGAAGGCAGTATCAGTCTTGTACTGACTAAAACCCATCCATGTTCCTTCTTTGCCCTTTGTGTTCCAGGGCCACGGTATCTCTTTCGAACAGTCCCGCAGCCCTGGCAGGCATCGGCCCTTGCGGACCCCTACTTATTTGCTGACATCTCTTTGAGGCGCACGTGGAACACGAACGCGCCGTCAACACGGCCTGTCGTCATAAGACGGCCGGACGGCGAGCTGGCCCATAACTCGCCGTCCACAGGCCCAAGGTACACCCTCTGCTTAATCTTTCGGGGATGATAGGCGTAATTTAACGGATCATTCCTAAATGTTATGAATCGTAACGTATTTCGGTGTTTTCCGGAGTCAGATAAACATATTTCACGGCTCATACGATAGCGGCAACAACTTGTAATGCCTACGTACGTCCGCTTAGTGATTTATATTACAAAGGTTTTGGATATTTCGCTGTTTATTTTTTGTTTAGATGTAACATAACATCACGTCATTCTCTTAAAGGGGCTTATCAGTTTTGTCCTCGTAGCAGCGATTGGAGGCGGCGATCTCTCGCGTCCGGCCCTGGTCCAAGCCATGGTCCGGAGCGAGGGGGAATGGGAAGCCGTCACCTCCTTCTGCGAAGCAGTCAGTTCTTTCCCTCTCACGTCCCACCATCTCCTTCTCTAGCAAGTGAAGGAGGTGGCGGGACGTGAGAGGGAAAGAATCTCACGTCCCAGCCGCCGCGGGAGACGCCCTGGGCGTCGGGGGTCACGTGGTGGCTCCCGGCCACCGTAGGCGCGGGCCTGTGGACGGCGAGTTATGGGCTAGCTCGCCGTCTAGCTGTCTTATGACGACAGGCCGTGTCGACGGCGCGTTCGTGTTCCACGTGCGCCTCAAAGAGATGTCAGCAAATAAGTAGGGGTCTGCATGGGCCGATGCCTGCCAGGGCTGCGGGACTGTTCGAAAGAGATACCGTGGCCCTGGAACACAAAGGGCAAAGAAGGAACATGGATGGGTTTTAGTCAGTACAAGTCTGACACTCCCTTCCGCTCCGCCCAGAGTGAGGGGGGGGTCATTTGATGATGTCCCATCCGAAAAAAAAAGGGGCTTATCAGAAGTCTTCAGTAAGCAATTCATCCAGTTCACTAGTTATAGGAGTGAGCTCAATAGGCTCGCTTGTGGCTAAATAATAACAGCCGCATGGGTCGACCTTCAAGGTTAAGCCGCACTTGCCTAGGACGGTCCATGGATGGGTGACCATCGATTGCATCCCGATTTTCCTCCCTGTCTCAAAAAGTACGTTCAGCCGTTGGTCCCTGTTGTCATTTGTAGATCTTTGACGTCGTTACAGATGGCCCGAAAGTCTGACAACCAGTCTTACCAAGGAGTATCGTATTACCCAGGGCAGTCGCTCCATGTAAAATACTGTTATTCAGCTGAATCCGGTTAGACTGGAAGCCGACCCCAACATAGTTGGGAAAAGGCTAGGCAGATGATGAAAACTTCTAGCGTAATATGGGTGTTCCTGCTTGTCGCAGTCACGACGTGCAAGCTGTTAACTTTTTTCTTTTTTTTTTGTTCCTTCCTGTTGAATTTATAGTTTATTGTTAATTTTTGTAATTTTGTATGATGCATGTCATGTCCCTGCGACAAATAAATATTTTTTCTTTCTTTCTTTACACCTCTGCCTATTCTTTTCTTTCTCTTTCGCGCAATAAATGGGCACTTTTTATTATTTTTCTATAAAACTGTTTTATTCCTATAAATTTATTTTTTCTATAAAACTATTTCATTCCTATAAATTCTGGCTGTTCGTGTATAGGTGTGAAATGTATCCGCATGTCAACAGATAGCCACGTTCACAGTTACAACTCATGAGTCGTGACGCCTAAAAGCGTTCGACGAATGATTTGTACGAGGGCGGGTCAATAAGTCCGTGACTTTTTGAATTTCTGACCACTTTACTGAAACAGCAACACTGCTCCTGTCAACAGGCATCTGTCAGTTGACTCCTGTCAAAATTTAAACTTGCTGCGTCAGTTAGTTTGTGTTTGACAGCTATTTTTATCAGACTACTCACTAATTTGAGGAGAAAATGGAAAAAAGTGAATTTCGTGTGCTTATTAAGCATTATTTCTTGCGAAAAAAAACCATTACCGAGACCAAGGCTAAGCTTGATAAATACTATGGGGACTCTGCACCATCGATTTAAATGGTAAAAAAGTGGTTTACTGAATTTCGTTGTGGCCGTACAAGCACTGAAGATGCCGAACGTCCTGGACGCCCAGTTGAGGTCTCTACACCCGAAACAATCGAAAAAATTCACGATATGGTGTTGACCGACCGAAGATTGAAAGTGCGAGAGATTGTGGAAGCCGTAGGGATCTCGCATGGCTCAGTGGTTTCAATTTTGAATGATCACTTGGGCATGAGAAAGCTTTCCGCAAGATGGGTGCCGCGTTTGCTCACAGTCGACCACAAACGCAATCGTGTAACAACTTCACAGGAAGCTTTGGCGTTGTTTAATCGCAATATGGAGGAGTTTTTGCGCCGTTTTGTAACCGTGGACGAAACATGGATCCATCACAACACACCAGAAACCAAACAACAGTCAAAACAGTGGGTTTCTAAGGGTGAATCGGCGCCAAAGAAGGCCAAGGTGGGTTTGTCAGCCAATAAAGTTATGGCGACTGTTTTTTGGGATGCACGCGGGATAATCCACATTGACTACCTTCAAAAGGGAAGAACAATCAATGGGGAATATTATGCCAACTTATTGGACCGATTCAATGACGATTTGAAAAAAACCGACCTCATTTGGCCAAGAAAAAAGTTCTTTTCCACCAAGACAATGCAAGGGTGCACACATGTGCAGTTGCCATGGCAAAAATCCATGAATTGGGCTATGAATTGCTCCCTCATCCGCCCTATTCTCCAGATTTGGCTCCGAGCGACTACTTCTTGTTCCCAAACCTGAAGAAATGGCTTGGTGGAAAAAGATTTGACTCCAATGATGAAGTCATCTCGCAAACAAAGGCCTATTTTGAGGACCTCGACAAATCATTTTTTTTGGAAGGGATTAAAAAATTGGAGAAGCGTTGGACAAAGTGTATAGAGCTCAAGGGAGACTACGTTGAAAAATAAAATTATTTTTTTATCAAAAAATCTGTGTTTTATTCCAAAAGTCACGGACTTATTGACCCGCCCTCGTATGTCGGTTTATTCGGTGTTTACTTTTTTATACGAATTGAAAATAGTTGAAAATATTGGTTGTGGCTTTTCGCCTTCAATGCAATAACGCGTTTAGGGTGTCAAAATAAAAATATTTAATTTCACATAGGCTTAGACGGGCACTTATAAAACGTCGACAAAAATGTGCACGGTTCGGGTTGGTTGTTTCCTATGGAGAAGAACCGGCAAGAAACTCCATGGTTACTCTTTTCAAATCATTTGGTAATACAATATTATCGTGGTTACAAAATCAAAATCAAAGCATTTATTTCAAGTAGGCCAGTTACAGGCACTTTTGAATTGTCGAAACAAAGACAACAGTAAAAAATAGCTACAGTCCCAGTCACAAGGCACAAAAACTGTGAAAGTACTGTAGTTGCCCATTCCCTAACGTAGATCTCTATGGACTTCACCAACGGGCAAGAAACTCCATGGATACTCTTTTAAATCAGAATACTTTATACAGCATTTGTACTTAAGTATAGAGGACAGCGTAGGCCCGACAATAAGTCGTTGCTTATTACACAAAAGAGTGTTGTTACGGTTCAGGGATGTTTGCAGATGCACAGGTGAGCTTCCATGCAATCTTGCGCAAGCGATGCGCCAGCCTGGACAGCATTCTACCGATCTTTAGTGACGGACTGGACAGTCGGTTAGATAAACTTAAGAGCAACCTACATTTACGTTCAAATACATAGTAGATATTAATAAGTAGTAATAGTAGTTGGGATAATACTATTCCGTTTGACATTATTGATAATATTTTAATATTTTTATTACTTTGACCATATTGACATTTTTTATTTATTTTTTCTTTTTATTGTATACAATTCCAATGTCATGCCGCTTATTTTAAATTTATAATTGTAAACAAACTATTTGCATGCCCATGTGACGGCAAAATGTGGAGAACCTTATTATAAAAGAACATCTATGTACCTATTATATACCTACCTACCTATGTGCCTTATTATTTTATGGGAATCAAATTTCTTAGTTGATACTTACTCTTCACAAAGAACACACCCTCCAAGTTTCATGTCTCTAGGACCAGCGGTTTAGGCTGTGTGTTGAAATATCACGCAGTCAGTCAGTCAGTTTACCATTTTATACATATAGATTATTGATGGATATGGAAGTATGGATGACACTTGGTGATAATATAGCTTCCCATTAGTAAAATAATCTTTGGAATCGGTATTTCTGAAATTGCACCAGTTACAGAAAACTTGAATTGGGAATCGACTGTCTTGATATGGGCATGTGATAAGGAGGGACACATAGCATGTGACTAAAAGACTGATGAATAGAAATGTTGATGGATGGAGAGGGAGAGGAAGACCAAGGAAACGATGGATGGATTGTGTGAGGAATGGTATGAAAGTTAAAGGAGTACATGATAACGTGACGGTTGACAGAGGAGATTGGAAGAAAAAAACGTGTTGCGCCGATCCACAGTAACGTGGGACAAGGACAGGAAGATGATGATGATCTTAGACGGCACGGTTGGCGCAGTGGCTGAGCAATTGACTGCTGCGCTTCGTGTCGCGGGTTCGATTCCAGCACGGAACAAATATTTGTATGGCCTACAGGTAGTTGTTCCGGGTCTGGCTGTTTGTGTATGTGAGCTTAAATGTTTGTAAACGCACCCACGATACAGGAGAAATTCCTAGTGTGGGGCAACGTTTTAAAAAAAAATAAATAACTAAATAAAAATCTATGAACCTATTACCCATGTTTGCAAAGAAATAAATGATTTGATTTGATTCGATTTGATTTTAAGTAAGTTCTGTACGCGGTCTGTCCTTGTCATTTTTAGATCTTTGACAGTCGTTACAGGTAGTCAGTGGCCCGAAAGTCTGACAATCAGTCTTACCAAGGGGTATCGTATTACTCAGTACTAACTGGTTTGTGGAGGTCAGATAGGCAGTCGCTCCATGTGAAATACTGGTATTCAGCTGCATCCAGTTAGACTGGAAACGGACAGCAACGTAGTTGGGAAATAGCTAGGCAGATAATGATGGATATTCTACCTACGATATTTTTTATTGTCACTTCTGTTACCATTTCCAAACACGGACCCAGAAAATCCTGATGTACCCCCATAAGATAAAAAGCTAACATTTCACCAAAGCAATAAACCCGTCTACCAATGATTTGTATGCGTATCAACGCTACGCTGTTACGCAACAGTCGAACCGTACCATTTAATAAAAAAAAAATAATATAAAAACCTTTTGTCCAATTAGTATAATGTTTTTGTTTTCCTAAATTGTGAGGTATGTGTTAATTAAAAAACGGGGTAGATATACAGAAAACGTCTATTTTTGTGAACAAAAGAAATGTTTGTATTTAGAATAATATGCGGTAATTAATTGTTGTAAAAAAGTACCTAACTACATTGGAAAATACGCTTTGTAACGAGCTATTGCATATACTATCCGTTTTATTGGATTTTCAACTATTTACTAGGTCAGTTGACTGCCTTTTTGGTCGAGTGGTCGCAAGCGAGACTGCTGAACATGAGGTCCTGTGTTCGATTCCCAGGTCGGGTAAAGTGTAATTGGGTTTTTGGATCGGGAATTTCTCAGTTGAAGCGTTGGAGTTTAGATTTGTGCCTGCTTGATGACAATAGGCTCGCCCCCTATTACATGGGACAAAAAACATAGCTGACGAAATATGGGTGTACTATTAGGTACACATCTGCCTAACCCTTCGGGAATACAGGCTGTTCAGTTCATCATCATCTGCCTAGCCTTTTCCCAACTATGTTGGGGTCGGCTTCCAGTCTTACCGGATGCAGCTGAATACCAGTATTTTACATGGAGTGACTGCCTATCTGACCTCCACAACCCAGTTAGTACTAGGTAATACGATACCCCTTGGTAAGACTGGTTGTCAGTCTTTTTGGGACACTGACTACCTGTTACGACTGTCAAAGATCTACAAATGACAGCCGGGACCAACGGTTTAACGTGCATTTCGAGGCACGGAGGAAACTCGGTATGTAATGGGTGGTCACCCATCCACAGACCAACCTAGGCAAGCACAGCTTAACCTAAAGATTGATCCGAGCGGCTGTTATTACTTAGCCACGAGCTCCTCAGGTAATACAGAGTTTAACGTCTAAATCCTTCATGATCATCTGTCTAGCCTTTTTCTAACTATATTAGAGTCAGCTCCCAGTCTAAGAGGATGCAGCTGAATACCAGTATTTTCTATTAACAGATTGTCTATCTGACCTCCACAGCCCAATTTTAGAAATATTGAAATAAGTATAAAATGTGTGTTATTAATCGAAAAAAAAAATGAAAATTTTAAAGGTTGGATTACTACACGCTCTCTGGGTAATAAAATGAAAATTATGATTATTACTTTTATTTTTCATTTATTCTCTGTTCTCAAATTTGACTTCATGTGAACAAAAAATATCTGCTGTATTCATGTGTATGAAGTAGATTTTGTGAAAAAACCTGTGTTACAGAAAATATTTCACAAACAGACAAAACAGGAGCTGAAATCAGATTTCAACATTCTAGTCAAAACCATTGTCATTTAAAGCGTCTAACTTAGCCCCGAAGACAGGCAAAGTTAGTCAATATTTCAATATCAAAACCAAACTCGTAACTGTTATTGTAAATTAGTTGAAATTATCTTTGAGAAGCAGGTAATAGTGACAAAGGAAATAGTGTTGTACCGACGATAATCCGGTTCGGATATCTCCGCCACTGGATTATCCGAGAACCGAAACGGTCCCAGCTTAACTTTTCTGGATTAAAAGATTTTTGTTCAGAGTAAATGTAAACTTATACTGTCACTTACGGGATATCATCCGTGATTGTTCATTATTTTAAGCTCCCGATATTTCGGCGTTGTTGCAAGCGCCATGATCGCGAGTTGACATAAGAATGCGGGTAGATGGAAAGTAAATTGTTAAGAGCAGACAAATCTATCTACCCTCTTTCTTTGTCTTTTTCTACGCGCACTACTGGAACTCGACACTTAAGTCACGGCAAAACACACTCACAGTATCACCAGGTTTTTTGGAGTCCTTATTACTATGTCAGCTGCTACTTTTGAGCTTACTCAAAACTGAATTCAACGAACTTGACAATAAATTTGAGGCCATCCTCTCGATTGAAATTTTTGTTTTCTTATTTCAATTGGTACACAATAATGAACAATCACGGAACATATCCCGTAAGTGACAGTATAAGTTTAGCTGCAAACCGTGGTGAAAGCTTAAAACAGTGTCAGAGTAAATGTAGGTTTTAAGTAAAGTATCTAATGTGAATAAAATACATTAAGCTGTTTTACGAGGTAAGAAATAAGGTTGAGGGTGTAATTTTAGGTTGTGGATTGCGCATTGCGTCTTTTTACGGATCTGAATTTTGACAGCATTTAGGTCGTAAACTATGTCGGTTCCCATCTATTGAATATTACAAATATGTCTTATCTACTGATGATATTTTCAACATAACATCACGCCCGTAATCCCTGAATAGTTACGCAGGGTCGTAGAGGTTTATATGTTTGTCCAAATTAGTTTAAAATTAATAACATTTCAATGAAAATAATATACCAACTTTGAGGAAGTATCATAAGCTATAAGGAAGTTATAATTTTGTATTTATCTGCAGAGGCTTGTAATTATCACTTTAGGTTTATGTGTCGGAACCTATCATTAATACGGATTTGGAATGAATCGCCACATCACAGCGTGCTTTTACAGAGTTATGATGTTTAGGACGAGGTCGACATTGAGTGTCTGATTGCAAAGGAGTTGTGACGTGAACACCAGATTAGAACTGTACCAGATTCATTGTAACCCCGTGTTATTGTGTTAAATTGTACATTTCGCCAGTTATGTTTAAGTTTCATGACGTGATATATGGCGAGCCTATTTTGTCATTAACCTTGCATAAATCCAGATTCTGAGCTGATACTCAGAAATTTCTGATAGAAAGCCTCAATAACTCACTGCCCAACCTGAAAATTGAACGTGGAAGCTACTGCTCAACAGTAGTGCTTTTGACAACTTAATCAACAAGGCAAATATTGCAAAGTAATAAAGTAATAGTTTTCTCATGTCATCATCTTCCTACCCTCGTCCCATTCTACTTGGTGTCGGCGCAACACGTTTTCTTCTTCCATTCTCCTCTGTCAGACGTCACGGTATCATTTACTCCTTTCTCTTTCATATTATTCCTCACACAATCCATCCATATTTTCAGTGACTTCCCTCTCCCTCTCCATTAACATTAATATCCATCACTTTTTTTGAAACATCCGTTTCATCCCTCCTCATCACATATCCATACCAAGCTGTGACGACTACCTTCCAATTTTTCTGTAACGGGCGCCACATTAAAACTTCCTCTAATAGTTTGCTCATGTTAAACTAATTTAATACTCGCATTAATCTTGCTTTAAAGTTTTTATTTTTTCAAAAAAACAAACAGTTTAGCAGGCTTCTTCGACTACAAACTCCACAAACACGTAACTATGAAATAGACACTATCAACTCAAAATACATTTCTCATTAACACAAACGACACCACATATCTCGTCTCAATATCCGACTTCAACGGATACAATTCCAATCACACACACTTCTTTAAATCCCGGAAAATCCGACATCCTATTTTAGCTCCGGTATCCGCATTACGGAGTTGATATCCGCGGCTTTCGAAGCTTATATCCGCCAAAGCGCATCACTATTGCTAACAATACGAGATAATCGTGTTAACGAGTGTTGGTTCCTCCTGAAGGGGTGAAGAGGGGGAGGTAAGCAGTTATTTCCTCAGTTTCCCTTTTATAGTTTCTCTTTTGTTTTGTTTTGACAGATAGATTGTTATTGTTGTTTGGGTAATTTTGAAATTGTTCGCGCGGATTTTAGGCGTCGGATATTTGAGTTTCGAATATGAATTGCTTTGTTAGCGCTTCATAAAGGGGTTTATCTGTCTGTTGGATTAGCACAAGCATTATTAGGCTAAAATGTTGCTAATACTGGAACAAAGGCCTTCTCTTTGTTAGAGGGGCTCACCCACACCACGCGTCCAATGCAGTTTGGTGGATGTTATAATGTCTTTGAATTGTTCTGTTCTCTGAGATGCCTGTATCTTTCAGTGTTTTGAGAGTAATAGTGATGAAATAGGTTTTTAATTGACATGGTCACTGACACTATCATTAACACTAAATATGGGATATTTACCTTTAAAAGGAGCTCGTGGCTAAATAATAACAGTCGCACGGGTCGATCTTTAGGTTAAGCCGTGCTTGGCTAGGTTGGTCTGTGGATGGGGATAACTTCAACTTATCCATGAAGAATAGCTAATTTTAAGTGGCAGTGGCCAGGGCACATTGCTTTTTTTTTTTTTTGGATGGGAAATCATCAAATGACCCCCCCCCCACTCTGGGCGGAGCGGAAGGGAGTGTCAGACTTGTACTGACTAAAACCCATCCATGTTCCTTCTTTGCCCTTTGTGTTCCAGGGCCACGATGTCTCTTTCGAACAGTCCCGCAGAGGGCACATTGCTCGCAGAACGGATGGCCGATGAGGCCGACAAGTTCTAGAGTGGTGACCGCGAACCGGAAGACGTTGCGTTGGAAGGCCTCCCACTAGGTGGATCGAGGACCTGGTAAAGGTTGCAGGGATCCGCTGGACGCGAGACGCACGGGACCGGTCAATGTGGCGACATTTGGGGGAGGCCTATGTCCAGCAGTGGACGTCTTTCGGCTGAAATGATCCGTGATCATGGCGCTTGCAATATCGCCGAAATATTGGGAGCTCATAAAAATTATAAACATGGTAAATGTCCCATATTTAGTGGTAATGATAGAAATGATGAAATAAACTAACCAAAGTATTCTTTTTTGGGTTTGTATTCACGACTTACAAGGTGTCAGTCGGGGCTGATATGACTGGGCCACTGTTGTTCCCAATCAACTCAGCCTACTGCAACCCACTGCTGGGCAAAGCTTGTCCTCCGTATTTTTTTTAATTACTAAATACAACATTACTTTTAGTATATGCGAAACCTGAATATAGTTTGTTCTGAATAAGTTACTGAATCGATTCCAATCATTTTTAAACCATGTTATATTTGTCCCAAAAATATTTTTCAAAAGTCACAAGTTGGACACCGAGCGACACTAAGTACCTATCGCAATAATTTAGGTACCTACTGCCAATTTTTTTTATCAATGCGCTTAAGACAACGCTGGAGGCGCGCGCGCTTGCGCGCCGTGTGGTGACCAAGTTTTTGTGTGGACAACCAGGTAAGATTTTTCATGATACAGTTTTGAAATTCTTTACATAAAAATACTCGACACGTGTTTCAGGTTTCGCATATACTAAAACTAATGTTGTATACGTGTATGGCGTCCAACGCTGCAATAAACGATACACGGTTTCCACTCCAGGCACGTTGTCTCCATCGGCCATCGGTCACAAACAAAACAGGGCGATACCATTAAACTTCAGCTTGTTTACTCTAAAAGCTGTGTCGGTAGGTCCAGACAATTTAAATAAAAATCTAATTCTTCAAAGAATTTCCATACATAGCCGGTTTCATAGTCCACTGAGCGACCTTGAGTTTGTGGACCAATCCGTCTGTCTTTGTTCATGTATTGCTACCGTACGTCATGGATGTTTAAAAACAGAAAATTTAAAGATAAGACAGTGTTATTTAAGTATTCGGGTTATTATTTCATCATTTGTACCTAATTTTCCTTATAGAGACAAAAAAGCCCATTCCATAAGACGTTTACTAAGAAACCATCAGTATATTTAATAACTTCTAAACGCTTTAATACCTCCGAGAATGGCCTCTCCAGAACAATAATTAAGCTAACGACTCAACGGGAAGTGACGCCATCTTGCGGCGCGCCACGTAAACACTCATTTCCGGGCCCAAGTGACAATGGACTTAATTCTTTAGAGGCTTTTTTTATTGTTTTTGAAGTTAGAATTGGGCTTATATTTAATAGGTTGGTTAATTAGTGCTTGGGAGAATAATTTAATTAAGTTTTTAGAATTCATTAGCAGTTTTTTACACAGGGGTATTGTATTACCCAGTAGGTACTGTGTTGTGAAGGTCAGATAGGCAGTCGCTCCATGTAAAATACTGGTATTCAGCTGAATCCGGTAAGACTGGAAACCGACCCCAATTTTGGGAAAAAGGCTGGGCAGATGATAAATGTTTTAAATGACAAAAAATTTTTCAGCCCCCATATTCACAAACGTTTCGATTCGATTTCGATTCGTCAAGTCGTACGTCTATCTTTTTTTGGCTTTACGAAAGCGGAAGCTGGTAGTTTCACATCACGCCTGTAATCCCCGAGTGGTAAGGCAGAGATGTATTTAGAATACATCCACATTTTACCAGTTATGTTTCGTTCTCATGTAATAGGGGGTGAGCCTATTATCATAAACATGGGACAAATTTCAAACTCCGGGCTACTACTTAGAATGCTATAATATTTTTGGACAACCTGGTAATCGAACCCAAGACCTCATCGTTGGAGGGCGGAGGTAGCGCCACGAATGATGAGATAGATATGTTACGGCTAAAAGCCGAAGTGCGGCTACACCTAGTTCTAGCCGGCTAAACCTAGGTGCAGCCGGTAACAGTTGTATATCCATTTTATTGCCAGGACACACCGACCAAATGGATTAGTTTAGGTTAGAACTGTGACCAAACGCGTGCGAGCCGAGCGAGCGCAGCGAGCGGTGCCGCGGCAGCGGCCGGCGAGCTTTACATCCAAATTGGTTGCTTGTTCTAACCGAAGATAAGTAGGATACATCTAAGTTTAACCGGCCGCACCTAGGTTTAATAAATAATAATAATAAAAAATAAAAATATTTTATAGTCAGGCATCAAGGCCCATTGAGTGTTAGTATTACATCTTACTTAAAAACTATATTAGTAACATGCAGGAACACTAAAAAAGAAAAAAAGAAAGTGTAGCCGCACATAGGCAATTAGACGTAACAGATACATAGAATATACTTTATTCTACACCAACATTGTATAACAGGTGTTTTAAAATGATTGATGTTATGTTTTATTATTCACCGAATGGATAAATAACTACAAACCTTATCCACACAGTAATAACCATCACATTAATACTGAAAACAGCCAAAACCACACATCTATCTGTATACCTTGGACAGATTTATGCTCACTACATTGGGCCTAGGACAAACGCACGACGCGGCGACGCGACGTACCGAAATGTAACGTAAATTCTCTCGATTTAATAAAATGATGTACTCGCACATTAAAATATTTACTTAGTTTTAAGACATGCGCGACGGCTGAGCATGAGGTACTGGGTTCGACCTAATAACACTTTTGCCCGACCCGGTAGGTCGGGCAAAAGTATTTCCATTAAGAATTTCTCAGTAGCAGTCAGGTAGTCTGGAATTGTGTTCGGTTGATGGCAATGGGCTCGTCCCCTATACAGGGTGTAAGGGTCAGCCCTCCACAAACTGACAGGGTGCATTCAGCTCCTTATTTTGAATCATATTCCACCGGAATTTTTTTCTGCAATTTTTTTTCCATTTTTTAAATAATACGGCTAAAATAAAAAAATCAACAATGGATGTTGAAATATTTTAACGAACGACGCGTGAAATCAGCTGTTAACTTCCTGCCTAGCTACAGTGTTCATCGAACTCGTCGTCGCTCTTGCCGTCCACTACGTGAGTTTCGCCACGGTAACGATACATTGTGTATGAAGAAATAAAACAAATCAAATTTATTGTATTCCCATAACATTCTTGAAATAATTACTTGTACCGGTCATCTTAGTATGATATACTGAATTCGCCCCATCAGTTTGTGGAGGGCTGTGCCTTACACCCTGTATATAGGACTTAAAAATAACTGGCAAAACGTGAGTGTACTATTAAATACACCTCTGTCAGACCTTTCGGTGATTAAAGCCGTGATGTTATGGTAAAATTCAAATTTCGATTCAAAAACTAATTGAATTTACGTAACGTTTACGTCGCAAGTTTGCGCTAGCCCACAGAAGCCTCAAATAGGCGTCAACCACAACGAGGCTGCCTCTGGATCTATAATTACTCTGTGTTCCATTTGGATTGGAGTACAGGCTCGCTTTAGCCTGTGTTTCAGCCTGCGTTTTAGCCGTTTAGACGTTTAGGCGATTATCTGTGATGCTGGTGAGATGGAAGTAGCTTTAAAGGATAGTTTGGTTGTGGTGTTTTAATGTGTCTGTTAACGCCATTTGTAGAATCTGTTTTATTAAGAAATAGTAACATAACTCCTTCTCATAGAGAGGAGGCCTGTGTCCCAGCAGTGGAAACATTTTTTGCTGATTATAGTAACATAATATAACATAATCGTAGAGAGCAGTGGTGGCCCAGTGGCGGAGACCCCGACTTACGAGCAGTAAGTCATGGGTTCAAACCCAGCCAGGCGCATTACTTTGTGTAAGTTATTTCATCACCACTGCTCTCAAAAACGGTGAAGGAAAACATCGTGAGGAAACCGGCATGTCCTAGAACCAAATATTCGAAGACATGTGACATCTACCAACCCGCACTGGGCCCGCGTGGTGGATTATAGCCCATTCCCTCTCATTGAGAGGAGGTCTGCGTCGCAGTAGTGGGAACATTAATAGGCTGATTATGCTAATATAACATAATGAGGAAATCCGTAAGAGAACCAAGGTTACCGACGTAGCCCGAAAAATAGCCAAACTTAAGTGGCAGTGGGCAGGGCACATTGCTCGCAGAACGGATGGCCGATGGGGCCGGAAAGTTCTGGTGTGGCGACCGCGAACTGGAAGACTTTGCATTGGAAGGCCTCCCACTAGGTGGACCGATGACCTGGTAAAGGTTACAGGGATCCGCTGGATGTGAGACGCACGGGACCGGTCAATGTGGCCACACTTGGGGGAGGCCTATGTCCAGCAGTGGACGTCTTTCGGCTGAAATGATGATGATGGTGATAACATAACGCCTGCAATCCCCTAACGGTTTGCCAGACATGTACTATCCATAGTAAATAGTAAGAAGTAATAGGGAGCGACTCTATTGATATTTAAATGTAGATATTAATGAATATTTTAAGCAAATCGAAAATGTCTTGCCTCAGAGATGAAATAAAACTATGAATCACGGTGCGGCTTGAGTAGATTATAATATTTGACGGCACGGTTGGCGCAGTGGCTGAGCGATTGACTGCTGCTCTTCGTGTCGCGGGTTCGATTCCCGCACGGAACAAATATTTGTATGGCCTACAGGTAGTTGTTCCGCATCTGGCTGTTTGTGTATGTGAATTGAAATGTTTGTAAACGCACCCACGATACAGGAGAAATTCCTAGTGTGGGGCGATGTTTTTACAAAAAAAAACAAACAAAATGTGTTTCTACATTTAAGTACCGCCATGCCATTTTAAAAAACATGAAAGAAAAATAAATATTTGTCGAGACATGACGTGCAAACTAAATGACAAAAAATATAATCATCATCATCTACCTAGCCTTTTTCCAACTATATTGGGGTCGGCTTCCAGTCTAACCGGAAGCAGCTGAATACCAGTATTTTACATGGAGCGACTGCCTATGTGACCTCCACAACCCAGTTAGTACTGGGTAATACGACACCCCTTGGTAAGACTGGTTGTCAGACTTTTTGGGTCACTGACAACCTAACGACTGTCAAAGATCTACAATTGACAGCCGGGACCAACGGTTTAACGTGCTTTCCGAGGCACGGAGGAAACTCGGTATGTAATGGGCGGTCACCCTTCCACAGACCAACCTAGGCAAGCTCGGCTTAACCTAAAGATCGACCCGAGCGGCTATTATAAACAAACAAAAACAAAAAATAACAAAAAAATAAAATGTCCGTTCCGATTGTTACTTTTGTATTAATCTTTTGATTTTTACCAAAAGATCACGAATCCACTTTTAAAGATTAAAAGCTTTAGGCAATACGTCAAGCGGCTCCCGTCTATCAATAACAATTAATAGCGCTCATCGATCCTTGTGCCAAGTGGAGTGATTATGGCAAATTCTTGGCCCGTTCATTGTAGCATAACAGCTCGAGATACCAGATGGATTACTCACATAACAAGCCCCTTGGCTTTCGACAAATGCTTTCGAAGCCTATCGTGTTTCTGCAGCATTTTTCAATGGAATTTATTATATTACTAGTTATTGCCTGCGACTTTCATCATCATCATCATCATTTCAGCCACTGCTGGCCTCCCCCCAAAGTGTCGCCACATTGACCGGTCCTGTGCGACTCGCATCCAGAGGATCCCTGCAACCTTCACCAGGTCATCGGTCATAATCGGTGGGATCATATTGGGAGGCCTTCCAACGCAACGTATTCCGGTTCGCAGTCGCCACTCCAGGACTTTTCGGCCCCATCGGCCATCCGTTCTGCGAGCAATGTGCCCTGCCCACTGCCACTTAAGTTTGTCAATTCTTCGGACTACTTCGGTAACCTTGGTTCTCTTGCGGATGTCCTCATTTCTGATTTGTTTACGCAAGGAAACTCCGAGCCTAGCCCTCTCCATTGCCTTTTGGGTGACTTTAAGTCTTCTGATGAGGCCCTGCGACCTTCGTCCGCGTCAAATTATTATAAAAATATTTCTTCCTTATTTGAACCAGATTTTGTTAACAATTTCTGGGGTTTTAATTTTTTGCACAGAACCGTAATCCTTTTTCCATTCCCATTACATACCGAGTTTCCTCCGTGCCTCGGAAAGCACGTTAAGCCGTTGGTCCCGGCTGTCATTTGTAATAGTTGACAGTCGTTATAGGTAGTGGCCCGAAAGTCTGACAACCAGTCTTACCAAGGGGTATCGTGATACCCAGTTCTAACTGGGTTATGGAGGTCGGATACGCAATCGCTCTATGTAAAGTATTGGTATTCAACTGCATCCGGTTAGACTGGAAGCCCCAACATAGTTGGGAAAAGGCTAAGCAGATGATGAATTAACTTTAACAATAAAATAATTATTTTTTAACATTAGTTTTAGTTTATCCGAAACCTGAAACATGTATCTAGTATATTATGTAAAGAATCTATGTACAAAATTTCAAAACTGTATCATGAAAAATCACAAAGTTATAAGTTTATTCTGTTACCTGGCTGTCCGCACAAAAACGTGGTCACCACGCGGCGCGCCTGTGCGTGCTCCTCCAGCGTCGTCTTGAGCTCATTGATAATAATAATTTGGCAGTAGGTACCTAAATGATTGCGGTAGGTACTTAGTGTTGCTCGGTATCCAACATGTAGTCTTTTATAAATATTTTTGGGACAAAATATAACATAGTTTTAAAATTATAGGAATCGATTCAGTTACTTATTCTGAACAAACTATATTCAGGTTTCGCATATACTAAAAATTAAGTTGTATACAAGCTGTGATGAACCCATCTTAACATACAAAGCGTAAGAGTTAAGCAAGAGCTAAAAATAAAATCCCTTTGTTCTTGAAATATGTGTCTACTTCCCGAATCCGACCCACAGAATTTTTAAGATCCCATTCTAACAGCAAAATCTTCCAAAACCGACCTTATTGTCTTAGCCATTAAGTTGGGTTAAGGTGCAAATGTTAAATTTCATTTCAAAGCCATGTTTCATCTGTATGTAGCTCCATAAATTGTTAGTAAATGCCAAAAATAGAAAAAAAATATTCTTAGGTAAGAGTTATTTTGCAAATTCAGGAAAAATTCTAAGTAACATTTTCATTTTCTCGGAAGTCGAAGCAAGTTTTGAATCAAAGTAATGTCGATTAACGAAAATGCTTTTGCAACTTCTAGGAAGTTGAACCAATTGAATTTATATTTTCGCTGGTTTACTCAGACTTACATTTTATTGAAAAGTTGCTGAAAACGTAAGGCTAACTAAAGGCATTATTTTTTTTCGGGGTTAAGGAGCGCAACCACAAAGGAGGCATTCTAGTTTTCGGAACAAATTAATAACATATTATTAAAAATATTACTTCCCTATTTTAAATCGGATTTTGTTAAAACTTCAAGGGTTTTATTAATTTTATTTTTAAAATAAAATTACTTCCTATAATATAAGCTATCTGCCAATAAAAGTCCCGTCAATATCGGCCCAGCCGTTCCGAAGATTAGCCGGAACAAACAGACAGACAGACAAATATTTTTTAAATATTTTTTTAAAATGGCACGGATTGGAACGGAACTATGAGGTGATGGTTCGAAGTGCAAAAAATTAGACCGGCAGATTTCACGTTAATTTTTGTTTCAGGAAAAAGATCCTGTCTATCTTGTGGAAGACACTCCCCCCATTTCCCCGAGGAAATTGACCTTGACCTTGACCTTGACCTGAAAACCAAGCATTCAAACTTCCCAAGCTTTACCATTTTCCTCCGAAATTTCCTGCACATTCAGCAGGAAGGCTCCCAATATATATGAAGACAGCATTAATTCTGTCCACGGAGTCAATTTAGCGAGAAACACAACCTTTTGTGACAAACCTGCGTATGTTACGTACTTTATACAACGAAAGATATATTTAAGAGACGTGGAAAAAATAATAAAAAATATTCAGCAGATTTGTACAGGTTTTTTGGCACATTATTGCTTATAAAAGTAGCTTGTGCGATTCTGTGACGTTCATTTGGAACCTCACTCAATTGAGCGCACACAATTAGTTTTTTTTTTATGAATGGCATCTCGCAGTTCAACCTAGGAGGTTGTCTTCTGCTTAAACTGACTATTATGTGGGTGCTTTGAGTGTAAGACCTCCAGTCAGGGCAAAAAACTTACAAACTAAGCGACTACTCGCTAAGGTCATCCCCTGAGGTGTATGCGCCTCGGCTTAGAGGGTCACAATTCGAAAGCGAACTCATTTGTTTTAAAAGTAAATTATCGCGGATTCACAACGAGACACCGTTCGAATTTCGAACGTGATGGTATTCCAAAGCTGTGTAAATGTAGATGAGTTAATATGAGACTAGTAATTACTACAGCTTATTTACTATTATCTTTATTTATTATTTTATCAGCATTTTGAGAGCAGCGGTGGCCCAGTGGTGGAGACCCCGACTTACGAGGAGTAAGTCGTGGGTTCGAACCCAGCCAGGCGCATTACTTTGTGTAAGTTATTTCATCACCACTGCTCTCAAAACGGTGAAGAAAAACATCGTGAGGAAACCGGCATGTCCTAGAACCAAAAATTCGAGGACATGTGACATCTACCAACCCGCACTGGGCCTGCGTGGTGGATTATAGCCCATTCCCTCTCATGGAGAGGAGGCCTGCGTCCCAGCAATGGGAACATTAATAGGCTGATTATGCTTATGCTTATGCTTATATTATTTTATCAATAAGCCTGAGCCTGAGAGATATTTCTCAACTGCATGTAAACTCAAGTCAGAGGCCCATGGGTGGCATAAAAACTCTAATACCAGATTAGGCACTAACAATACTATAAAGAAGAAGATATTATATCAAGGCGGACAATATATTACGTTAATTTTGAAAATATTACTAACAGATTCTGACCCTGATTATTTATGAGAATACATGAATTATTCAACCTTGTATATTATGTAAGCTAAATGTGTTCTTACAAATTTCCAGCAATTAAAATCTTACCATACGTGATTAAAACCGTCATTAACCAGCCTGTTTCGAATACATAATGTATTTAAAAGCTAAAATCCCGCTCCAAATGTGGTAAGGTAAAAAACATTCATTTAAAAATACCTTTTTCACCTCCCACACATGCACTAATTATGCATTCACACAGCATATCTAACTTTAACGAAAAACGAAAAAGTGTAAACAAAAAAATTAACAATGCCGGACCACTTTTTTACAAAACGCCCTCTCAGTGCCGTGAAGTGGGCTTAATCGGAAATCGTCGCTTGTTACCGGAAGCCGACAATCACCCCCCTCCCCCCACCACTGGCCACCCAGTATCCGGTTCAGATAACTCGCCTCTTTGTGCTCATATTTCTGCGTTGATACAAAATATTATGTGTGATGGGAATTTTTAATAGCAACGCTTGTAATATGCGAGGCTTGTAGAGAGTATTTGTTAGAAGTACTGTTCTGTAAATTTCACTAGTTCAACTCACTCAAGTGAGGTCACACACAATTCGGGAGCAAACTCATTTATTTTTATTTATTTATTTATTTATTTTATTTGGCTCTTCAACAATGAGTACACTAATACATATAATAAAGTAAAACATTGCAAACTTAAGTCTAAGTGCCCCATTACTTAAAGAAGAACACTACATGCATTATATTATGCGCCTAAAAATCTAATTAAACAATAAAAAAAAAAAGAAGAACTGATTAAAAATACAAATAAAAAAAAAGAAAAGAAAACAACGTCAGTATCGATACTATTACGTAAGTTATGGAAGGTAAGGTAAGCCAAACAGAATTAAACTTAAACCTAATTATTTTTCTAATTACATTTAAACAGTTTCTTGAGAGTAGGCACAGATGTATGACATAAGCCGATGTCTTCATCATGTTCCTTGTATATAAGTATTTGTTTTTGTCATCGCGGGTAATATACACATGATGGAGATTCTTGATGTCAGAGGATTGCTTGATTAAAACACTCATGCACCAACACAAACTGTTTATTTCTAAACGAGTATTAGACACTTTACAATGGTTTTGAATTAATAATTTCACAGTTTTAATGAATTTTGTACAGAGTGCTTATTAGACGAATGACTGTACCAGAGAGAGAGAGAGAATGTTAGAAAGAAAAGGATAGATGTGAGTATAAATTAGTGTGGCAATACTGAACAACACTGTTAAAGTGCGCTACATTAAATATCGCCTGTTTGCAATACTTTAAAAGCAGAAATCATTTAATAACAGTCCTTCATCGGTGACTTCCACCCGAAGTGTTTTATATAATGTCCCACCGTAGGCGCTGGCCTGTGGACGGCGAGTTATGGGCTAGCTCGCCGTCCGGCCGTCTTATGACGACGGACCGTGTCGACGGCGCGTTCGTGTTCCACGCGCGCCTCAAAGAGATGTCAGCAATCAAGTAGGGGTCCGCATGGGCCCACGCCTGCCGGGGCTGCGGGACTGTTCGAAAGAGATACCGTGGCCCTGGAACATAACGGGCAAAGAAGGAACATGGATGGGTTTTAGTCAGTACAAGTCTGACACTCCCCTCCGCTCCGCCCAGAGTGGGGGGGGTCATTTGATGATTTCCCATCTGGAAAAAAAAAAAAAAAAAAAAGTGTTTTATATAATTGTTTAACTGTTTGTTTATAGTTTAAGTGTTAATTATAAGGTTTAATTAATGTGACAATGGTAAAAGGCACAATGGGGTTGACATATCTGTTTAGATAAAAACAATTTTAAAAAAACATAGTCCTCTATTTTCCTTGGGTTTGTCATCCTAGCCTTTTCCCAACTATGTTGGGGTCGGCTTCCAGTCTAACCGGATGCAGCTGAATTCCAGTATTTTACATGGAGCGACTGCCTATATGACCTCCACAACCCAGTTAGTACTGTTAGTACTGGGTAATACGATACCCCTTGGTAAGACTGGTTGTCAGACTTTTTGGGCGACTGTCAAAGATCTAAAAATGACACCCTGGACCACCGGCTTTACGTCCTTTCCGAGGCACAGAGGAAACACGGTATGTAATGGGTGGTCACCCATCCACAGACCAACCTAGGCAAGCACGGCTTAACCTAAAGAACGATCCGAGCGGCTGTTATTATTTAGCCACGAGCTCCTCACTCCTCCTTTTTGTCTATATCGGGAGCTCAAAATAACGAATAATCACTGAAGATATCCCGTAAGTGACAGTATAAGTTTAATGTTTCTTTTAAATATTGCTTATTTGATTATTGTCTTTTATTTTTGTTTATTTCCTGATTATTGTATTATTAATGATTTTGACATTATTGTTAATGACTTTGACATTATTATTAGTAATTATTACCAAAATTTTCGTAATATAATTTTAGTGTTTAAAATGTGTACGTGGTACTAACAAATTGGATTTTATGATCTGTTAAATAAACTTTAAATATTAAGTTTATTTTAATATATTTACATTATATACAGACTACAAACAGAACTAAACTAAAGATAAAAATAAGACTAAAAGTAAAAAAATATAAACATCTAAACAACGACGACAATAGAATACTTAGGCGTCAAAGTACTACTCCGCATCGCTGTCATCTGGAAACGTGCCCAGAAGACTGACAGCATTGCCACGCTGAATGGCAATGCTAATTCTTTGGCCAAAGAAAGAGCCTGCCCTCTGGTCACGCGAAGTGTCAACCAGTCGGCGAGAGATTTCCTGAAAAATAAATGATTTGATTTACCTGTTAAAAACATTTATAAAAAATGTTTACCTCATTTGCGTCCTCAGGTAGACACAATATTTCATTGCCAAATCGAGAGTGTGTACTCTACCTTAATTGTTTTGCTCGTTAGTGCCATTTATTTACGTTCCCAAGTATTTAGGTAAGTGAGGACGACTGTTTATTTTTTGGATAACGGTGCTAATAACACGCTATTAGTTAATAGCTGCTGTTATTTTGTTATGGGTGTTGTTTATGCTTGTCAATTATTATTTAATATAAAAATAATAATTGTGCAAGCATGGTTTTTAATACTTGCCATTATTTTCATCATCAGCCTAGCCTTTTCCCAACTATTTTCTGGTCGATGTTTATGTGAAACCGTGCTAACCTAGGCTGGTCCGTCAATGGGTTTCGAAACTTGGTATGTAATGGGTAGTCACCCATTACATACCCAGTACTAACTGGGTTGTGGAGGTCAGATAGGCATTCGTCATTGTAAAATACTTGTCCCAACATAGTTGGGAAAAGTCTAGACAAATGATAAACTTAAATAATGCATACCATCATAATATTTAAATTTATTAAAGTTCTTCGTCATTTTCTCGGAGCCAATTCCTACATATTTTTCACACCAACGAAGCAAGCCTTTTATTTAAAAGTCGGAGCTAAAGAATGGAATGGTCCAAAGAATTTCTTAATCAGTCTTCTAGCCTATTTTTCTTTTTTTTTTCTTACATTACCTACTTTTTTTCATAATTATTTTAACAGATTTTTACATAACATCACGCCTGTAATCCCCGAAAGGTTAGGCAGAGGTGTACCTAATAGTACGCCCACATTTCGCCAGTTATGTTTAAGTCCCATGTATTAGAGGGCGAGCCCATTACCATCAACTGGGCACAAATCCAGATTCCGGGCTGCTCCTGAAAAATTCCAGATGGGTAAACTCAAAAACAACGTGCCCGACCCGGGAAACGAACCAAGGACGTCATCACGCTCATCAGTACCGCCACATGGGGCCCAAAAAAATGTTACAGCTCTATAATGGCCCTGAATACCAGCGCTTTGACAATTTTTTTTTAAATAATAGGTCTTTACCTATGTAATTGGAGATTTAATAATCAGCATTTTCAGATTTTAATTATCTGTGGATTGGCGCGAAATTCGAAATTCAACTAAATTTTATTCGAAAGCCGTGTTCTTTTAATTTCAAATTCAGTCATTTGTTTTTAGATAGTGTTTTGTTTTTGTGAAATTGTGGTAGTTTTTGGCGCCATGGATAAACTGAAAATTCGTACAATTTTCGAATATGAGTTCCTACGTGGACATACCGCTGCGCAAACAACACGAAACATTATCGACGTGTACGGGCCTAACACTGCTTGCATAAACACGGCCCATTATTAGTTCAATCGTTTTAAATCTGGAAATTTTGAGTTGAAGAATGAGCCTCGCGGTCGGCCGGTAACCATTGTCGACAACGACGAATTGAAGGCGGTAGTGGAAACGGATCCAACTCAATCTACGGCTGAGCTTGCTGCGGGCCTTGGAGTTAGTGTCAAAACGACATTGAAGCACTTGCGTCAAATCGGAAAGATAAAAAACCTAAATAAGTTAAAATAAAAAAAATAAATACAAAAATTTTTGTTTTTTAATTTTCATACAAATCTCCAATTTCATAGGTAAAGACCTAATATAATAGCACCATGTGGACCTCATACAGCACCTACTTAGTTTTAAAAAAAAACTTTTTTTTTTGTAGTCTTGTATGTCCTTATGGGTCGTGGGGACTTTGGGACCGGGACCGCGGTCCCGGATTCCACCTTTAAATATAATAATTATTTTTTTGAGTAGTATTTTGGGACCACAAGAAATAAGAAGTTAAAGTACAGTTAACAAAAAAGTTGATATAATACATATTTTAAATCCATCATACTCGAGAATAAATAATATAATAATATAATATCTTCTCTATTTTTTATATAATTTAGTTTTTAATGTTTTGTCCAGTGCGAGTCAAATAAATACTTTTTCTTTCATTCTTTCCTTTACCACTTGCGACCGCTAGACAAACGACGCCATGTCCTTTTATACGAGGAGAATAAGGTCATTCCGACCATCTGTCCTATAACATTTTATTAATCTTAAAACAATTATTATGGTACTTTTCCCATTCATGGCACTCGCAATTTGCTAGCTTTATGTTCTCCGGCACTAAAAGCTGCCCTTAATGATACCTCAACAAAACATCATGTTTTATATTTATTATTTAATAAATGGAAGTTTATAAGGTGCAATTTTGAACAAAATGGCTGTTTTATTTTTGTAAGGAATCGTAAATGTGGGAAAAGCTAGTAGAATGCTTGGTTTCTGACTAATTGCCTTACTAAAGTTATACTGTCACTTACGGGATATCTTCCGTGATTGGTCATTATTTTGAGCTCCCGATATTTCGGCGGTCAACCCTCGAACATCACGCTTGCAACAGTGCCGAAATATCGGGAGCTCAAAATAATGAACAATCACGGAAGAGATCCCGTAAGTGACAGTAGTCGATTATTTTAATGAAAAATCATTTGTTATTAAAACTGAGAAAGGAATTGAAATTTATGATTTTTTTGTTATTTTTCTGTAGTTGGTTAAATTCTGGTTGATTATTCCATTTTGTGAAGATATTTTACACCTTTTTTTTACATTAAAAAAATAGACAAGTTTAAAGTGTTGTTTTAATATTTTTTCTAGCCATGTAAACAATTTGAATAATTATTAATTTTAAATAAAATTTCCATGTTTTTGCTGTTATTTTACTTAAAACCAAAATCAAAAATCTAATTGATATTGTCCAGTACGTAATGAGAATCGAACACCTTACTATAATTATGAAAGGGACAAATAACACTAAATAAGTGCCATTTACCACCAGAGTGGTAAACGCCACTAGTTAGTGCCATCCACCACCCCGGTGGCAAGCTCGAAGGGGGCAAATGGGAATAAGCGATACTTTTCAATGCTAAGATTATTTTTTTAGATTTTAAACTGTCATGGTCACCAACATTATTATAACTAGAAGACGGGATATTTACCATGTTTGTTGTTTGTAACACCCACCCGCAATAACTTCAGTTTATCCGTGATCATGGTGCTTGCAACAGCGCCGAAATATCGGGAACTCAATGAAAACAATAAACATGGTAAATATCCCGTCTTCTAGTTATAATAAGATTATTTTTTGCCTGATACATTCAAAGCACGGTCATGTTATGTTACGGTGTAGTGAGTGACTCCTTTACTTGTATCTCTTACCCAAAAACGTATATTTTATCGTACTGAATAAAATTCATCAATCAACAGGCATTAGGTGCTGTCTGTCAATGACACCTCTTGTGTTATCTCCCAAGGTAGGTAAGTAACATTTTACAAGAGGATTACTGTAAGTGAACGCTTTATGTGTGATATATTTGAATACATACGGAAAGCTGAAACAGTCATCTGACAGTAAGTTCGTGAAAAAATATGAAACTAGAATTTAGACTAGTAATTTTTCTACTTAGATGTAAGTAAATAACTTCAGATCAGAATGCTGGGCTGTGAAGAAGATGGATGAAAAACGATTGCATGTAGCAAAGATGAGAATGTTGAGATGGATGTGTGGAGTAACAAGAATGGATAAAGTAAGGAATGAGTATATTAGAGGTCACGAGCTAGCTCGTGACAAAAATCAGTAGAAGGTCACGTGGATCAAGTGGGTTGAGGAGCCCTTCTGCAGGATATGTCCCACATCCTTTCTTGCCCATCCTGCACCTTTCAGGATTTGAACGAAGCCCACGAAAGAGCTGTGAAGGTGGCTAGTTTCTGGTCGGGTATTATTGGAGCCAATTGACACGCAAAGAAGAAGTTAGAACATTTTTGTGTTGTCTTGAGTCACACCAGTGTTTTTTGTTATCAGCATGTCTAAAAAATAGGTAACTCGAGAAAAAATAATGTTTTATCTTCAAGTGACTGAGATATTAAACGTTAAAGTACGGTGTCCGCGACAAAATCCGCTTAACGTGTGCCGTCACGCTGCGAGCTGTAAGTCGAATAATAATAAGTGCAAACCACTTTACAAATCAAATTTTATGAACGTTAACACTCGTAGAGTTAAAATAATAAGTGCAAACCACTTTAAAAACCAAATTTTGTGAAAGTAAACACTTCACATCACCCGCAATCGAACATGACACTCGCACCGTGACGTCATCGCAATAGCGTGCGAAAGAACGCAAATTTAAAAAAAATGGTGAAACTTTACAACATTGTAACTTTGGAAATCCTGGCCCGATTTCGATGAAACAAAGATTATTATTACTTGTACGAGTACGTGCATTAAATACAGTAACTTTTATAATAACAATATGAGTCACAACAATGTGTGACTCATCTCTACTTTGTGATTTTGTACTAATGATGTTTCTTTTCATTGTTTTAGGTAAGTGTGAAAACTTCATAGATGTTGGCTTCGTAACTCGTAAGTTAAATCCTCAAACTAACAATTCTATTGAAAGTTATTTTCGAAACAAAACTTTAACTTGTAACAAATTAAACACATTTTTCACTGTAACTTCGCCAACTAGAAGCTACCTTTTGCAAAGAAAAAAAAGAAAAAATCTTGATACTGAGAAGTTGCGTTTTGTGCGGTATCGTCTGAAACAGCTTGAAAGTTCTAGTTCAAGTTCTGTAAATTTTTGCTTCTATGTCTTTCTTTATTGTTTTTGATAGAAAAGGATAAAAGTAGGTATTAAGTCGTCTCCTTCGTCTTTCGTTTTCTCTTAAATGTGCACAACAGGTGTAGGGACACTTTGGACACTCCAGATATTAGGTTAAGGCCAGATCATACTGGCGATTTGCAAGCCAGTCGAGCTCGCCGTGAATTCGCAGTGAGCGCGCAGCGTACACGCCGCGAGGTCTCCACGGGCGCGCAGCAAGTTTTCACCTTATGTTGAGGTCGATTTCCAGTTAAACCGGATGCAGCTGATTACCAGTATTTTACAAAACAAACAAATTTTACTGCCTGTCTGACCTTTACAGCCCACAGTTAGAACTGGATAATACGACGGCCTTTGGTAAGACTGGTTTTCAGACTGGGGTCACTGACTACCCGTAAAGACGTCCAGGACCTATGGCTTGGCGTGATTTCCAAAGTACTGAGGAAATTTGGTATATAAAGGATGGACACCCATCCACAGACAGACCTAGGCAAACGCTACTTGACCTTGAAGATCGACCTGTGCGGCTGTTATTACTTAGCCACGAGCTCTTCTTTATGCCTCCATTTTGCCAAATTGTATTTACTTACTTTTAATTGAGAATTCTTTGGTCTAGTAAGCGCGAATACTGATAATGAGGTCCTGGGTTCGATTTCCAGGTCGGTCAAAGTGTTATTGGGTTTTTCCATCACGAATTTCTTAGTAGCAGCCACGGAGTCTGGATTCGTGCCCGGTTGATGGCAATAAGCTCGCACCCTGTTACATGGGACTTAAACATAAATGGAAAAATGTGGGTTTATTATTTGCTAAGCCTCTGCCTAACCCTTCGAGGATTACAGGCGTGATGTTATGTTATGTAGTTGAAAAATCCGGCATTTTTATTTACCGTAAACTAACTACATAATAATGTCTGTGTTTCTCATGAAGGTATCGTCAACGGTAGGATAAAAGCTGCCCTAAGTGGAGCTCAGATTATCCGGTTCGAATTTACATGTGATTTCAATAAATACGAAGAATAATACGTTGAATTTCCTGATAATTTACCGTCTGTTTTTTATTGGATAGAAAGGTATTTAATCTTAGTGGAGCTGATGATCTGGACAGGCATCACGAAGGCTGGTTCGAAGTGGCACAGGAGAAAAGTCTCTCTCTGGGGTCGGTCCCGGTCATGTCTGAGGATCGTGGTCAACATCAGAGTTGCATCTGGAGCGGATGATCTGCCTCCACCGGTTTCTGTCCAGCGCGTCTCTTACAACCGTGTAGAATTTGGATGCCGAGTCTTTAATTTGGGCGGTTCATCTTGTTGGTGAACGACCGCGCGATCTTTTGGCTTCGGTGAGGAGAAGAGTACCTGGAAGGATATGAACCATATTACACAGTTACTGGCAGGTCAGATAGGCGGTCACTCCTTGTAAATTACTAGAATTCTGCTGCATTACAGGAAACCTTCCGGCCCCATCGGCCATCCGTTCTGCGAGCAATATGCCCTGCCCAAGTTCTGGAGTGGCGACCGCGAACTGGAAGACGTCGCGTTGGAAGGCCTCCCACTAGGTGGACCGATGACCTGGTAAAGGTTGCGGGGATCCGCTGGATGCTAGACCCACGGGATCGGTCAATGTGGCGACACTTGGGGGAGGCCTATGTCCAGCAGTGGACGTCTTTCGGCTGAAATGATGATGATGATGATGACAGGAAACCTAGCTCTAAAACTCATTATTTGAGGACAGACTTCGGTTTAAAGAAATTTATTTCACAAAGAACAAATTTCAGTTCACTTAAAGAGAAACTTAACTAAATTAACAATAGGTTGTAGTATACATTACGACGTTCAACCCTTCCAAGAAACTGAACACCATAGTCCCATTTATAAAATAGCAAGTACATTTATGTAGTTAAGTATAAATAAAATACAAAACAGTTCACGCTAAACTTATGTGCTTAATACATGGTGTAAAGGACAGCCCTCCACAAACTGACAGGGTGCATTCAGCTCCTTATTTTGAATCATATTCCACCGGAATTTTTCCCTGGAATTTTTATTTTATTTTTCAGTTACTATTCCTTTATTTCAATGTAAAATTACATTCCCTGTAGGCAGCACTCCGTTTATGTAAATAATACGGCTAAAATCAAAAATCCAACAATGGATGTTAAAATAATCTAACGAACGACGCGTGAAATCAGCTGTTCACATCCTGCCTAGCTACAGAGTTCATCGAACTTGTCGTCGCGCTTGCCGTTCGCTACATGCGTTTTGCCACGGTAACGATACATTGCGTATGGGGAAATAAAACAAACCAAAATTTATTGGATTCCCATAACATTCCTGAAATAATTTCTTGTACCGGTCATCTTAATATGATAATTATACTGAATTCACCCCATCAGTTTGTGGAGGGCTGTCCCTAACACTTTGTATATCATTCCTTAGGTCTTTTTTAAATGTTGGTATGCTAATTTATTGTGACTTGAAAGATACCTCTGTGAACCTAGTTGACATTCCAAAGCCAACAAACTATACGAAATATATTCTGAACACATTTATAATGAAATGAAAATATAATATTAATTTAATACTTAACAAAAACAAACTCATACACGTCCATTGTCCAACTTTAGAAGTTCTGACCTTTTTGACTTCGGACCTTTTTCAAAAGCTTCTCATGTGAAAGGACGCTGTAACTGGCAAGTCCTTGATATAAATGAAAAATTATTTGTGTAGGTGACTATCAGAAGAGGGCTTTTAATAAGTCAGGTTGAGTGAAAACCTAAATAGTACTGGACATTTGGACAATGACAGCGTGATTTCATGTTTGAAATGAGAGATTTTTACGGTTGAGAGGAGTTGGTCTAAAAATTATTATAACTAGAAAACGGGATATTTACCATGTTTTCTAGTTATAATAATGTTAGTGAATATGATAGTTTAAAATCTTATATGTTGTTGTTTCTCATTTGTTGTCGAGAACAGTCGATATACAGTTGAATTATTAAAGTGGGCGTGGATGGCCAAATCCGAAACCATGAGGAATAGGAAAAAACACTCAAAGGAGTTTTAAGCCCGATTTTGATGAAAACTAAAACTGCATTATTGGATTTTTGGAAAATCAATATTCCTAGCCCGGAATCGAGCCCGTTGATTTTGAAAAAAACACACGCTGTATTATTACACCATTCGATAGTGTAGCTAATAGGGATCAAATTCTGGGAAGTAATGACATGTGGCAAATTAAAGAAAAGGTAAAATTTTAGGTTTTTTCAATAATTTAAAATAATATGTTTTTTTTTTTATAATTTATACTGGACCATACCTGGGAACCTTTTAGTTACGGAGATATTGGGGGTCAAGTTGTAAGTTCTGGAGTGGCGACCGCGAACTAGAAGACGTTGCGTTGGAAGGCCTCCCACTAGGTGGACCGATGACCTGGTAAAGGTTGTAGGGATCCGCTGGATGCGAGACGCACGGGACCGGTCAATGTGGCGACACTTGGGGGAGGCCTATGTCCAGCAGTGGACGTCTTTCGACTGAAATGATGATGATAATGATGATGATGGGGGTCAAAATTCCAAGTTATTTTTTTAATACTGGCTTTTCATTTTATTACTTTACTTTAAATATCTCCAAGACGCCCGTACTCTTCATTATATTTATCAGCACAATGATTTAAGTGCCTTACATTAAGTCCTGCCGTAAAACATGACTTTTCACCCCAATAAAAAGTCGTTTCCCAGCAATATTTTTTGCGAATAGTTACTTAGTTTCATGTACAAAATGCTTGATTGACAGCTTCGTCTCTACGAAGCTGTCAATCAAGCATTTTGTACAGTTCAACAGTTCGTTTACACTTTGTAGACTACCGAAACGGTTTGGACTCACTTAACTTAAAGATATCATTCAAATTAATGGTCTACTAGACCATAGTGGCCATTATCCTTAATCACTGATGCTTGAGTCGATAATCCTCCATCTATTCCATGCCAACGAAGAGGTTCCCTAATGTTACCTCCAGTGACAAACGCTGTAAGATCAATCGATATCGTTAGTGTAATCACAAGAGTGTTTGTCCGTCTATTTGTCCTTGTACCACTACACGGTCATTTGTAAACGAAGTATTTACCTATGTCTTGCCGATATTGCCTTTCTAGGTACATACATCCAAACTCACGGTTTTGTCCCATAGATTGAAAGAAATAAAGAAAAGAAATAAAACATATTTATTTGGCCCATGCCACAAGTGCACACCAGCACAATTTTTTTTTTTAAATATAACGTCTATCTTTTCATACACGAAATATTTTAAGAATAACTTCTATAAGTCGTAAAGACGCCTTAGCAACGAAAAAAAAATTCTGAGTGTTTTTTTTTTACAAAATTATTATAATTCTAAAATTGTTTGAGACTTTTTGCATAAAATCTTTACTCCCTTATTCTAACAATGACAGTAGGTAAATACAACGTAGTAAACTACCGTAATGGATGCTTAAAAATAAGGAGCCAGTATTTATTTTGTGGGTCAAGTAATTATAAATTATTTATTTTTTATAAAAAATATACTCAGATAAAAAAAAAATCCCTTGAAATGGCTTTGTTATAGCCGTTAGATCATTCCCTGAAAATATTTCGTGTACGAATAGTTAGACCCTATATAAACAATAAAAATGTTAAAACAAAACAACAAAAAAAAAGGAGATAATATTGTGTGTCTCACGGCTGCGCCAAATAGGCCCAGTTCAGCAAACTGCCGAGCAGATAGTGCCCGACGCTGGTTTTCAACTGGAGTTTAGATGGTGATGTGACGTCACCTGCTGCGATCCTAGCATACTCCTTTTGCCTCGTCCACGTTCATACATCTGGTCATAGACACACGCCGGTTGCGAGTACTACGCACCTGACCTTTCTGAAGAACGTCACCATCAGGTCAGTGTATGTCCTTTTGAGAGCAGCGGTGGCCCAGTGGTGGAGACCCCGACTTACGAGCAGTAAGTCGTGGGTTCGAACCCAGCCAGGCGCATTACTTTGTGTAAGTTATTTCATCACCGCTGCTCTCAAAACGGTGAAGGAAAACATCGTGAGGAAACCAGCAAAAATTCGAAGACATGTGACATCTACCAACTCGCATTGGGCCCGCGTGTTGGATTATAGCCCATTCCCTCTCTTAGAGAGGAGGCCTGCGTCCCAGCAATGGGAACATTAATAGGCTGATTATGCTATGCTATGTCTTTCTAGGGCGTCCCCTCCATGGCTAAATAATAGCAGTCGCCCGGATCGATCTTCAAGGACTTCTCCAAGCACTTCTTAGCAAAGCTCGGTCCATGAATAGGTGACTATTCATTACATATCCATCCTCCTCCGTGCCTCGGAAAAGTTGGAAAGCACGTTAATCAATTAGTTTTCACTGTCATTTGTAGATCTTACGATTTATCGGAACCCCGGATGTCTGACAACAACTAGTGTCGTATTACCAAGTTATTTTATTTCATTTAACAAATCTATACTTACACATAGACAAAATTGAAGTATCTGTTTGTAATTTCAAATAAATGAATATGAAAGTAAATACGGTACCTATAACAACTTTTTTTTTAAATTTTGTCCGTCTGCTTGTTCCGGGTAATCTCCGAAACGGCTGGAACGATTTCGACGGAACGTTTACTGGCAGAATAGATAGCTGATGTTATAAGGAGTAAGTTAAGCTACTTTGATTGTAGAAAAAAAATTGGGTTCCGTGCAAATAAAAAAAATATTGGAATTGTTAACAAAACCCGATTGAAATATTCAAGTAATATTATTATAATAATTTCACGCCGAAGAAGGTCGCGGGTAAAAGCTATTCTTCACTAAATGTCTCTTAAATTATTAAGTACAAGTTCGATAGCTTTATTATCCGCAAAAATGACGAAGTTTTATACAAGTTTTCATCCACCTTTTCTCAATTAAAAAACGACTACGAACTACGCACATCTATCTTACTTTTAGGGAATCCAACCTCCGTGTTAACTTATAAAGACTTTACCACAACTTTACGTACTTTTACTTTGCTAAGCCGGTAAAGTACGACAGTTTTATTAAACAGCTTGTCTAATAGGCAGAGACGGGTAAAGTTACTAGTTTGTTCACGTTAGTAAATGCAGTGAGTGGCTATTTGTGTAAACTTACTTACTTAGTGAACGTCGAGGGATAGTGTAACTTATGGTATGCTATGTTTATGTTATTAAGGATCTAACTTAAGTTGCTTATTATAAAGGAGGTTGTATTTCAGAGGTTTGTTCAAGTTATAATAGAAAAAGCTTTCAATGTTTTTATCATCAAATTGCTGCCCTTTTCTCATTTCCATAGCACTTGCTTCTAGCACTGGCATGAGCACTTGCTTCCAGCACTGGCGCGAGCACTGGTGCGAATACTGGCACGGGCACTGGCGCATCTAGTCTTTCCCCCTGGACCGCCTCCGGATAACCGGAGGTCTCACCTGGCGGACCGCTGAGGTGGCATGAAGCAAGCGGCGTTATAGTACTGTGCTGGGGCGCTCCTACCCAACACGAACGACACATAAGCTAGCTGCGTGCGCGCGATTTCCTTTTACCTGGCTTACATGGCCGTGCAATAACGGTGCCCGTAGCTACGGGCACACTGTTAAACCGCAGGCCCAAAGACGGTGTCCATAACCCGCCAGCTGCGTTCCCTTGCGGCAATATCCACGACGGAGCAGTCTTTCTGATTTAAGGCGATACGACGAAGCGAATCCAAGTGAACTACAGGTGTGCTGCAGCTGCAAATACCTATCGTGTTTTGTGTTTAATATTTAGTGTTTAACCGTTGATGGTTTAATTTTTCCCATACCCAGCTAGTAACAATAGCATGGAAAATTCATAATGACGGGAAACTGTAATATATATTGAAGTTTCGGAAACAATTAATCACTTCGCCCTATTTGAACATAGAATTGTGTCTTAAGGTATAATTCACTGTGGGGACGGGCTGCAGATATTGATTCTATATTTTATTCAGTAGAAAAGAGACATAACATGTATAATCCACTTAGGCGTAAGGAATATCTTGCCGATTCTTCACCTTATAGATTTTCGCTGTGGAATGGGCAACTACAGTACATTCAAAAGTTATTCTGCCTCGTGACTGGAACTGTAACTTCATCTTGTTTCTGACATTCAAAGTTTCTGTCATAGTCTAATTGAAATAAATGCTTTTGTGAGTTGAGTTTTTGACTTGTCATTACTCATAATGCCCGGGAATTATGTTTAGTGCCTTCAAGACTTGGCCCATAAATTATACATATTATAATGTAAGTTGCATTCACAACTTATATTTTTAGCAGACTGCAATGTTCTGCAACAAATCGGTCTCTATTAATATATCGTTGTAAATAACCCTCCTTTTGGGCTTCGCCGTAGTCGGGTAAAAATAGCATAATAAAGTTACTGGTACTGCGAAATGAAAAGTCCAGAATTTTCTTCAAATGGCCAATTTTTTTCGGAAATCCTAGTTATGGATCTGGGAAGCCTAACACGGCTAGACCCGCACCAAATTAATCGTATAGCTATAAAAAGTTAAACAAAACAACTAGAACGTGAAAAATAATCAAAAGTTATCTTTGAAACAAAACTTGTAGGTAATTGAATTATTTATCAAAAGAAGTCGCAAACTCAATTAATATATTAAAACTTGGTAACAAGATGATGTCAAAGTTTCATGAAGTTGTATTAATGAAAATATTACGTAGGAAGGTAGGAAGAAGTATATTTGCTACAAGACTACCTAAACAAATTCGTGTCAAAAAATTTGTGGTCTAGGGCCAGGCCCATCTGGTTATAAGTGGTAACTGCCATCTATGAACATCTGCAGTCATCATCTGCCTAGCCTTTTCCCAACTCTGTTGGGGTCGGCTTCCAGTCTACTTGGATGCAGCTGAATACCAGTATTTTACATGGAGCGACTGCCTATTTGACTTCTACAACCCAGTTAGTACTGGGTCCGATACCCCTTGGTGAGACTAGTTGTTAGACTTTCGGGCTACTATCTATCTGCAACGACTGTCAAAGATCTACAAATGACAGTCGGGACCAACGGCTTAGCGTGCTTTTTCCAGAAGGGAACTCGGTATGTAATGGGTAGGCCCATCTACGGACCAGCCTAGGCCAACACGCCTTACCCTTAGGATAAATATACGCTCCATTGCAGATTTAAGCACTTTTTTACAGTACGTATGGTATTAGTATGACGACGTTCCCAAGTTTTACGCCATTGGCTTTTCCCAAGGGAAGCAAAGTTGTAACCCCCACTACTTGCGCCTTGCACGACAGCACGTGACCACTACGTGCCTCCGTCTTCCCTAGAGCAATGGACGTGACAGTTCACAACAGGTGGGCTATCTAATGGTTACGACAGTTACAATAAGGAAATTAAAGGAATAAAATACCAATGTGGATTTTTAGTGTTGTCTTGAGCAACACTGGCTAAAATTAAAGGAAAACGTCGGGAATAAAACCTGTTGTGCAATAAAGTTCACTTGGAACCTCACTCAAGTGAGCGCACACAACTCGAAAGCGAACTCATCTCATTTGCCTAGGCTTTTGCCAACTGTGTTGAGTTCGGCTTCAAGTCTTACCAGATGCAGCTGAATACTAGTATTTTACATGGACGGACTGCCTATCTGACCTCCACAACCCAGTTAGTTCTGGGCAATTAATACGATACCCTTTGGGAATACTGGTTGTCAGACTTTCCTGTTTCCATTGTCAACCTACAAAAGACAGCCGGGCCCAACGGCTTAACGTGCTTTCCGAGTCACGGAGGAAACTTGGTATGCAATGGATGGTCACCCATCTACGGACCGACCTTGCCAAGCGTTGCTTAACCTGGAAGATCGACCCGTCCGGCTGCTATTATTTAGCCTCGCCTCCTTTGCCATGTACGGAAACAATATTTACAGGCTGTAACATTAATTAAAGAAAAACAAACCAAAACAAACAGAGGGCAAGGAGTAAATAATATTAATGGAATAAACAAATAAAACAATTCGGTTTTCCTCAAACAACTCCGTGTTGTCACTTTTATTCGGAAAAGCTTTTCGACTTAACGAAATAAATAATTTTGTAGCTTTCGTTTCAATAGGAAATATTGAAACAATTTTACTGAAAGGAATGAATCCATTAATAGGCAGTCGCTCCATGTAAAATACTGGTATTCAGCTGCATCCGGTTAGACTGGAAGCCGACCCCAACATAGTTGGGAAAAGGCTAGGCAGGTGATGATGATGATGATGAATCCATTAATGGTTTTGTATTCATATTTCGGAAACAAGAAATGAATTAATACCGATGCTTTAATTGAAAATATCAACTGAACTGCGTCACTGGTCTTGTGATCCCAAGTGCTACTGAAAAGCATGAGGTCCTGATACTTACCACAGGTACACCTCTACGTAGCCCATCAACCATGTTTTCAGACAACGTAGGACCAAGTACTGAACCTTAACCACGGTTACTTAATGTTGCTAAGAGTTCCCGAAATTCTAAATGTACCATGTCAAAAATAAGATTTAGCATACATATTTAATAAGTGTTTCACTGGATACAGGCAATGATAGCTTGGTGGTGTGGCCGTCGGACTGCCAAATTCGCAACTCTGATTTTTCGGATTCATGTACGTATTGCATAATTATTATCACTTGCTTCGGTGAAGGAAGACATCGTGGTGGAACCAGCATGCCTGAGAGATATTTCTCGACGGCATATAAAGCCAATTCTAGTGCCCCATGGGCGACATAAAAACTTTGACACCAGGTTTGGCACTAACCACACGAAAAAAAATAAGAAGGCACACCTCACTTTATTTTTTTACGAATCCTGATCAAACACTACTTATATGTATGTATAAATGCGTTTCATTACGGATTTTTATATAAATATAAACCAGAACGGCTAAAGTTGAGGTGATGCATGTGTACTGCTTGAAGCTGAGCGTTAACCTTTAAGAATTGACTTCTATTTTTGATTAAAGCCTTTTAAAGAAAAAAAAATACAGTAAACAGGTTTTCTGCAATAAGTTGAGGTTAAATCTGTCTATTAGCAATAATATCGCCAATCGCGCTGTAAACATTTTTGCAAGCAAAAAAAACGCATTCTTCTTTGATATAAATCTCTCTAGCTTGCAATAAAGAGAATTCAATATTCCATTCTAGTTTTCCCTCAGACGATATCAATACCATCTTAAATCTTCCGCTAGCAAGTCTTAAATCTATAGCAACTTCGAAAGCATGAAACTGGATGTTTGACCACGAAGTAGGTAAGTACAGAAGGACGGTTTTGTACAACCAGTGAAAACGTACATACACATAGACGCTTCACGTACAACGAGTGGGATAGAGCTTTACATATAGTACTTAAGAGCTGCTATGTAAATAAATTGGGTTAAGGACAGACAAATGAAGACAAAGTACACTCAAATAGACTGTTCATCTTACAGTAGACAACTACTGCATCTATTAATTTGCATGGAGTAGCTTGACTTGGGTAACTAATCAAATCGCGAGTAAAAAACAAATTGTTGTAGTAACTCGGATGCGAGCTAATGGTCTACTCGAACTCGTTGTAGTAGCTACATTACAGCAACTGACTAGGACACTTTGTCGGGTATTTCATCAGGAAAACGCCCCATATTAAATATAACTTATACGTAACTGTGTAATGCGAAATACTTTTGCCTACCGTTTCAATAATTGTAGGTGTTATGATAGTGATACTATGTACGCGACTATTTGTGCAAGCCCCAGTTTCCATTCGCTGCGTGAAACTAGCCTTCTGTCCCATTATCTACTCCATGGCCTAGCGAACACGTAGTACAGTCACACACAAAGTCAAAGTAGGTCAACTGTGGTACGCTCATTATGCGAGGCGATGCCGCTGTTTTTAATTTTCTAGTCTAAGATATTTTTATGCTTGCTTCGATATTTTACTTGGATGCACTTTAAGTTTGTAAATGAATATAGGGTGTATTGCTACTGTGAGTTAAGTAGTTTGCGTTGCAATTAAATATTTGATGATTAACGGAACCGAAAACATTGTAATTGTAGACATCATTATTATCTTCCTGTCCTTGTCCAATGTCCAAGCTATTCTGACATCTGACGGACCTCATCCTCTGTCCTGGGGACAAGATTGAGGTCAAGACTAGACCGATTTAATACAAAATAAACATGTTATTTGGGGTCGGCGCAACACCCTGCCGGGGCTGCGGAACTGTTCGAAAGAGATACCGCGGCCCTGGAACACAAAAGACAAAGAAGGAACATGGATGGGTTTTAGTCAGTACAAGTCTGACACTCCCTTCTGCTCCGCCCAGAGTGGGAGGGGTCATTTGAAGATTTCACATCCGAAAAAAAAGAGTCGTGGCAACACATTTTTTTCTTCCATTCTCCCCTGTCAATCGTCACGCTATCATTTACTCCTTTTTCCTCCATGTCATTCCTCACACAATCCATCCATCTTTTCTTTGGTCTTCATCTCCCTTTTATACATCCTTTTATTCCTCCTTCGCTGTTCTTTCTGATTAATTTTATTTTGTTTCCAAGCCTCAAATATCGTTGCTTCGGGTTTCATCAAGCTTTTTATTTAATTGTTTATTTTTATGATACTTCGGCGCTTTACAAGTGGTAGAAATTTTTGATTCTGGGTAACAGGAGCTGCACTGGCTGGAAATAGTGTGGCCTGTAGGCGATACAAATATTTGTTCCGTGCGGGTATTGAACCCACGATTCACAGCGCACCAGCCAATCGCTCAGCGATTGTACCAACTGTGCCGTATCGCCACAACCATCTGCCTAGCCTTTTTCTAACTATGTTAGGTTCGGCTTCCAGTCTAACCGGATGCAGATGAATACCAGTATTTTACAAGGAGCGACTGCCTATCTGAACTCCACAATCCAGTTAGTACTAGGTAATACGATACCCCTTGGTAAGACTGGTTGCCAGACTTTTTGGGCCACTAACTACCTGTCACGACTGTCAAAGGTCTACAAATGACAGCCGGGACCAACGGCTTAATGTGCTTTCCGAGGCACGGAGGAAACTTGGTATGTAAAGGGTGGTCACCCATCCACAGACCAACCTGGGCAAGCACGGCTTAAACTAAAGATCGATCCGAGCGGCTGTTATTATTTAGCCACGAGTGCCGTAACGCCACAAACCAAACTAAAATAGTTTCTTTCACAAATAAATCTTTGTTAAACGAGTTATCAAACCAGTTAGTATGCAGCTCTGAATAATTATGTTAAACTTGTCCTGACGTAGACATGTTTGAACTTCGCATAGACTTAATTATGGAATGTCTGGGTCGGACTAGTTTACGGAAGTTAAACCTTTTAGTTATAGGGAATTTAAAGCTTAGGGAACAGTCTTAATTTAATAAGTGGCTTTATGGTTTTGTCGCTAACATTGTTGTCAAGATTTCTTGTGACCCTGTTTTGGTGTGGCCTTTAAAATTGTTGCATTTATCTGTGAGATTTTGGTTTGTTCAATTTATATTTAAGGGCTAATGACGTTGGCGGGTTGTGAGAGGGAAAGAACCTCACGTTCCAGCCGCCGCGGGAGACGCCCTGGGCGTCGGGGGTCACGTGGTGGCTCCCGGCCACCGTAGGCGTGGGGCTGTGGACGGCGAGTTATGGGCTAGCTCGCCGTCCAGCCGTCTTATGACGACAGGCCGTGTCGACGGCGCGTTCGTGTTCCACGTGCACCTCAAAGCGATGTCAACAAACTAACTAAGTAGGGGTCCGCATGGGCCGATGCCTGCCAGGGCTGCGGGACTGTTCGAAAGAGATACCGTAGCCCTGGAACACAAAGAGCAAAGAAGGAACATGGATGGGTTTTAGTCAGTACAAGACTGACACTCCCTTTCGCTCCGCCCAGAGTGTCGCCCAGAGTGTGAGTCATTTGATGATTTCAAATGAAATATCCCGTAATCTGAATTTGTCTCCGGTTGATGATCCGTCCCTTATTACATAGAACTTAATCAACGTGGAGCGAAATGTGGATGACACAGAGATATGTATGCAGCCTTACCCTTCGGAGATAACATCATTTGATTTCCAATCCGAAAAAAAAAAAGGCTATTGACGTCATCACTGGAAAAGATTCCTTGCTCGTTCAACGGTTTAATACGTGAGTGACACTCTAATGACGGTTTATTTTTTAATGGCATCGACATGAAACTAAGGGCTCGTCAAGACACGCCGGAACCGCGCGATTGCCATATCCATATCTGAACGCAGGCTTAAGCGTACTTCACGATTTTCCTTCTTGAGTTAACGTAATTGAAGGTCAAATAAAAGTTAACCACATTTCTTCAAAAATATAAATGAATATGGAGTATTATTTCTTTTTAACGAGAAATAAATGATTAGAGACCTGATTCCTCGAAATGGTTTTGCAATTAGCACAATTTTTGGAATCTATACAATCCCCATTAATTTTGGAGTTTTCCATCATATACATGAAATTTGAAGAGAGGCTGCTAAAGCGATGTGTATCACTATAATATTGTATTGGTTATCAAATAACCATTAGTTTTGAAATAAACTATTTTTTTAACATACCTATAGAGCGAGACATTGTAAAGAAGCCATGGCTGTAATTCCTGTCCACAGTCCTAGTGAAAACAAAGAGCCTAATACAATATGAATGTCCATTTAATTAAGAGGAGGCAACCTTTCAAAGAATAACAAAACATTTTACTTTTAAAGGCACACAAAAAACATGAGGTCCTAATTAAGTACCCAGGGAATGAACGAACCCAGTCAGTTATTATGCTTCTCAAGTACTGAGTAATGTAACACTGACATTCTGAATTCCATTTGAAATAATTTAAGGTTGAAATGAGATGTATTTACATGGCTTCAAAGGGATGTTGAACAGTGGTGGTACAATGGTATCACATCACCTTGAATGTATGCTAGCCTGGTACTTTTTGATGAGTTATTAATTTATTATTAAAAATATGATGAGCGAAATTACTTAATTCTTCTTCGTGAAATTTTATTGTGAAAAATACAATTTTCCCCGTTTTTGCAACATTTTTCGTTGATGATCCGTTTCTTTTGGTCGTAGCGTGATGTTATACCTACAGCCTCCTTCGATAAATGGGCTATCTAACGCTAAAATAAATTTTCAATTCGAACCAGTAGTTCCTGAGATTAGTGCGTTTTAACAAACAAACTCTTCAGCTTTATAATATTAGTATAAATTAATAAAAAGCACAGCCGTGAATGTGACTGTGCTCTGTGACATCCATGTCGAGTTGAAAAACAAAAGACAATACATCAAAACCAAGAAAGTCGACATAATGGAAATCGACATAACACTAATGATTCATGGTATCATCTTACGACTTATGAGTTAGAACAGAATATATACTTTAATGTACACTAAAATTAAAACTCAACTGTTTTTGGATATTGCTAATTCGATGGTTACAAGTGCATTATGGCAGTCTTATCGCTGATAGCGATATCTTATTTATTTATTTATTTATTTAACACTTCAAGCACAGAAGTACAGAGGCGGATTTAATGCCATAGGCATTTTCTACCAGTCAACCTTTGGGTGATGCAGAGACAAGCAGTGGTAGGTGTATATCTGAAAATAATTTCTATCTTCGAGGCAACCTTTGAATATATTGTACGAACTGAAAATACAGGGTGTAAGGGACAGCCCTCCACAAACTGACAGGGTGCATTCAGCTCCTTATTTGAAATCATATTCTACCGGAATTTTTCTCCGGAAATTTTCATTTTTTTTTTTTAAATCAGTTACTATTCCTTTATTTCAATGTAAAATTACATTTCCTGTACGCATCAGTCCATTTATGTAAATAATACGTCTAAAAACAAATATCCAACAACGGATGTTGAAATATCCTAACGAACGACGGGTGAAATCAGCTGTTCACTTCCTGCCTAGCTACAGAGTTCATCGAACTCGTCGTCGTGCTTACCGTTCGCTACGTGCGTTTAGCCACGGTAAAGATACATTGCTTAGAAGGAAATCAAACAAATCAAATTTATTGGATTCCCATAACATTCCTGAAATAATTTCTTGTACCGGTCATCTTAGTATGATATACTGAATTCACCCCATCAGTTTGTGGAGGGCTGTCCCTTACACCCTGTATAAATGGGTGGTCAGTCGTGTACTGCTAAAACTACATAACATTTAAAATAATACAAAGTTATTTAAGTGTACTAATTATGATATAAATTAATTCTGCCATTTTTCTTTGACAGTCGTTACAGGTAGTCAGTGGCCCAAAAAGTCGGACAACCAGTCTTACCAAGGGTTATCGTATTACCCAGTATTAACTAGGTTGTGGAAACCAGATAGGCAGTCGCTCCATGTAAAATACTGGTATTCAGCTGCATCCGGTTAGACTGGAAGCCGCGTAGCATAGTTGGGAAAAGGCAGGTAGATGATTATGACTTTCAAAACAGGCTCATTTCATCCATCGCGATTTATTACAATCGGCATTTTCTCAGTTCTTTAGCATCCACATCAGTCTTGTCTAGGTAGCTCCATCATCGAACTTGGCTATAGGTATACCTCTCCCTAACCCTTCGGGAATTACATGCGTGATGTCATGTTCTAGTAAATAAAATTTTCCAGCTAAAAGCTTACTTCCTCAATAAAAAAAAACCTCTCACCCGTAACTACATAAAATAAGAAACACTAATAAAAGACGGCCATAAAAACTCGGGTATTAAATACACGTGGTCTTGAACTAGACTTTAATTCGGTTACGCTTCGGATCCGGGGCCGGTTGGGCGCCATCTTGTTTCCGGTCCGGACCGGTCAGCCTCTCATATCCGTTGAGACAGGATGTAATGTAATAATGAAGAGGAGATTTTATATTTCTCGTTTTTTTTTTGTGAAAAATGTGTGTGTAAAATGTTTATAGGTCTGTTTTGATTTGGTGTTGTCAATGTTTTGGTACTAATAGAAAGACTTTAATATCATTATTATACAACATTAGTTTTAGTATATGCGAAACCTGAAACACGTGTCTAGTATTTTTATGTAAAGAATATATGTACAAAATTTCAAAACTGTATCGTGAAAAATCACAAAGTTATAAGCTTGTTCTGTTACCTGGTTATCTGCATAAAAACGTGGTTACCACGCGGCGCCGCCACGCAGCACCTCAGCGTCGTCTTGAGCTCATTGATAATAATAATGTGGCAGTAGGTACCTAAATGATTGCGATAGGTACTTAGTATCGCTCCGTGTCCAATTTGTAACCTTTTTTAAATATTTTTGGAACACTAATAACATAGTTTAAAAATTAATGGAATCGATTCAGTTACTTACTCTGAAAAAACTATATTCAAGTTTCGCAGATACTAAAAATAATGTTGTATTTAATCCGCACTTTTTTATTGCTATGGGAAGTCCTCCCATTTTTTTTTTCGGATGGGAAATAGCAAATGACCCCCACCCCCCCACACACTCTGGGCGAAGCGGAAGGGAGTGTCAGACTTGTACTGACTAAAACCCATCCATGTTCCTTCTTTGCCCTTTGTGTTCCAGGGCCACTCTTTCGAACAGTCCCGCAGCCCTAAGCTTTGCATTCCTTGTTTTGTCCCATCAGGTCGCGTTTTATGCTATATCTAGCCAATTCGAAAAAATATAATAATATGCCTCTTTACATTTGTGGTGTGCTTTTTTGACCTCATCCAGATACAAACGTCGACATATCGAGCTATACATTCCATTCCAAATGGACTCGCGTTGTATAGATTTCTGCTACAACGACGGATCCGCTTACACTGGTTTTGCACAGCTTGGTTGGACGCCGTGCGTACTACGATAAGGTGTATAATCCATTTCCATCCTCTACCATTTTAAATCGTGCATTGTTTTTTTATCCGCATGTCCTTAACATCAACCGTACAAAAACGGAACTCTTGCCAAAAATTTTTTTACGAGCACACCTCATTTCCTCACAGAAAAGATAACGCAAAAGGATTATGCTGATGTGACAGATGCGACCAGTGGAGCGACGATCTTCGCAGGATGGCTGGTAGCAACTGGATGAGAGTTGCCGAGAATCGTTTTGAGTGGCGTCGAACAAAGAGGTCTATGTCCAGCAGTAGACTGTTGTCAGTAGGCTGATGATGATGAAGATCTAGTGAAAGCCATTAATTCTCGCTTAAACCAATATAATTATGCCTAATGAAACTAAGTTCTCGTATGTTATCATCATCATCTGTCTAGCATTTTCCCAACTATGTGTACTGTATACCATTTTTTTACATGGAGCGACTGCCTAAGGAGGAGCTCGTGGCTAAGTTATAACAGCCGCTCGGATCGATATTTAGGTTAAGCCGCGCTTGCCTAGGTTGGTCTGTGGATGGGTGACCACCCATTACATACCGAGTTTCCTCCGTGCCTCGGAAAGCACGTTAAGCCGTTGGTCCTGGGTGTCATTTGTAGATCTTTGACAGTCGTTATAGGTAGTCAGTGGCCCAAAAAGTCTGACAACCTGTCTTACCAAGGGGTATCGTATTACCCAGTACTAACTGGGTTGTGGAGGTCAGATAGGCAGTCGTTCCATGTAAAATACTGGTATTCAGCTGCATCCGGTTAGACTGGAAGCCGACCCCAACATAGTTGGGAAAAGGCTAGGCAGATGATGATGATGGAGCGACTGCCTATCAGACCTCAACCCAGTTATTGGGTTATACGATACTTCTATCAGACTTTCGGGCAAGATACTACCCGGAATGACTGTCTTAAATAAATGAATGACATCTGGGTTCAACTACTTAGCCCTGACCTATTTCAATTTTTCATTCGTTATTTTTATCAGCATGTCCTTAACATCAAAAAATGGAACCTCTGTCCTTATCTTCTTTACGAACACACCTCAGTTCCTCACAGAAAAGATAACTCAAAAGGATTATGTTGATGCGATCCTGTGAGTCTCGCTTACCTAAATCGTATCTGCCTTGATCACCATCTGCCTAGACTCCTCCCAACTACGTGGTGGCCAGCTTCCAGTCTAACTGGATACAGCTGGACACCAGTATTTTACACGGAGCGACAACCCATCTGACCTACACAGCCAAGTTACTGGCTGCTGATAAATACGATACCACTTGGTAAGACTATCAGGCCACTGACTAATGTAACGACTGTCAAAGATCTACAAATCACAGCCGAGACCAACGGCTTAACGTGCTTTCCGAGGCACGGAGGAAGTTCGTTATGCGATGGGTGGTCACCAATACAAGCGCGGCTTAACGTATAGCTCAACCCTGGTTATCAGTCGTCCATGCACCACTAGTGTACAAGAAGTTCAAATAAATAAATATCAGACGTTTCCCTTCTTGTTATTTTTTACTTTTCTTTGGGGTCTTTCTTACGTAAAACGTCTGAAGTCAAAATGAGTTAGGGAAACAATCAAACTACGTCATTTGGATTTCGGCACTAATTTTTGTTCGAAACTTTAAAAACCGGCCAAGTGCGATTTGAAATCGCGCATGAAGGGTTCCGTACCATCGTAGTAGGGGAGCCCCCTTTAATTTTTAATTTATTTGTGCCATAGCGGTAACAGAAATACACATTCTGTGTAAATTTCAACTGTCTACTTATTACGGATCATGAGATACAGCCCGCTGACAGACAGACGGACAGCGGAGGCTTGGTAATAGGATCCCGTTGGTTACCCTTAGGGTACCAGAAAGGTGCAAAAATGGAACTTCTGTCCTTATCTATTTTACGAGCACACCTCAGTATGTAACAGAAAAGATAAGGCAAAAGGATTATGTTGATGTGATCCTGTGAAAGCTATCAATTCTCGCTTAGCTCGCTTGTGATCGCTTTTGGTTAGTAATAGCAGCTGATAAAGGATGCGGTTTCAATGTCGCTTGTCGTTTTCTTTTGGATTACAGATTATGTTTTTACATGGTGATTATGGCTTACTTCTCTTATTTAATTCTTTTCTTTTTTTATGAACATCACGCCTGTATTCCTCGAAAGGTAACGCAGAGTCATAAGTACCTAATAGTACACCCAGAGGAGCTCGTGGCTAAACAATAACAGCCGCTTGGATCAATCTTCAGGTTAAGCCGCGTTTGCCTAGGTTGGTCTGTGGATAGGTGATCACCCATTTCATACCGAGTTCCCTCCGTGCCTCGGAAAGCACGTTAAGCCGTTGGTCCGGGCGGTCAATTGTAGATCTTTGACAGTCGTTACAGGTAGTCAGTGCCCCTAAAGCCTGAACCAGTCTTACCAAGAGGTATCGTATCACCCAGTACTAACTGGATTGTGGAGGTCAGATAGGCAGTCGCTCCATGTAAAATACTGGTATTTAGTTGCATCAGGTTAGACTGGAAGCCAACCCCAAGATAGTTGGGAAAAGGCTAGGCAGATGATGACTTAGGTTACTATATGACTTTAACTTGTTCTTTGTAAAATGGGAATGGCTTTGATAAAAAAAAATAGTACACCCACATTTTGCCAGTTATGTTTAAGTGCCATGTAATATGGGGTGTACCTATTGCTGTCCACCGGGCACTAATCCAGACTCCGTAGCTGCTACTGAGAAGTTCCTAATGGAAAAACCCAATTACAATTTGCCCGACCCGTAAATCGAACCTGAGGTCCTACCTCATCCTCAGAGGGATTGCGATCAGAAGATCAATGAGGCAGCTTTCCTTTCGTTTTTTTTTTCGAATTCAGCATTGGAATACTTAATAGCTTAGACAGAAGGAATATTTGGCGCCATCTTATTTTTCAACACTGAACAAAATAATGCCGTGTAAAACAACTAATATAGAAAACTAGCTGACCCGGCAAACGTTGTTTTGCCATATAAATAGTATGAAAAATAGATGTTGGCCGATTCTCAGACCTACTCAATATGCTCACAAAATTTCATGAGAATCGGTCAAGCCGTTTCGGAGGAGTACGGGAACGAACATTGTGACACGAGAATTTTATATATAAGATAAATCATTTAATTTAATTTATCCTAACATAATGATAATCATAAATATTTTGTGTTTTATAAGATTCTATACATTTTAAAGAATTAAAATTAAAATGAAGAATCTATTTCTTCGCGTTATTGATAATTTCAACCAACAAGTGACTTTCAGTAGTGTTATACAGGGTGTAAACAGACCCTTCACATATGCGTAAACCAAGCATTCTGTACATCAAACTAAGTAACTTTACGCAAAAATTATTGCTGGGAATCGATTTTTTTTTTTGGGGTGAAATATCACGCTTTACGGTAGGAGTCGATGGAAAGCATTGTGCTGATGAATGTATTGAATAATACGAGGGTCGTGGAGGTGTGTAAAGTAAAAATCTTACATTAAAAAGATGTTTTAAAAAAAAAAACTTGTGAAAAAGTTGGAACTTTGACCCTCTATATCTCCGTAACTAGAAGATTCCCAGGTATGGTCTAGAAGAAAAAAATGATCGCAGTGACGAGGAGAACAAGTGCCTTTCGTTTATGTTAAGGGTCTATTTACACCCTTTATAAAGAACTATGAATACCTAATCACAGATCAAGAGTTTGAGTATGTATTATTGAACATAGTCCATTCAGACGCGACTAATAAACAAACGACAATCAAATTACCCGGACAATAAAATCTTCGCATAGCAATATCATAGCTTTTAATACCATCTTATCTTTATATCTCATATCAACATACTTAAGGAAAGGTGAAAGGGGTGTGTTATCATCGTTTCTTGTAAGTTATGAGGGAACTAGCTTGGTGAAATGTTGATAAGAGCCTTTTTTCGAGGGGTTGTCATGAATTCTGATGTAAGTTTTATAATGTTGGTTGAAGACGTGCCTTGAGGTTTTGCGTCAAAGAAAATACTACGTTACATCATGCCTGTAATCTCCGAAGGGTTAGGCAGAGGTATACCTAATAGTACGCTCACATTTCACCAGTTATGTTTAAGTCACATGTAATAGGGGGCGAGCCCATTACCATCAACCGGGCAGAAATCCAGACTCCGTGGTTGCTACTGAGAAATTCCTGATGGAAAAACCCAATAACACTTTGCCTGAGTCGGGAATCGAACCCAGGACCTCATTCTCAGCAGTCGTGGTTGTGACTACTAAACCAAAAGGATAGTCACTCATTGCCATCAACTAGTTGGAAATACTACCTCTGGACAGTCACTAATAAGGATTGCGAATGTAAAATCCAGAAAAAAAAATAAAAATCTGTCAGTGCTGCGGGATTGTTCGAAAGAGATACCGCGGCCTGCGAATAACCTGTGGGACATTATTAAGACTTTGTGAACGCTTTACATAAAGCAAGGCGGAGGACTCATTAAAGCTGTCGGTCTATAGTAATTTACATGATGGCGGTCAAGTAGTCAGATGGACTATCTGACCGCTACAACATAGCTGCCGGGTAAATATGAGATTATAATAACAAGAGGTAGTTCGTTGGTCACAAACACGGCTCTGGAAAATGGATACATAGATTCGATCCTGTTTAAGATTTTTTTTTTGAATTTTCCATTCGCAATCCTTATTAGTGACTGTCCAGAGGTAGTATTTCCACCTAGTTGATGGCAATTGGTCACTATCTCGTTGGTCTAGTAATCGCAAGCACGACTGCTGATAATAAAGTCCCGGGTTCGATTCTCAAGACTCATTCAAGCTGTCGGTCTATAGTTTTCAGCTGCATCGGGATAGACTGGAAGCCGACCCCAACATAGTTGGGAAAAACTATGCAGATGACAGTAATGAAAATAACTTGATGCTCCTTTGCTTTATTTTAGCTTTTATTACGACATTACTTTAAGACTTTATGTGCAGGCTAAGTTTCCTTTCAACTTGCTTTGTGTTTTAATAGGATACTATCTTCTAATAAGTTAAGTTACACTTAAGTTAGTTAAGCGAAAATAGTGCTTGCTTCAGAGAAGTTTTATGTTGCGCATGTAAGTAAACTAAGCTCATGGCTAAATAATAACAACCGCTCGGATCAATCTTCAAGTTAAGCCGCGCTTGCCTAGGCTGGTATGTGGATGGGTGCGTCGGAAAACACGTTAAGCCGTTGGTCCCGGCTGTCAATTGTAGATCTTTGACAGTCGTTACAGGTAGTCGCCCGAAAGTCTGACAACCAGTCTTAGCAAGGGGTATCGTATTACCCAGTACTAACTGGGTTGTGGAGGTCAGATAGGCAGTCGCTCCATGTAAAATACTGGTATTCAGCTGCATCCGGCTAGACTGGAAGCCGACCCCAATATAGTTGGGAAAAGGCTAGGCAGATGATGATATTATTTGTTTATTAAATTCTGACTGTACCATTTTCCAAAAGGAAGCGAGTAGGAATAGAGTTGTATGTAACCTTCGCCACTGGAAGCTACAGTACCACTGTCGCCCGAAAGTCTGACAACCAGTCTTAGCAAGGGGTATCGTATTACCCAGTACTAACTGGGTTGTGGAGGTCAGATAGGCAGTCACTCCATGTAAAATACTGGTATTCAGCTGCATCATTCATATATTTTAAAATTTAGTCTTACCAAGGGGTATCGTATTATCCAGTACTAACTGGTTTGTGGAGGTCAGATAGGCAGTCGCTCCATGTAAAATACTGGTATTCACATGTATCCGGTTAGACTGGAAGCCGACCCCAACAAAGTTGGGAAAAGGCTAGGCAGATGATGATGATCTAGTAAACTAAATTAATAGTAGATTCGGTTTCACTAAGAAGCATTGTGTTAAATAATTAATTAAGTTTTTTGCCACGCAATAATGCAATTTTTACTTAATTTCAAAAAACGAACGGAAAGTTGAAGAAGAAGTAAAGGTATATGCCGCTAAACAGCCTAATAAGAAAAACAGAAATTTCAAATATTTTTGAATTTAGAACACAAATAAATGTTAATTTGTTCATAAAAGTAAATATATGTGTTAAATAATCATGTCTATAAATGATTTTCTATTAATAAAAATAATTTCTCAAAGAATTTTTAAATAAGAAATATTTACGCCGTAAAGTCCCGCCATCTCTGACGAGATTTAAAAAAAAAACAGTCACCGTTGACTATAGTCATTGAACCCATTTGGACTTAGTATAAGTATAGTTATCTGTGGAAATTTTGATTTCCGGAAAAATATTAAAAATCCACGTGTGTGAAATACATTGCATGTTGAACCTAATCCGCTGGATGCGAGTCGCACGGGACCGGCGTGGCGACACTTGGGGTAGGCCTATGTCCAGCAGTGGACGTCTTTCGGCTGAAATGATGATGATGATGATGAACCTAATCGTAGTGCGATAAGAACCAGTTTTCGAGAAAGTGTATTGAAAAATAAATGTTCATGTAGTAATTACAAACTACGGGACGGTCATGATAAAAACATCATCCAAAATATATCAAAATAAATCTCTACAAAAATCCGCCTCCAAGACAACGACTTAAATGGGCCAAGAGTGAGAGGACCCTACACTACTCGATACACCCTTGAGTACCATTTAGTGGCCCTCGAGACCGTCTGGCTTTCTTTTGTGGAAATCCACTTTTCATGGTAACAGGGTAAATATTACATCCTTTTTGGGTGAAAAATGATGAGAATTTGATGATCTAACAATATTGCCCAAAAATTATAATTACACATTGTGCGGATGGATGCATTGAATAGTACAAGAGCCATGGTGGTATTTAAATTACAGATATTACATTTAAAAAAAGTTAGAACTTTGGTCTACAATATTTAAGTAACTAGAAGGTTTCCAGGTATTATCCAGAACAAAAAAAAATCTAAATGACGAGGATAATAAGTGCCTAAGTGAAGGGTCTCTTTACACCCATTATAATGAACGGCCACCCATTCACCAACCATGCTCGGCAACTCTTGCTTAACCTTGAAGATCGACCCGTGCAGCTTATACTGCTTTCAGGCTTCTGACAAAGTCAGAACCGTTTATACAGGGTGTAACAATACCCTCAACGAAGCCGTCAACCAAGAATTATGTACGTCAAACTAAGTAACTTTGCTCAAAAATTATTGTTGGGAAACGACTTTTTTTCGACGCACTCAAAACATTGTGATGATAGATGGATTTAACAGTACGGGGGTCGTGGAGGTGTCTAAAGTTAAATTCTTACGTTAAAAACATGTATTTAAAACACAAAACGGAAAAGTTGGAACTTTGACCCCCAGTAACCGTAACTAGAAGGTTCCCAGGTATGGTCTAAAACAAAAAAAATACCGCAATGACGGGGCAAACAAGTATCTTTCGGCTTCGTTAAGGGTCCTGTTACACCCTTTATAAGAGTGTGTGAATATTATCGTACACAGGAAGTTGTTTCTTACGTAAAGTAATAAGGTCAAAACAATGCATACGCCGTCACTGGAAAGGTCTCTTTGAAATGATCACAATGTCGGAAAGAATAAGTGAATAGTGTGTAAGTTTTATTTCTCGAAAATCATCAAATGACCCCCACCACTCTGGGGGGAGCGGAAGGGAGTGTCAGACTTGTACTGACTAAAACCCATCCATGTTCCTTCTTTGCCCTTTGTGTTCCAGGGCCACAGTATCTCTTTCGAACAGTCCCGCAGCCCTAGCAGGCATCGGCCCATGCGGACCCCTACTTATTTGCTGACATCTCTTTGAGGCGCACGTGGAACACGAACGCGCCGTCGACACGGCCTGTCGTCATAAGACGAATAAGTGTTTTGAAAATTGAAATGTCACCATCGCATACGAGAAGGTTTTACTAATACCTAAAAGAAAAAAACAATGATTTCCTTAGTACACTTCCCTTTACCAACCAATTTATTTCTTAACAATATTTTGTGATGCCAACGACATCTTAATTCAAAACGTGACTGTTCTGCTTGAAACGTCATTAACATAAAAAGTAAACATATTTCAGTCATTTCTTCATGAACATTCACAAATTGGATTGTCAAAAAAGACGCTGTGTTTTTTGAAGTGATGTTAAGTAGTTTTCTTTTTAAAGAAAAAAATATGATAGGTAATTACTGTTTCCCCAAGGGTATGCCGTAACAGGCGTTGCTCAGAGGGATCCGGACAGGTCTTTTAAGACGGAGAAACGGTGCCTCCTCCCATGTGGGGATGGTGAACACTGGAGTGGGTTTAGTGAGGTAGAAATCCCACACTCCCCAGTCTTATCCCCAAAGACCAGTCGTCTTTTGAAGGTTTCTACCCGTGAACAAAAAAAAAGGTAATAATTGTTTATTGCTGAAATTAATCATCATCATCATCTGCTTAGCCTTTTTCCAACTATGTTAGGGTCGGCGTCCAATCTAGCCGGATGAAGCTGAATACCAGTATTTTACATGAAACGGCTGCCTATCTGACCTCCCCAATCCAGTTAGTACTGGGTAATACGATATCCTTTGATAAGACTGGTTGTCAGACTTTCGGGCCATTGACTACCTGTAACGACTGTCAAAGATCTACAAATGACAGCCAGGACCAATTAATTAACGTGCTTTCCGAAGCATGGAGGAAACTCGGTATGTAATGGGTGGTCACCCATTCACGGACTAACCTCAGCAAGCGCGGTTTAACCTGATTGGAGACCCGAGCGGGTGTTATTATTTAGCCACGAGCTCTTCTTTAGCCACGAGTTCCTCGTCTTGTCTCGTCTATAGCTCGTAAATATTTGCTCGTTTGAATATTTTTGCATCTATTCAAAAGGATTTTGCGATGTTTCTTTGTGTTTGATTATTACGGAAAACTCCTGTCCAAGCTTGGCACACGTAAATAATTTAGGTACAATATTGGATTTCACGGGACACGACGAAAAGTTAATTATTTTTCGATACACTTTCTCGAAAACTGTCTTTTATTGCACTATGGTTAAGGTTCAACATGAAATGTATTTCACACTCGTGGATTTTGGTCAGATAGTCGCTTCATGTAAAATACTAGTAAGACTGGAAGTTGAACCCAACATAGTTGGGAAAAGGCTAGGTAGAAGACTGAACAAGACGAGAAAAATCATGATAAAATCCTTGTTACTGCTTAGTAACAAGTCGCTTGTCAGGTAGCATTCATGTGTCTAAATCTAAAATATTCAGGGTCAAGATTTTTATATGAAAATATTCCCAATGTCCGCTCAAAAAGTCTTTTAGATCTTTTTGTATGGATCACGTGTCATATCTCTTGATTTTTTGGTTCTAGGACATGCCAGTTTCCTCACGATGTTTTCCTTCACCGTTTTTGAGATCAGTACTGATGAAATTAATCACACAAATTGGTATTCCAGCTTGCTACATCAACATAACGTCACGCCTGTGATCCCCAAAGGGTTATTTCAGTTATGTTGAAGTCCCACGTAACAGAGGGCAAGCCAATTGCCATAAACCGCGCACAAATCTAGACTCTGTGGCTGCTAATGAGGAATTCCTGATGAAAATACCCAATAACACTTTGAATCGTACCCAGGCCTCATGCTCAGCAGCCACGCTTGCGACCACTAGACCAACGAAGCAGTCTTACTATATCGTTTTGTCAAAATCTCTTAGACCGTATGGATTTTCTGACTACAAACATTTTGCCAATAAATTAGGTGACCTAGGTCACATTCCAATCTGCAACCTCAATCGTCCTAGGCATGTCTAGGCTATTGTGTTTTCAGTAATAAATTGCAAAACCCTTTTCTTTGGTTGACTTTTATAAATAGTTAGGGATGACAGGTTGACGTACTCGTTTAGTTCGGCTAAGCTTGTGGCTAAGCTAAGTCCACAGATTTCTAAGTTGGTATTTGCAGGGTTAAAATCTTGCTTATCTCTGCAAATAAATAAAATTGAACTGTCTGATTTTAATTTAAAAATAACAGCTTTTTAACGAATGCATTTGAAAGTATACACGTTTCTTATAACAAAAAACTGTAAGTATTTATGATTTTTGTCTGTCTGTTTGTTCCGGCTAATTTCTAAAACAGCTGGACCGATTTTGACGAGATTTTTACTGGCAGATAGCTGATGTTATAATGAATACCTTAGGCTACTTTTATTTTACAAACAGAATTATCGTTCCGTTGAAATTAAAGTCCTTGAAATTGTTAAGAAAATCCGATTCAATTTCGGAAGTAATATTTTTATAATAATTTCACGTGGCCGAAGCTCGCGGGCGCGAGCTAGTTCATCATAATTCTCCAGCCCTTATCTCAATTTATTTGAGGCTGGCGCAGTCATATCTTCCACTTCCATAATTCTTTATTAGTCGTCGTTTCAGCTTTTTAGGGTTCCATACATTATCTACGTAGCCTTTTTCCAACTATGTTGGGGTCGGCTTCAAGTCTAACCGGATGCAGCTGAATATCAGTATTTTATATGGAGCGACTGCCTATCTGACCTCCAAAACCCAGTTAGTACTGGGTAATACGATACCCCTTTCCAAGACTGGTTGTCAGACTTTCGGGACTCTGACTACCTGTAAAGACTGTCAAAGAAATACAATTGACAACCAGGACCAACGGCTTAACGTGCTTTCCGAGGCACGGAGGAAACTCGATATGTAATGGGTGGTCACCCATCCACAGACGAAAATAAAAAACACAAAGTAATGCGCTGGGTTCGAACCTACGACTAACTGTTCGTAAGTCGGGGTCGCCACCAATGGGCCACCAGAGCTCTCAGCTGGCTGTCAATGAATTAATTAAAGATGTTTTATGAAGTAAAAGATCCGGCAGTGTCGATCAAAACGTAGTCTAGCTATTGGTCACCTTATCGCTTCAATTTGTAAGTTTTAGGAGCCATTCCACCCTAATTTTGAGGGACTGGGTAATAAAAAAAGTATTGGCATATCAGCACTTTTTACAACAATCTTGCATTCTTTTTACTGACCATCCATTTAACGGTTTTTTCGGCACGAAGTATCTTAGGTATCATTAATTTTATGATCCATTTTATACTTTTGGGAGAAGGTTATAATACGTTGGCTTCAAATGTTCTTAAGCTGATTAAAACCGATGATGGATTTAATCTACTCTTGCGAAATCTAACAAGTATTGATAATATGATTGGAATGAGCTTTTGCAGATAATCTGAAACGTCATTAACGATGACAACATAATATAAAGCGGATCACAGAATACACCTACTTACCAAGTTTCAACTGTGTAGTCCTAATAGTTTCGGAATAAAGTGGCTGTGACATACAGACGGACAGACAGACAGACAAGACGACTCTATAAGGGTTCCGTTTTTTTACCAGTCGGCTACGGAACGGCTAATATACGGTTCGAAAAAGGTGTCTCATTGTAAATCCGCGACAAATGAGTTTGCTTTCGAATTGTGTGTACTCACTTAAGTGAGGTTCCAAGTGAACTTTACAGATTAGTGTACTACATAAATAAATAAATAATTTATTCAGGACCAAACATTTAGTACATTTTATACACCCAAGCAGCGGTGACCCAGTGGTGGCGGCCCCGACTTACGAACTGTAAGTCGTGGGTTCGAACCCAGGTAGGCGCATTACTTTGTGTAGTTTATTTCATCACCACTGCTCTCAAAAACGGTGAAGGAAAACATCGTGAGGAAACCGGCATGTCCTTGAACCAAAAATTCGAAGACACGTGACATCTACCAACCCGCACTGGGCCCGCGTGGTGGATTATAGCCCATTGCCTCTAGTAGGGAGGAGGCCGTGTGTCCCAGCAGTGGGAACATTATAGGCTGATTATGCTATACACCCACGAAAGACTATGGAATAAATAAGACTAATAAAAGTCCAATCCATCATGTTCCATTCTCAGCAACATCGATGCTTTTCAAAATTCTTCATCAAAAACTCTATTTACCAAAATAGCATAGCAAAAGAGAGTCCACTTTTAAAACAAAAGCTCTACATAACATAACATAGAGACGGTAGAGCTTTGTTATAACTTATTCAGGAAATGTAAAACTCTGTGAAAACTTTAAAACATGTTTGGTAGAGAAATAAGTTAGACCACGTTATCTCTACAAAGTTCTAGATTTTCATCGTTGGTCTAGTCTCTATTGGTCTCTATGTAGAGTTTAATATATCTGTCTCTAGTTTAATGAACATTTCTACGTCTGGGTCCGAGTACCTATTAGTAGATATGAAGTGATGTGGAAGAATGAGGCAAATGTTGAGAATGAATGTAGATGGCTATAAGAGTAAAGATGGACCAAAGAAACGATGGATGGACTGTAAGAAGGAAGATATGGCTAGAAAAGAGGTGACTATTAAGATTCAAGATTCAAGATTCTTTATTTTGCATGAAATATGGTACATGATGGTCTTATAAAATAAAAGGTTTCACACATTTCGCTGACTTCCTTCAGCATGCAAACTTAAAATTAAAATACCTAACACAATGTACTCTTGGTTTAGGTACTAGTACTAGTTAAAAATTTAACAAAATGTAATTAGATGACAAGTAATAGAGAAGTATGGAAGAAGAAGAAGACATGCTGCGCCGACCCCAAATAAATTGGGATAAGGGCAGTAGAATGATTGTGATGATCTATGGGTAAAAATTAATCGGGCGAATAAAAAAAATTATTGGCGACCAATATACTGAATGGGCGACTATTGTACCAAGTAAGTAAATACTAAAAAAAAAAAACAAAAAAAAAGACCTGGATGAGGCTGGCACAGGACCGGGGAGATGGGCACAAGAAAAGAGAGGCCTATACCCAGCAGTGGGTGAGTTCGGGCTGTGGATGATGATGATGATCAACTAAATATTTATCCGGTCATTGCCGCAAGGAGAATATAGGAAGCAAGAGTGAGCGAAGGCTGAGAGAGACTTGTGGCACCCCGATTCGGACAGGTTAGGTTCGAAGGGGATGGCGGGGTCTAGTGAGCGAGCGAAGTGAGCGAACTAAGACCCCGGAATCCCCTTCATGTTAGGTTACTTTAAACCCCGCAAACAGAAATAGGAGGCGGGGCTACGTCGACTACGCCTTATCTACAATCTAGTGGTTAAATAACCTTGTTTTAGGTTAGGTTTCAGAGTATTTCGCTGTAGCTGCCAACCTATTTTTTTACTATAGTTGATGCCAGTTAAGATGGCAATAGCGGTCATTGAACCACATACATTTATTTGATCTCTTCTTTTAAAAAACGTATAAAAACCTGTTAATAGCCCCTGCATTGACATTGATTGTGATCCTGAACATTAACAGAATAAACGATAAGTACACGGTTTGTGGTTTCAGTTCGTGTAAAGAGATATCAGGGAAAGGGCAATGACCGCTATTGCCATTTTAACTGGCAGCAACTATACCCATTTTAATTATTTTTAAAACCCTGAATCAGATTAGTTTGTCGCCGCGTTAAATACATGCCATGATATATTAGTAGATCTAATGGCATCGTTGGTGTAATGATCACAATGGACTCTTGGGTCTCAGGTCAGACAAAATGTTATAGGTTACAAGCATCTATACTAATATTATAAAGCTGAAGAGTTTGCGCGTTCAACCAAGCAAGGTTGAACGCGCTAATCTCAGGAACTACTGGTTCGAATTGAAATATTTGTTTATTGTTGGATAGCCCATTTATCGAGGAAGGTTATAGGCTATAAAATTTCACGCGGGCGAAGGTCGCAGGCAACAGTTAGTATAATATATAATTTAATATTAAAAGCTGAAGAGTTTGTTTGTTTGGTTGAACGCGCTAATCTCAGGAACTACTGGTTCGAATTGAAATATTCGTTTAGTGTTGGATAGTCAATTTGTCGAGGAAGGCTATAGGCTATATAACATCACACTACAACCAATTAGCAGCCTAGCAAAAATAAAACAAGTCAGAAACGGCGGGTGTAACCGCGGGGCACATCTAGTTAAGAATAATAGCCAAGCCATAAAATTGAATCTTGCATAATTTACAATTTTATTCTTCAACACGATTTAACACAAAAAACAAAGTAGCCATCTTAGTATAACCAACCGCACATACAAGACATATACAACGTGGTCGTGCGGTCCATGGCCCTTTACGGGGCCCCGGTGTGGGCGCGTTCTTTAAGGCGGCAAGCCGCCCACTACCTGAACGCGCCCCAAAAGGTGATAGCCATAAGGCTAATCCGGGGGTACCGCACGATCTCCGGCGAGGCGGCTAGCCTCCTTGCCGGATTGCCGCCATGGGATCTGGAGGTGATAGTCCTCGCGCGCCTGCATGAATGGCGCGCGGAGGCACTACGTCGGGGGGAAACTCCGCTGCCGCGGCAAATTGCCGCTCAGCGGACAGACCTCCGGCATGATATCATGGCGACATGGAGAGAGCGACTGTTGCAACCCCGTGCAGGGCACGCTACCATAGTGGCGATAAGTCCCCTCTTTGAGGAGTGGCTAGGGAGGCGCCACGGCGCCCTCACCTACCGCCTGACGCAGATCCTCACCGGACACGGTTGTTTCGGGAGGTTCTTGCACCGAATCGGGCGGGAGGAAACGCCCGGGTGTTTCCACTGCGAGGATCGTCCGGAGGATACGGTGGAGCACACCGTAGAGGTCTGCCCCGCTTGGGCGGAGCACCGCCGTGTCCTTGTAGCGGCGATTGGCGGCGGCGATCTCTCGCGTCCGGCCCTGGTTCAAGCCATGGTCCGGAGCGAGAGGGAATGGGAAGCCGTCACCACCTTCTGTGAAGCAGTCATGCTAGTGAAGGAGGTGGCGGGACGTGAGAGGGAAAGAACCTCACGTCCCAGCCGCCGCGGGAGACGCCCTGGGCGTCGGGGGTCACGTGGTGGCTCCCGGCCACCGTAGGCGCGGGCCTGTGGACGGCGAGTTATGGGCTAGCTCGCCGTCCGGCCGTCTTATGACGACAGGCCGTGTCGACGGCGCGTTCGTGTTCCACGCGCGCCTCAAAGAGATGTCAGCAACCGAGTAGGGGTCCGCATGGGCCGATGCCTGCCAGAGCTGCGGGACTGTTCGAAAGAGACACCGTGGCCCTGGAACACAAAGGGCAAAGAAGGAACATGGATGGGTTTTAGTCAGTACAAGTCTGACACTCCCTTCCGCTCTGCCCAGAGTGGGGGGGTCATTTGATGATTTCCCATCCATAAAAAAAAAAAAGACATATACAACGTTATTTTTAGTATATGCGAAACCTGAATATAGTTTGTTCAGAATAAGTAACTGAATCGATTCCAATAATTTTTAAACCATGTTATATTTTTTCCCAAAAATATTTAAAAAATCTTACAAGTTGGACACCGAGTGACATTAAGTACCTATCGCAATAATTTACGTACCTACTGCCAAATTATTATTATCAATGAGCTCAAGACGACGCTGGAAAAGAGCGCGCAGGCGCGCTGCGTGGGGACCACGTTTTTGTGCGGACAACTAGGTAACAGAACAAGCTTATAATTTTGTGATTTTTCATGATACAGTGTTAAAATTTTGTACATAGATTCTTTACATAAAAATACTAGACACGTGTTTCAGGTTTCGCATATACTAAAACTATTGTTGTATATCACAGTAATAGAGCTGTTATCCCTTAACAACAAGGTTGATTTTCGAAGTATCAAATGACGTTTTTACTACAAGCGTAAGTGTAATCAGCCTACAAGGTTCCTACTGTTGACAACTAAAGATATAGAAAAAGAAGAAAGAAAGAAAGAAAAAAAAAAAATATTTATTTGTCGCAGGGACATGACAAACAATAAACTATAAATTCAAAAACAGGACGGATCAAAAAAAAAGAAAAAAGTTAACAGCTTGCACGTCGTGACTGCGACAAGCAAGCATAATGCTGTGCTATGGGGAGCCCACAGCACAGCGCTGGTTTTCAGTGGTCACCCGTCAAAAAAACGTACGGAAGCCAAGACAGCATATATATTTATTTCCCATTTGTAGTGGCACTACAAAGGGCACGCCACCATAGTGGCGATAAGTCCCCTCTTTGAGGAGTGGCTAGAGAGGCGCCACGGCGCCCTCACCTACCGCCTGACGCAGGTCCTCACCGGACACGGTTGTTTCGGGAGGTTCCTGCACCGAATCGGGCGGGAGGAAACGACCGGGTGTTTCCACTGCGAGGATCGTCCGGAGGACACGGTGGAGCACACCGTGGAGGTCTGCCCCGCTTGGGCGGAGCACCGCCGTGTCCTCGTAGCGGCGATTGGCGGCGGCGATCTCTCGCGTCCGGCCCTGGTTCAAGCCATGGTCCGGAGCGAGAGGGAATGGGAAGCCGTCACCTCTTTCTGCGAAGCAGTCATGCTAGTGAAGGAGTTTTCGGGACGTGAGAGGGAAAGAACCTCACGTCCCAGTCGCCGCGGGAGACGCTCTGGGCGTCGGGGGTCACGTGGTGGCTCCCGGCCACCGTAGGCGCGGGCCTGTGGACGGCGAGTTATGGGCCAGCTCGCCGTCCGGCCGTCTTATGACGATAGGCCGTGTCAACGGCGCGTTCGTGTTCCCCGTGCGCCTCAAAGAGATGTCAGCAAATAAGTAGGGGTCCGCAAGGGCCGATGCCTGCCAGGGCTGCGGGACTGTTCGAAAGAGATACCGTGGCCCTGGAACACAAAGAGCAAAGAAGGAACATGGATGGGTTTTAGTCAGTACAAGTCTGACACTCCCTTCCGCTCCGCCCAGAGTGGGGGGGTCATTTGATGATTTCCCATCAGAAAAAAAAAAAAAAAAAGTGGCACTACAAAAAGTACTATAACAACATAGTCTACTCTCATGACATGCTGTTGACCGTACCTACATTGTAGGTCATATTTTATGGTCAAACTTTTATGTTTTATAACCGGATATAAAATTTATTGATAGCCATTGGTTTTGATAACTGTTGTATTTAATGGCTTCTTTTTATTGGGGTCTAAAAGACCTCTTTTGGTGGATTAGGTGAAGTATGTAAAGGTTAAATTAGTTTAACTTAAATAATATAACAAGAGTCAAAAAGAGATGTCAGCAACCAAGTAGGGGTCCGCATGGGCCGATGCCTGCCAGGGCTGCGGGACTGTTCGAAAGAGATACCGTGGCCCTGGAACACAAAGGGCAAAGAAGGAACATGGATAGGTTTTAGTCAGTACAAGTCTGACACTCCACTCCGTTCCACCCAGAGTGGGAGCTTGGGTCGTTTGATGATTTCAAATCCGAAAAAAAAAAAAGTATATAACAAGAAGTCACATAGTACGCAAACCCTTATTTTTATTTCCTTACCATTCATCATCATCATCATCATTTCAGCCGAAAGACGTCCACTGCTGGACATAGGCCTCCCCCAAGTGTCGCCACATTGACCGGTCCCGTGCGTCTCGCATCCGGCGGATCCCTGCAACCTTTACCAGGTCATCGGTCCACCTAGTAGTAGGTCTTCCAACGCAACGTCATCCAGTTCGCGGTCGCCACTCCAGAACTTTCCGGCCCCATCGGCCATCCGTTCTGCGAGCAATGTGCCCTGCTCACTGCCACTTAAGTTTGGCTATTCTTCAGGCTACATCGGTAACCTTATTCTTATTTTTAATATTTTATACGGAAACCCTGCGTAGGGAACATAGCAAAAGTGTGTTTAAGTTAGTTCGATACTTTCTTAAATAGATGGCGCTAACGTCACCTAAGACGTTATTAATGGAACGAAAATTTCGAGATCTGTGAGCCGGGTGCGATGGTCTAGTTGGTTAAGACATCCGGTGTACTGAATCGGAAGGTCGCAGGTTCAAACCCTGCTCGCACTGGAATTTTTCTTTCCATGTCAAAAACAGCTTATTCTTATTACCTAGACATATTATAATATTAATTTACAGTAATTGATGTTGTATTAAAAGTTTACGTTTAAGATGTCCTAATATTTGTATGCCATTATAAGGCGAAACATGTAAGTTTACAGCCCTATTTATATACGAACTTAAGGTCTTATAAATAGGGCTGTAACAACATTCCAAAACACACACACACACACACACATAAATGGAACATGGACACACGGACACACACATCACACACACATGGAACACACACACACACATGGAACACACACACACACACAGACACACAGGAAACACACACACACACACACACACAAACACTGGATAAATTAATGTACCATGTTTTTACACAAATAAAAAATATACTATTCTACTCATAGGCAATGTGCAGTTTCAATATTGAAATTTTCCATGTTTTTGTCAAAAAAAAGCCAGTATCTTTTTTTCTCCAAAGACCGTGTTTCATGAAAACAATGGTATCGATTTCCTTTGTTTATTTTCACCCTATGCAGGTTTAAAATTAGTAACAAATTGAGCACCCAGTCACCTCTGACATGTGCCTTCATAACGTTATCAAATATCAACCCCAATGGGGTTCCGATCGCCAATACTTTATGGGGATCCTTATAAAAAATCATTATCTGCCTAGCCTTTTCCCAACTATGTTGGGGTCGGCTTCCAGTCTAGCCGGATGCAGCTGAATACTAGTATTTTACATGGAGCGACTGCCTATCTGACCTCCACAACCCAGTTAGTACTTGGTAATACGATACTTTTTGGGCCACTGACTACCTGTAACGACTGTCAAAGATCTACAGATGACAGCCGGGACCAACGGCTTAACGTGCTTTCCGAGGCACCGAAGAACCTCGGTATGAAATGGGTGGTCAGCCATCCACAGACCAACCTAGGTAAGCACGGCTTAAAATCCGATTCAATTTCGGATGTAATATTTTTATAATAATTTCACTTGGCCGAAGCTCGCGGGCGCAAGCTATTTCATCATAATTCGTCAGCCCTTATCTCAATTTATTTGAGGCTGGTGCAGTCATATCTTCCACTTCCATACTTCTTTATTAGTCGTCGTTTCAGCTTTTTAGGGTTCCGTACATCATCTGCCTAGCCTTTTCCCAACTATATTGGGGTGGGCTTCCAGTCTAACCGGATGCAGCTGAATACCAGTATTTTACTTAGAGCGACTGCCTATCTGACCTCCAAAACCCAGTTAGTACTAGGTAATACGGTACCCCTTGGTATGACTGGTTGTCAGACTTTTTGGACCACTGACTACCTAACGACTGTCAAAGATCTACAAATGACAGCCGGGACCAACGGCTTAACGTGCTTTCCGGTCGCGGAGGAAACTCGATATGTAATGGGTGGTCACCCATCCACAGACCAACCTAGGCAAGCACGGCTTAACCTAAAGATCGACCCGAGCGGCTGTTATTATTTAGCCACGAGCTCCTCGTTTATTTTCACGCTATGCAATTTTAAAATTGGTAACAAATTGAGCACCCAGTCACCTCTGACATGTGCCTTCATAACGTTATCCAATATCAACCCGATTGGGATCCGATAGCCCATACTTTATGGGGATCCTTATAAAAATTATGGGTAGTTATTTATCAAAAGGTGTTCGTAATTTCCTATTGTTTTCATTTAAAAGGAAGGAAATTTTTGTATATCTTAATCCTATCCTAACTAATATTATAAATGCAAAAGTAAGTTTGTTACCTTTTCACGCCTTTTTTTTTTCGGATGGGAAATCGTCAAATGCCCCCCCCCCCCCCCCAGTGTCAGACTTGTACTCGCTAAAACCCATCCATGTTCCTTCTTTGCCCTTTATGGTCCAGGGCCACGGTATCTCTTTCGAACAGTCCCGCAGCCCAGGCAGGCATCGGCCCATGCAGACCCCTTCTCGGTTGCTGACATCTTTTTGTGGCGCGCGTATAACACGAACGCGCCGTCGACACGGCCTGTCGTCATAAGACGGCCAGACGGCGAGCTAGCCCACAACTCGCCGTCCACAGGCCCGCGCCTACGGTGGCCGGAAGCCACCACGTGACCCCCGACGCCCAGGACGTCTTCTGCGGCGGCAGGGACGTGAGGTTCTTTCCCTCTCACGTCCCGCAGAATTTGTTTGTTAGTTTTACCACTGAACCTATCATACTGAAATTTTGCAAATACGTTGTCAGGTGTACAGAAACGGACATATGGTACCTTTCATCCTGAAAAAAATACTATTCCCGAGGAAAACAACAATAACGTTCTTATTATATTAGATGGCGCCACGTGTCTTTCGAATCATGATTGAATTATTTTATTATAGGAACTTATTTATTTATTTATTTAACACTTCAAGCATAAAGTACAGAGACGGACTTAATGCCATAGGCATTTTCTACCAGTCAACCTTACCTTAACTTTAGTAGTGTGTTAAACGTTTTTATTTTTATTTGTTTAATACATTTTGTGAGTCTAGAGTGTCGGTAAACCGGTTTTTCATCTTCCTAACCATAATATTACAAGCAGAGTACAACCCGAATTGATGTTCAAATTCTAAATAAGCACGAGTTATTAACAAAATAAATAACTGATTAAGCTGCATTCAGTAAGACTGAAAGTCCATCTCAACAAAGTTGGAAAAAAGGGTAGATAATAATTTAAGTAACAAATAACACAAGCGTTACTGCTGAGCATGAAGTCCTGAGTTCGATTACCGAGTCGAACAGGGTTAAACACCCCCAGTGTTTAAGAATTTGTCAGTAGTAGTAGTCTGAATTTGTCCCCGGTTGATGATCCGTCCCTTATTACATAGAACTTAATCAACGTGGAGCGAAATGTGGATGACACAGAGATATGTATGCAGCCTAACCCTTCGGAGATAACATAAATAAATAAATTAAATAAAAATAGCCTTTATTTACTCTGACCTTCGTATACACAATATAATAATTTAAACATAAACTACACTTATTTGTTTTCTACATCTAAACTTAAATTATAACTTAACTAACCTTAGATTTTACATATTTCATTTATTTATTCATCTTATCAACTACCAGGTCAGGCTGTCTTGCGACATAGGCCTCCTCAAGTTTCCTCCACATTTGTCGATTCCTCGCTATATTCCTCCATCCCTTAGGCAGATCATCCTCCCATCTTTTTATCTGCCTTCCTCTGCGTCTTTTTTCGTCCCTTGGGTACCATTCTATTGCTATACGGAGATAACATGCGTGATGCTATTTAGATAACTTACACATTCTACATCAGTATAAATTCGAACCCCATAAAACTCTATCTGATTATGGCAAAATACTTCTCAATTTAACTACCTATATTAGGAAACGACATTTCCTAAACATACGGAAGGAAAAATTGGGATCAATTCCCCCAAAAAATCTATAAGATATTCAAATAAAATGAAATGTCATTTGGTTCCCGTCTCTCGATAAATTGTAAATGGGTCATTTGCATTCTGTGGAGTAAACAAAATATTTCGGTGTTGTTGGTTTTATCAGTTAATGTTTTTAGTATAAAAAGGCCACCAAATCTTTGCTAGTAAGTCTCTTATAATGATGATTAAAGAATTATGTTTTTTTTTATTAGCCTGTACTATCCCACCGCTGGGCAAAGGCCTCCCCCAATTCCTTCCATGTCCTCTTTTGAGTTGCACAGCTTTTGACTCCGTACAAACCGGCGAAAAGAACACGTTCCTTGTTTGCCCCCCTTAATTTTCAACTATATTTTATTAAATAATTGATTGTTATAACAGCCATTGTAATACACACTGAGAAAATCACAAGTGTCTACTTATTATGATTACAAAAAATACAGTCCTGTGACAGATGGACAGACAGACAGCGGCGGCTTAGTAATTAGAGAACCTTCTAGCACTCTTTGGGTACAGATCCCTCAAAAAGGCTTATTTAACGCGCCTAAAAAGGCCCTAATAATCTAAAAACCACAGATATCTTTCAACAATCTACATTCTGCCTTTTTTAGCATCCTAAAGTCCCAAGTCTGAGCCCCTGTGGCCAAAAATTCTCTTCTGGAACCGTTTTATGGCCCCTAAACCAGTTCGGTACGGTTTACGATCGTAACGTTACAGGGAGTAGGTGAACGGGATTTATTAGACCGAACTTCGCTCGCGTTAATTTAGGCGCTCCGTCTCTGAATATCATATTCTCAAAATATCATAATCTGAAAACACCATAATCGCTAATCATCACATTATCAATACATCATATTCTCAAATCATCATATTCTCAAATCTTCATATTCTCAAATCATCATATTCTCAAATCATCATATTCTCAAATCATCATATTCTCAAATCATCATATTCTCAAATCATCATATTCTCAAATCATCATATTCTCAAATCATCATATTCTCAAATCATCATATTCTCAAATCATCATATTCTCAAATCATCATATTCTCAAATCATCATATTCTCAAATCATCATATTCTCAAATCATCATATTCTCAAATCATCATATTCTCAAAATATCATGAGCTCAAAATACCACATTCGCAAAACACAACATTCTTAATACATCATATTCGTATTTTATAACATTTTCTTACCTGTGTGTACTGTTATTAACAAAATTCTTCGTGTAACCTCTTTTTAAAAAATCATAATGGCCGGATTATTTTCTCTTATGACTAATAATATCAGTGACAACTGTTATGACTAATAATGTCAATTCATATTTTATTGCAATATTAATTATTATTTCGTTTCTGTACACCTGACAACGGAAAATTTATTGACAATTTCAGGATGATTGGATCGGTCAGTGGTTTAGGCGCGAAATGGTAACAGACAAACAAACTTACTATCATATTTATAATATTATTTAGGATAGTTAAGATGTAAGAATTTTAGATACTTAAATAGTGGTTTAGAGAGCGATAAAAGCATTTTTGGTGGCAAATACATGGAATTTAAATATCTTTTGTTATCATCATCTGCCTAGTCTTTCCTAACCGTATTGGGATCGGCTTCCAGTCTAACCTTATGTAGTCAGTCGCTCCATGTAAAATACTGGTATTCAGCTGAATACCAGTATTTTCCAACTAACCAAACTAAACTTCCATGTCCCAGTAAGTGGGCCACACGATGTCCCTTGGTAAGACTGGTTGCCAGACTTTCAGGCTTCATTTAATTTCATTTAAGTATTCGTGGACAATTTACATTGTGTTATAGTATTCGTCAACAATATAACATATAATATAAAATGGTAAACTGACTGACTGACTGGGTGATATATCAACACACAGCCCAAACCGCTGGTCCTAGAGAAATGAAACTTGGAGGTTGTGTTCTTTGTGAAGAGTAAGTATTAAACTAAGAAAGGATTTTTGGGAATTCCACCCCTAAAGGGGTAAAATAGGGGATGGAAGTTTATATGAAAGTCCGTCAGTTTTGAAGTTAGGATCTTCAAATTTTGTGTTTAGGCTGTCGATTGAAAATAATTTTATACGTATCTCAGCGTTTTTTATAATTCTACCCCTGAAGGTTAAAAAAGGGGGATGAAGGTAAGTAATCAGATATTTTTCGACATGCACGCGGGCGAAGCCGCGGGCAATAGCTAGTAACATATAATCTAATATAACATGCAATTTACGTATAATTATAAGAAAACAGTTTTAAACATGTGTTTAAAACTGTTTTCTTAAAACTGTTTTCTTAAAATTCATTAACGGAGTAAACTCCGTTAATGAATTTTTAAATCATATATTTTGATATTATAATTAAAATATTAATATGACATTAGTACTTTGATTGTGAATTTTTTGACATACTTAGTAATTTTTATTTTGACATTATGATGTATATTTTTGACATTTTGATTTATTTAATTGTTTTTTTTTACATTTTTACTTATATTCTTGAATTAACCATTGCCAGCCTAACCTTTAAAATTGTATTTAATCATTCTTGACATTATAATTAATAACCCCTGACATTGTATTCAATAATTCTTGACATAATAATTAATACCCCTTGACATTGTATTTGATAGTAGTTAACGTTTTCCATAATCTTGACATTGTATGGTTTATTATTAATTTTATTTTTTTTTAATTATTTGTACGCTGGAAACAGCAGAGTATTATGGACATCATGTTTTGTGTAACACCTAAGTAACAACAATATTCTAACAAATAAATTTTATTCTATTCTATTCTAAATATGATATCAATAGATTTTAGTTTATAAATAATGTCAAATGATAAAAAAAATACTTCTAGTGGCCTACCGTGACGTCTTAAAGCAGAAGTAATTCCAGTGTGGGAAAGAGATGACCGTCTAGTGTCATCTCTTTCCTGTATAGCACTGCTTTAAGACTCATGGTAGGCATAACGACCGTCGAAGATCTACAAATGATAGCTGGGACCAACGACCCCATGCATCTTATCAACGCAACCCTCAGCAAGCGTAAATTAACTTTTAATGAACGTGCGGCTGTTACTATAAATCACGAGTCCCTTTGAAGTACTTATTTACCTCTGAAAAAAAAACCACTTCTACCAATAAAATGTCAAATTCTTAAATAAAAAAACAATATTATTTGTTCCCCAATAGAACACCAAATTCTAGAAACAATCTCAACATTTTTCAAATTCAAATACACGTTCTATTGTCTTTTCAAAATGGCGAAACGATACAAAACAGAAGAGTCACGTAACTTGAAAAAGAGCGCGAACGAAATAATTCCAAATTCAAAACGGGAAGCTACTTATCATTGTCGAACGATCGCCGTGTGAAGAAAATATGTTTAGGTTACGCTATGTTGAGTATGTGACGTAGTAGGGCTAGGAAAATTCGGTACGATACAATTGTGAGAATGTTGTGAAGGCTTTGTTAATTTTGTATGAGATTATCGTTTGGATAATAATATTATCTTTATACAGACAGATACTTTAGCATGTCATGCATGTGCATGAGTGTGTGTGTTTGCGTGTGTGTGAATGAAAATAAGTTTTTGATAAACTGCACTCCGCTAATCCTGCCAACAAGGATTCTTTGTAAGCTCTATATACTGAAAGATTGAAAAGCTAATCTACCGATCAGACGGGTGTTATGTTTGGTGGGCTACTGCCCGACAGTTGTTGTCGGGTTTTTCTATATCGCAGATAACTTTAACTACGCGTGCCACTACATCACTACCACTACATAGTCTTACATCAAAAACTGAGAAAAAAACTTGCCTGCGTCATTAAATTCAGTTGATACTTACCTAAATTCACAACACACCCTCCGCCATCAGATCGACGCCCCATTTAATACATTGAGCGTAAACCCTCATTAGTATCGAGCTTTATAATTAAGTTATTAGCCGTCGTCACACGTAAATTACGATATTATCTCATGCAGATAGCGGCAAATGACGTAAAATGATACGTAGGCAATATTGCATGTCGTATTAATATTATTTAATTTTATAAGTCTATATAATGGTTAGCTGCGTGTGCTGTAGGATTTTTTGATAAGAGAAAAATCGAGCTGAATCAGAATCAAATGTGTTTAAAAGAAAACCATGGCGCTTTTTGCCTTGTGTTTCTTTGTTCTTCTATATATATTTTGATGTCCCATAAGTGCCCTCTTACATTTATGTGAAATAAAATATTTAGTTTAATTGTTTTTGAATCAGTCAAGATTTATAAAACAATGGGTATACCTGCTGTCTTGTATGGATCAGAATGTTGGGCCACAAAAAAGATGAATGAAAGACATTTGCATGTGGCGGAGATGAGAATGCTAAGGGGGATTTGTGGTGTTACGCGAATGGATAAAATAAGAAATGAGTATATAAGAGGAAGTCTGAGAGTGGCACCGGTGACTGAAAAGTTGTGTGGTAATCGGTTGTCGTGGTATGGGCATGTGATGCTGAGGAATGAGGAAGATGTTGTGAGGAAAGTTTTGAGTATGAATGTGGATGGGTATATGAGTAGAGGAAGACCAAAGAAACGATGGCTGGACTGTGTAAAGAATAATATGGCAAGAAAGAAGGTGTCTGGCGAGATGACGAGTAATAGAGAAGTATGGAAGAAGAAGATATGCTGCGCCGACCACAAATGAATTAAGATATGGGCAAGAGAATGATGATGATGTTTTTGAATCAGTACCAATAATATAAAACCAAAAGTAGCTCGTTCTATATCTAAATCTGACTGATCGGATTTCAGTTTTTGCAGTTTAGTACCTACGTTTATATGGGACTATTTCCGATCTACACTTAAGTCAGTTAATTACAAGGTGTAAACGGACCCTTTACGAAGCCAAGTACCAAGCATTCTGTACATGTAACTCTACGCAACCATTATTGCTAGGAAACGGTTTTTTTTGGGGAAAAATATCACGGTTTTCGGTAAGACTCGATATAACGCACTCAAAACATAGTGCTGATGGATGCATTGAATGGTACAAAGGGAATTTAAAGTCAAGCGGGGAGAACAAATGCTTTTCGGCTTCGCCTAGGGTCTTTTAACATTTTAACTTTTACTGAACCATGGCTAAGCCCATGATATCCGTAATATTCCGATGGCATTCACACCATTTATCTCAGTCGTCTACTAACCTTAATTCACCAAGTTTCTGCCATAACTTCCACTTTCCTGCCTTGCCCAAATAGTTAACTAAAACAGATTGTACTAGTTTTTAACAAAAGCTATTCTTTATATTTGTTGTACTGTTCTAATTTCTACAGTGAAACTGTTTTATTTCTAAAATAGTATTTTGAATTGTTTTTGTTTTCTTTCTTTATCGTGTGGTTAGTGCCTAACCTGGTGTCAGAGTTTTTATGGGCCCTGACTTGGCTTTACATGCCGTCGACATGCTGGTTTCCTCACGATGTTTTCCTTCACCGAAGCAAGTGATAATTATACAATACGCACTTGCATCCAAAAAATCAGAGGTTCGTGCCTTGGGTTCGAACTTGAAACCTTTGGGGGTATGGAGAATAGGGTGTAAAGTTCTTCATCCCCCATAGAAAAGGGAGGATACTCCGACCTGACAGGTGTTATGTGTATTGGGCTACTGCTGCTGCTGTTTTTGTCTTTTCTGGTCATCTCTTATTCATGCGTCATGTTCGTGAACGGGCGCTGTCAGTTGTGACTGGTCATCTCTTATTTGCCACGGCTTATTTGAATTAATTATTTTATTTTTGAATTGTTTTTATTATGGATACTTTTAACGTATACATCTTGCTGCATCGTTCTCACATAATGTACCATCTCAAAATGAATGATGTAACCAAGGTTTTGTTAAAGTATTCTGATTTAAAAGAGTGTCCATGGAGTTTCTTGCCCGTTCTTCTCCATAGAGATCTACGTTAGGGAATGGGCAACTACAGTACTTTCACAGTTTTTGTACCTTGTGACTGGGACTGTAGCTATATTTTACTGTTGCCTTTGTTTCGACAATTCAAAAGTGCCTGTAACTGGCCTACTTGAAATAAATGCTTTGATTTTGATTTTAAAGTGACTATCAAAAGAGCAGTAGTGGAATAGTAGAAATAGTCCCGACTGACGATTCGTCGTGGGGTTTAACTCAGACAGACTCTTTACTTTCAGTAATTTATCAACACCACTGCTCTCAAAATGGTGAAGAGGAACATCGTGAGGAAACGAGCATCTATTAGAATAAAAAACTCCGAATTAATATGAAATCCAATATTTAAGATTTATGTGATGGCTATGGCTACTCCAGTTAAAGAGGAGGCATCTGCCCCGCAGTTCAAAACGTTAAAGGCAGGTTATAAATATTTGTCATTTGAATACCTTAACCTCGCTATTAACATAGATCTACTGTCAATTGTAAAAGAAAACTGTTTTTACACCCACCTACATTTTGCTATTTTTGATATAAGTACCATATATGTAATAGGGGGCAAGCCTATTCCCATCAACCGGGCACAGAACCAAACTCCGGGCTGGTACTGAGAAATTCCAATAACTTCGTTTAAAATCCTGACCATCCAATTTCGTCGGTAAGCACCAAAATGCACTCGCCCGTACATCCGACCTACGTAACACAACCCAACGTAAGCTAGGAATGTCATCAATGCATCGGTAGCGGTACCTTCCGTTCGAAATACAAACTCGACGAACAAACAATCTGGCGATTTGAATTCTGATAACGTTCGAAACATTGGCAGCCGGTACCATAGAGTTTTGAAGTCGGATTTTTTTGAGTTTTTTTAATACAGAGTCATGGGGATCTTTTAGCACTTGAACTTGACTGAAAACGCTCTCAAACAAACAAAGACATAATTTTTTTTTTTTTTAATCTGTTACAAAAGTAAGATGGCCACTTTTGTAAAAGTTAGTTCCAATTTTGGCCACGCAATAAAAAAATATGTTACAATTTATTAAACAAGCAATGTTTGCGATGGCTCTGAACTGCGATTGACACTCATCATCTGCTTAGACTTTTCCTAGCTATGTTGGGGTCGACTTCCACTCCAATCGGATGCAACTGAATAACAGGATTTTACATGGAGCGACTCCGTATCTGACCTTCACAACCCAGTTAGTACTGGGCTATACGATACTTCTTGGTAAGACTGTTTGTCAGACTTTCAGGTTACCGACTACCTATAACGACTGTCAAAGATCTATAAATGACAGCCGGGACCGACAGCTTAACGTGCTTTCCGAGGCACGGAGGAGTGTGTAATGGGTGGTCACCCATCCTCATACCAACTTAGGCAAGAGATCGACACTCAAAGACGCAAAAAAAGTTTCCTATTATTGTAGCGCGCTTGAATTCACAAAAATTGTACATCAATCTATTCCAAAGTGAGTTTCAAAAGTAACTGCCATTCTATTGCTATTCCGTGAACTGCAATATTGGGAAGTTTGGGCCACGAAGCGAAAATCAACCGGAGAGATACCTGCTTTTATTGGACACCGACCGATTGCTGATTTTGTAGTGAATAGAGCTTTTTTTCATAGCCTATACTGTGATACCACTGCTGGGTAAAGGCCTCCACTTTCTCCTTTTAAACCGCTGTTTTGCGAAATGTCTGACCATGTTAGCCCCGTCACCAAGAGTAGGCAGATCGACACACCACCTTCGCCGCGGTCGACCTCGACGGCAATGTCTACTCAGTCGTCCAGTCGGTGACGATCCTTGCCCACCTCTACGGGTGGTCTCTGTGCGACATAGCCAGCTCACTCCCACTTCAGCATGGCTGTTTTAACAGAGTTCAGAGTCTGGCCTTGATGCATTTGGGTTTAGATCTACAAACGTTACTTAGCACTGACTTTGCAGCTTAGCATTACACTCGTCGCTGTCGATGAACTGTAAAACTACTGAAATTGAGTTTGGTGCACGCGACCAAATCAAGCAGAAATCCTACTAAACTCAATTTGTGACTGGCAAACTACAATTTCAAACTACCATCTAATTCTACAAAACCACCTAAATAATAAAATAGCTACTATTAAACTGTCTACCAGTAAAGCGGGCTAAACTCTGTCGGTGTTGCCAGCCACAAGTCTAAGTTATCTACTAATAGATTGCATCTGAGATTGACTATTCACTGGCAAACTCGCTGTGGTTATGAATTAAGTTGTTGAGATATTTCAACTATCTACCGTTAAAACTTACAAAAGTATATGAACCAAAGGCCAATTACTCTTAGGTCCTGATTTATAAATGTCACTTAGCGCGTAACAGTAAGTACTTAAATTAAAAGGAAATAAATGGTAGAAAATCTGTTTTAGGTTACAGATGAAAAGCAAACTCATAGGAGGAGCTCGTGGCTAAATAATAACAGCCGCTCGGGTCGATCTTTAAGTTAAGCCGTTCTTGCCTAGGTTGGTCTGTGGATGTGTGACCGCCCATTACATACCAAGTTTCCGTCGTGCCTCGGAAAGCACGTTAAGTCGTTGGTCCCGGCTGTCGTTAGGTAGTCAGTGGCCCAAAAAGTCTGACAACCAGTCTTACCAATAGGTATCGTATTACCCAGTACTAACTGGGTTGTGGAGGTCAGATAGGCAGCCGCCCCATATAAAATACTGGTATTCAGCTGCATCCGGTTAGACTGGAAGCCGACCCCAATATAGTTGGGAAAAGGCTAGGCAGATGATCATGAAAAGCAAACTCATAGTCATAATTCTCCTGCCTTTATCCCATATTATATTATTTGGGGTCGACGCAGCATGTCTTTTTCTTTCATACGTCTTCTCTATTACTCGTCATCTCATCAGATACCTCCTTTCTTGCCATGTAATCCTTTACGAGCTATTTTTTTGCCAAAACCCAAGCAGTATGGTAGATAGTATTAAATGTAGGTGTGAAACATACATATTTCTTTCAATAAAAGAGAGCGACAATAATGCCAGAAAACGAAACAAAATAATTACTTACTAAAAAAAAACATAATTGACCAGTGATGACAGAAAATACATTACAATCCTTTCTTTTAGCTGTGAAAGCAACCTTATCGCAAGGCAAATAAAGACCACTGCAATGTTGAAAGTTATCCAATATCAGAGGTTTAATAACACCAAACTTCCGTACCGTAACTTTCACAGTTATTTTTGTTCTGATATAAACCTTATGAAAGCGAAAATAAAGATCACTCTACTACAAAATCAGAGGAAAAATATTATTAAAAGGACAGTACCTAGCATGATAAGCCAAAACATAACACAATTCTAAATTCAATCGTATCGTCCACCATTTTGGAACACTAACCTGATTTGCGCTTCGGTCATCTTCGTGGTAATTCGGCTCCAATCGAATTTCATGGCCGACCGTTTCGGTATGCGAATATACGAATAATAACCGTTGAGATATACGGAATCGGAATGCATTCCGGAATATCGGATGCCGGAACTCCTGGTATACATCCGTATATAATATCGGTTTACGTAGGTATTGGTAATCAATATTAATTTAAGGTCAGTGGACGTGAAAATGTCAATTTTATTTAATACGGTGTCCTTTCCGTGGGCTTAAGCTCTTTACCATTGAATTGAAAAAGGTAAAATGTCAATCGGAAAAAACATTGTGTTATGATTTTCCTGCAGATAAACTTATAAACCCTGTGAAGCAATTCATTGTTACAAAAAGACCGAAGGTTGATGATAATACTATGATTGATACGCAATGGGCCATACTGGACTTCAGTAGCAAATAATATGGCGGAAAGACAAACAAGCCAACAACATTTTTATTTATTCGGTCCCAAAAAATGCTTTTCAAAATTGCTGTCACGTGTTAGATCTTTTATAATATTTCTTGTAATGCTGGCCACAACCAGTGAAAAAATAAATGAAGGCCATTTATTATTATAAAGAAAATAGATAAGTAAAAAAGAAAATTCAACGGCATCTGCGTGTTTTTTTACAGATTACGGACAGCACTTTTGCGTTTTAGGTCCTAAATAAATCCTGATTTTAATAATATTCCGCTATTTAATTTGTTTAGGTCTTTCATAATACTCTTAATAGTTTTAAATTAGCATTCTATGTGGAATTACTTTTACCATGAGTTTTAACGTGTCTATGACGATAGCAAATTCAATACATTTTATACAATTTTACTACTCTTCAAAACTTATAAGTAGTGTTTGTTGTGGTGTTTAGTGTGGTTCAATTTGTTCGTAATAATATTACTACAATATGTCGAAGAAAAATAAATCGGACTTCAACTTTCTGCTTCAAAAGAAAGTGTCATTGGCACGAAAAGTATTTTCCCGCGCTCTGGATAAAAGAAGCTTATACGCCACAACGGCTTTCCGTCGAGTTTTCTAGATTCTAGATAGACTTTTGTTCTTTAAAATAAAATTATTTTAGTGCAAATAGGATCGCATTTTATTAAAGAATATGGGTACCTGCATTTTCAGGAATGAACAATGTGAATACGTATTTAGTAGTTAGAAAAAAAAATACTTATAAAAGTTTTTCGATGTGTTATTATAAATTGTCACCCATCATATCCTTAGGTATCTATGTGTCGGATATGTCAGGATTTATTCCGTAAGACTCGTACGTCATGTGGGCAGACAAAGGGTTTCGTGCTATGAAAACACTCTGGGTGCGATACACTGTTTCTAGCAAAACTAACGAATTACTTGAGATTACAACTTAACGCAATAACACGGGGGATAATGAATCGGGTACAGTTCGAAGACGTCTTAACACTACCGCGATAAGGCGTTGACTGTCGCCCTCGTCTCGAGCTGAACATAAGGGCTCTATAGAAGCACGCTGTGGTGTGGGCAGACCTGTAAGTAGGTCGCGTGATGTCACCACCGGCGTACTTGCGATTCATTTTAAGTTCATACTTACTACCGGATTCGATATATGTATACTTAGTTTCTTTCGCCGTTACTTCACAGGGTCGTAAGATATGAAACGATGTCAATTTACCTATATTTATTTACTATGTGTATGTACAGTAGACGCTCAAAAGTGCACTACCATGCTAAAGATTATATTGCTGTGAACTGTGCGAGCGCGATACATCAGTGTGTGTGTTTGTGCGTGTATGAGTGATGTCTCAACATTCCACACACAGCACACACTAATGAACTGTCGTCACACTACGCGAAATAGCATTATATTTCTGTTGCATTTAGAATACACATCATAGTGATGACCTGTTCTTACCATTACATTGTTAAAATTCGCGTAGTATTAACATGTGTTGGTAGCTGTTTGGGCTGAGCATGGGTTCACGATCAATGAAGTCCAAGTTCGAATCCATGTTATTAAAATGTGTGGCTGTTTTTTGTTTCTTTGAAACCTTCATAATATTTGTATTTTAAGCAGAAAGTCGTTAGGTATTTATTTATAATGTAGTCATGCTTATTATTTATTTTTTATAAGAAGTTAAATATAAGATAGTTATTGTATTATTATTTAACCTCATTAATTGATTTTTATTTTATCTTTTCGGTGTTGGAAGGTGGAAATAAAAAAATCATGCTGAATGATAACAAAAATGTTTATTCGTTTTATTAATTTATAAAATTAACAAACTTTTATGAGAATTGTGACGTCACATTCCTACCTAGGCAAAAAAAAGTTCTCTTATCACCGTTCATAAGATTTTTTGTTGTATACCCACTTAGTTAATTCATAATAAGAATAACATAACACGGAAAGGATATTCTAATAACACAAATATAATTGTTGATACCCACTTATTATAGGTATCAGTATTCAGCAGACTTCATTGAATACTAATATATGAGTTAGACTTTATGAACGTGTTTTTTTATGTAACGTCACATTAAATGTATTGAGGTTATAGCTTAAGTGTTCATATTCTTGACGAAAAGAATATTGAAAGTAAACCCAAATTTAAGATCATTAAATTGTTATCCGGTCTACTTATTAACTTTTCGCCATAAATTAAGTCTTCCTTTTGGCAAGACTTGAAAGTCTTCTCGTCAGAAAATACAGTCACCTCCCAGTTAAAATCTAAATAATCTCGAGCAAAACGTAGTCTTTCCTCCCTGTGTTTAGGTGTCAAAAATGGTTTTTAGCTGGCTTCTGATGATGTAAACCTTTAGCATGGACTGCATGGCGAACAGTCTGTAATGTAGTATCCAATTGCTCTGCAAACATTATAGTTGGAATGAAACCATTTGTTTCATATTCTTCCACCATAAAACGTCGCTGAGTCGGGTTAATAAGTGGCGGCCTTTCACTTCTTAGACGACTCTTCAGACTACCTTCTTCCTCAAACCTCTTTACCCAACGGCTAACAGAATTTCTAAAAAAAAAAACAAAATATGATTAGTTGATTACACACTTGCAACTAGCAATTTATTTAATATTAAGAAAATCACACACCACAACTATCATCATAATAATTATAATTTTTAAAAATAACTTACACATTATAAGCCAGTTTCAGTTGAAATTTGAAAAATATTAAGCCCATTTTACGCAAAGTGACAATATTTGCCCTGGCTTCAATACTAATATTAGCTTGCATCTTGAATTAAGACAATCAAACAATACGCTAATCGTAATAATAACACAAACGCTTGTAACAAAGTTCACCAACTAACAACGTCAAAACTAACTACTTTGTTCAATCCAAAAGTTTATTTTGTTTCACATTCACCCTCATCTTTTTTGTTAATGATAAGTTCCAACTAATATTTAGAAAAACATATCTCATCGGGTCTAACGTATCATTTATAATTAAAACACAAAAAGTGTAATGTCACTTGGGTTCGAACGCAGGCTACACCGTGCGAGACATTTTATCTATAGCGTTAACCGCTAACCCAGATGGAAACATAATTATTAGTTTGAAATTAAATAACACTAACTTAATACTCCGTCGCGACATGACAGGCTTGTCACTAAGGCAAATGATCATTATATCGCACTCTTTCTGGCTAGATAATTATGAAAGAGTGCGATATACGAGATCGTGTATGTGTGTAAAATGTTTGTTATGGAAAAAGGTCGTAAGTGCGACTTGTTTTGATGTGAGCGTTTTGTGAAACGGCTAATGCACTTATGGTCTCTACTGTACATTATAACCAAACTTTGCAAATAGACTTTGTTTCATAACAATATGAATACACATGAATAAATTAAAATAACCTAAAGTTATTAACTTAACAATAAAGGAAAAAACTCTCAAACACTCTTTCTCAAACACTGTCAACAGGTAATATTTATCCCCAAGAAACTGGCGGCGTTGCCACATTGTATGGCAACGCTAAGCCTCTGGCCAAAGTAAATACTAGCCCTTGGGTGGCGGGAAGTGTTAACTAAGCGTTTTGAAATTACCTAAAAAGTGTAAGTGTCTAATCAATTACGAAAAACCCTATAAAAATCATGATTTATCCGAACTCAAATCACCAACCAATTTTCACCGAGGCAAAAATAAAATTCCCCTTTACAAAAATCCGTAGGAAAGAAACTGCAAAATCATCGGAAACCGTTGAGGTTCACAAAATGTCGGTGTGTTTCAGCGAATGGAACGAATATTAGGTGTTAGGCTCCGCTTGTCATTGAGTAGTAGGATCAGAAGGTCAGTTTCTTACAACGTAAAAGTAAGGGAAATTTGTTGAATAGTTCCTATACATTTTACAACGGAGACAAGTAGATCAAAATCGTATTTTAAGGAGCACTCAGAAAAAGGATTCATAAAGACACGCACACATAGACGCATACAGATATCCAAAAAGACAACATAATATTACGCCTTGTAATCCCCGAAGGGTTAGGCAGAGGTGTACCTAACAACACCCACAATTAGCCAGTTATGTTAAAGCCCATGTAATAGAGAGCGAACCTATTGCCATGAACCGGGCACAGATCTACACTCCGTGGCTGCTACTGAGAAATTCCTGATTTAAAACACAATAACACTTTGCCTGAAATGGGAATCGAACCCAGGACTTATTGCTCAGCAGTTGCGCTTTCGAACACCAGACCAACGAAGCGGTCTTATCTATAATTTTCTAACCATGGTAATACAAGATCTCAACATCGTGCGTTCGAATTTCCGAGGATAGACGACGATTGCCGAAGCACATACTTTTCCTACAGTTGCCTCAACAAATGACAGTCGCGAGGACACTTGCACTCGCTGTACGTGAAGCTTGTCGATGTGTGCGTGCGTTTTTGTTCGTTGTATGTAACTGAACTTCTGTACCAATCTGTTCAGTGCTTCTGTGCTTTGTAAATAGGTCAGGGATATTCCAGGGAAGTCTTTTTGTGACGTCAAAATAGAATTACTTGGGACACGGAGACATTTTCGAACTGGATTAAAAGTTTGCTAGAAATGCTTGACTATGCTACTAGTTTTGTTTTAGTTTTATTGTTCTGTGTTTTATTCTGCTTTGGAGGATACTTGCATTTCTTTGTTTGTCTTTGGAAGATTTTAATTGCAAATTGAAAATAACATAAAATCATGCTTTTAGTTTAAAAATAGCTGGCGACTTGGATAGCCATCTCGGCGATAAGTGGGTACATCATTTTTAAGTTTACTCTCAAGTATTAGGGGCGAGCAAATTATCATTTACCAATTGCACTCAAATTGAAATCTGAAAGATCTCATGGCTAAATTATAGCAGCCGCTCGGGTCGATCTTCAGGTTAAGCCGCGCTTGCCTAGGTTGGTCCGTGGATGAGTGACCACTCATTACATACCGAGCTTCCTCCTGGGCCCTGCGTAACTCTCTCTTGAGTCTTCCCTTACTCTCATAGCCCGATGGGACGGCAATACCACACGACCGGAGAGAGATCAGGCGCAGGACCAACGGCTTAACGTGCTTTCCGAGGCACGGTGGTCTCATCCCGCCAACTGATAAACTCCGGGCTACTACTGAGAAATTCTTAATGGAAAAACACAATTTTGCCCTACCCGGGGGGCGACCGCGAGACCAATGGAGTAGTAGAAGTTTCTACAATGAGTCTCAACAGGATTGACAGCTTTCTCCTCGATTTAAAATCAATCTCTCACTTTGTTGATTTTTCTTTCAAATTATCGCTGATAAAATTTCGGTTTATGTAGGTCTACTGGTTGATAGTAATCTTGTAGGCGGTGTCAGGCTTTATTCACGAAACAAGTGGCTAATGTGGCTATTGTCTATTAATAGGCAAAAACGGCTACACGGACTGTTCTGTACGGACAGAAAATGAATTGGAAAGCGCGCCTGTGTGCAGTGGTGACATTACGGGACCTACCTACCAGTTACAACAGAGCATACTTATACAGAGAGCCCTGATGCTCAACTCGAGAGAGGGCGACAGTCAATATCTAATCGCGGAGGAGTTGAGACGTCTTGGAATTGTACTCGATTAATTGTGCCCCGTGTTATTGTATTAAGTTGTAATCTCGAGTAATTCGTTAGTTTGCTAGAAACAGTGTATCGCACCCAGTGTGTTTTCATAGCACGAAACCCAATGTCTGCCCGCATGATGTACGAGCCTTACGGATTAAATCCTGATATTTTCGACTTATTAAGACTTGAGCGCTGAGTATTCTTTATCCTCGAACTTCGAGAGTGAAAGTAGATTTCTTTACCATTGTGATTGATTTAACCTTGAGCCTCTAAGTTCCTTTAGAAAAACAACAAAAAGTCTATAAAAAAATGACCTCAATAAATCTCCCAAAAGGACCCAACAGTATCTGATAACGCCATTGTGTTCGCACCGTTTTATAACAATATTGTGTCCCCTTCGATATTGTATGAGACTTCATAAAACGCGTCAATGCTCCCGAACAATATTGATAAAGACATCAGTCCTCGTTTAAAAACCAGACAATGGAGCACAGAATGAATAAATACAGAATGTCAGCTCTATACGAGTGAACGAGCAAATGATGCTTCACCTTCTATCCTGCTCTTTGTGCAACTCCATTTGTACCTTGAGGGACTTGCTCGAACCCACTACTAATACTTTGTTAGTTGGGAGTAGAAGAGTTCTGGTCAAAGCTCAACTAACTTAAATATGGAAATCATCGACACGATGAAGAAGATCGAGTGAAAACTGGTGCACAGAAGACCTCGAAGCAAGATTATAACTACCGCATAGGTTGATTTTCATGGTTAGCAACGCTTGCCGGAATCGATCCGTGAATGAGTGATCCTCCATTACATTTATTGTGATCTTTGGCAGTCGTTACGGGTAGTCAAAAGCCTGGAAGTCTGATAACCAGTCTTGCCAAGGGGTATCGTGTTACCTAGTAACTAGATGGAGTTCTGATAGACACTCGCTTTATGTAAATATTTAGCTGCATCCGGTTAGACGGCAACCCGATTCCAATATATTTGGGAAAAGGCTAAGCAGATGATGACAAGGTCTGGTCCATCCAAAGTGCAAAAATAGGAGCACCCACACATAAACGCGAACGTACAGCGATCTCAAACAAATGCCAGTTGCCAGTGCTGTACGTGAAACGTGTCTATGTGTGCGTGCGTTTTTATTTCTTTTTATGGACCTGGTCTTCTGGAACTATCTATTCTGTGACCATGGGTTGTAGGACGTACAAATGCTGGATATTTACGGGTGAAGTCTTTTGTTAGGTGACGTGTGAATGATACGGTTCGTTAGTCTTTTGAAGAGTTTTTTTTTTGTTATTGTCTGACAATAGCAGGTGGGGGCGCCACTTGATAGTAATTGTTCGTTGCCATCTTTGAAAATCTGCAACACTTAAGGCATCGCCGTTGCGTTGACTCATTATCCCCATCATCATCAGCTTACAGCAGTCCACTGCTGGCCATAAGCCTCCTCAATTGCAGGCCACTCAACTCGATTTTCTGCAACTCTCATCCAATTGCTTTCACGCCTCTGACTATCTGTAACGTCACTCTGTCAAAGATCTTCAAATGGTAGCCGGAACCAACTTCTTAAAATGGTTTCCAAGGCACGGACGAAACTCAGTATGTGGTCACCCATTCACGGACCAACCTAAGCAAACGCGGCCAAACCTAAAGATGACCCGAGCGGCTGTTATTATCTAGCCACGACCTCCTCTTAATGCTCGTTCTCTCTCTGTATGAAAAGAAGCTTTATACTAACCCTGCAATGCCCAAATATAACCTGATTTTCGTTAGTTAACACCCCATTAACTTTAACCATGTTGTGAATGCGCCAATAAGCTCTTTTACGACGTCCAAAATTAATGGCAAAAACGGTAAGAAAGCCATTCGCAGCCGGAATCAACGTAACGTTCATCCAAACATTTCAAAGGTTATTTTCCGTAAGAATATTTCAAGCATTTCAAAACGCGAGCGGAAGAAATTTTTGAACAAATGCTTAAAAGCACTCAACAGGATTTTCAAGAAATTCTTAAGAAAAAGTAACGTTTTATTTTTTACTATCTGTTGTTCGGGATCTGTCTGCGTCGGATTTTGTTAACAATTTCAAGGGTTTTAATTGTTTTTTTGTGGAACCCTAATTCTTTTATAAAATAAAAATAGTCTTAATTACTCCTCATATCAGCTATATGCCAAAAAAGTTCCGTCAAAATCGGTCTAGCTGTTTCGGAGATTAACCGGAACAAACATACGGACAAAAAAATTAAAAAAGTTTTTTTGCACATACTAATATGCCGTGTATGCTTTCATATCCATTCAGTAAAAAGCTGTTATTTTTTTATGACACACAGACACTTCAATTATTTTTTTTTGTATTTGTATAGAAGACAGTCAGTCATATGAAAGAAAAAGTTGTAAATGATTGCGTGACGGTTGACAGGGGAGAATGGAAGATAAAAACGTATTGAGCCGACCTCAAGTAATATGGGACAAGGACAGGAAGATGTTACAGTGGCGAAGGTTCCATATAACTCGATTCCTACCGGCTTCCCTTTGTAAAATGGCACAGTTAGTATTCTATAGACAAATAATATAATCACATTAAAGCTATGTACTCCGGCTTACTTCTTACAAAAATTGACCCTTCACTACTGTGATGTTATATAGAAGACGGTCACTGAAAGAAAAATTTTATAATAGATCAATCATCGAGGTAGCTTAAGCAACACTTGCTGATGTCGTTGCTTGAAGAGTAGTAATTGTAACATGCCTAGAATCCCCCATGCACCGGAGAGCACGTTAAGCTGTTGATTTTATATAACATCACGCCTGTACATATCTAAGGGGTTGTTTGTGCTATTCCACAAACAATGGGACACACGATCGTGTTCTACGTGCTCATATTGCACACTACAAGAATTGATGGACGCTGGTGATGGTGCCAAGCTGTTTCGGTAAGTTCTGGGCCGATTTATTTTATGAAGACCAATATCGACACGCTAAGGGAAGCGGGTGGCAGTAATTTTTAATTAAAACAAAAGTTTTGAATACTCTTACAGTTCCTTTAATTAGTTATTTAATAGTTTTACAAGGAACAATAAGTGCTTTACAAAGATGTAGTTTTTAAAAAGGGAGAAAGTGACAGTGCAGCCTACTTATCAAACAAAATTTTACCACAATATTGCCAATGGTAATATTTAAAAGTATTTAGTTAAACGTTGTAAACAAGAATTCTCTTTCGACCCACTTTGGAAAACTCTTTCAAAATTCAAAAATTCTGTTCCTGTTCTAAAACGAGTTCCCCGCGGCGCTAGACCGCTTGTAGCACAAAATTTAGCAGGTTGCGTGCGCCTTGCCGTCCGGGAGAACTCGCTAAGTGCTTGGGAACAACTCCTCACCATTCCTTATCGAATCCTGCATGTGCAAAAGAATTTGGCAACCAAAAAAACTTTAACAGCCGAAGAAAGCCGCAGAAATTACTAGCACAGAGATACACATCCTCAAGAGGTATACCTCACCTCGTGGAAACGAAGTTAGGGGAAGGTGACATTAGTGGAGCAGCCAGGATTCTCTTCAGCAGCGATGTGGTGGCACCGTGCTCTCCAGAAACACTCGTGGCTCTGGAGACCAAACACTATGCCCCAGCGGATGGCCTTTCCTTTCCCGACCCTCCTAATTCGGTTTTCATTCCCTCACCATTACAGGTCGAGAGCTGTTGGTCACAGCCGTTTGCTCCTTCCGGAGCGGCTTCGCCGGCGGCCTCGACGGCCTTAGTCCTCAGCATCTAAAGGATCTAATATGTTCAGGCGCCGGGGAAGCTGGTGAGTTGCTCTTGAAGTAGCTTACGGCTCTGATTAACCTTATGCTCTCCGGCAAGGTGAACCAGTCCGTCATCGATGTTCTGTACGGGGCCAATTTATGTGCCCTGCGCAAAAAAGATGGCGGCATTCGTCCCATTGCCGTGGGAACTACCTACCGTCGTATGGCAGCCAAGATTTGCTGTAAATTTTATGATGAGGCTGTTTTGGAAAAATTTCAGCCCCTGCAACTTGGATACGGCTCTAAAGGGGGCTGCGAGGCTGCCGTACACGCTTTGTCGACCTACCTAAATTCTGGCAAAGGTGAGGTCATTCTGAAGGTTGACATAAAGAACGCATTCAATTCAGTGAATAGGGACACCTTGTTGACAGAAACTAAAAAAGAATTACCCCAAATTTATAGTTTTCTTTGGCAATGTTACAGACACCCATCTAAATTACTGTATCGGGACAATCTTTTGGAATCTGCAGTTGGCTGTCAACAAGGTGACCCCCTCGGGCCAGTGATTTTTAGTTTAGCTATCCACCCTATTGTACGACAGCTAAATTCAAAATTTAACGTTTGGTATTTTGATGATGGAACCTTGGGAGGCGATGTAGATTCCGTTTTAAAAGACCTAAATTTCTTAAAAAATTAACTTCATTCCATTGGCCTCGACCTCAACGTCTCAAAATGCGAAATATATGTACCGGACAGTACCGACAGACAACTGACTCTTTCAAAATTCAACGCAATAGCTCCTGGCATCAAAATTATAGAAAAAAGCTCTCTTCGTGTCCTTGGGTCTCCGATCTTTGAAAATTCTTTTCCCGATTTTATCGAGGAAAAAATTCAAAATTTCAGTGATGTTTCGGAAAGATTGCTCCAAATTAATATACATTCGGCCATCACAATAATTCGTTACTGCTGTTTCGGCCCAAAATTAACATATTTCCTTCGTGCTTTCCCTTTATGGAAGCACAATCACCTTTTGGACAAAATGGATCAAATTATCGGACATACAATATCATCAATTTTAAATGTGGCTTTGGACGACCGAACTTGGGCACAAGCTACTCTTCCCATTCGCATGGGAGGACTCAGCGTCCGCAAAATTTCCAGTATTAGTTTACCGGCCTTCATATCCTCGGTCCACGGCACTAAGAAATTAATCAGGAATATCCTGGCTTCCGCACTGGTTGATTTTGAAGTGCCGTGCTTCTCCGAGGCTATCGATGCTTGGAAACTCGTTTGCCCGAATACTGAAGAACCCGACCATCCATTTTCCCAGAGACGGTGGGGCGAGCCGCTCTGCAGAGTAGTTCAGAACAATCTACTGAACACGTCTGCTACTACTGCTGAGCGTGTGCGCCTACTGGCTGTGGGTGAGAGGGAGTCGGGTCTTTGGCTTCACGCACTGCCGTCGTCGAGCATAGGCACATTGTTCGACGACACGACCTGCCGCCTCGCTACTGTTTTACGCCTTGGTGCTGCCTGCTGTTCTCCTCATCGCTGTCACTGTGGTGAAGCTGTCAACAACCTCGGTCACCACGGCCTGACATGCAGCCGAAGTGCGGGCCGTTTTGCACGGCACGCGAACATAAACAACATCATCCGACGAGCTCTTGTCACCGTCGGCGTTCCAGCTGTTTTAGAACCCCATGGCTTGGCACGCGACGATGGCAAGAGACCGGACGGCATGTCGTTGTTTCCTTGGAAGATGGGTAGGCCTTTAGTGTGGGACGCAACATGCGTCGATACTCTTGCGCTATCACATCTTCCAAGCTCGTGGTGCTGTGCTGGCGCTGCCGCTGCGGCTGCAGAGAACCTCAAGCGGCGTAAATATAGAAACCTTTGTGGTAGCTATATTTTCGAGCCGTTTGGGGTTGAAACTCTGGGGTCGTGGGGTCCGAGTGCTCATAGCCTGTTTAAGGAAATTTCGAAACGCCTAGTTGACGCTTTCCGTGACCCACGGGCTGGCTTTTACTTTGGCCAGAGGCTAAGTGTTGCCATACAACGTGGCAACGCCGCCAGTCTCTTGGGCACTGTACCAGCTGACAGCGTTGAGGAGGAGTTTTTTGATGCCCTTTTATAGTTTGTTGTTAGTTTATTTATTTTAGGTTATTTAATCGTTTTTAATTAATAATATACTAATAAAATGATTGAATAAATTTAAATGTAAACAAGAATGATAAGCATAATTAAGTGCTCCGTCCGTCGGCGACTGGTTTGGATTGCTCAAAAAGCATATGAAATTTTCAAATTTGTTTTTGAGATACCAACAAAGCCAATGCATTTGTTATTGTAGAACTACATCATTATGGTACGGTGACGTGTAGGCCGGACTTACATAGAATACATACATGCAGGTTAAACACATAACCCTCGTATTGGGCTTAGCCGCAGTCGGGTAAAATTCTCTATAAGATACACCAAATAAAAACTTGAATTCGGTGAAATAAAATAGTGTATAGTAATTTATATGTGGGATTATTTGACTCCAGACGCCAAAAGTCTTCAATAAGGATATTGCGATAATATATCCGATTCTAGTTTCTTTCCCGGTTATGTAAGCTTCTTAGGTCTGATAGAAAAATATCTGCCTAGGCTTTTCCCCACTGTGTTGAGGCCGTGTATTTATTTGCGGTTGAATTTCAGTATTTTCTTCTTATTTTACATTTACACCTCTATCATGTAGATTCCGTTTACCTGACTGTCAGACTTTCGTGAAAGCAACCTCATTATGTTCATCATAACGCCCAGTCTTTTCTCAACTATGTTGGGGTCGGCTTCCAGTCTAACTAGATTCAGCTGAATACCAGTATTTTACATTCAGCGACTGCCTATCTGACCTCTACAACCCAGTTAGTCCTGAGTAATAAGATACCCAATAGTAAGACTGGTTGTCAAATTTTTGGGCCACTGACTACCGGATAACGACAGTCAAAGATCTACAATTAATGACAGCAGGGACCGACGCGGGATGGTTTAACTTGCTTTTTGAGGCACGGTAAAAACTCAGTATGTTAGGGATGGACCCATTTATGAACCAGTGGCGAAGGTTCCATACAACTCGATTCCTACCGGCTTCCCTTTGAAAACGGGCTCAATCAGTATTTCATAGATAAATAATGAAAACACATTAAAGACATGTACTCCGGCTCACCTCTTAAAAAAAATTAAAACACAAGTTGTAGTGAAAACAGGTTAGAAACACTAAAAAGTGCATAGTATGAGACGATGTTTGAACAAAATTTGTCTTTATGATAAGTAGGTATTGTTAGTCACACAAAGTAAAAACAGAATCTAAAAATACCTATCACAATCCTCATCTACATATTTTATATCAATCTAGGTAACATTGTACATGATTAATTGTTTAGAAATGGCTATTTATCATTATCATCTGCCTAGCCTTTTCTCAACTGTGTTGGGGTCGGCTTCCAGTCTAACCAGATGCAGCCGAAAACCAGTAATTTACATGGAACGACTGAATATCTGACCTCCACAACCCAGTTAGTCCTGAGTAATACGATACCCCTTGGTAAGGCAGGTTGGCTATGAATATTTGGTGTCGAAAGTCGCGGTTTGTTCATCAAAGAGATGAACAAAGTAACTCTCGGCTTCGTATACGCGTCTTTATCCACCTCGTATAAATTACAGATGCTGGCTTCATTTGCGCAGCACCCAGCAATGAAAAGGTTCATGTATAACCGCTCAAAGGCAAAAAGCGAACAAAATTGAGGTTCTCCAAATATGAACCTCATTTACACAGTTTTCCTACTTGGGAACAGTTATTTGACTAACCTTCTCTAAAAACTAGACCAACGAGGTTCTATTGTACTTAACTCTTTCGGCTGGTTCCTTCATCTCGTAACAAATAAATTAGTTCTGGTTTTAGATAATGTGAGTCTGGAATAATGATTCACATTTCTACAGCGACTTCCAACAGGATTAATATAAGATTTTTGGAAGCGTAGATCAATCCATACGAATCTAAGCTAAATAATAACATCCACTCGGGTCTATCTTTAGGTTAAGCCGCTCTTACCTAGGTTGGTCCGTGAATGGATGACCTCTCATTGCATACCGAGTTTCTTCCGTGCGTCGGAGAGCACGTTAAGCTGTTCGTCCCAGCTCTCAGTTGTAGATCTTTGACAGTCGTTACAGGTAATCAGTGGCTCGAAAGTCTGACAACCAAGGGATATCGTATTACCCAGAACTAGACTTGTGGAGGTCAGATAGGCAGTCGCTCCATATAAAATGTTGGTATTTAGCTGCATCCAATAGGACTGGAAGCCGACCCCAACATAGTTGGGAAATGGCTAGGCAGATGAAGAGATCAACCTGTACTGGATTTTGATTGACTGATTTCTGAATTTTCCATCTCAGTTTTCGTTAATAGAATATAACTTTATCCATGGCATCTGGTATATTTGCTTCATAAAGGAAGCTAAGACAATATTACTCTTTTGACTATAAAACATCGTACTCATTCGACCATGTTTTCATTTCTTTTCTTCAAAAGAATAATCAGAAAAAATAACTATAATGGCCGCAAAATTCTTAACAAACCCGAGAAACGTGCACAGAACTTTCAGCTTTTAAAACAAAGATTTTTATCTAAAGAAAAATACAAAATCGTGCCATAACCGAGACTCGGGTGGAAAGTGGCCGCAAATATAGCCCGGGATCGTTGGAATTCATAGCCTGTTTCCCGGGGGAGGGCAATGTCAAAGCCTCTTTATAAATGCCGTTGGAAAAGTCGAAATATTCCGGTACGAAATTACCTAAACATGTCTTTAGGTATATTTCAACTACTTGTATCGCATCTAGTGGCAAAATTTGTAACTAGACTGAAATTGAGAACAGCGCCATCTGTTGCTGTTTTAAAGCAATTGTTGGTTGGATAGTGGAACTGTGACACATTTCAGCCTTTGACAAAATTCACTAGATGGCAGTGCTCTTTAACAAATGGTCTAGTTCTTCAAACATCTGTTAGATGTCGCTGCATAAGTACTTCGCAACTTTGTCTTAATTTGTTAAGGTGTTGATAGATGGCGTTGTAAAAAATGTGTTTGGAGCTTATTTAACGATGTTAGATGGCAGCACTTGTGGCTTCATGTTTCGCGGCAATTTTCATAAGAAGCGCTTGTCTTGTCTCGCTTGTTTTTTCGCCAGTAACTCTGTTGACAGTTACGTTATACTCTCGTAAGATGTCACTACTTATAGCTTACAGTTTGCTTCAATTTACGCAACCAGAGCGTTAGTTTCAGTATTTTTCCGTAAATTTCTTTTATAAAAGATAGATAGCACCGATTAAAGTCCAGGATTCTACAAATTGGTAACACGCTGTTTTCCTATCGCCCGTTCAATATTATTTATTGGCATTTTGTATTGCAATATTTTCAAAGAAAATATTGGCCAATTTATTTGAAGTGTTTCCTTCAAATAAATTGGCCAATATTTTCTTTACCTAACGATATTAGTTTTCAGTGCCATATTGTTTTTATAACAAATCGATTGAAGCTATGTTTTCATAAACTTATAACAACGTTTTTCGCCCCAATTTTTCGAATATCTTTAGATAGGTATAAATTCTAAGATTAACAAAATTCTCCTACAAATATTTTTGTCATAGTAGTTTTTTTAGTGGGGGTTGGATGGATCAGTTTTATTTAGGAGTGTCGTGATACCGAGTGCCTGAACTGTGGAGATCAGACAAGTAGTCGGCACATGTAAAATACTGGTATAGCTTCATCTGGTTCGACTGGAGGCCAACCGCAACGTAGTTGCGAAAAGGTTAAGCAGTTGATAATGTGAATAAGAATAAGAAGAATAAGAAACTTTTATTTGTAAACATAGGTGAATACACGGTGTGTGAGATGTTACAATATACAAGTTAGATTCTCTGTTTTGCCGTGAAGCGTTCAAATATGAATGAAATAAATGTGACACTGACACTGACACACACACACACTGTGACTGCCTTTGTGACACTGTTACAAAGACAGAGTTATGTTCTCTCTTATATTTTCGTGTATAGTACGCATCAAATAGTTTGGGGGTCAAGAAGGTGTTTAAATTAAAGACTTTTATTGTAAAAAATAAACTTTTGAAAAAGTTGGAACTTTGACCACCAAGATGTCCGTAACTATAAGGTATCCAGGTATAGTCCATAACAAAAAACAATAAAATCGCAATGACGTGGAGAACAATTGCCTTTCGGTTTCGTTGAGGATATTTTTAAACCCATTTAAAATGTGTGCTATTTTTTATGACCTCGTAACGAAACAATGTCTGCTTAACATAACCGCTTTGAAGAGACCAGTCACGGTGGTATTATAATCACCATACTTAGCAAAGGTATTAGTGATCGCGACATCTTTAATGTAGCCTTAAGTGATTATTGTTGTAATGATCACACCCTCGGTAAAGATTTCGGAGATTGCGATATTTACATGACCGGTCAATGGCGACACTTGGGGGAGGCCTATGGCCAGCAGTGGACGTCTTTCGGCTGAAATGACGATGATGATGATGAATATTTACAGACAGGACGACATTGCTTTTCACCCAAAGGTGAAAATTAATTTACTTTCGACATGGTAATTTCAGAAAACTTGTTTACGATAACAAACAACAATGAATAACAAAAATATTGTTTTATAAAAATTGGGTCAAGGCAATGTTTGAATTACTTACCTATATCTTATGAATTTTCGCGACCAATTTCTTTGGAAGCGTTCGCGAAATGGTGGTTATTACGAAAATGATGGCATTTATTATGGAAATAATCACCCTAATCAAATTATTAGTCATTTTTCTTTTCTTATTATGACCAAAATTGAAAGAAATTATTATTTAACTGACTGCTTCGTTGGTTTAGTGGTAATAAACCTTACTACTGAGTATGAAGTCTTGGGTTCGATTCACAGGTCGGGCAAAGTGTTATTAGGTTAATTGATCAGAATTTTTTCGGTAACAGTCCGTAATCTGAAGATGTGCGCACTCGATGGCACTCCCCTTATTAATTGGTTCATGTATACTAGTCTCTATCTATCTTTTCCCAACTATGTTGGGATCGGCTTCCAGTCTAACCGGATGCAGCTGAATACCTTTATTTTACATGGAGCGACTGCCTATCTGACCTCCACAACCCAGTTAGCTATACTACATAATACGATACCCATTGGTAAGACGGGTAATCAGACTTTCAGGCCACTGATTGCCTGTAACAACTGTCAAAGATCTACAAATGACAGCCGGGACCAACAGCTTAACGTGCTTTCTAAGGCATGGAGGAAAATCGGTATGATAACACATCCACAGCCCAATCTAGGCAAGTGCAGCCTAACCAGTTCAGCAAGTTCGACCCGAGCGATATTATTATTTAGCCACGAGCTGCGCTATGCAACCTTATTACTTAGGGTATAAGGCTAGAAAATGGCAGACCGTTGTCGGTGAGTTCGATAGTAAATAGGACTTAAACATAACTGATGAATGGAGTAAGTGAACTTTGAGTATGTGTGTGAGCTGGCGGCGACCTCTCGCATCCGGCCCTGGTTCAATCCATGGTCCGGAGCGAGAGGGAATGAGAAGCCTTTACCTCCTTCTGCGAAGTAGTTATTCTAGCGAAGGAGGTGGTGGAATGTGAGAGGGAAAGAACCTCACGTTCTAGCCACCGCGGGAGACGCCCAGGGCGTCGGGGGCCACATGGTGGTTCCCGGTACCCGTAGGTGCGGGTCTGTGGACGGTGAGTAATGGGCCAGTTCGCCGTCCATCCGTCTTATGACGACAGACCGTGTCAACGGCGCGTTCGTGTTACACGCGCTCCTCAAAGAAATGTCAGCACACCAGAAGGGGCTCGCAAGGGCCGAGTCCTGCCGGGGCTGCGGGACTGTTCGAAAGAGATACCGCGGCCCTGGAACACAAAGGGCAAAGAAGGAACATGGATGGGTTTTAGTCAGTACAAGTCTGACACTCCCTTCCGCTCCGCCCAGAGCGAGATCCCGGCACTTGATAATTTCGCATCTGAAAAAAGGGTATGTCATATGACAGTACCTACATTACATATTTCATTATAAACACCATTTTACACTAAATAGCAAGCCCCTAATGACCCCAATTAGCAACCACAATATTTTACCATATCACGTAGGTATGTTCTTAAATATAATTAATTAACTAACAACACAAAACTTTTGTAACAGGAAATTGCTAGTTAAAACTAAATTGTGTATTACAGCTGTTAAAATGACCATTTCACATTTTGTGTTGGACTTTTACGACCCATTTTGGTGTGATGTTATTTTGTTTTATGTAAGTTTTATTTCTTTTGTGAGAAAATATGGCACTAGAATTTATATATGTATATGTATGATGCTTCAAATAGAAACTCAAGGAGGTTTTGATGACTTCTAAAGGAGAAGTTCGTCAAATTGGAACACGGACATGTCCGATTCTCCAAATAGAATATCTTTCAGTGTCCGTGCCGGAGCCGCGTCCGCATACTATCCATAACGGATTGTTCAAACTAGAATAAAAGTACATAAAAATGTGAATTTTAATTACGCTAAAACGCAACAACAACACAAACATTACACAACAAACAACTACACGACCACGAACACAACCACAACCACGTAACATTGTACTAATTATACCTTTTCTCTGTTTCAGGTAAGTCACCATTTTATCTCATTCTGCGTACCGGCAACTTCTTATAACACGTAAGAAGAATTTTATATTTTCTCTACTTTTAATATAAGTTTTCAACCTGTGTGTAAATATCCCTATAAAAATGTTGACCTATTAATGCTATCTGCATTAATAAGAAGAAAGAAAGAAAGAAAAAATATTTATTTGTCGCAGGGACATGAGATGCATCATACAAAATTACAAAAAATAAACTATAAATTCAACAGGACGGAACAAAAAAAAAAAAAAAAAGTTAACAGCTTGCACGTCGTGACTGCGACAAGTAGGTCACCACTCAGCATGATGCTGTGCTATGGGGGGCCCACAGCTCAGCGCTGGTTTTCAGTGGTCACCGGTGAAAAAAGGTACGGAAGCCAAGACAGCATAAATATTTTTTACATCAATATGAAAATTAAATAAACTTGAAGAATAGTAACGTCATCATCATAATTATTCTCCTGTCCTTATTCCAATTTATTTGGGGTCGGCGCAGCATGTCTTCTTCTTCCATACTTCTCTATTACTCATCAAGAAGAATAGTATTAAAATAAACTCTTAAAATAATTAAATTGTTATAAAAAGATCTTATGCCATTTGAATGATAGTTTTTATAATAGAAAGGCTCGTGGCTAAATAATAACAGCCGCTCGGGTCGATCTTTAGGTTAAGCCGTGCTTGCCTAGGTTGGTCTGTGGATGCGTGACTGCCCATTACATACCGAGTCTTCTCTGTGCTTCGGAAAGCACGTTAAGCCGTTGTTGGTCCCGGCTGTCATCTGTAGATCTTTGACAGTCGTATCAGATAGTCAGTGGCCCAAAAAGTCTGACAACCAGTCTTACCAAGGGGTTTTGTATTACCCAGTACTAACTGAGTTGTGGAGGTCAGATAGGCAGTCGCTCCAAGTAAAATACTGGTGACTGCTCAGATGACGAGAACCTAATAGAAGTATGGAAGAAGAAATCATGCTGCGCCGACCCCAAATAAATTAGGATAATCGCATCAGAATGATGTAGGTATTTAGGCATTTATGCAATCATTGGCTAACAGTTTAACGTTAGAACAGTTTGGAACTCAACTATGTAGTTACGTCGAACCGTGTTGAATTTAAAGCAGTATTGAACTTTACTCGGAGCGTTCAATGCTATCATCATCGTTTCAACTTATATCCAACAAGCAATAAAATATTCCACCTGGACATGAGTTGCCATGGCTGATCTAGAAGTCTTTAAATAGACTACGGACACAGGTTGGGTAAAGCAAGCAAACCCTGTTCAGGTGGAGATTCTTAGACGACTCTGCCCTGGAGTGTAAAAGTGGTGTTGTTCCACGTACGGTGATACTTGATGATGTGTCCTGCCTGTCCTGCTGTTTGCATATTTCAGAAAATGATGGACGCTACTGAAAATGTGAAACTTGTCGCCAAATTTTGGGCTGATTCTATTTAGATTGCCATCGACACTCTTATAAAGAAGAACTATAAAATATTGTGATTTTAATATTTGTTTCTAACTATAACATAACATCACGCCCGTAATCCCCGAAGGGTTAGGCAGAAGTGTACCTAATAATACACACCCATATTTCGCCATTTGTGTTTAAGTCCCATGTAATAGGGGGCGAGCCTATTACCATCAACCGGACACAAATCCAGACTACGTGGCTGCTACTGAGAAATTCCTGATGAAAAAAACCAATAACAATTTACCCGACCCGGGAATAGAACCCAGGACCTCATGCTCAGCAGTTGCGATTGCGACTACTACAGCAAGGAGTCACCAAAGTGTCCATCCAAGGTGTGGTGTTTTCAACAATAAAAACAATAAGACTGTATAATAAATAAAATAACTACAAAATATCACAAAGCCCACCCTATTACAATTTTATCAACCACTATTTCTGTAACCCTGTCTTTTGAAAGGGCGGTCTTCCCAGGGGAAATTAACTTTTAGAACATGTCCGCCATAATATTTAATAGTTATTATTTACACAATTACTGTCCATGACCCTATGGTGACAGCAGGCTCGTCCCTTTATTAAATGGAACTTAAAATGTAACTGGCAAAATGTAAGTGAATTTAATACCTACAAGATGTAATCAGACCCTTCACGAAGCCGTCAACCAAGTATTCTGTACATCAAACTAAGTAACTCTACGCAAAAATTATTGTTGGGAAACGATTTTTTTTTTTTGGGTGATACATCACGTTTTACGGTAGGACTCAATGTAACGCACTCAAAACATTGCGCTGATGGATGGATTGAATAGTACGGGTCGTGGTCGTTATAGTTAATTATAACATTAAAAACTTCTATTTAAAAGAAAAAGTAAAGAATGATATGGCAAGAAAGGAGGTGTCTGGCGAGATGACGAGTAATAGAGAAGTATGGAAGAAGAAGACATGCTGCGCCGACCCCAAATGAATTGGGATAAGGGCAAGAAAATGAAGATTTAAAAAAAAAAACTTGTGAAAATGTTGGAACTTTGATCCCCAATATCTCCGTAACTAGAAGGTTTCCAGGTATGGTCTAGAACAAAGAAATTATCGTTGACGGGGAGAACAAGTGCCTTTCGGCTTCGTTAAGTGTATTTTTACACCCATTATACTCCTTATCTAGCCGTTGGGGGATAATTTGACGCGAACTTATAGTAACGTTGCAAAAAAAAAATGGCTGGCACTCTGGTGAAAACTTAATTAAGAGGAAAGGCTGGTGGTGTTGATCCTATACAAACTTATTTCCCCGTTTTATCAAAAACATAACATCACGCCTGTAATCTTTGAAGGATTAGGCACTCATTAGTACATTCACATTTCACCAGTTATGTTTAAGTTCCATGTAATAGGTGGCACCACTGCTCTTAAAAACGGTGAAGGAAAACATCGTGAGGAAACCGGCATGTCCTAGAACCAAAAATTCGAAGAAATGTGACATCTACCAACCCACACTGGGCCCGCGTGGTGGATTATAGCCCATTCCCTCTCATAGAGAGGAGGCCTGCGTCCCAGTAGTGGGAACATTAATAGGCTGATTATGCTTATGCTTATGCTTAATAGTTGGCGAGCCTACGGCCATCATCGGCCACAAATCCAGACTCCGTGCTGCTACTGAGAAATTTCTGATGAAAAAAAAAATGTGAGCCGTCACGGGACGCCTGGCAGATGTGAAACATCGACATTATTTTGTAAAAGTAATATGCAGAAAAGAACAGATTGTGATAGGAACTAAATATGTCATAATGATAAAATAAAATATTACGATTTTTTTTCCAGATAACGATGACTATTTATTGAATAAACATTTATTTTCATTAAATACAAAAATTTACGAATTTATTTCAAATCGTGACTACTTAATTCGTTTAATCAGTGACTTCGGTAATAGTTATATTCGATGTTGCCTCTGAGGACGGTATTACTGTGACAATTGGTCGATGGTAACTGAAGTATGTTACAAAAGTATTGGACATAACATTATCAAGATATTTAATAACCTACAACCAATCGCGTTGGTCAAAATGAGGTTTTATCGGTTTGACCTTTGTATTTCAATAGGTTTACCATCAACCAATCACAACCAACCTAAATCACCACCACTAACCAACCAAACACCACCACCATACCAACCAACCACCAACCACAACCACCACCATACTATACCCAAAACATACCAAAGACTGTATATATACCATCATATAGCGTGGCGACGCGTCGCCACGCCAGAAATCGGTTTTACGTGCGGCTATAGATGTTTCACATCAAAACCCAATAACACTTTGCCCGACCTGAGAATCGAACCCAAGATCTCATGCTCAGCAGTCACGCTTTCGACAACTAGACCAACGAGGGAGTCCTCGTTCCAGACAAGGCAGTTTTCTTCCTCGAAAATAAATCTAGAACAGAAGACATGAAAGTGGCAGTTAATTACAATCTGTCTTAAATCCGACAAACGGTCGACAGTTTGACAGCTGGAAAGGTCAGCAATTCTGCCTGAACATTGATCTATTGAGACAGAGGTTTTCTTCAAAGATCTCTATTGATCTGAAGAGTAATACGTATGGCACGTTTACCTACTTATCCTGTTTTTAGTAGCGATATTGGCCTTTAAATTAATCTAACTTCTACTTCTAAAAACAAGCATTGATCACAATTTCAAGATTCTGTAAAGTTCACTAGTTCCCCTCACTCAAGTGAGCGCACACAATTCGAAAGCGAACTCATTTGTTTTTAAAGTAAATCATCGCGGATTCACAACGAGACAGCGTTCGAATTTCAAATGTGATGTTTAGAGAAGGAAGTTATCTCTATAGTTACCGTTCGAATTTCGAAGTTATCTCTATAGTTGCGGTTAAATTTCAATTCCGATGACGCTTTAAAAGCTTCATCGTTTTTTTGGCGATTAGCCCTGATATTCTCCTAGCTCCATTAAAAATCATTTAAGTTGAAAGCCTGGCGCTTTCAACTTAAATGATTTTACTGTAGCCCGCGAAATTCAAATTTTCTTAAATTTTTTGCAATTTGCAGATCAGTGTCCCGACGCTGATCTGCAAATTGCAAAAAAAAACAACATACATCCCGATGTATGTTGATTAAAATATGATTTGCGATCGCAACAAATATGGCTTTACAGAATTATAATCATTAAACAGCTGTTTTCAAATGGAAAGAAAAAAAAAAAAGAGGAAGGATGCGATGGTCTAATTGGTTAAGACGTCCGGGGTAAAGAATCGGAAGGTCGTAGATTCAAACCCTGCTCGCACTCGAATTTTTCTTTCCATATCAAAACAGCTGTTATTCCCAACGCAGGGTTTGCGTAAAAAACATATTTAAAATTATAATCATTAAAATCATCAATACAGCTCTCAAGTTAATTTAACCCCATTGAATAACTTTTTCATAAAATAGTCATTAAAAAAAATAGAAAAAATAAAAAAGCCAAATAATAGAATAATAATAATAATAGTCATAGTCAGTCTTACCAAGGGGTATCGTATTACCCAGTACTAACTGGGTTGTGGAGGTCAGATAGGCAGTAGCTCCATGTAAAATACTGATATTCAGCTGAATCCGGTTAGACTGGAAGCCGACCCCAACATAGTTGGGAAAACGCTAGGCAGATGATGATGAGTCAGTGAATGGGACTAAATGAAATTGGCGCTCAAAAACAAATTTGGCGGGCTACCCTACCTTACGCGTCCCTCTTAAATGAGACTACATTATTCTTTCTTAATTAATTAAATGTCTTTGCTTAACTGATTTTGTGGAACCTCTTTTGCAGATAGATAATCAAGCTATCTGTCTATCGTTACTATTAACTACACATACAATACGAAAGGATAATAATGTTTTTCTCTTTCTATTGTTTTGCGTCCCTATTGTCTGTTTTCTCATCATCGTATTTTCCTGCTTACAAGGAAAATAGTCGTATTTTCATTGGCTAGAGACAGATTGAAAAGATCTTATATTTTGCTGAAATCTTTGCTCATACTAGAATTGCCACCTTTATTTTATTATACTGGGTGTAAACAGACATTTCACATAGCCGACCAAGCATTCTGTACATCAAACTAAGTAACTTTACGCAAAAATTATTGCTGGGAAACGACTTTTTTTTTTTTGGGGTAAAAAATCACGTTTTAAGGTAGGACTCGATAGAAAGCACTCAAAGTATTATGCTGATGGATGGAGTGAATAGTACGGGGGTCGTGGAGATGTGTAAAGTAAAAATCGTACATTAAAAACATGTATTTAAAATAAAAACTTGTGAAAAGTTGAATTCTTGACCCCCAATATCTCCGTAACTAAAAGGTTCCCAGGTATGGTCTAGAACAAAAAAAATGATCGCAAAGAAGGGGAGAACAAGTGCCTTTCGTTTATGTTAAGGGTCTATTTACACCCTTTATTTGTCCAATACTAAGTACACAGTTGAACAAAAACGGGCCAAGTCCATAAGCATTTTCTTCACTCAACTTTAGTTTGTAAGTTTTCTACATTTCTTTCGAAAAATTAGAGGTGCGTGTCTTGGGTTCGAACCCGAGACCTATGACTTGGCAGTCCGACGGTCACACCACTAGGCTGTCACTCCTGCCAGCCTATGATAATTGCTTTCTCTTGTTTAACATATCGTATAGATTATTACGTCAGAAGTTAATTGGAGCAGGTTAACTTGCTCAGTCAACTGTAGTTCGCTATGATTGTCTGTTAGTTCAGCCAACCACAGCCGACTATTCCGATGAGCGTTGTTAAGATTTCGATGAAAGCTCTGTAGCTATGAAAAATATGGTGATACCAAATCGTTTATAGATGTAGGTAGTTGGTCTGTGATATTACTAAAATGACATAACATTACGCCTGTAATCCCCGAAGGGTCAGGTAGTAGTAGGTACTTAGGTACACCACACCACATTTCGCCAGTTATGTTTAAGTCCCATATATTAGGGAGCGACCATATTGCACGGAGGAAACTCGGTATGTAATGGGCGGTCACCCATCCACAGACCAACATAGGCAAGCACGGCTTAACCTAAAGATCGACCCGAGCGGCTGTTATTCTTTAGCCACAAGCCATTACGAGCCGAGATAAAAACTAAAACTATGATTTTTTCTTAAACTTAAGTACCATATAATAATTTACTTTCATATGCATTCAGTAAGAAACTGTTATATTGAAATTACAAACAGACACTTCAATTTTATTTATTTGTATAGACGGGTTGTCAAATTTATCTCTGACTTTCTAACAAAAGCGAGAACGAACTCTGATTTCAAGCTTCCTCCACGAAATATTTGATACAAGGACGAATTTCAAACGGCGGAATTAAAATGAGTAAAAATTCAAAAGGTACACAAATAACTTTCTTTTGAAATATAACCTGTAGGTACAATTTGGCATTTTTTACTGCCTTATTTTTCATCTTCGTTTTACGGTTTAAGGTCAAACTTTAAGAAATTGGTCCTGCCTAGGTAGGTAGTAACTTTATACTGTTGCTAGTTCAGTCTGAATTTCACAGGTATTTTATTTTTACTTTTATAAAAAATACTTAGTCTCGCAATTGTAATTTTAGATTTAGTTACCTATAGGTACCTAAAAGTATAACTTTCACTTATATTTAGATAAATATTTTTTTTAAACATCACGTTCGAAATTCAAATCAAATCAAATCAATCTTTATTTGTTAACATAAGTACAAAGGTGTTAGTAAAAGGAGTTATTTATACATTTTAGCTGATCTGTATGTTCGGCCATTAATCGGCATACAAATATAATATTAGTAAGCAGGTTATTTTTACTATCATAATGATTAAAGTCTAGGATAAAAGAAATGAAGCAATTGAAAAATGTCATGAGCCGCATACAATAAAGTAATTGAATTATATTATTAATTATTTAGAATGTCAAAGAAAAATAAATTTAGTCATAATTTGTCATTTAAAAAGTCTTCAATCGAGTAATACGTCTTTTCAACCAGAAACAGGAACAACTTTTTTTTTAAACGGGTGACACTTAAAAAAAAAGACTACATCGAACGGTGTCTTGTTGTGAATCCGCAATGATTTACTTTTAAAAACAAATGAGTTCGCTTTCGAATTGTTTGCGCTCACTTGAGTGAGGTGAACTAATGAACTTTACAGAATAATTTTATCACAAGCTCACCTCTATTTCATAGGACTTAAAAATAACTGGCGTAAGTAATATGGGTGTACTAATAGGTAAGACTCAGTCTAACCCTTCGTGGACTACAGGAGTGGAGATACGCTGTTTTAATAACCAAAGCAAGCAAAATTCCTCACAATAAAATACAGAATAAACATAAAGTTCTATGCATTCTAAACTTGCAACTGAACAAAAGTTTCACGTAAAGCAGTCTAGCGGTTTTCTTGTTTTGCATAAACAAACATACAAAGCTTTTGATGTAGCGGTTAAACCATTCCAAGTATGTGTATTTTGAGAAACAACTTGGATGCGGTAAAAGGTACATAAATAATAATTACCTAGACTTGGTAGGTTCATCTACACAGGGAGTAACAGAAAGGGTATAGTCATATGAAAGGATATGCTGCAGACCATCAATCTGAACAACTTTCTCCTTGGGTCCAATATCGTAAATGCAAAAAAATTATCAGCTGTCCCATACAAAATTTCAATACCTACTCGACCCAAATGTATGGGACAGCTGATAATTTTTTTGCATTTACATAAATAAATCATAAATCATATATCTTTCTGTAAATTGGTTTAAAAAACTCTTTTACATGTCAACATGTTATGTTTTAAAACTAGATGGGGCCGGTGGTTCGTACCTGACTACTCTGAGAAGAAACATCCGAAACAAACTCAGAGGTCACCGTCTCTTTTAAAGTCCAGACATTGCTCAAGTCATATGAGGACCATGTAGATTAATGTCTGAGATGGTCTTTTGAAGAAATAACCACACAGATTTGAGTGGACCTGTCCAGACAGCGCAAGCATCTGTCAGTGATCGTGTAGCTCGACTCGTAACCCAAGGAGCTCAACGACACGACGAACAATACCATAGAAAGGACATTTGGGTAGGCAGCATAAAGTTCTCAAACTGCCAGACAATCGTAAAACTATCTAAACTAAAAAATAATAATAATAGTTTTACGATATTGGACCCGAGGAGAAAGTTGTTCAGTTTGATGGTCTGCAACATATCCTTTATAAAACAATTAAATAAAATTGAAGTGTCTGTTTGTAATGTCAAATAACAGGTTTTTACTGAATGCATATTATCAAATTATACATGGTGAATCACGGGCACCGTCGTGAAAACGGTTACCACGTAATCGTTCAGTACATCATTCTAAGGTGAATTTTTTCACCGGTAATTTAAACAAAAATTTGCTGTCCCATACATTTTGACCGTGTAGATGTTAGATACACTTTTGTAGGAAACTACCGTTTTTTTTTTACCTAAGAAAAATTTCGTGTGACCGCAAGCGCGACTTCTAAGCATGAGGTCCTGGGTTCGATTTCCGGATCCGGCAAAGTTTTATTGAGTTTTCCACTAGGAAATTCACAGTAGCAGCCACAGAGTCTTAATTTGTACCCGATTGATGGCAATAGGCTCGCTCCCTATTACATGGGATTAAAAAAAACATAACTGGCTAAATGTAGGTATACTTTTAGGTACACGTCTGCCTAACCCTTCGAGGATTACAAGCGTGATGTTATGTATAAACCCAATCTTACACAAGCCATGCAAGGAAACACTTTCCCCAACATGTTACCTCCCTAATTTCAACAAACGCAACTCAATTTATCATTCTGCCAAGCTCCGACCGGTCCTAATCTGTAGTCCGATCCTAAGAGGTACCTCTTAAGTGCACTTTGTTAATTTGACAGCTCTCCCCTGTCATTGTCTGTTAAGCTAGAGAGGGGACAATTGACAGGTGATTAGCGATAGTCTTTGGTGGAGTGAAAAATGTTTAAGTGAAATGAGGTGGTGGCCTTTTTCAAGGCAATCCCTGCCAATTAGTTTTGTTGGAAGGTCTGGAGGCCATATCGACTTTTGCAATGCTAAACATAGCATAATCAGTCAGCCTATAATGTTCCCACAGCTGGGACACAGGCCTCCTCTTTATGAGAGGGAATGAGTTGTAATCCACCACGCGGGCCCAGTGCGGGTTGGTAGATGTCACAAGTCTTCGAATTTTTGGTTCTAGGACATGCCGGTTTCCTCACGATGTTTTCCTTCACCGTTTTGAGAGCAGTGGTGATGAAATAATTTACACAAAGTAATGCGCCTGCCTGGATTTGAACCCACGACTTCGTAAGTCGGGGCCGCCACCACTGGGCCACCGGTGCTCTCGACGAACACTGGCAGGCAAATACTATGATGACATTGAACGAGAGCGGAGGGCATTATCGGCTAGAGCGAACATGTTGGCTCGCAGGTTTGCACGATGCTCATTTCCAGTAAAATTCACGCTCTTTTGAGCGTACTGTACTTCATTTAGGTACACGTACAGCCTGTGGGCTAGATCATCCGCGTTTCTGTAGTGCATCGGGAATGTTCGCAGATGCGCATGTGGATTGTTTTTACGCGACAATGCGTAAAAGTTGCGCTTCCCTAGTGCGCAGGGTGTGGGGCAGCACTAACTCGAACTTTTTTGACAAACTATTAATACCCGCTTTCAACACAATGCCACATTTTAATGATATCTAAAATAATATTATTACTGCATAATTTCGACTGTGTGCAATATTCATTTTAGTGTCATCCAGTTGTACGGTCATAAAAGTCACTACATATTATAAAACAAAGTTCTTCGCCGCGTCTGTCTGTCTGTTCACGATAAACTCAAAAACTACTTAACGGATTTTTATACGGTTTTCACCAATAGATAGAATGATTCATGAGGAAGGTTGAAATATATAATTTGTCAAGGTTTTGTGCAAATTGGTTGAATTATGATAATTGTTGGAAGTGTCGAAAAAAGTCAAGCCGCCTGTTAGCTTCATCAAAAACGCTGCCTCGCAGTAGCGAAGGGTCAATTTTGTAAGATTTAAGCCGGAGTACAAATCTTTAATGTTATGTTGTGTTTGTTTGTCTTTGTTGTTATGTTGTCTTTGTTGTTGTGTTGGTTGTTGTTTATATTATTTGTCTGTAGAATACTGGCCATTTTTCAAAGGGAATCCGGTAGGAATCGAGTAGTATGGAACCTTCGCCCTGCTGCCTCGACAGACAAAACATATAGGCTCTAATAAGCTCTTCTACCCGTGCGAAACCGGGGCGGGTCGCTAGTGTTAAATAAAACTTACTAACAAAGAGACCTACTTATAGATTCCAATATTTACCCCACTAAAAGGAAACCTCAATAAGGAGCTCCCACCCAGGTAGTCCAATAAATAACCCTTGTAACACTTATGTTCCACACGCTATAAGACACAAATTGCCTCAATATCTGTAATATTGAAGAAGGAATTTGTTAGATATTGTTGTATTTTATTCTTCTGCCGAAGGCCTTCTATAAAATTTTCTTTTGTTAATATATTGTATTACTATAAATGTGGGTAGCATGATAATAAGTTGGGGAAAAGTTCGGTTTTGGAGGACTTTTCCACTGTTTACCTGTATATAAATAATCCTTTCTTATTATAAAAAGTCATTTTCTTAAACTACAATAACATAAGAAGATGAATTATGTCGCTGTTTCAAGTGTAAACAATTGTTGGTAGACCTTATAAAGGGTGTAAGTAGACCCTTAACATAAACGAAAGGCACTTGTTCTCCCCGTCACTGCGATCATTTTTTTGTTGGGAACCTTCTAGTTACGGAGATATTGGGAGTCAAAGTTCCAACTTTTTCAAAAGTTTTTTTTTGAAATACATGGTTTTAATGTAAGATTTTTACTATTTACACCTCCACGACCCTCGTACTATTCAATCCATTCATCAGCACAACGCTATGAGTGCTTTCCATCGAGTCCTACCGTAAAACGTGATTTTTCACCCCAAAAAAAAAAATTTCGTAAAGTTACTTAGTTTGATGTACAGAATGCTTGGTTGACAGATATGTGAAGGGTCTGTTTACACCCGGTATAATTCTAACTAATATTATAAATGCAAAACTAAGTTTTTTTGTTACCTTTTCACGCCTAAACCACTGAACCGATCATCCTAAAATTTTACATATACGTTGTCAGGTGTACAGAAACGGACATAGGGTACCTTTCATCTCGAAAAAAAGTACTGTTCCCGAGGAAAACAGCAATAACGTGCTGAAGATAATAGATGGCCACGTGTCTTTCGAAGTAGCAGGTGACATTCTGTTGTTAAACTTATACTGTCACAGTGTCACTTACGGGATATCTTCTTTAATTGTTCATTATTTTGAGCTCCCGATATTTCGACGCTGTTGCAAGCGCCATGATCGCGGGTTGACTGGAGAATTCGGGTAGATGGTAAATAAATTGTTAGGTGCAGACAAATATGTCTACCCTCTTTCTAAGTCTTTATAATGAAAAATCACAGAAGATATCCCGTACTGCCGTGGTATAACTTTAATGCCGTTATCTGAGACTCACAAAGTTACTTAATGTTATTTTTGCTTATTTCACACGTGAGAAATATGTATTTAACGGCATTTTTAAAATTATAATTTCCAAAACTATTCAAGATATTGAAAATTCGCAAACACAGATCGATAGATTTTTTTTTCTCATTAATATAGAATCAAAAGTTGAAAATCGACCAGATGTTGGATAACGGCATTTTAGTTATACCACGGCAGCGTAAGTGACAGTTATAAGTTTAGTTTTAAACCGTGAAAACCTAAAACAGTGTTATTCCATAGTTTCTGCCCCTTTGAGAAAAAGATCTATGTTTATGTACTTATGTGTTAATAATAAATCAACACAAAAAAAAAAACTACTTTGACGTAATCTTTCACCAAAACGTCTAAGATAAAAACATTTGCCTAAACAAAAAAACAAAAAAAAAACAAAATCATTTATATGCGTAAAGCGTACAGAGGGTACTGCGGGACTGTTCGAAAGAGATTCCGCGGCCCTGGAACACAAAGGGCAAAGAAGGGACATGGATGGGTTTTAGTCAGTACAAGTCTGACACTCCCCTCCGCTCCGCCCAGAGTGGGGGGGTCATTTGATGATTTCCCATCAGAAAAAAAAAAAAGCGTACAGAGGGTTTCTTAAAGATAAATTAGACGATTCTCTTATTCTGCCATTAATGTTGGCGTGTAAATTTTACAAATTATTTAATGTCATAAGAAAAATTAATTAGTCTGAATCATGCATGCAGTTAGTAATTAAACATAAAAACAATGAATTAAATCGATTCCTATTTGGTAAGAATTATTATTTATAATGGGGCATCAAGGCAGGACGCCGAAGACAAAGATAGCGTGGTCGTTCACCAACAAGATGGACCGGCCAAATTAAATGCTCGGCATCCAAATTCTACATGGTTGTAAGAGACGCGCTGGACAGAAACCGGTGGAGGCAGATCAGCCACTCTAGCCACTCCTCAAAGAGGGGACTTATCGCCACTATGGTGGCGTGCCCTGCACGGGGTTGCGACAGTCGCTCTCTCCATGTCGCCATGAGATCACGCCGGAGGTCGGTCCGCTGAGCGACAATTTGCCGCGGCAGCGGAGTTTCCCCCAGACGTAGTGCCTCCGCGCGCCATTCGCGCGAAAACTATCGCCTCCAGATCTCATGGCGGCCAGATGCAACTTTGATGCTGACCACGATCCTCAGACATGAGAGACCGACCCCAGAGAGAGATATGATGATGAATATATTAATTTTCTTTTCTGAAATAAAACATTCTCTTAAAAACTTATGAAATTAAGGTATAAAGTGTCTGTTTAAAATATTTACCACACCCTGAAGGGCTGTTCATTTTATTTTATTCTTGAAAATTATTTTAAGAGAAAATATATTTAACTTTTTAGATTATTTATATTATAGATTGGTTCTGAACACAGTAGAATAAATAGAGATGAAAATTACCATTTTTTATTACACAAAAGTCTAGTTTATTTATTAAGTATTCTAACTATATACATTATTATTTATTTATTTATTTAAACTTCATATACAATAGTGATACATAGGCGGACGTAATGCCACAAGGCATTCTCTACCAGTCAACCTTTGGGTTAAATAAGAAAACATTATTAATTAAAAACTAGTAAATAAACTAACAACAAACTATAAAAGACTATCGATTGTGATGAAAATTACCATTTTTTATTATTTATACAAAAGTTTAGTTCATTTATTAAGTAAACTAACTATATACATCACTACATATTATAAAACAAAGTCGCTTCCCGCTGTCTGTCTGTCCCTATGTATGCTTAGATCTTTAAAACTACGCAATGGATTTTGAGGGTTTTTTATAATAGATAGAGTGATTCTAGATGAAGGTTTATATTTATATATTGCACCATTTATATATAGGAGAGCAGCGGTGGCCCAGTGGTAAAGACCCCGACTTATGAGCAGCAAGTCGTGGGTTCGAACCCAGGCAGGCACATTACTTTATGTTATTTATTTCATCACCACTGCTCTCAAAAACGGTGAAGGAAAACATCGTGATGAAACCAGCATGTCCTAGAACCAAAAATTCGAAGACATGTGACATCTACTAACCCGCACTGGGCCCGCGTGGTGGATTATAGCCCATTCCCTCTCATAGCGAGGAGGCCTGCGTCCCAGCAGTGGGAACATTAATAGGCTGATTATGCTATGTTATGCTATTGCACCCGTGCGAAGCCGGGGCGGATCACTAGTTATTAATTAAAAACTAGTAAATAAACTAACAACAAACTACAAAAAGGTATCGAAAAACTCCTCCTCAAAGCTGTCAGCTGGTAATGTGCCCAAGAGACTGGCGGCGTTGCCACGTTGTATGGCAAAGTCTAGTTTAATTTAATTTATGAAGTTATTGCTTGGGAATTAAATGCAGAGACCATTTTAAACGATATTTAAATTTTTTATAACACCTGGAAAATAAAGTCGACGTAAGTTTTAGTATCTAATTTTAATCAAAGATTATTATAAAATAGAATATACTTTATTGTATGCCAAAATTAAAATACAACTGTTTTATAATAATTATTGCTAATTCTATGGTTACAATGGCGGTCTTATCGGTGATAGCGATATCTTCCAGATAACCTGTGGATGGACTACAAGCCCACCACACTATTTCCAAACCACTGCAACTCCTAAAAGCCATAACCAACAGTGGCGACCACCAGAAAAGCGCCAAGACAATAAAGCTCGACGAAGTCCCAAAGTGCTTTTAACTGCATTTTTTTATTTATTCAACTTACTTTTGATGGAACTGTACTAACATAAAATAAAAAGGCAGTAAGTTAGTAAGCAGTGTACTGCTACACAAAATTATCATCATCATCTAGCATTTTCCCAAATATATTGGGGTCCACTGCCAATCTAACCAGGTGGAGTTGAATACCAATATTTTCATGGAACGACTGACTATCTGACATCCACAACCTAGGAACTGCGTAACACTACACCACTTTCTTATTAATTTCTTAAATGTTACATAGCTCATCATTCTTCTGCATTTATCCCAGTGTTATTTGGGGTCGACGCAGCCTGTTTTCTTCTTCCATTCTTCTCTATTACTCGTCATCGCAGCAGTCACCTCCTTTCTAGCCATATCATCCTTCACGCAGCCCATTCATCACTTCCTTGGTTTTCCTCTACTGTTAAAGACATCCACATTCATACTCAAAACTTTCCTCAGGGCATTTTTCTCATTCCTCCGCATCACATGTCTCTTCCACGATAACCAGTTACCACATACATAATTATTGTTCGTAATTAGAGTTTTTTACTTATTTTGGGATCTTTAATTTAATAAAAAATGGAGAGACGTCATGTCGATTACAATATTGAAATTTTGAAAGAATAATCCTTCTTATCATAAAACAGTCAAAAAACCACAAAGCCCAATATCAGAAGTGCTTTTCAATTTAAAAACAATAATAAAAAAGCCACTTTGTAGGCACCAATTTCGAGTAATAACTGTGCGAGAAGGATGGAGTTACGCGCTTACTATAAAGTGCAAGCGAGACATTCATAGCTGTATCATCAATCGATCAGGTTACCATGGCAACGGTACAGCTTACAACACAAGTTTGACGCTAGATACAGTCGGTAGTAAAGGTTTTACAGGCGAAATCCGAAGGATACGTTGTACAGTAATCGGAGTGATTTATCGCACTTGGATTTGAGCACGGGTTCGCCCGTATTTCCTCTGAAATATGACGATACTTATTATTTTACTTGAAATATGATAACAATGATATAATTTAGGAAATAATTGTCATTATTTTTGGGAAATTGGATTTTCTTGAGGTTAGAAAAAAAATTGATGAAGATTTAATCCTACAATCCTACTAATATTATAACATAATAACATAACATAATTAGCCTATTAATGTTCCCACTGCTGGGACGCAGGCCTCCTCTCTATGAGAGACTAATATTATAAATGCGAAAATTTGTGAGGAAACAAACATCCATCCTATGTTTGTTACTCTTTCACGCAAAAACTACTGACCGGATTTTAATGAAATTTGGCACACAGATAGTTTATAACCTGGATTAACACATAAGATACTTTTTATCCCGGTAGTACGATTCCGTGGGACGATTACTGAACTCCACGCGGGCGAAGCCGCAGGCATAGGCTAGTAATGTAAAATATTGACAAGCCTGTAGTCCTGACTGTCTGGTAGATCTTTGACAGTCGTCAGTTCGTCGTAACGTAGGAGGTAGCCTTAGGTAGCCAGTAGCCTGAAAGACTGACAAACACATTTACACATGGTCAGCAAAAGGTAAATTTCTTACTTATTAGTGTTTATGGGTATTTTGAATGAGGACACCGAGAGGAAGACGAAAGTCTATGACCAGTGTGTGTTGCCAGTGATTACATACGGGACCGAAACGTGGTCGCTCACAATGGGCCTCATCAGAAGGCTTAAAGTCACCCAAAGGGCAATGGAGAGGGCTATGCTCGGAGTTTCCTTGCGTGATCAAATCAGAAATGAGGAAATCCGTAAAAGAACCAAGGTTACCGACGTAGCCCGAAGAATAGCCAAACCTAAGTGGCAGTGGGCAGGGCACATTGCTCGCAGAACGGATGGCCGATGGGGCCGAAAAGTTCTGGAGTGGCGACCGCGAACCGGAAGACGTTGCGTTGGAAGGCCTGCCACTAGGTGGACCGATGACCTGGTGAAGGTTGCGGGGATCCGCTGGAGGCGAGTCGCACGGGACCGGTCAATGAGGCGACTCTTGGGGGAGGCCTATGTCCAGCAGTGGACGTCTTACAGCTGAAATGATGATGACGATGGTTATTTTGCCTGAAATAAAACACATTTTTATTTTTTTTTTTTTTATTATAACTAGAAGACGGGATATTTACCATGTTTGTTTGATTTTGTTTTTGTTTGTTTTGTTTTTTTTTGTGTTTGTTGTTTTGTGTGTTTTTTTCCGTGTTTATTTGTTTTTTTTTTTGTTTGTCGTCATGGTGCTTGCAACAGCGCCGAAATATCGGGAACTCAAAGAAAACAATAAACATGATAAATATCCCGTCTTCTAGTTATAATATTTTTTTTATTATAGTCTTTTATACAGTAGTTTTATGTAAGTAGGCTGTCTATGCAAAGTTCTGGTATTTATGTAGTTACATCTGGTAAGACAAGAATCAGATTGATTGCAGATGATGAAGAAGCACTTCGTACTGCCCATTGTTTTGACTTAGGGTAAATATCAGAGGAATTTAAACCATCACTACTGGAGCATTTTTTATCGATTTAAATAATACAGGGTGTAAACGGACCCTTCACGAAGCCGTCAACCAAGCATTCTGTACATCAAACTAAGTAACTACGCAAAAATTATTGCTGGGAAACGACTTTTCTATTGGGGAGAAAAATTACGTTTTACTTATTGTGTTAAGTGCCTTTCGGCTTCGTTAAAGGTACTTTTAGACCCTTTATGGTATTCGATACTTCATTATTAATCCACAAAACATTTTAAATTGCAAAAAGTTATTGTTTCCGCCCGGGATCGAACCGGGGACCTTGTGCGTGTGAAGCACACGTGATAACCGCTACACTACTGAAACTTGTTCTTAAGAGACGAAATAACAGATCTGTTTGTAAATACACAAGAGAGGCACATTATCGCTTACCAATAACAAGGTCATTTAAACCAAAGACATTTTAAATGGGAAATTATTAATCGGGCGAATAAAAATTTAATTGGCGACCAATATACTAAATGGGCGACTATTGTACCAAAGTAAGTAACTATTTATCTGGTCATTGCGGCAAGGAGAATTAAGGAAGCAAGAGCGAGCGAATGCTGAGAGAGACTTGTGGCACCCCGACTCGGACAGGTTAGGTTCGAAGGGGATGGCGGGGTCTAGTGAGCGAGCGAAGTGAGCGAACTAAGACCCCGCCATCCCCTTCGTGTTAGGTTACTTTAAACTCTGTAAACAGAAATAGGAGCCCCGCTCAGCGGGGGTTCGTCGACTACGCCTTATCTACAATCTAGTGATTAATAACCTTGTTTTAAGTTTTTTACAGGAGTCCTTTAATTATCACATAATCGTACTGAACAACTAGTAACTCAAATTTCTATTTTCAAGTCGCTGTTTTAAACATTAGTATTAGCCCACTGTTTGTCGCTCACTTAGTATTTCAGTAGTCCATTTTCAATATTTTTGACACCTTTAATTTGAATTTATGTTCGCTCGTTTAAATACTACCCATTTTAAATTATTCTTACAATAGACGGGGACAACACGAACCAAATAAAAAAGTATTTCCAGGAGCCAACAAGGTGCTGTCGATATAAATGTATAGGAGTGTCTGAAGAACAGGGTGTAAAGTTCTTCATCCCCCATAGGAAAGGGAGGATCCTCCAACCTGACGGGTGTTATGTCTGGTGGGCTACTGTCCGACAGTTATTGTCGGGTTTAACTGCGCGATTTAGAATTTTGATGTTAGTTCTTCATTTGTGTCATAGATGGCGCTGTAGTACTTTTTGTACTATGTTGCACTACTAAACAAAATATATAAGTAAAAATGTAGGTATATGAAAAGTATTTTGCTCGTAACTATTTTAGCCGTAAATATTTATCCGTAAGTACGTGAGTCAAATATAATGTTTTGAAGCTGCTTGTTATTGGTCCGCTCATTCTAGTCAACGTCTCCTATACAGGTTGCTTCGTTTTTATATTTTTGTATTAGTATTTTTCAAAATAGTTATTCCTTAGACTAAGTTGTATAGGCAGTTGTAATAGTATTTTTTGTATTTTTGCTTACAGTTTTTCACGTTTATTTCGTCTTTTATGGATTTTGGTATTTCATTGATTATTGTGGGAATTAGAGATTTAACTGTTCGCCTGCCATAATAATTTCTGGCCTGAGGAACTATCAGTTTATTCTTGGTGATACTTCTTATAATATATATAGTAATATTTAAATAACTCGATGACATTATCTTTTCATTATGTCAACACAATTATGTCACTGTGCTTTATAGTGTAACTGAGAAATGTCACATTTTTTCTTTGACACTTCGCTTCTCTTCTCTTCAATGAATATCACTTTGTCTTGTCTTCATCAGTATTACGAGTAAAGAATTTTATACACTACACCGTACCTTACCATGACCGTGCTATGAACGTAGGTATCAGGCAAAAAGTATTGTCGCCGGTAATTATTGTTCACGCCATGCACAGTGCATGTGATGATGACGGAAACTGGTCTAGTGGGCATAGTCCCATACTTTTTAATACAAATAATATAGGATTTAACCTCATATTATGATGACTGTTCTAAACGGGTATGATACGCTGATGACACGTTCTAATAGTCCGTGTCATGTTTCTTTCCGTGTTTAATACGTTCATAGCACGGTTTTGTACGGTGTAGTGGGAGGACTTCCATAAGTTTATATCTCTTTAGTTTAACACAAATAAGGGCTTCTATTATTGCTGATAGGCAAAATATACATGAACCTGCTTTAATTTTTATTATTTGTTGTTATAGCCGTAACAGGAATACACATTCTGTGGAAATTTTAACTGTCACCCTATTACGGATCAAGAGATAAAGCCTGCTGACAGACAGACGGACAAACAGATGGACGGACGGACAGCGGAGGTTTAGTAATAGGATCCCGTTGGTTACCCTTCTGGTACGGAACCCTAGAAAAGAAACAGATTATTGCTGTTAATGATCTATTAAAACTTTAACACGAAACTAGCTTAATTCCTGTCTTAACGTCAAAGTTATCAAAGACTTCGAAAGATAACTTTTGGTGGAAACGGTAGACAATTAGTTACCTTTTGTCAAAGTCCGGGGAGATTTCGGAAACTTCTGGCAACAATTTGAAGTTGGAATTAAACGCTTATTTATAATATTTTGATTATTATTCGAGATGAACAGACCTCGTTAAGGTCTGAGAAATTATTGGACATTTTAATAAGTTAATCGTTAAGGCGGTAAAATCGAATTATTCGTCAACTGAAGAGTCTGAAACTCGCGAGTGCTCGTGACTTCCGATTTTACCTATTTTTTTTTTGTCAACTTCTCTTCTTCTAACGTAAGTTAATAGTAAAACAATTCAAAAATAAAATATTTTTTTAGTAATATTCACTTGGAACCTACCTCAAGTGAGCGCACACAATTCGAAAGAAACAAAGAAAACACAATTATTTAACACATGCCACAAGTACACACAACAAAAAATAAAATAAAAAACTTGAAACAGGAAAAAAAAGCTTTACTCTTTTGTTTTTAAATAAAATATCGCGGATTCACAACGACACCGTTTGAATTTCGAACTGATGTTTAGAGAATGACATAACTGGCCTCTTTGGTCCGAAATGTCAAAACGCAGTGAACAAGCATTATGGTCTATTGTCGTTCATTCTGTATGATTAATCCTTTGCCCTTGAGTAGGATTATAACAGGCTGATGTTATTATGTACGAACATTTCAGGCATAAAATTAGGTACAGGGCGCTTAAGAGCATTATCTGGGGACACATTTTGGTGTACCGTCAATTTTCAAGCCGATTGGTTGGCTTAGATGGAAGTAGGTGTGAATATGGCTATAAAATATTTTGATGGTGTTGTAAAATGTTATCTTAAATAGTGGTGTCGATGGTTTTATTATCATTTTGAAGTTATGGGGGCTCTTAGCCTTTTTTTTCGGATGGTAAATCATCAAATCGCCCTGGGCGGAGCAGAAGGGACTGTCAGACTTGTACTGACTAAAACCCATCCATGTTCCTTCTTTGCCTTTTGTGTTTCAGGGCCACGGGTTGTCTTTCGGACAGTCCTGCAGCCCTCTAAGAGTCCCGCAGCCCGGGGCTCTTAGCCTTAAATGTTTTTTTACGCAGATTTATTAAGACCAGTAAGTTTTGAAGATGAAGAATCTTTAAACATTACTTCGAAGTTCGAATTTCGAATTCGGTGTGTTCTTGTAAATTCACGACGGTTTACTTTAAAAACAAATGAGTTCGCTTTTGAATTGTGTGCGCTCACTTGAGTGAGTGGTACCTACTACAAGCTCAACCATAAGAAAAGATGTCGCAGGAGCCTTGAGCTCAACCAAAACTATTTCCTGCTGCTTTTCAGCATCTGCCAGTCTAACCGGATGCAGCTGAATACCAGTATTTTACATGGAGCGACTGCCTATCTGACCTCCACAACCCAGTTAGTACTGGATAATACGATACGCCTTGATAAGACTGGTTGTCAGACTTTTTGGGCCACTGACTACCTAACTACTGTCAAAGATCTAAAAATGACAGCCGGGACTTTCCGAGGCACGGAGGAAACTCGGTGTGTAATGGGTGGTCAGCCATCCACAGAACAAGCTAGGCAAGCACGGCTTAAGCTAAAGATCGACCCGAGCGGCTGTTATTGTTTAGCCACGAGCTCCTCCTATTTCCTGCTGCTTTTATAAAGCCAATTTTTTTGCTTACAGGTTTTTTATATTAAAAATAGTGACCTATTTCATCACTGAAGTAATATCCGCTAGTCAAGATTAAAAGCATCTGGAACTTTCATCCGATGTGTGACAGCAAAATAGATTTAAAAAGATCTAAAAATGTTCCACCACTTACCTACAAACGCTGTCAGGTACAGCTACTTGAGAAAATTACGTTTAGATAAGTTATTTCTCTTTTTTTTTGAGAGCAGCGGTGGCCCAGTGGTGGTGATCCCGATTTACGAGCAGTAAGTCGTGGGTTTGAACCCAGGCAGGCGTATTTCTTTGTGTAATTTATTTCATCACCACTGCTCTCACAACAGTGAAGGCAAACATTGTGAGGAAACCGGCATGTCCTAGAACCTAAAATTCGAAGACATGTGACATCTACCAACCCGCACTGGGCCCGCGTGGTGGATTATAGCCCATTTCCTCTCATAGAGAGGAGGCCTACCTCCCAGCAGTGGGAACATTTTAGGCTGTTGCTATGCTATGCTATGCTAAATTATTTCTTAGCGTGATGTATTACTGCTCAGACACTGAGCGGAGGCCCATGTCCCAGGCGGTGGGAACAGTAAAAACTACTTACATACACACACACATACATACATAAACTCACGCTTTTTCCTCATGGAGGTAGGCAGGAACCACAGAACAATACCTGCTACGATCCTTACATACTTCATTTGCCTCGTCCACGTTCGTACATCTGGTCATCACGCACGCCGGTTACTAGTACTACGCACCTGACCTTTCTGAAGAACCTCTCCAAATACCTAGCAATACTACTTATGCTGGTAAGGTTACCTATTGTAGTAGGCATTACAAAAAGTACTACGACAACATAGTACAAAAAGTACTACAGCGCCATCTATGACTCAAATGTAGAACTAAGATCAAAATTATGAATCGTGCCATTAAAGTTATCCGCGACTTAAGACTGTAGAAAATGTGGCAAATTATTTAAGTGAAACTGAGTCGAGGCTCGTGCTTCTCCCTGCAGGGTTAAAAGTAACCTAACACGAAGTGGATGACGTGGTCTTAATTCGCTGATTCGTTCGCTCACTAGACCCCTCCATCCCCTTCGAACCTAACCTGTCCGAGTCGGGGTGCCACTAGTCCCGAGCTCGCTTCGCTCGCTCTTACATCCGGTGTTGTCCTTGCCGCAATAAATTTTTAGGATAAAAAACATGTTACAAAATTATTTATATATGTGAGTATTACGTTTTACGCTCTGGCAAATTTGATGTGCAATCAGTAATTTTCATGTGAAAAATATTTAATTGATGTAAATAAATTGACGGGTGATAAGTTTTATGATACGCATTTTAAATATGTCCTATATTAATAATACTATTTGTTCAAGTAGCAAGTGGCAGTGCGAACTATAAAGTTTACAGTTTTATTTATTTATTTACCTATTTATTTAAACTTCATGTACAATAGTGATACATAGGCGGACTTAATGCCACAAGGCATTCTCTACCAGTCAACCTTTGGGTTAAATAAGAAAACATTGAGTTTTATATGGGTTCATAACATTGCGCTTTAATAGGTAACTTTGGTTAGTTGGCTTGCTCACTGCAATGGCATAGGAAAGTTTCCAATATGCATCGTTCATAATATTTAACAATGATTTGTTATTTGTTATTGAAAACCTTCCTTAGTGAATGAAGATGAAGAAGTATACAACACATGCTAAATCTCTCGCCGACTGGTCGACACTTCGCGTGACCAGAGGGCTGGCTCTTTCTTTGGCCAAAGAATTAGCATTGCCACTCAGCGTGGCAATGCTGCCAGTCTTCTGGGCACGTTTCCAGATGACAGCGATGCGGAGGAGTACTTTGACGCCTAAGTGTCCTATTGTCGTCGTTGTTTAGATGTTTATATTTTCTTACTTTTAGTCTTATTTTTATCATTGTTTAGTTCTATTTGTAGTCTGTATATAATGTAAATGTAGTTGATTAATAAAATATGCATTCATTTATATACATAATTTATACAAACTATAAAAACAAACCTAAATAAATAATAAAGACATTAAGTACAAGTTTCAGAAGGAGAAATAATCACAGGGCGTCCAAAAATTCGTCCACATCGCTGTCAACGAGAAAAGTGCCTAGCCTTGCAGCATTGCTACGGTTGATGGCAATTCTGATTCTTTGCGTGTAGACCTATATTTGTCTAATAGGTATAAAACAATTTTTTTTAAATTTATAATTGATGATTATCACCAAACTTTAAATCTTAAATAACATAAAAAAGAAAATTAAAACGATAACGAATAATTACAAAGGTTGAAGAGAAATATACTATCTTTTATCAAGCACTAAAAGTTACAAAAACATCACCCAAGAATAATCCATTAAAATAATAACTTTGACAAATAACACCTGTCAAATAGTGTTACCCAAGCATTATGCTAAGACCTGCAAATATTGTTGTAACCTAAGTGATATTGAATCATCATCTGCCTAGCCTTTTCCCAACTATTTTGGGGTCGTCTTCCAGTCTATCCGGATGCAGCTGAATACCAGTATTTTACATGGAGCGACTGCCTATCTGACCTCCACAACCCAGTTAGTACTGGGTAATACGATACCCCTTGGTAACACTGGTTGCCAGACTTTTTGGGCCACTGACTACCTATCGACTGTCAAAGATCTACAAATGACACCCGGGACCAACGGCTTAACGTGCTTTCCGAGGCACGGAGGAAACTCGGTATGTAATGGGTGGTCACCCATCCACAGACCAACCTAGGCAAGCGCGGCTTAACCTAAAGATCGATCCGAGCGGCTGTTATTATTTAGCCACGTGCTCCTCTGATATTGAATATGATAATAATATCATCCATCTAGAATGTTCTTATTCACTTTATAAGTAGGTGGTTCAGACGAACATGATGTGTCTGAGTATCAATATTATTGAAAACGACTTCTATTCTGATCTACATATTCAGATTACAGAGGAATACGGCATGTTCTTTTATGTTTATTAAGAGTGTTTTAAAATAATTTATTTTGCTCGCGTTTAAGTACTACCTCACGTGATGCAGCTGAATACCATTATTTTACATGGAGCGACTGCCTATCTGACCTCCACAACCCAGTTAGTACTGGATAATATTCTGGATGTCAGAGTTTCGGGCCATTGACGACCTGTAACGTCTGTTAAAGATCTACAAATGACAGCCGGGACCAACGGCTTAACATGCCTTCCGAGGCGGGGAGGAAACTCGATATGTAACGATGATCACGCAGCCACAGACTAACCTTGGCAAGCGCGGCTTAACTTTTATGATGGACCCGCGCGGCTGTTATTATGTAGCCACGAGCAAGGCTATCAAATGAAAAAAAGAATGTTTCAATTCGACTGGCAGTTCCAGAAATTAGCGCGATTAAAAAACAAACTCTTCAGTTTTATTATATGGGATGTAAGGAACACCGACGCGAAAACGGTTACCACGTACTCAGTACGGGTAAATCCCGCTTGGTAACTTTCCCGTTTCGCCAACTAAACAAAAGACGTGCAAAACAGTGAAAAAAGGTCCCCTTTCGTAACTATTTTAATCTTCATATATTGATTCCCTTTTCGTCAACCATATAAATAACTGTTTTTTCTACGGTATAGTCAGCTTCCAAAGTTTCAAGGAAACTTTTAGTTGATGTTGCTATTTTTTGTCTCTGGCACACTAAGGTTTGTTGTGAGAGAACTGAATTTATAATTTGACCTGAACTCCACATAGAAATTTTTCATTGGTAACAAATAAAACAGCTGTTTGCTACAAAAGTGCAATACATGCACGCTCAAAATGTATGGAACAGCTGATTTTTTTATAAATCTAAATGTAATCTAATCTAATGTCTTGGTAAGCGCATAACTCAACAACGCCTGGACCAATTTGGCCAATTTTTTTTTTTAAATGTTCTTTGGAGTTCAAGGATGGTTTTTACGGCGAGAAAAATTCGAATAATTGCCGGAAAAACCCTTGAAACAGCCAATTTTTTTTTCCTATACAAACGTTTTCTAACTGAAACGTAGTCAATTTGAGCTTTATTGCTATTGTATAAAGTTCATATTAAATCTATAATATAAAAATGAATCCCTGAATTTGTTGCTAAGCGCAAATCTCGAGAGCTGAACCGATTTCGCTTATTATTTTTTTGTTCTGTTTGTTACTGTAGTAGGTAGGTAGTAGGTAGGTAGTAGGTAGGTAGTAGGTAGGTAGTAGGTAGGTAGTAGGTAGGTAGTAGGTAGGTAGTAGGTAGGTAGTAGGTAGGTAGTAGGTAGGTAGTAGGTAGGTAGTGGGTAGGTAGTAGGTAGGTAGTGGGTAGGTAGTGGGTAGGTAGTGGGTAGGTAGTGGGTAGGTAGTGGGTAGGGAGTGGGTAGGGAGTGGGTAGGGAGTGGGTAGGGAGTGGGTAGGGAGTGGGTAGGTAGTGGGTAGGTAGTGGGTAGGTAGTGGGTAGGTAGTGGGTAGGTAGTGGGTAGGTAGTGGGTAGGTAGTGGGTAGGTAGTGGGTAGGTAGTGGGTAGGTAGTGGGTAGGTAGTGGGTAGGTAGTGGGTAGGTAGTGGGTAGGTAGTGGGTAGGTAGTGGGTAGGTAGTGGGTAGGTAGTGGGTAGGTAGTGGGTAGGTAGTGGGTAGGTAGTGGGTAGGTAGTGGGTAGGTAGTGGGTAGGTAGTGGGTAGGTAGTGGGTAGGTAGTGGGTAGGTAGTGGGTAGGTAGTGGGTAGGTAGTGGGTAGGTAGTGGGTAGGTAGTGGGTAGGTAGTGGGTAGGTAGTGGGTAGGTAGTGGGTAGGTAGTGGGTAGGTAGTGGGTAGGTAGTGGGTAGGTAGTGGGTAGGTAGTGGGTAGGTAGTGGGTAGGTAGTGGGTAGGTAGTGGGTAGGTAGTGGGTAGGTAGTGGGTAGGTAGGATAGGTGCATTGCAACGCATGCCGGGAACAGCTAGTTACCGATACAAAAAATTTCGAAGAAAATGTACTGAGTACGTGGTAACCGTTTCAGTGTCCTTTCCATCCTGTATTGGTATAGATTTCACAAGTAAGTGAAAACAAAAAGACAAAGCAAGTAAAGTACATAATTCCTCAAAGCAAATCAACGCCTCCAGATGCAAAACGTATTAAAAAAAAAGAGTCCTTGTTACGCCAATTTTCTTAGAAAAACTTTTCATAACTTGAAAATAGCAATTCTGTTCATAAAACTCTTAAAAGAATGAACAACAGCATAATATCGCGCCTGTTTTCGCTTAGGAGGAGGACAGAAATCAAATTCAACGCACACTTCATCATCTGCCTAGCCTTTTGGGTTCTAGTCTAACCGGATGTAGCTGAATTATTTGACATGGCTCGACTGTATATCTGACCCTCCACAAAAATAAGAAATACGAAACCCCTTGGTGAGACTGTGACAGACTTGGTTGTCAGGCTTTCGGGCCCCTAACAACCTGTAACGACTGTCAAAGATCTACAAATGACAACTAGGACTAACGGGTTAACGTGCTTTCCGAGGCACGGAGGAAACTCGGTATGTGATGGGCGGTCACCCATCCACAGACCAACCTTGGCAAGCACGGGTTAACCTTAAGATCGCCCCAAGCGGCTGTTATTATTCAGCCATGAGCTCCTCACACAGACAGACAGACATGATAAATCTATAAGGGTTCCGTTTTTTGCCATTCAACTACGGAACCCTAAAAAGGAAATTATTTTGTGTTTCGATACTTATTTCCTTATCGGAAAAACGCCGAAGGAAGAACCGAGATGAAAACAAAAGAACGATGGCAACTGAGCTTGATTAAAAGGTTAGTACCTACTTGTATTTTATGATAAGGCATTTTATTTGTTTGAGGTTCTGATGATTGACTTTCATTTTGATTACGTATTCCTTCTGAGCCACGGGCCTTGAAACAAATTCATCATCATCTGCCTAGCCTTTTCCCAACTATATATTGGGGTCGGCTTCCAGTCTAACCGGATGCAGCTGAATACCAGTATTTTACATGGAGCGACTGCCTATCTGACCTCCACAACCCAGTTAGTACTGGGTAATACGATACCCCTTGGTAAGACTGGTTGTCAGACTTTTTGGGCCACTGACTGCCTAACGACTGTCAAAGATCTACAAATGACAGACCAACGGCTTAACGTGCTTTCCGAGGCACGGAGGAAACTCGGTATGAATGGGCGGTCACCCATCCACAGACCAACCTAGGTAAGCACGGCTTAACCTAAAGATCGACCCGAGCGGCTGTTATTATTTAGCAACGAGCTCCTCTAAACAAATTAACAGTAAAATTACAGGGTGTCTTTGAAATAATTGGGAACTTCTAAAGGGTTCGCAAAACTGCAGCACTGAGACAGCTAGCCGGGATCGCGGTAGACCGAGGAGAAGTTGGCAAGACGCCTTGCATGCTGCGGGACTGTTCGAAAGAGATACCGCGGCCCTGGAACACAAAGGGCAAAGAAGGAACATGGATGGGTTTTAGTCAGTACAAGTCTGACACTCCCTTCCGCTCCGCCCAGAGTGGGGGGGGGGGGGGGGTCACTTGATGATATCAAATCCGAAAAAAAAAGGACAAGCCGTAAGCGAGTTGACCACACACCGCACCGCGGTCGTGAGGTTGTCCCTAGGCGAGGTGGTTAAGTTACGATTCCGATTAGTGTGCGTTGCTGTAGGGAGTTTCATACAAAGAATACTGAACGGCTCGAGTTGATACGGTGACGATCCCTTTCCGAGTGGTTATGTGTGCTGTGACCTTTATTTGGGGTCGGCGCAGCATGTCTTCTTCTTCCATACTTCTCTATTACTCGTCATCTCAGAAGTCAACTGCTTTCTAGCCATATCATCCTTCACACAGTCCATCCATCGTTTCTTTGATCTTCCTCTACTCTTATAACCATCTACATTCATAATCAACATTTTCCTCACTAATTATATTTTTCAAATGTCACTATGGAAACAACTCAGAAATGACGGAAGAAAATCAATAATTGCTTATCGCTTGTAAAAATGTACGAAACAACGGATGTTTTAACTCAAAATGGAAAAGCAATGGTCCATATCAGCTCTTTGTAACCATTTTTAAAGAAACTCAAAGATTTCTTCACTATCAAAGTCCAAGAAAATTAGTACCAACCAACATTAATGAAGGTTCTATAAAACAAACTAGCGACTAAAGAATAACTGGAACTGCGCGCTAATGAGTATCCCGCTGCTTTGAACAAAAGTGGGCGAGATAACTAAGATAGATCTAGACACGGAGAAAGACTGAACCATAGACAAAGAAAACCGTATAGAAGTGAAACTTATGTATGTCGAATATGTCAGGATTTACTCCGTTAGGCTCTTACATCATGTGGGCAGACTTTTTTTTTATGCTAAGAAAACACATTAGGTGCGATACACTATCTCTAGCAAACTAACAAATTACTTGAGATTACAATTTAACACTAACACGGGACACAATGAATCGGGTATAGTTCCAAGACGTCTCAACTCCGCCGGGATCAGACATTGAATGTCGCCCTTGCCTGAGTTGAACATCAGGGCTCTGTAGAAGCACACTCTGGGTGGGTATACTTGTAAGTAGGTCGCGTGATGTCACCACCAGCGCACTTGTAATTCATTTTATGTCCATACTAACGACCGGATCTGACATGTAAATATCTACTTTTTTCGTGAAAATTCTGTGTTCCATTTCTGCCAAAATAATGTACTGACACTACCACCAGGGCCCTATTTAATATAACTGACAATGCGACAAAATGTTATCAACCAAATGACAAAATTAACACATTTTCACGGTATAATGCTGTATAAGAAATCAGAAAATATATAGAACAAACTTGTAGAATTTTCTTAACATCACTTCGTAATTCAAATTATGTGGATATTCATGGGTAAATAATAACAGCTACTCGGATCGATCTTTAGGTTAAGCCGTGCTTGCCTAGGTTGGTCTGTGGATGGGTGACCACCCATTACATACCGAGATTCCTCCGTGCCTCGAAAAGTAGTAGTACTAACTGGGTTGTGGAGGTCAGATATGCAGTCGCTCCATGTAAAATACTGGTATTTAGCTGCATCCAGTTAGACTGGAAGCCGACCCTAACATAGTTGGGAGAAGGCTAGGTAGATGAAGACTTTGAAATTCAAACTATGTCGTTGCAAGTCCTCGGTAATTTCGTGAAAAACAATATTTGTAAAAAAATATCTTTTGAAAGTAGAAGTTGGCAAAATAAGACTGTTATCGGCATTAGAATACAAGCCAGTAAAATACTGCCCTTCTGTTAATATCATTGTAGAGTTAAAAAAAAAAACATTTTTAATTTTCTTCATAATTTGTCATCATATTTAGCGTATGTAGCGGTTCGTAAAAAGCACCTACAAACTCTCAAACTTCAACTATATGATGCCAATAGTCTCAGAATAAAGTGACTGTGACATTCGGACGGACAGACAGACCGACAGACAGCAGGAATCTAGAAAAGTTCCGTTATCTGCCATTTGGCAACTCAACCCTAAACATCTTTTCTTTTTTTTTTTTATATAAAACGTTGCCCCACACTAGGAATTTCTCCTGTATCGTAGGTGCGTTTACAAACATTTAAACTCACATACACAAACAGCCAGACCCGGAACAACTACCTGTAGGCCATACAAATATTTGTTCCGTGCGGGAATCGAACCCGCGACACGAAGCGCAGCAGTCAATCGCTCAGCCACTGCGCCAGCCGTGCCGCCAAAATCTTTGATCTTTTTGATTATATCTTTGTGTCGCTTACTGTACAACATTTCTTACACGCTAACCATTTTATTAATACGTTTAGAGTACTCGTTTCAGTTACAAATTTTCTTATTTTCTGGCCCAAACAAGATAAATTAAACAGCCCATCTGTCTTACGGCTGTCAGACTGTATTCAACAAGTATTGTTTGCTACATAATTCATGACTGTTATTCACTTGTTGATATTTGTAACAGATACTGAAAGAAAATATCAAGTGTTTCGAAGCTTACAAGTTGTGAGGTTGTCTTTCTGGATGATTTGGGCTTCTTGCCATTGAGCTTATTTTCTATAAGTAGTAATCTACTGCTCTCAAAATTATCATCTGCCCAGCCTTTTCCCAACCATGTTGAGGTCGGCTTCCAGTCTAACCGGATGCAGCTGAATACCAGTATTTTACATGGAGCGACTGCATATCTGACCTCCACAACCCAGTTAGTACTAGGTTATACGATACCCCTTGGTAAGACTGGCTGTCAGACTTTTCGGGCCGCTGACTACCTGTCAAATATCTCCAAATGACAGCCGGGACCAACGGCTTAACGTGCTTTCCGATACACGGAAGAAACTCGGTATGTAATGGGTGGTCACCTATCCACAGACCAACCTAGGCAAGCATGGCTTAACTTAAAGATCGATCCGAGCGGCTGTTATTATTTAGTGACGAGTTCCTATGTCTAATAGCCTATACAAAGCATAAGCAGCCTATTAATTTTCCCACTGCTGGGACGCAGGCCTCCTCTCTATGAGAGTGAATGGGCTATAATCCACCACGCGGGCCCAGTGCGGGTTGCTATATGTCACATGTCTTGGAATTTTTGGTTCTAGGACATGCCGGTTTCCTCACGATGTTTTCCTTTACCGTTTTGAGAGCAGTGGTGATGAAATAACTTACACTTACTACTCGTAACTCGGTGTCTCCACCACTGGGCCACCGCTGCTCTCGCACGTCTAATAGTGCCAGCTAAAATAAATTACCGTCATTTTAGTAGCACTTGTTGAACGAGCAACGAAAGTAGGAAGAGAGGACAAACATAAAAGAGGCTTGTTTTCAAGAAATAACGGATTTGTCTTGAGCTCAACAATTACTTGGCTCACTGCCAAGGAGTGTTTACGCTCTTTGAACATCATTCGCGCCTTTCTATCTCAAGATAGGCGTTGGATCATGTTTTTATACATTGACTAGCTTTTACCCGCCGGCTTGGCCCGCGTGGATGTCGAAAACATAAACATAGTAACTTACCTTCATCCCCCTTTTTAACCCTTCGGGGGTAGAATTATCAAAAACACTGAGACACGTATAAATTAATTTTCAATCGTCAGCCTAAACACAAAATTTGAAGATCCTAACTTCAAAACTGACGGACTTTCATATAAACTTCCATGCCCTATTTTACCCCTTTAAGGGTTGAACTCCCAAAAATTCTTTCTTAGTGTATACTTACTTTTTACAAAGAACACACCCTCCAAGTTTCATGTCTCTAGGACCAGCGGTGTGTTGATATATCACCCAGTCAGTCAGTTTACCATTCAATCATAAATCTTTAAATCTGTATATATAAATATATAGATTTAAAAATTTAAGATTGATGGTCATCATTTGACTCCCTCGGACTCTGTGGAGCGATGATCTTCACTGGGTGACTGGTAGCAACTGGATGAGAGTTCCCGAGAATCGAGTCGAGTGGCGTACGATTGAAGAGGCCTATTTCCAGCAGTAGACTGCTGTAGGCTGATGAAGATTTGACTGGCTTACTTATCTAGTTGTTGTAAGCGCAACTGCTGAGCGTAAGCTCCTGCTTTATATTTCTAGATAGGACATAGTTATGTCAACAATTTCAAGTTTTTTTTCAATTGCAGCACGGAATGTGGAAACGGGTCTTGTGATATCCTCGGGCTTTGGAAAACGCGTTAAGCAGTTGGTCCCGGATTTTCTTAGGAAATCTTTAATAGTCGTGGAAGGTAATAAGCAGTTTGGTCTGACAACTCAATGTTTTTGTTTCTAAAAATATTTAACAGTGGAGGTCAGATTCAGTCGCTTCGTTTAAATTACGGGTTTTCAGCTGCATCTGGTTTAACTGGAATTAGAACCCAACATAGTTGGAAAAATCTCACCACATGATGATGATAATCACTTGTCTAGCCACTCATATCATCATCTGGCTAGCCTTTTCTCAACTATGTTGTTCAACAACCCAGCTAATACCGGGTAATACGATACCCCTTGGTAAGACTGGTTGTCAGACTTTCGGGACACTGACTATCTGTAACGACTGTCAAAGATCTACAAATTCTAGCCGGGACCAACGGCTTAACGTACTTTCCGCGGCACGGAGAAAACTCGGACCCGTCCATGGTAAGCACGGTTTAACCTAAAGATCGAACCGAGCGGCTGTTATTATTTAGCCACGAGCTCGATGCGAGACGCACGGGACCGGTCAATGTGGCGAAACTTGGGGGAAGCCTATGTCCAGCAGTGGACGTCTTTCGGCTGAAATGATGATGAGCTCGTCTAGCCACTCATATCTACGACAATATCTAACAAGTGCTGTCTGAATTGCAAAATTAAAACAAAAATACAAAAGAGTTCATAACTCATTACAAACAGAAACAGGCCATTTTTATAATTAAGTGTCACAGACTACCTTGAAACTTAGTTGCAAAATGGTTTGCTTGAAGGACACAAACGTAATTGTATTGTTTTGTGTTTCATTACGCCCGTTTCTTTAAGGGGTTGGCCAGAGGTGTACCTAATGGGTGTAAAAGTATCCTTAACGAAGCCGAAAGGAACTTGTTTTTTTCTTTCATTGCGATCATTTTGTTGTTCTAGACCATACCTGGGAACCTTCTAGTTCCGGAGATATTAGGGGTCAAAGTTTTTTTGTTATAACTTTACTTTAAATAGCTCCACGACCCCCGTACTATTCAATGCATCCATCAGCACAATGTGTTAAGTGCGTTACATTTAGTCCTACAGTAGAACGTGATTTGGCACCCCCAAAAAAAAGTAATTTCCCAGCAAAATTTTTTGTTTAAAGTAACTTAGTTTGATGTACAGAATGCTTGGTTGACGGGTTCGTGAAGGGTCTGTTAACACCTTGTATAACTTAATCACAAATTTACCACATATTTACTTAGATAACGCACTTGTAGTTATCTTCGATCCGCTTCGTTGTGTAGCAGAAAAATCAGACGTGCGTGTCTTGGGTTCAAACCTTAGACCTATGACATGGCAGTCCGACGGTCACACCACTAGACTGTCACTGCTTACTTAGATATTATAATTAAGTGTCACAAAACTCAAAGACTACCTTGAAAGTTAGTTGTAAAGCGGTATTCTTGAAGGACAAACGGAGGTACTGATATTGTTTACGCCGTCAGAAAACAACATGGCCGCCAGTTGCCCGTGTCAATTGTTTTCAGGTCACGGGTTGTTGTGGAAACCATTCTTGTACCTATATTATCGATCCATGATTTCCTCGTTGGTCTAGTCGTCGCAAGTGTGATTGTTGAGCATGAGGTTCTGGGTTCGATTCCCAGGTGGGGCAAAGTGTTATTGAGTTTTTCCATTAGGAATTTCTCAGTAGCAGCCACGGAGTCTGAATTTGTGCCCGGTTGATGGCAATAGGCTCGCCCCCTGGGACTTAAACATAACTGGCGAAATGTGGTTGTAATATTAGACACACCTCTGCCTAACACTTCAGAGATTACAGGCGTGATGTTATATGTATGTTTTCATCTATACTTCATACTGTACTACGCCACTGTCAAAAAAACTATTCCATTTTGACGTTTCACCTGTCAAACTCACAGCGAAAATAACGGTTATAACCAATAATATATAGTTTCGTTGAAACGTTACCGGTTGATGGATGTGACAGTGTGACAGCTTTATGCTTGATCACGCTCGTTGGAGCAAAAGTTTTTTTTATTTTTATGGGAAAGTGAAGTTTGTTTGAAAACCTTTCAGGTGTGCGCTACATAAAATAAAGTTTATTTTAGCATTAACAGTCAGTCAAGAACTCAATTTAAGAGGGAACAGGGCCTGCGAGGAATTTGATTTGTTTTTTTTTATTTGGATTTGAAGAAACTGTTGCAGTTGCGCTGCGACAAGCCTGCAACCTCTAGAGTACAATAGGGTAGCACAGACCGATTATATCACAATTTTGACGAGATCTACGCTTCGTTTTCCTCTTTTTTCCTCGAAAACTAAGACGATACAATTATTTTTGTATTAAAATTTTAAAAAAGAGTATGTCTAGGTTCCTATAAATATCTTTTATGTTAAATACTTTTCGATTTTTTCTAGTAGTCTTCTAATAACGGCTGTAAAAATACGGACATTATTTGTAATTTTTGGAGGGTTATATTTTCTTTACTTATTACCTGCAAAAAAAAGAAAACGACAGAGACGTGTATACAGTAGACCTCGATTTTATGAAAAAAAAAGATTGCTCTAAAGCCTTTATTCAGGAGGAAAAAAGGAAAATATATTTGTATGGAGAATACATACCGAGTTTCCTCGGTGCCTCCGAGTTGCACGTTAAGCCGTTAAGCCGTTAAGCCGTTGGTCCCGGGTGTCATTTGTAGATCTTTGACAGTCGTTAGGTAGTCAGTGGCCGAAAAAGTCTGACAACCAGTCTTACCAAGGGGTATCGTATTACCCAGTACTAACTGGGTTGTGGAGGTCAGATAGGCAGTCGGTCCATGTAAAATACTGGTTCATTCGGTTAGACTGGAAGCCGACCCCAACATAGTTGGGAAAAGGCTAGGCAGATGATGATATTTGTATGGAGAAACATAGCTCCTGTTCCCTCATAATTTGTTTTTTTTTAAATAGGCTACGGCGAAGCTTCTGTTGGTTCCATTTTACACGGTCATAATATGCACGCTCACTTATCTAATAAATTAGTTGTCAACATCTCATACAGCATTTTGATTTATACAAAAATATCAATGAGAAAATTTCCAATTAAAATGCAGAGAATCCACTCCACATTCTGATAAAAGTACTAAATCAATACAGAAACATTCTCTTTGTTTTAAATTCCAATACTCGTGCGCGTGCATTACCATACCTTCCATACTTATAGAAGAATAAAAGAAAATAAGAAATTTAATAGATACTTTTTTTTTTTTTTTTTTGGATGGGAAATCGTCAAATGACCCCCCCCACTCTGGGCGGAGCGGAAGGGAGTGTCAGACTGGTACTGACTAAAACCCATCCATGTTCCTTCTTTGCCCTTTGTGTTCCAGGGCCACGGTGTCTCTTTCGAACAGTCCCGCAGCTCTGGCAGGCATCGGCCCATGCGGACCCCTACTCGGTTGCTGACATCTCTTTGAGGCGCGCGTGGAACACGAACGCGCCGTCGACACGGCCTATCGTCATAAGACGGCCGGACGGCGAGCTAGCCCATAACTCGCCGTCCACAGGCCCGCGCCTACGGTGGCCGGGAGCCACCACGTGACCCCCGACGCCCAGGGCGTCTCCCGCGGCGGCTGGGACGTGAGGTTCTTTCCCTCTCACGTCCCGCCACCTCCTTCACTAGCATGACTGCTTCACAGAAGGTGGTGACGGCTTCCCATTCCCTCTCGCTCCGGACCATGGCTTGAACCAGGGCCGGACGCGAGAGATCGCCGCCGCCAATCGCCGCTACAAGGACACGGCGGTGCTCCGCCCAAGCGGGGAATTTAATACGAGTAGATACTTGACTTAGAGTAAAAGTTTTAATAGTAGTGCATCTCGCGGTGAATAGACTCGGTTGGGACTTTATAAGAAAACTAGTGGACTGTATACTTATAGGTGTAATACCACAATTAACATATACCGTACAAAGAAATGCCCGAAGTGGCCGACATCTGTGAGCTTAGTGTTTGAAACGGCGCTCGCGCAGCCGGGTTCGGTACCCCGAGCTCCGCGCCCTCCCCGCGGTTATCCACGCATATGTGAGGCGCCGACACGCGGTTTTTATCGATAGCTGTTGCAAATGTACCTACAGGGTGTAAACGGACCCTTCACGAAGCCGTCAACCAAGCTTTCTGTACATCAAACTAAAGTTCTACTACACATAAGAAGGCAAATTGCTGCAGTTAATAGTGTATTGTTTACCCTTTTAGTTGTCTCAGTGGTGTTTTATTATGGCCCAAACTATAAGTAACTCTACGCAAAAATTATTGCTGGGAAACGACTTTTGTTTTGGAGTGAAAAATAACGTTTTACGGTTGGACTTAATGTAACGCACACAGAACATTGTTTTGATGGATGGGTTGAATAGTACGAGGGTCGTGGAGGTGTTTAAATTAAAAATAGTAAAACCTTACATTAAAAACATGTATTAAAAAAAAAAAAACTTGTGTAAAAGTTGGAACTTTGACCCCCAATATCTCCGTAACTATCTTTTGACGGGGAGAACAAGTGCCTTTCGGCATCGTTAAGGGTCTTGTTACACTCTTTATTTATCGAGCAGTATATATTGCAAATATACAACATTATTTTTAGTATATGTGAAACCTGAATATAGTTTGAATAAGTAACTGAATCGATTCCAATAATTTTTAAACCATGTTATATATTGTCCCAAATTTAATAAAAAAAAGTTACAAGTTGGACACCGAGCGACACTAAGTACCTATCGCAATCATTTGGGTAACTAGTGCCAAATTATTAGTATCAATGAGCTCAAGACGACGCTGGAGGCCACGTTTTTGTCCGGACAACCAGAAACAGAACAAGCTTATAACTTTGTGATTTTTCATGATACAGTTTTGAAATTTTGTACATAGATTATTTACATAAAATTACTGGACACGTGTTTCAGGTTTTGCATATACTAAAACTAATCGATATCCCTCAGAGGAGTTCGTGGCATAATACTACCAGCCACTCGGGTCGATCTTTAGGTTAAGCCGCGCTTATCTACGCTGGTCCATGGATGAGTGACTACCCATTACATACGGAGTTTCCTCCGTGCCTCGGAAAGCACGTTAAGCCGTTGGTCCCGGCTGTCATTTGTCGATCTTTGTCAGTCTGTGTGGGCTGAAAGTCTGACAACCAGTCTTACCAAGAGGTATCGTATTACCCAGTACTAACATTGTTGTGGTGGTCAGATAAGCAGTCAGAGCAAAGATCCACTCCGTAGCTGCTAAATTCCTGAAGTAACAAACCAATAGCATTTAGCCCAACCTAGGAATTGAACACAGGACCTCATGCTCAGCATTCGCGCTTGCGACCACCTAGGTCCTAGCCCAACGAGTTTTTAGTATATTAATCTGTGTTTAGCAGCGATAGCCCAGTGGTGGCGGCCCCGACTTACGAACAGTAAGTCGTGGGTTCGAACCCACGCCGGCGCCTTACTTTGTGTAATTTATTTCATCATCACTGCTCTCAAAACGGTGAAGGAAAACATCGTGAGGAAACCGGCATGTCCTAGAACCAGACATGTGACATCTACCAACCCGCACTGGGCCCGCGTGGTGGATTATAGCCCATTCTCTCTCATAGAGAGGAGGCCTGTGTCCCAGCAGTGGGATTATAGGCTGATAATAATGAATCTGTATTCATAACTATGTCAGTAGCAACATAAAGTAGATACCTAACTTTGGAACTCGCCAGTTTCAAACCTGAAACTCAGTGCATAGCCAGTTCATAATTCTCAATCTACTAAGATATTAATCAAGTGGACCTTCGGACGTGTGAGATTATTTCATGGGTTTGCATTTTTACACGGAACTCTTATACTTTTTCTAAAATAACAAATTAGCCTAAGTTACTCCTTATAACATCAGATATCTGCCAGTAAAAGTCCCGTCAAAATCGGTCCAGCCGTTTTGGAGATAAACCGGAACAAACAGACAGACAAAAATAAAAAAAATATTGCCAATTTATAATTCTTCAATCTACAAAGATATTAAACGATTAAACCGCGATAATAAAACCTGGTAAAATCCTTTTTTACATAGACACACGTGCGATTCGAGCTACGTGTTTCGTGAGAAAATCTTTTTTAAATTTGTTTTTTTCTTTTCATTTCATTTCAACTGAAACGTGTTTCCAATTTGTTTATTTCAGACTTAGATGACTATCCATTGAGCTCGTTCCGCATTTTTTATTGATTGCTAGCTACAATTTCAAAGGATAGATAGCTTGCGGCTATATAATAACAGGCTCTCGGGTCGATCTTCAGGTTAAGCCGCACTTGCCTAGATTGGTCCGTAGATAGGTGACCACCCATTACATACCTAGTTTCCTCCGTGCCTCGGAAAGCACGTTAAGCCGTTGGTCCCGGCTGTCATTTGTAGATCTTTGATAGCCGTTACAGGTAGTCAGTGTGGCCTGAAAGTCTGACAACCAGTCTTACGAAGGGGAATCGTACTACCCAGTAGGTACTAACTGGGTTGTAGAGGTCAGACAGGCAGTAGCTCCATGTAAAATATTGGTATTCAGCTGCATCTGGTTAGACTGGAAGCCGACCCCAACATAGTTGGGAAAAGGCTAGGCAGATAATGATAGGACTATTGTGAAGACGGGTTTACGTTTTCACGAATAATTTTGTATGTATATGTGTTATTTTTCATGACCTCGTAACAGAAAAATGGCTGTATGGTTTTTAAAAAGAGTAGTCATTATTTTCGTTTTAATTTTGAGTATGAGCCTAAAAACAAATATGGCGTCCATTAGCGGGTGTTATTTTGTCGTAAGTGTATTTTTTTTCTTTCAAAAAGGACATGGTTGTGCTCTTAACTTTATCCCTTTTTTTAATACAAAGCGAAATAACCTTCAAATTGACCATTTAACATGTGCATTGAATTAGATTAAATTTAAATTGAATTGGTTTGGATTGGATTGAATTAAATTGAATTGATTTGAATTAAATTGGATTGAACTAAATTTAATTGAATTTAATAGGATGGAATTGAATTATATCTAAAATTCGTACTAACATTGTTCTTAAGCGCTCACTACTAACCCATATGAACTCTTGTTCAAAATAAACTTTTTTTTTTTATTGATATTTTTTTTATTAAAACTTTATGCAGAAGTAAAAAACTGTACAAAGGCGGACTGAATGCCAAAGGAGTTTTCTACCAGTCTACCTTAGGGTGATGCAGAGACAATATTCAGTAGTTGCAATAACAGAAAAAAAAGTAGAAAATATTTATAACTAAAACATATAAGAATAAATACTTATATACATACATATTGTATTAAACTTTAACTCTTACAATTTAATATGGAGGATAATGTGATGATATGTAACATGCATAATATTACAATGGCTGTAAAAGTACCCTAAACGAAGCCGAAAGGCACTTGTTCTCTCCGACATTGCGAAAATTTCTTTTATTTTTTGACCCATACTTGCGAAAAGGCTAGGCTATTGGGGGTCAAAGTTCCAACTTTTTCATAAGTTTTTTTTTTAAATGCAAGTATTTATAGTTATAACTATAATTCTTAAACCTCCAGGACCTCCGTACTATTCATCAGCACAATGTGTTGAGTGCGTTACATTGAGTCCTACCGTAAAATGTAATTTTTACGGTAGGACAACCCTAAAAAAAGTCGTTTCCCAGCAATACATTTTAGAGATAGTTTGATGAATAGAAAGCTTGGTTGACGGCTTCATGAAGGGTCCGTTTACACCTTGTAAATACTTCAACAATTCGAACGGTGTCTCGTTGTAAATCCACGAAACTTACTTTAAAAACAAATGAGTTCGCTTTCGAATGTTCAATGGTACTTCAGTATTTAAAGTACCCTTCTATAAAACTGAAGTAGGTATCAAAGCCACGTGCAGCCTTACACGTGCTGAAACGATTAATTTATAATCGATTTGCAAATGGAAGCGTTCTCGATTACTTTTTTCTTTTCCCTTTTATAAGGTTTCTATCTCTGTCAAAGGTTATCATGTTGAGTCGGTATAAGTTGTGTGGTAATCGGTTGTCGTGGTATGGGCATGTGATGCGGAGGAATGAGGAAAATGTTGTGAGGAAAGTTTTGAGTATGAATGTGGATGGGTATATGAGTAGAGGAAGACCAAAGAAACGATGGATGGACTGTGTAAAGAATGATATGGCAAGAAAGGAGGTGTCTGGTGAGATGACGAGTAATAGAGAAGTATGGAAGAAGAAGACATGCTGCGCCGACCCCAAATAATTGGGATAAGGGCAAGATAATGATGATGATGTTAAGTCGGTATAACACTAGCTTTATAATTTTGTGGTCTTAGTTTTTTAATAAAGCGATATTTATCAACTTGACTTTACAGTCAAAACACACACACCTTCACACCTTCGGGGATTACTCCCCGAAGGTGTCTACAGAGGTGTATTAAGTATTCGCATTTTCTGATTATGTTTTACAAATAGGATATAAGAAATGGAATATTGAACAGCAGGCTTAGCCAAGTTGACAATCTACAATCGTTAACGCTAATAGAAAACTAACAAATGTATGGGAATGACGTCATCTCAACAAGTCACGTGGTCAAAACAAACGAATAGAAAACTCGTAGACAAGTTTACAACTTATCTGAGCGTTCAAAATGATAGAATGAAATATAATCGTTTCTACAATGTTGATCGCTAGATCCCATATAAATCGTAGCCATGTTACAGTTTTGACAAGCGCTAACGAAACGATGTCGAAGTTTTTGAACGACCACTGAGCGATGGCCGACACCCAAGAGTTAACGATAACAATAGGCGTCTATATGATTCAGCTGTGTCGTGTATCACGTCACTGTTTATATTTCAAACTTTCAAGTGCCCGAGTATGATAGAGTTTCGAATAACACAGGTAGATATGTAAGAAATAACTAATAATTTTAGTACCTTTATTTGAATTCCAATAAAGCTGCGAACTTCCTCGAGATCTAGATTCCATCCTATAAAAGTTATCACTTCACTTATGGTATCTTTCATTTAAATGCAGGATCACATCATATCATTTCGAGTCACAGTAATGTTTAAAATTACATTCCGCACTGTGATATTATAATAAACCAATTATAAGAAGAACTTGTTCCTTATTTCGCTTACTTTTTATCACTTAAAAGAATTATTTTCTTAACAATTCAAAACAAAAGTTCAGCCCGCGCACAAAGTAAACAACTGTGACTTTGACGTTAGTTTGACGTGGGTAGGAACGCTCACCATAGATTAAAGTATGGGTTTTTCTACAAACATTGGAGAACGAGCGATAGACAGAGTCGTGTCAAGTTGACTACCAACTTAGCGTTTTCTCAAATCGCTTACGCCGAGGCGTCAACGATTGTAGAAAAAGAATCGATAAGAAAAGTTTTAACTTGGCTAGGTCTGCAGGTATCGTTATTGACATAAGAGGAGCTTGTACCTAAATAATAACAACCGGTCGGCTCAATCTTCAGGTTAAGCCTCTCTTAGCTAGGTTGGTCTGTGGATGAATGACCACCCATTACATACCGAGTTTCCTCCGTGCCTCTGAAAGCACGTTAAGCAGTTGGTTTCGGCTGTCATTTATAGAGCTTTAACAGTTGTTACAGGAAGTAAGTGGCGTAAAATTTTGCCAACCAGTCTTACCAAGGGGTATCGTATTACCCAATGCTAACTGAGTTGTGGAGGTCAGATAGGCAGTTGCTCCGTGTAAAATACTGGTATTCAGCTGCATACGGTTAGACTTACAACCGACCCCATCACCCCAGTTTAAAGGCTTGTGAGATGATGAATACAGTCACTAGGTTTCAACTGATTAAGTTTCTAATGAAAAAAGAAAATACAATAACTACAAGAGAATTTCCTGATAGGGAAACTCATTAACACTTAACCGACCTGGGAATCAATCCAGGACCTCGTGCGGGAGTGACGCTTGCGACTGCTAGACCACCGAGACAGAAATCAGAAATACACGAGAAAATCGCTTTTAAATTTTGCATAAGTAGCAGGTATTTATGCTCGTAACTGCGCCACATCGCTGCACCTATGCCTAATTATCCGATAATGAAAGGGGCTTAAAGGCATAAAACTGTGCATTTCCGACGCAGTTTTCAAAATGTATCCGATAAAACACTGTCCTATACGGCAATGTTACCGGATTAGTGAAGGACGGGGTAATCCTGGACCTTCACAAATCTCTCATCATGTGCATAGCCTTTTCCCAACTATGTTGGGGTCGGCTTCCAGTCTAACCGGATGCAGTTGAATACCAGTATTTTACATGGAGTGACTGCCTCCACAACCCAGTTAGTACTGGGTAATACGATACCCCGTGCTAAGACTGGTTGTCAGACTTTTTGGGCCACTGACTACCTAACGACTGTCAAAAATCTACAAATGACACCCGGGACCAACGGCTTAACGTGCTTTCCGAGGCACGTAGGAAACTCGGTATGTAATGGGTGGTCACCCATCCACAGACCCACCTAGGCAAGCACAGCTTAACCTAAAGATCGACCCGAGCGGCTGTTATTATTTAGCCACGAGTTCCTTCATAAATCTCTATAATAGGTAAACTGGTGTAGTAATCTATATCAGTTTACTTATTATGGAGATTTTCACGAAGATTCAATAAAGTTAGCTAATTAAGCAATACAAAAATTATAGCTACTGAAATATTTTAAAAACAACATCTCTTTTTCACCTTGTCTTTTATATTATACAGGGTTGCTAAAAAATCGTGGATCAAACGAAACAGAGCTATAGTTGGAGTTATTTGTAGTAAAAAATATCTCTGTGGCAGAGTCCTAACTTGTTCTCCTCAAAAGTTATGACTACTTGAGTGTTTTTTTAAGAAAATACCAAAATTTTTACTAAATTGGCAATAAGAGTATAATGTGTACCTATTTTAAAATATAAAATGGTGTTTGGTAGCTTCTAGGAAATGTATCATCACTCTAAAAGTGCTTTTATGATAGTGTGGTGATTACCATGATTTATGAGTATTGGCACTTGATTCAATATCTTTTAAGTCTCACTAAAAATTATTTTCAACTTCAGAAACTTAATGAAAAAAAAAATTACTACCAAAAAATAATCCCAACTATCGCATTGTTTCGTTTGATCCACAATTTTATACCCACCCTGTATTTTCTATTTCCTTGATATTTTGTATTTTGGGGTCGGCTTCCAGCCTAATTGGATGCTTTTGAATACTGCCTATCTGACTTCCACAACCCAATTAGTACCGGGTACTACGATACCCCTTGGTAAGACTGGTTATCAGACTTTCGGGCCAAAGATCTACAAATTACAACCGGGACCTACGGTTTAACGTGGTTTCGGAGGCACGGAGGAAACTCGGTACGTAAGCGGTCACCCATCCACAGACCAACCTAGGCAAGCGCGGCTTAACCGGAAGATCAACCCGAGCGGCTGTTATGATTTACATAACATAAATTCTACTGAAAAACAATCACAAAATATCTAATAACTTAAGACAATAATAAACAAAATACGCAACACAATATATTAACCCCTAACCACTTAATAACCCAATATATTCTATACCCACATCATTTTCTTCCTACAAAAAAAAATAAATAATAAAAGGCACCATCTCACTAACAAAACATTTTCGCCAACTATCTTACATAACAGACAAATAAAAGACCCGTATAATACGACCACGAAAAATATACAAAACCAACTGTGGCTTCGCATATATGTCTACATTTCTATATGACCGGGACAACCAGGTCTACTTGACCCCACATTCAACACCACACCTTCCCGAAACGCTCCTGAATTCTACAACCCAAGAGAGGGGTCTGAGGTCTTGTGTCCTGGTCATTGTCTATACAATTTTGTTAGGAACATGCGCAGAGTTCCCGAGTACAGCCAGTCGCTGTACGCCGGTACTACAGGTCGAACGTTGATCACTATTGCCCGGGATATACAAAAAAAAAAAATTGAGAAAAAAAATATCGTGAGTGAATTACTAAAAGTGTTAGTTTCGAAACAATTATTATTTCTCGAATTGTTATTTTTTTTTTAAGTGTTATTTTGTGTAAGTGGGTCAATGCACCTGTTGACTACGGCGTAGCAGCGTAGGTGTGTAGTACTACGGTGGGGTGTAAAAGTAACAATTTCTCGTAGCTCGTAGCCCGTAGCGGCGTAGCGGCGTAGGCTTAAAGCGGTTAAAAGCTTCTTATATGTGGGAAATAAAAGGTGTTGAAAAAAACATAGGCAGGGATTACTTTGTTGTTCTTTTTCAGTGGTAATGTTACCTGAAACATGAAGCATGCACTGTTTTTATTATAATTTTGACTGAAAAGAGGTTTTTTTTTTATGGACGATACTTTTATTGTATTTAATAAATAAATACATCAACGAATTAAAGCTACTTATGGAATAATTAAAACTAAACAATATATTTACAACAGAGAAAAAAAGACTTGAATAAAAGGGATTGTTCAATTCTTCGTCAATTATTGTGTTTTATTATTGATGAAATACTTTATTGTAAAAAGTTTTTACCAATGACCATGTCTTTCATTTTTTTTTATGGTGATTGGTCATTGGTCACCTTTTACAGAGTACCTAATTGATGACAGAATACATAACAAAATAAGAAAAAACTCATTTAATTTCCTTTCAAATCACGTTTTTTTCAAATATGAATTGAAACAAGATAAAACCAGAAATTATACATAAATGCATCTATTTGGTGGCATCGCGTAATACCATTATTTTATAAATATTTATAATCATACGAAACGAACCTGACGCAATTACTAGGTATATGAACTGCAGTCGAGCTTTGCCACAGTAATGCTTAGTTCAATACATAATTAGACAGCCGCGGTCGTAAAACAATGCATTATGAGTCATGCAATGATAGAATTATATTCGTACCTAACATTACAATATGTTTCTACCAATATACAATGTGTCCGGTCATGGACTAGCTATATTTTAGGTATTTATAAAACAAAAATTTTAACACACAAATACACTACACATTTGGGTGCAATCCATTTCCCTGTTATTTGGTAGCCATTTTTTTTTTTCATACAAAACAAAATATATCTCTCAAAGTTTTGATCTTACTGAGATAAAAATAGGCTTATAAAGATGGTACAGATATTGTATATCGTTTAAATTATGAAATAATGGGTTCTCATCATCGTAATTTTAAGAAAAAAAAATTATACTCCAGAAAAATATTAAAAAAAAAAATTAATGCATATCAACAATTTTTTTGTCAACAAATGCTAGTTCATGAACGGACACACTGTAATATTTTTTTTTTGTTTTTAGAATTGTAGACAAACTAAATCGACTGAATCATCATCTGCCTAGCCTTTTTACAACTATGTTGAGGTCGGCTTCATGACACACATTTGACATCATATTTATCGTAGAAACTTGCAAAGTAATTTTTAAAACAGCATGTATTTAATTGATCGTCCAATAATTCAAACAATGTGAATCGACACGCTAATATTAACTACTCGTCTTTTGGTGATCTTGAAGTATCGTTTACCTAGTACTAACTGGGTTGTGGAGGTTAGATAGGCAGTCGCTCCATGTAAAATACTGGTATACAGCTGCATCCGGTTAGACTAGAAACCGACCCAAATGTAGTTGGAAAAAGGCTGTACAGATTATGATTAACAAACATAACAATATAACCTCACGCCTGTATTCCGCGAAGGGTTAGGCAGAGGTGTACCTAATAGTACACCCATATATCGCCATTTATGTTTTAGTTCCATGTGATGAGGGTGAGCCTATTACCATTATTTTGTAATCATTATTCATATTTATACAAATTAATTACATTTTTAAATATTAATTTACAAAAATATATATGGAAAAATTATAAAAAAATGTAGCCCACCGGTATCGGGAACAGGGCCCAAGCTACCGGCGGTCAGGGCTCCAGAGAGAGGAACCTCCTAACAATACGAGCCGTGTCCAGGAGTACCGCGCACTGAATCAATCTCTTATAATCATTGTTATTATGATTTATATGACTATAAAAAGTTGAAACGAACCTGACACGTAATTACTAGGTATATTAAAACCGCCCACACTTTCCTAACATATAATTTAGTCAATAATTACATACCCACGTAACCACGGCCATAATACAATGTATTATGACTCGCATGCAATAACAGAATTTTAGGAGCAGCTCGTGGCTAAATAATAACAGCCGCTCGGATCGATCTTTAGGTTAAGCCGTGCTTGCCTAGGTTGGTCTGTGGATGTGTGACCACCCATTACATACCGAGTTTACTCCGTGCCTCGGAAAACACGTTAAGCCGTTGGTTCGGGTGTCATTTGTAGATCTTTGACAGTCGTTAGGTAGTCAGTGGCCCAAAAAGTCTGACAACCAGTCTTACCAAGGGGTATCGTATAACACAGTACTAACTGGGTTGTGGAGGTCAGATAGGCAGTCGCTCCATGTAAAATACAAGTATTCAGCTGCATCCGGTTAGACTGGAAACCGACCCCAATATAGTTGGGAAAAGGCTAGGCAGATGATGATGCAATAACAGAATTTCAAATTCTTACATGTTCATATTACGTTACGTCAACACACATTTATGACATACTAGCGACCCGTGGTGTGATGTTATGATGGTAATACCACTTCAAAATTCGTTGCGTAGTTTAAATTAACAACTTAGTCACATAGACATCTTTTATATAAAAATTTAGTGTCACGGTGTTTGTGGTCGCACTCCGAAACGGTTCGACCGATTTTCATGAAATTTTGTATTTATATTTGGTAGGTATGAGAATAGGTCGTAAAGAATATTTCACACCGCTAATTTTACGCGAACTAAGGTCACGGGGCACATGTAATGGTTATATGAAAAGCTATTTCAATTTATGATATGTATGAAATTTCAGTAAAAACTTACTAAGGAATTATTCTTCTATATCGTGTGGTTAGGGCCTAACATAGTATCACAGTTTTTATTGCGCCCATGGGCCTCTCACCTAGTTTTACATGCCGTCAAGAAATATCTCTCAGACATGCTGGTTTCCTCACGATGTTTTCCTTCACCGAAGCAAGTGATAATTATACAATGCGCACATGAATCCGAAAAATAAGAAGTGCGTCTAGGGTTCGAACTCGTGACCTATGACTTGGCAGACCGACGGTCATACACTAAGTTATCACTGCTGTAAGGAATTATTAAAACAACGCAAATACTGACGTGATATTTTTGCGTCTTTAATAGCTACATCTTTTTTTGTCAGACAATATTGCCTGTAACGTATTGTATGTAACATTTATTTAGAATTCGTCGTACGTACATGCAGGCTGTAAACAGATCCTTCACGAAGCCGTCAACTATGCATTCTGTACATCAAACTAAGTAACTTTACGTAAATATTATTGCTGGCAAACGACTTTTTTTATGAGGTGAAAAATCACGTTTTACGGTAGGACTCGATGGAACGCACTCAAAACATTGCGCTGATGGATGGATTGAAATTAAAAAGATGTATTTAAAAAAAAATTGTGAAAAAGTTGGAACTTTGATCCCCAATATCTCCGTAAGTAGAAGGTTCCCAGATATGGTCTAAAACAAAAAACTGATCGCAAAGAGGAGAAAACAAGTGCCTTTTGGCTTCGTTAAGGGTCTATTTACGCCCTTTATACGCGTCCTTATTTTAACCATAAATATACCGGCTTAAAACCTTTAAATATAGTATAATATGTACTTGTTAAAAGTAATTTACTTAAAATACCAATTTATTAACCATAAAGCTAAAAGATCAAGTATCGTTATTTTTTCATGTTCGTAGCATGGAAAATCAACAAGTAATTTTCCCTTTTGCAAACCTCATTATAGAAAATATCGAATAACGTTACGACAAGCAAACAATATTATTATATCCACATCATTAATAGGCACGAGCTCATTAATAGTTTCGTTATTAATTAATAATAATGACGTATCAAAGAAGCAGCGGTGGCCCAGTGGTGGAGACCCAGACTTACGAGTAGTAAGTCGTGGGTTCGAACCCAGTCAGGCGCATTACTTTGTGTAAGTTATTTCATCACCACTTCTCTCAAAACGGTGAAGGAAAACATCGTGAGGAAACCGACATGTCCTAGAACCAAAAATTCGAAGACATGTGACATCTACCAACCTGCACTGGGCCCGCGTGGTGGATTATAGCCCGTTCCCTCTCATAGAGAGGAGGCCTGCGTCCCAGCAGTGGGAACATTAATAGGCTGATTATGCTATGCTTATACTATCAAAGAGAAAGGTACTGTATAGTACAGTATTGCTCAAAACTACAATAAGACAACTTATAACGGGTGTAAAAACAACAGAAGTCGAAAGGCACTTCTTACCGTCATTGCGATTTTTTTTTTTGTTTTGAACCATACCTGAGAACCTTCTACTTACTTTATTACAAGTTTTTTTTTTTAATTTTAAATGTTATAACGTGACTTCAAATACCTCCATGCTCCCTGTACCTGCTATTCAATGTATCCAGCAGCACAAATCTTTGAGTGCGTTACATTGAGCGCTTTCCTACACCATGATTTTCAACACCAAAAAATCGTTTCCAAACAATTTTTTTCGTGCAGTGCTACTTTTTTTTTTTTTTTTTTGGATGGGAAATCATCAAATGACCCCCCCCTACTCTGGGCGGAGCGGAAGGGAGTGTCAGACTTGTACTGACTAAAACCCATCCATGTTCCTTCTTTGCCCTTTGTGTTCCAGGGCCACGGTGTCTCTTTCGAACAGTCCCGCAGCTCTGGCAGGCATCGGCCCATGCGGATCCCTACTCGGTTGCAGACATATCTTTGAGGCGCGCGTGGAACACGAACGCGCCGTCGACACGGCCTGTCGTCATAAGACGACCGGACGGCGAGCTAGCCCATAACTCGCCAGTTTGATGCACAGAATGCTTGGTTGATATCATTGTGATGGGTTCTTTTACACCCTGACTATACGAATGAGTTTAGCAATGCTAGCCAAGTTTTATTTGATTGGCTGGGTGCCGAGCACTGTAGAAGTACCTCCCACACAGCTGTTGATTGATCTTAGGTATATTGTCTTCTAAAATCCTTAATAATCAACTTACATAATTATCTCTATTTCTATAACCAAGAAGAAAAGCATTAAAGGGCGTCAAAACATTCGTCCACTTTACTGTCCACAGGAATTGTGCCCAGAAGGCTGGCAACATTAGCACGTTGCATGGCAATGTCAATAGTCTTCATGATGAACACAATGTGCATAATTATGATAATATTGTAATACCAAATTATTTCAAAAGAGTAACCGTGGAGTTTCTTGCCGGTTCTTCTCCATAGGAAACGACCAACTTGAATTTGATATAAAATATCACGACGCACGCAAACTGTTTTAATACAACATGAGCTTCCCGATGAGGAGAATATAGAAATTGTACTACTGTTGTTTTCATTTTGACAGGCCGCATGAGAACTTGCTTGACGTTCGACTCAAAGGTTCGAATTTCGATCCTGAAAGCGAACTTCAAAACTTTGCTAAATTCGAAAAAGAGTTCAAATGTTGTAATGAAGAATACAACTAGGTTATAACCAGGGTATAATAATATTCTTCGCCTGGTATTCTCTTTCCGTGACAGCTGGGTCACGTGATTGGCCCAAGAATACGTCATCAGTTGCGATGCTCTCGATGTGTTGCCACTGTGTGTGATTGAATTACCCGAGCGAAATTCATTTTTTAACTTAACAAAGCAATTATGAACTATTAATTCAATATGCATATTAATGTATAACAAAATAGATGAATCACACGAGTTATTAAATAGTTACGCTAGTTAGTAATTTATTTTATTATCATTCACTAAATGCCAAAGTCCCTTTTACTGAAAATGACAACCAATGGTTGGAAAGTCCTAGCTGTGACAAACACTTGGCCCAAAACCTTTTGTGGTTGTTTTACTACGGCGGTGAACACCTCGAGAGTTATGTCGATCTTGACGGCATCTGTGAAAGAAGGTATGGCTTAGGGCTGCGGGACTGTTCGAAAGAGATACCACGGCCCTGGAACACAAAGGGCAAAGAAGGAACATGGATGGGTTTTAGTCAGTACAAGTCTGACACTCCCTTCCGCTCCGCGCAGAGTGGGGGGTTCATTTGATGATTTCGCAAACGAAAAAAAAAATAAAAAAAAATTGGTATCACTTATCGTGACTTAGTCTTAGGCCATCGTGGGAAGAGAATACCAGGCGAAGTATATTATTATACCATGGTTATAACAAGAATGATATCTTGTATCAAAGGTAAAGTCGGTTAACGAAGCCAAGAGGCTGGATAAAGGTCATATTTCATTGTTTAGTTTCCAAAAATCCTTAGTCACCATTTTCAAGGTTATTCAGATCAAAAATAACTCATACCTTCTAAAAAAACAACCGGCCAAGTGCGAGTTGGACTCGCGCACCGAGGTCACCTTATAAACTTGTAGGTATTTTGTTATTAAACTACGTATTTACGTTTTTCAGATTTTTTCCTTTACATGTGCTGTTAGACATTGCTTCTTGCCAAATTTCATGATTCTAGGTCAACGGAAAGTACCCTTTAGGTTTTGATTCCCTTGTGAAATCGCAAAATATGCGACGTATACGGTCATATCTTTTGATCGCGTTGACTTACTACTTTAATTTTGTCACTGCCCCAAGGGGTAATAGGCTGCGGGACGTGAGAGGGAACGAGCTTCACGTCCAAGCCGCCACGGGGGACGCCCCGTCGGGGTCCACGTGGTGGCTCCCGGCCACCGTAGGCACGGGCCTGTGGACCGTGAGTATCGGGCTAGCTCGCCGTCCATCCCTCATATGATGACATGCCGTGTCGACGGCGTGTTCGTGTTCCACGCGCGCCTCAAAGAGATGTCAGCAACGATGTAGGGTCTGCAAGGGCCGATGCCTGCCAAGGCCGCGGGACTGTTCGAAAGAGATACCGTGGCCCTGGAACACAAAGGGCAAAGAAGGAACATGGATGGGTTTTAGTCAGTACAAGTCTGACACTCCCTTCCGATCCGCCCAAAGTGGGGGGGGGGGACATTTGATGATTTCCCATCCGAAAAAAAAAAAAGAAAAGGTGTAGTCGACTTGATTATTTGATATTAATATCTGCTTGATACCTCTAAGCGTTCTGACAGAGTCTAGACAGACGAACAGACAGACGGACAACAAAGTGATCCTATAAGGTTTCCGTTTTTGCCGACTGAGGTACGCAACCCTAAAAATTACACAATGAAAAAACTTCAGATATAAAAATTGCTATAAACCTCTTTTTATTTTCAGTACGAAGAATATTACATGTTTGTGAAAAACCTTTTTTTTTGTCTTTACATTTCTGTGGGCTAGACTGGAATATTTTTTATTTAGTACCTAGAATTGTGTTTAATTTGTCTGAGAGTAATTTAAAGGCATGTTAACCAAATAAAATGGTGGGTTTTTTTTGTAAATATTTCTTTCGGTTACTCGCATATTATTTTCTGGCGAATAAGCTTGATCATAATCACCGCCTGCCTAGCTTTTGATGTGAAACATCTATAGGCATCTTTACATAAAACTGACTCCTATGCCGTGGCGGGAAATGGCATGACGCTGGCATGTCGTGATGCCCCCTCGACTCCTTTGTAAAATCAACCTTTTCCCATTGAAATGAAGTTTGCTTTTGGATCGATTGTCTATTTATTATCGATTGATCTGTTATTAAAATGGGTGTCATCATGGTTTTCGGGGTCGCTGGTAAGGAAAATGAAAATCCAAGATGGCGCCGAGAAAAGATTTTGGTTTTTAACGGAACTCTATTATTTATATTTTTTTTGTTATTGCTTTCGTTATAGGTTTTTATTAATTACTAGCTGTTGCCCGCGACCTTCGTTTACGTGGAATTATTATAAAAAATATTATTTCCTTTTTAAATCGGTTTTTGATAACAATTTCAAGGGTTTTATGTTTTTTTCCACGGAACCCTAATTATTTTTCTAAAATAAAAGTAGCCTATGTTACATCAGCTATCTGTCAATAAAAGTCCCGTCAAAATCGGTGCAGCCGTTTCGGAGATTAGCCGGAACAAACAGACAGACAGATAGACAAAAAATATAATAAATGTGTTTGTTATTAGTGCCGTATATATTTTCATTTGCATTCAGTAAAAAGCTGTTATTTTGATATTACAAGCAGACACTTCAATTTTATTTATTTGTGAAGATGAATTTCTAATATTAATATGGCTGTTTTACATCTACCGGGAGTCCAGTGACGGCCAACTTTATTCAACTATGTTCATGTCGGCTTCCAGTCTAATCGGATGCAGTTGAATACCAGTATTTTACATGGAAAGACTGCCTATCTGACCTCCACAACCCAGTTAATGAATTACACGATACCCTCGGCAATACTGATTGTTAGATTATCAGGCTGGCATGCTACCCGTAACGACTGCTGAAGATCTACAAGTGAGCGCTAAGACCAACGGCTTTACGTGCTTTTTCACCCATTCATGGGTTAACCTTGACAACCGATACTTAACCTACTCCTGCAGCTGTTATTAAACCCCTTTTTTTCAGTAAATTTTAATTAAACAAAATACGAATATCATTACTATTTCTCTCCGATAAAACTATTTAAAAGAGGAAACGACAAAAGCATTCCTCAGTCGAATGAAATTTTAATTCTGTTCAGGAAAAATACTGTAGTGAAAACGAAGCCAATCGAGCTTAGCGTAAAGTGGACTGTATTGTTGCTGGCATGGAGCTCATTTTTAATTGTATCATAATAATAGAAGATATTATGTCTTGATATAGCATAGTAGTATTTTTTATAAAAGAACCGGCATTGATTGCCACGCTTGCTGTTTTCAATTTCAGTACAGCCGTTCTATAAAGTTCACTAGTTCACCTCACTCAAGTGAGCGCACACAATTCGAAAGCGAACTCATTTGTTTTTAAAATAAATCATGGCGGATTCACAACGAGACACCGTTCGAATTTCAAACGTGATGTTTAGGAAACATTGTTTGAAACTAATCGCATCCATTTTGTTTTTCGTTTTAATAATTACTTTTTGAAGCATGACTTTATTTATCGTGTGGTTAGTGCCTTATCTGACACAACAATACCCACTTGAAACAAGCACATTATTAAAAGTAGGCGGGGCCCATTTGAATATAAAATTATTAAATTATGGAATGGGTCAGGTCCTGCTTGCTTCCAAATGTGCTTGATTTTCGCTTTTCAGTCGGGCTTTTTAGTTTTTTAAATTAGTTTTTTTTTTAAATCCATCTTTCAGTTTAATAATGTGAAGGATTTCACAGACGATTTGACTTAATGATTTTTTCACTTTTTAATGATTTAATTTTGAATAACCAACTTTAAATCGTTATAAATCCCGAATGGTCATTCGAAATGAAAAATGATATGTGAAATCTACATAAATCTAGATGATTTTCAAATACCTATACAACGATACCCCACTTAACATAGTTCGTCGACTTTTTTTTTCACAAAATGGCGTCTCGTTGTGGCCATATTGAATTTTGATTACTGTCATGTCTTTAGTGACACTCACAAGATTAAGAAAAATCAATTGACGTAAGAATCATTAAAATAGGCTCACGCTGTTAGTCTCTAGAGCACCACAAAAGAACAAACATACATACAACATGTAACATAATTAACGCACACCCTCAGACACCCCAATTAGTATATTATGTTATTATCATAATACATACACTGAATTTTTAGTTAAACATATATGAGCATTATTATAACTAGAAGACGGGATATTTACCATGTTTATTGTAACATGGTAAATATCCCGTCTTCTAGTTATAATAATTTTAGTGACCATGAAAGTTTAAAATCATATATAAGCATTGATTATTGATTGATTTAGTTATACTAATTCCGGAAGAATGTTGTGGTCACAGTACAAATCCATGAACGCAGACAGTCGCACACGTAGGTATGAGGGTCTTGTTAGCCTAGTAGGTATTCGCTCGCGTTCGAAACGAGTTAACGAGTTTTTACTGTAATTTACGTAGTTTTAATTATTTTTGGGAAAAAAAAATACCTATAATAAAAATTATAGAAATCGATTCAGTAAACGATTCTGAACAAACTAATTTCAGGATGTGCGTTAATTATGTTACATGTTGTATACAAATAAATAAAATTAAAGTGTCTGTTTGTAATTTCAAAGTAACAGCTTTTTAAGAAAATATAACAAAAACTCATTTTTTTAATTTTTGTACGTCTGTCTGTTTGTTTGTTCCGGCTAATCTCCAATACAGCTGGACCGATTTTGACGGGACTTTTACTGGCAGACAGCAGACAACTTTTCCCAACTATGTTGGGGTCGGCTTCCAGTCTGACCAGATACTGCTGAATACCAGTATTTTACAAGGAGCTACTTTCCATGTAAACAGGCTAATACTCACATTACCCTCCTTTGCGTCGCGCAGTCGGACTTAAAAACAAATGATACGCGCACGTTTAGCTTGACCCAAGCCGGCTGTGAAATCATGATAGTATACATAAGTCACTGTTTTCGAAACAGAAATTAAGCAACATAAAGGAACATCCCTTTGAAAATATTATGTTTTGCAAATTGTATGGAATATCTACCGCAAAGTAAATATGGTAATGATGGAATTTGCATGAGAATCAGTCAAATTTTCTTCAAGTTTCACGTACGAACTTTGTGGAAATGCGTTTTATTGCTTGTTCATAGAAAATTTTATTCTACTAGCTTTTGCCCGTGACTTGGCTTGCGTTAATTTAGAATTTGACAATCAATTCGGGTTGTACTCTGCTTGTTATAATATATTTCAATCATGAATCGAAAGACAGGTCACGCTATCTATTATCATAAGAACGTCATTGTTGTTTTCCTCGGGAACAGTACTTTTTTTCGGGATGAAAGGTACCCTATTTCCGTTTCTGTACACCTGACAACACAAAATTTAATGATTGCTTTAGTGGTTTAGGAGTGAAAAGGTAATAAACAAACTTACTTTCGCATTTATAATATTAGTTCGGATAAGTGTGTCTTCTGAATGTACTGGAACGTCTTTACATCGATTCCTACGTAAAGCCATCTATTTTTTGTTTTAGTAACTAGCGACCCGCCCCGGCCTTCGCACGGGTGTAACTTACAATACGAGCACTAAAAAAAAAATGTTATTGTTTTATTTATACCTTGTCTTGACAATAACGAACGCAAGAAAAAAAAACGAATCGGTAATTGACTTTTGACACTTTTGACACCGACGCTATAATGGTTACCATGGTTCAGTACATTATTCTGAACCCCCAAGCACATAGACAATTTTCATGGGTATTGTTACCCGACTGCCAAGGAAGGATTATGTTTTTGGGGGGATCTTGTAAGTTTCTGTGCAAATTTCTTTATTACCTCGTATATTCCAAATAGCTGGATGTCTTTCGAAGATTACAGTATCATTAGATTCGTCTCAAGAACCCAAGTGTCAAAATAGGTAATTAAAAAAAAAATGGCGGATTTTTGGCGCTAAATTGTAAGTCGTTAATATTTTTTTTTTAACCAAACCTATCGAGTAAGGTATCAAAATGAAGGAAATTAAAAGGAGATTACAAATATAGATATCTGCTCTTTCGTACATTTTGACCATGTAGATATTACTTATATCAGTTTTGTAGGAAACAGTTGTTGTTCCTTCCATCTTGTATACGTAATTATGTAGATAGATTCCTCTACCAACTATCATAACAGATTATTATTCTACATCTTTGAGACCTCAGTCCCATTGTCTAGATAGCTAAACACGTCAGCTTTCAGTGTCATCGATAATGGAAACCTTTAAAATGAATAGAATTCACAAAAGTTTCCAAAAACCTTATGTCAATTCTACAGCACGCGCAGCATGACCACCGTACAAAAGCGTCGACGGAAGAATCGACAAAATGACAGATCGAAGAAATCTGTCATTTTGTCGATTTTTCCGTCGACAAAACCCGTTTCTACGGTGGTCATGCTGCGCGTGCAGAAGCACAATGTGCTTTGAAATCGATTGCCATTTGTGTTGGCTTCCAGGTTAGCGTACGGTACAACTCCGGCCCTATTTAAAGGCAACAGAACTGGCATTATTATAGCTGTATAATACACGTAATACACATCTGGCAACACCGAAATACGCAATGTAACGAGGTAAACAATACATTCATTGTTCCTTACAAATGCCGGGACTCAACGTCTTGGATTTTCCTTCAAAACGTGTCGGATTAAAACTTCAGTCTTAATCCCTTCCGGGGTAAGCAGAACTCTTTAGTGAGGTGTTAATAAAGGAAGAGATTATGTAAATAATGTTACTTTTGTTATCTTGTTTTGGCTGTGGTTTTGCTTGCGAGAGATTTTCTTAAATTCCCCTTGAAATATAAGGTAGCTATTTTGATGTGGATACTAATATTCGGCAATTTTTTATTAAAGGGCCTATTGAATGTAACTTTTTTTATGTGTTAACGAAAATAGAAAAGTCAAAAATGTATTGGACTGACATAAGATATCGAAAAGTATTGGATTGACATAAGATATCGAAAAGTTTTGGATTGACATAAGATATCGAGATTGACATAAGATATCGAAAAAATTTATTATGCGTTGTATGTTTATTTATTTTTTTTGTAATTTTTTCTTTCTTTTCTATCGACTTCTGTCTATTCCTTTAAGGAAAATACAAACGTAAGTCATACGTAAGTAAGTCATAAGTAATTTATTTCTGGACAATATACATTGTTTTGAAATATTGTAAACATTTAAAAAAAAAACAGTACATTAAAACATTACAATTGAAAAACATGTCAAACAAATACAAATTCTAAACAATAATGATCCACCATCGATTTAAAAAAAGGAAAAAAAGTTTTTTTTTTTAAATAAAAATAAATTGTGTTAAAAAGATTAATATTATGTCATTTAATTTTCTGTAAATAATCAATTAAAAATGGAATATCAAATATAAATTAAAAACAAATTGTTATAAAAAGGTCAGTAATAATAACCGCGAAGTTTTGTTAACAGCAGTTATCCTCGTTGTATTTTCTTCTTCCATAATGAAGAACCTCGTCTAAAGTTTAAATAACAGCCTGTCACAGTAAAAAATATACAAAGTTTGTTATATTAAAATTAGTGACGATTCCACCTTCGAAGAATTTCATTTATTATGGGAAAGCAAAACTTTTAAATTAATTTATGGACTCCATGTCACGGAGCAGAGAATTTATAATTGTGTTGGCTTGTGAAACACGCGAATATTTTTTTTTGTGTATGACGTCACGCCTGTATTCCCTTGAGGGGTAAGCAGACGTGTTTAGCACTCCTACATTTTGCCGGTTATTAGGTCTTATGTAATATAGGGCGAGTCTATTGCCACTGGCTTTATGATTAGTCATGTTCCCACAGCTAAGCATTGCTGGCCCAATGGAAATGGCCAGGACTTTTTAGGTCGTTTACCAAACGATCTAGAAGTTTCCTCTGAGTAAATATTTTCATCATCAGAGCTATCAGACAGTAAAAGACAAAGAGGAAACCAGCATCCAACCATCGAAGACAAATGTGACGTTTCACTAAGCCGCATTGCTCGCCCGTAGAGGATTATAGCCCACTCCCTCTCATAGAGAGGCCTGTGTCCCAGCAGTGGGACTATTACACAGTGACGTTTTAGTCGTCTTACAAAGGTGGTCCACTCAATGTACCCGACATAAAATAGCTCTAGGCGCGATTTTTTTTTTTACGTCCCATAATAGGTACAAAGAAAAATAAATACCTAATACTTTAGAATAAAATTTTATAACATTCTGTTAATGATTTTTCCGTGTGAAACGGGAGAACATGCCTACCCAGGGGCTGCAGTCTCGACATAGATAGCGACAAAAATCGGTCGTTAAGTCATAACGATGTCAAATTTCTTTAATAGATTTTCAACTTTATTTCGAAACCTTAAGGTTGAAAATCTATTAAAGAAATTTGACATCGTTATCGTATGTCGAGACTGCAGCCCCAGCTCTCGAGTCCAGTAGATCATCGCTCGCAACAGAATAATATTAATTGTTTATTTTCAAATTATTAAAATCTCATAAATACCTATTTTTCTTTTATGAGAGTTTAGTATTCATTGGATACATGAACTGGGCTGCCATTGTAAGACGACTAAAAATTCACGGTGTATAGTCTGGTTACGTTATATGACAAGACTTCTTCTAAATTAAGATGACAATATTATGCAAAAAATGCTGCCTACGATACTTACAACCAAAACTTTTTTTTATATATTTTTGTCTGTCTGTTTGCACCGGTGAATCTCCGAAACGGCTGGACCGATTTTGACGGGATTTTTACTGGCAGATAGCTGATATTATAAGCAGTAACTTGTAACCTTGCAAAAATATTAAAACCATAGAAATTGTTAAGAAAATCCGATTCAAATAGGGAAGTAATATTTTTAAAATAACTTCACGCCGACCAAAGTCGCGGGCAACAGCTAGTTTAAAATAAAATAAATAATAGTTTATTTTTGTCCTAAGGTTAAAACCACTTTTCATTAACCAAGTTTATTCGCCAACCTATTATAGGAAAACCATTACTCTTCTTCATCAGCAGTTGGGTAAAAATAAAAAAGTATTTTCGTTTTAGTTCGATTCCCCGGTAGAACATTTTCAGCGTACGTTTTTATGTAACACTATTAGGTATAATAAAATCCTTTTCGATAAATTGGTTAAGGCTTACCTCAGGGTATGATTTGAGGTTCAGTAGATCAGTACTTACTTTTATTAGGTGTAGTTAAGTTTCAGTTAATCCTCTAAAGGTTTTAGGAAAAACAGTTTTACTGTTTTTACTGTTTACTATTTTGTCATTCTTTGGTTTATCTTATACTAGCTTTTGCCCGCGGCTTGGTCCGCGTGGATTTCAAAAAATATCCATCAGGAATGTAGGTACTACCGGTATTAAAAAGAAACCTATAGGTTAATCCAGCATCCCCCTTTTTAACCCTTCGGGGGTAGAATTATCAAAAACGCTGAGACACGTATAAATTAATTTTCAATCGTCAGCCTAAACACAAAATTTGAAGATCCTAACTTCAAAACTGACGGACTTTCATAAAAATTTCCATCGGGGGGGGGGGTGTGGGGGGGTATTCCCAAAATCCTTTCTTAGTGGATACTTACTCTTCACAAAGAACACACCCTCCAAGTTTCATGTCTCTAGGACCAGCGGTTTGGGCTGTGTGTTGATATATCACCCAGTCAGTCAGTTTACCATTTTAAATATGTAGGTTTTATATTTTTGTTTTTATTATCAATTAACTAAATCTAAATTAACTTATGGAACATCATTCCAATCTGTATTTGGGGAAGGCCGTAGTTAGCTGCGCTACAGTTTATACTTTAGCAGCGCAACCATCGTTTTACTAACTGTTGTTACGTATTGTTTTTTGTTCCGAAATAAACTGTTATTGTTTATTGATTATTATTTAGTTTATATCTTTCATTAATTCGATGGTGAAACTGTATATCTTTTTTTTTATGAAATAGGTACAACAAACAGCTAAATTATGTGATATAACAACATGATAACATAAATAATAATGCAGCCCACAACACTGTTCACAGATTACCATTAACGACAAAACTTTAAATTGCTAAGAGATAAGCTGTTCATGCGTGACAGTTAACATACATTCATTATAGGGTCTAACATAGGTTACTTTTATTGCATAAAAATAATTAGGATCCGTGCAAATAAGTTAAAACCCTTGAAATTGAGAACGAAATTCTATTCAAAAAGGAAGTAATCAATTTTTTTTTAATAATTTAATTCGAACGAAGCTCGCGAGCAACAGCTAGAATTTAATAAATTTAAATATTAGGTCTTTACCTATGAAATTGGAGATTTTTATGAAAATTTTAAAATCAAAAAATTTTGTATTTTTTTTTTTCTTTAGCGTATCTAGCTTTTTATCTTTTCGATTTGACGTAAGTGCTTCAATGTCGTTTTGACACTAACTCCAAGGCCCGCAGCAAGCTCAGCCGTAAATTGAGTTGAATCCGTTTCCACTACCGCCTTCAATTCGTCATTGTCAACAATGGTTACCGGCCGACCGCGATTCTTCAACTCAAAATTTCCAGATTTAAAACGATTGAACTGATAATGGACCGTGTTTATGCAAGCAGTGTTAGGCCCGTACACGTCGTTAATGTTTCGTGTTGTTTGCGCAGCGGTATGTCCACGAAGGAACTCATATTCGAAAATTGTACGAATTTTCAGTTTATCCATGGCGCCAAAAACTACCACAATTTCACAAAAACAAGAAACTATCTAAAAACAAATGATTGAATTTGAAATTAAAAGAATACGGCTATCGAATAAAATTTATTTGAATTTCGAATTGCACGCCAATCCACAGATAATTAAATCTGAAAATGCTGGTTATTAAATCTCCAATTACATTTATAACCATTTTACCTATTAATAAGCAACAAACCCTCTTTACAAAATTGCATATTTACACGAAAAAAAAAAACGAAATTCCCTTAGGAATAGAAAGACGTATCTGAGATAAGAAAATACCGTGTTACAGAAAGTGGGCAATCCGTTAATACCGATACTTTATCGAGTATCGGGAAAATATTTGACGAGACTTGTCTTGAAGAGAATTATGATATTTTGATGTAGTTTATGAAAATTCGGCAGTTTTAGTGAGACAGACGGGACCAACGGCTTAACGTGCTTTTTGAGAAATACAGGCTGTAAACAGATCCTTCACGAAGCCGTCAACCAAGCATTATGTACATCAAACTATGTAGTTTTTGACATGGAAAGAAAAATTCGAGTGCGAGCAGGGTTTGAACCTGCGACCTTCCGATTCAGTACAACGGATGTCTTAACCAACTAGACCATCGCACCCCGCTCACAGTTCTCGAAATTTTCGTACCATTAACAACGTCTTACGGTGACGTTAACAAACAGCTAAACAGCTATGTAAACAGCTATGTTCCCTACGCAGGGTTTGCGTATAAAATATTAAAAATCAAACTATGTAACTTTACGCAAAAAATATTGCTGGGAAACGACTTTTTTTTTGGGGTGAAAAATCACCATTTGTGGTAGGACTCGATGGAAAGCACTCAAAGCATTGTGCTGATGGATGAAATAAATAGAACGGGGATCGCGGAGGTGTGTAAAGTAAAAATCTTACATTAAAAACATGTGTTTAAATAAAAAACTTGTGAAAAAGTTGGAACTTTGATCCTTAATATCTCCGTAACTAGAAGGTTCCCAGTTGTGGTCTAGAAGAAAAAACTCATCGCAATAAACGGGACAACAAGTGCCTTTCGGCTTCGTTAAGGGTCTTGTTACACCCTTAATTTCTTTAATAGTAGCATTATTTCCAGGCATTAAAATATTCCCCAATGATTTGAGTGTAAATGTTGCGGTTTTCTAAATGAAGCCTCTATCCCCGAAACGTAAATTAACGCTAATTTTAGAGTTGTGGTACAACACAAATCAAAATTCGGTTATTCGATTATATGTTATCAATTTCGTTTTGGGGTATTCCTCGAAGCGCAACCATTAGTTGCGCTCACAAATTCAAATATAAAATAATATATATTTTCTTTCTCTCTGAGGAGCTCGTGGCTAAATAATAACAGCCGCTCGGGTCGATCTTTAGCTTGAGCCGTGCTTACCTAGGTTGGTCTGTGGATGCGTGACCGCCCATTACATACCGAGTTTCGTCCGTGCCTCGGAAAGCATGTTAAGCCGTTGGTCCCGGGTGTCATTTGTAGATCTTTGACAGTCGTTAGGTAGTCAGTGGCCCAAAGTCTGACAAGTGTCTACCAGTCTTACCAAGGGGTATCGTATTACCCTGTACTAACTGGGTTGTGGAGGTCAGATAGGCAGTCACTCCATGCAAAATACTGGTATTCAGCTGCATCCGGTTAGACTGGAAGCCGACCCCAACATAGTTGGGAAAAGGCTAGGCAGATGATGATATGTTTACTCCTCAAAGCGCAACCATGATTATACAAAAATTCATGAATACATCATACTCCTCTCTATTTTTCATCATGGTTGCGCTTTGAGGAATAAACATATTATAATATTTTTAATTTGAATTTGTGAGCGCAACTAATGCTTGCGCTTCGTGGAATAATTTAGTTGCGCTTAGTTGGTTGTGCTTAAAAATAGTTGCGCTTTGAGGAATACCACAATAACGTAGCAAGGTGTGTAAAGAAAGGTTTTCAGGGAGCTATGTTTTAGTATCTTCTTCTTCTTCAACAGCCACTCAGATCAATCTTCAGGTTAAGTCGCGCTTGCCTAGGTTGTTCCGTGGATGGGTGATCACCCAGTACATACAGAGTTTCCTTCGTGCCTCGGAAAGCACGTTAAGCCGTTGGTCCCGGCTGTCATTTATACATCCTTGACAGTCGTTACAGGTAGCCATTGGTCATAAAAAGTTTGACAACCAGTCTTATTAAGAGGTATCGTATTACCCAGTACTAACTGGGTTGTGGTGGATGGATATTTAATGTTGAAGTTGACTGACTACCAACGACCGTCAAAGATCTACAAATGACAGCCGGGATCCACGGATTAACGTGCTTTCCGAGGCACGGAGGAAACTCGGTATGTAATGGGTGGTCACCCATCCACAGACCAACCTAGGTAAGCACGGCTTAACCTGGACATCGTCCCGAGCGGCTGTTGTTATTTAGCCACGAGCTCCAGCACTACATACGTACACTTAACTAGTTCGTACCTACCTCTGTTGACCGCATAACCACCAACCTTCGAATTTAGGCTTGCGGTTGTGGTAGACACTGCTCTATATTTCATTGAACGATCTACTAGTACATTATGAGTAGTGCTATTCTGTAAAGTTCACTAGTTCACCTCACTCAAGCGAGCGCACACAATTCGAAAGCGAACTCATTTGTTTTTAAAGTAAAAAATGATTGCATTATATACTTTTTGAAAATTAATGACTGGCTGTTTTTCCGCGACCTTCATCCGCGTGTGATTATTATAAAAATATTACTTCGGTTTTTTTTCGGTTTGAATCGGATCCCCCACTGGTGGGATTAGCGGAATGGATTAAAACTATTTAAAAATTGTTCCCGTTGACCGCACCATGTCCCCACTGGTGGTGTCAACGGGAACAAAATTGCAGACTTCTTTTTGACCCCACCAGTGGGACCATGCCAGCGGAGCCAACGGGAATACACCGCCTGATTATGTCAGGACGACTGTATCCTGATATTTTGGTCGAAAGTATGTCCGGCATGCGGCAGACATGTCCTGCCCAGTTCCATTTGAGTTGGGCAGCCTTTTGAGCCACAGCTATATTTGTTTCGGAGACAGTATTGTCATTCGAATTCTATCGATATACTCGATATCATAAATTAGAATCACAAACAATCAATCTGGTTGAATTATCAAAATGAGTAATATTGGGAATGCAAATTAAGCCATCACTCAGAAGGTCTCACGATTATTATAAAGCTTAACAATTGGCATTATTAATCAATTAGGATCACAATAGTTTTCAATTTATATTCATTGCTCAACAAGAGCTGTAATCCATTTGATATTTCATGCAAACACAATGGTTGTGATGTTCAATATTGTATTCCAATCTGTATTCGAATACAACAAGGAGCAAAAACGTAACATTTTAGTGTCGAAATAAGATTTTAAACTGTCATGGTCACTAATATTATTATAACTAGAAGACGGGATATTTACCATGTTTATTGTTTTCTTTGAGTTCCCGATATTTCGGCGCTGTTGCAAGCACCATGATCACGGATAAACTAAAGTTATTGCGGGTGGGTGTTTATGAGCAGACAAATCGGTCTACCTTCTTTATTGTTCGTTTTTTTTTTTTTTTTTTGAGTTCCCGAAATATCGGGAACTCAAAGAAAACAATAAACATGGTAAATATTCCGTCTTCTAGTTATAATTATTTTAGTGTCGGTTACATAATAAGTAATAATATAACCAACCACTGTCCAAGTGAATAAGAAATTTATTCACAAAAACTATTGAATTTCTTAATATTTTAAATTACAATAAAATCCGATTTCTTAAATTAATATTTAAATTTTTCGTGCTTCGGAAAGCACGTTAAGCCGTTGGTCCCGTCAGTCATTTGTAGATCTTTGACAGTCGTTACAGGTAGTCAGTGGCCCGAAAGTCTGACAACCAGTCTTACCAAGGGGTATCGTATTACCCAGTACTAACTGGGTTGTTGAGGTCAGTCGCTCCATGGAAAATAAAGGTATTCAGCTGCATCCGGTTTGACTGGAAGACGACCCCAACATAGTTTGTAAGAGGCTAGGCAGATGATGAACATCCGATTTCTTAAATTTTTTATTAGATGAGTTAAAACATCGTGAGTAAACCGTCATGACCTAGAAACAAAAATTCGATGACATTTGAAACATTTACGTACCAAAGTAGAGAATAAAAGTAGCAAGAAATTTTTTATTTCTCTTAAAAACAATTACTTGGGTACTTAACTTCGAGTAACCTTAGTTGCTAATAAAAATAATAAACAATTAAATTCGAATCCGATCAACACCACAAAGTCATTTCAAGCGATTACAAAACATGTGCCGAAAAATCCTTAGTCCCTCTTAAATATTTAATGACACCAGTAGGCAGTTTTAAAAGGTTTTCACTGTATGCTTTATCAATTATTCAACGGATACAGGATGTAGGAATAAACGGGCCGTATCAGATGTTTTCCGACATTTATTTATTACTTTTCACCCCACCTGTCGTTTTGATTACGTTGTTAATTCGTCACTACATAGAAAAAAGGACGCGTGCTGTATATCTGTAGATACATTTATGTTTTTGTGAGTAGAAAGAGATTTTATTGAGATTTGCTTAGGGTTAGTGAAAAGCTTAAATAAAAACATTAAAATCAATAGTAATTTATTCAAAAGAGCGTAGTTATGTAAAATTGTACCAACCCACATTAAACATTCTCTCATTTTGTGAAGATATCGTTGTGATTTTAAGCTTCTTTATTGTTTTTATTTTTCATAAGTTTATGATTAAAGTGCGTCTGATTTTACGGGATAGTAATGTACTACGTTTAATATGTTGGATTGGTATCTCTTATTTAACAGAATTAATAAAAGATTGTGTGTTGGCTCAATTTCGACGACACGGTTGGCGCACCGAAAAAATATTTGTATGGCCTGCAGGTAGTTGTTCCGGGTCTGGCTGTTTGTGTATGTGAGTTTAAATGTTTGTAAACGCACACAGGAGAAATTCCTAGTGAGGGGGGACGTTTTTTTTTTTTAAACAAAAAAAATATAAATAAATTGCCCAAACTATTTTCAAATTGCTTGTTGGTCTAGTGGCCGCAAGCGCGACTGCTGAGCACGAGGTCTCGGGTTCCATTCCCAGGTCGGGCAAAAGTTTTATTGGGGTTTTCCATCAGGAATTTCTCAGTAGCAGCCTCGGAGTCTGGATTTGTGCCCGATCGATTACAATAGACTCGCCCCCTATGACATAGGACTTAAACATAACTGGTGAGATGTCGGTACTATTAGGGTACACCTCTGTCTTACCCTTCGGGGATTACAGGCGTGATGTTATGTTATATATTATTTCGAAATTAGTTTCTTAGTATTTAACTTTAAAAATTACAACGACAGTCTCCCAAAACGCTTACTCTTCACCATTTTCTAAAATCGTCATAGTCTCTGAACATCGTTTTGAAATTCGAACGGTGTCTCGTTGTGAATCCGCGATGATTTACTTTTAAAAACAAATGAGTTCGCTTTCGAATTGTGTGCGCTCACTTGAGTGAGGTGAACTAGTGAACTTTACAGAATTACACTCCATTTTAGTCCTTAAAAACCATGATGTACCTACAAAAAATTAAAGATTATTTAATAGATTCTTGTTACCCACTTGAAGAGGTCGTGACAGATTATATTATTATAGAGTGTCTCATAAGATTACGTTAGCTAACCACCTTATAAATGAAATCGTCTAGCGGAGCGTGGGTGACATTAATGTTACCTGACGGAACGGTGGCGCACATTAATGTTTGAGTAAGCTTGCGACGAGCAACGCGCGTGTGTCACTCGCTTCTTTAGCGTGAGTACCGTCGCGTCGCGGTGATTCGTGGCACGCTCTTAACATTTTTTTTCTTTTGTTTTCTTCAACTTCCTTAGGGACATTGCGTCTTAATAATTTTATTAGTGTAGGTACATAAATATATCATAAACTTGATTATTTTTGCACGTGGTCTGACTTATTTCTTTCGGGTCAGTTTTCAGAAATATAAAGTGAAACTATCAGAGATTTACTGCTTAAACCATCTCGGAAACGTGACCCTTGAGAATATTTTTTCTTAAATAGTACTTGTCTGCCAGCCAGCTATAATTAGAGTCACAACACACAACAGAAACTCAAACTCAAATTCAAATTCAAAATATTTTATTGTGGGTATATGTTAGTTACAGTTTTAAACAATAAATTAAAGTTCCAATGTGTCCTGCCTAATAGGCATACAATATTTATGTAGTGGAATTACATTTAATATTATTTTACATGTCAAATTTGGTTATTATAAATGTCAAAATATCAATATACAGTCAAATAAATAATTGATGACCAATTTAATCAATGATTCAAGAAATCTTGGATCCTGTAGTGTCATCATCTGCCTAGCCTTTTTCCAACTATATTGGGATCGGCTTCCAGTCTAACCGGATGCAGCTGAATACCAGTATTTTACATGGAGCGACTGCCTATCTGACCTCCACAACCCAGTTAGTACTGGGTAATACGATACCCCTTGGTAAGACTGGTTGTCAGACTTTTTGGGCCACTGACTACCTATAACGACTGTCAAAGATCTACAAATGACAGCCGGGACCAACGGCTTAACGTGCTTTCCGAGGCACGGAGGAAACTCGGTATGTAATGGGCGGTCACCCATCCACAGACCAACCTAGGCAAGCACGGCTTAACCTAAAGATCGACCCGAGCGGCTGTTATTATTTAGCCACGAGCTCCTCCTGGATCCTGTAGTGTGATTTCTCAATTAAAAAATTGCATGAATGGTTGTGTAGTCATAGTTTTTATAGTGTCAAAGACTTCTTTGACAATAAATGTTAAATATTCTCGTGAAATTTTTGCACGCTTATTACTGTTAAGCAAAAACATGTATGCTCTTTCTTTTTTGTTTTTACCATCTTTTATACCATGTTTTTAAGCAAATAAATATTATTCTATTCTATTCTATTCTATTCTAAAAATTTACGCAGTTTATAAACTATAGTGTTAGTTTTTAATATTTTTATACGCAAACCCTGCGTAGGGAACTACAGCTGTTTTGATATGGAAAGAAAAATTCGAGTTCGAGCAGGATTTGAACCCGCGACCTTCCGATTCTGTACACCGGACGTCTTAACCAATTAGACCATCGCACCCTGCTCACAGCTCTCGAAATCTTCGTTAAAAGTTTCGTTAAAAATTAGTTTGGTATGGCGACTTCTATACAACATTGATTTGGCTGTAATGTCGTTGGTTTAAGTTAGTTCGATACTTTCTTAAATAGATGGCGCCAACGTCACCGTAAGACGTTATTAATGGAACGAAGATTTTGAGAGCTGTGAGCAGGGTGCGATGGTCTAATTGGTTAAGACGTCCGGTGTACTGAATCGGAAGGTCGCAGGTTCAAATCCTGCTCGCACTCGAATTTTTCTTTCCATATCAAAACCGCTATAGTGTTAGTTCTTACATCTACCAAAAAACATAAAGAAAACAATTTTACACCACAGCCACTGTGCCAGCCATCGCTTGTGCCTACACATGCGTCATCATCATCATCTGCCTAGCCTTTTCCCAACTATGTTGGGGTCGGCTTCCAGTCTAACCGGATGCAGCTGAATACCAGTATTTTACATGGAGCGACTGCCTATCTGACCTCCACAACCCAGTTAGTACTGGGTAATACGATACCCCTTGGTAAGACTGGTTGTCAGACTTTTTGGGCCACTGACTACCTATAACGACTGTCAAAGATCTACAAATGACACCCGGGACCAACGGCTTAACGTGCTTTCCGAGGCACGGAGGAAACTCGGTATGTAATGGGTGGTCACCCATCCACAGACCAACCTAGGCAAGCGCGGCTTAACCTAAATATCGATCCGAGCGGCTGTTATTACTTAGCCACGAGCTTCTCATGTGCCTACACATGCAATATTGATTTATACTCGAATGATGAGTGGCGGCAATTAAAAAAAAAAAATTGCTAAAAGTAAGTAAGGCAGGCTCCATAATCAAATATTCAAACCACTTTAAATGCTCTCAACCTACACCTAATATTTTTGACGTTCCAAAATAATAACGTTGTCAATTAAAGTTTATTCACGAGAAGACAAAAGTTAGTGCAAATGTACGGTTCTTTTACAGTGTGTTTAGCTTTGACAGCAGTAATAAAGCAAGTAAAGACCACTGTCGTTTTGACAGACGTGTAAGTTCAACTCAACAGCAACCTTATCACAATGATTATTAAATTCACTTTAGTTTTCAAAGCAATGCAAAATGAGAGGTCAAAGGATTTTACCTACAGATGTATTCATTTTTTGTCTACCGCCATTTTGGAGCCAATTTGTATGCGAAAGGTGGAGCCAATTCATGTAAGCTCGTGTAGTCGCTTTTGTGAACATTCTGCCTGCAGAATTCGGTGGCAAAGTGATTAAACCTGGATTCGTGTAAAATAAATAAATACATACTCGTACATATAGGGTGACTGGTAATTAGTGACCGATACTTATACACGTGATTGTACTCATGATAACAAACAACTTTCCCAAAGAAACATTTTTTTTATACTCATTCATTTTTATCACAATAACATCACAGCCGTATGAAATTCGCGCGCGCGCGCCTATGACCTATCAGCTGTTAGCCACCCGTTCTGTCTCATTACTATCGTACCGTGCAACAGTGGGTAGACAAAGCACCCGTGCGGCTCGCGAGCGCGCTCCCTTAGCGGGGCCCGCGCCACAGGCCGCCCGCGACAAAAGTATAAGTATGTGTATAAAAAAAAATGTTTCTTTGGGAAAGTTTTTTGTTATCATGAGTACAATCACGTATTTTAAGTATCGGTCACTTTTTACCAGACACCTTGTATATATATATAGGACCATAGAGGGAGGATTAAAATACGTGAGTTTAAAATAGTCGTTTAATGTTTCTGAATTATAGACACGTTCGTAGTAAACTAAAAACTTCCTCTGCATAAACACACTATATTTAAATCAAAACTTCTACCTTCATAGTCGAAAGCGTTGGCCTTCCAAGAATAGCAAAACTTTCCGCTGAAACAGCTAGAAACATACTGTGTAAACAGAAACTAAACAAATAAAACGTATAATTTGAAAACAGCTGCACAAAGAAAGAAAGAAAGAAAAAGTATTTATTTGTCGCAGGGACATGACGTCTATCATACAAAATTACAAAAGAAATAAACAATAAACTATAAATTCAACAGGACGGAACAAAAAAAGAAAAACGTTAACAGCTTGCACGTCGTGACTGCGACAAGCAGGTTACCACTCAGCATGATGCTGTGCTATGGGGAGCCCACAGCACAGCGCTGGTTTTCAGTGGTCACCCGTGAAAAAACGTACGGAAGCCAGAGCACTGACAAGACAGAAATATCACTAACGAACGAATACGATGTTTGAAACAGATTTCAGTTGAATCTAGGTGTAACTCATGGTGTCGGACGTGAAGAATAGCACCATCCCATATCTTCCCGTGGGTGTCGTAAGAGGCGACTAAGGGACTTACCAGAGAATGGGCAGCAGCGTTCTCTGTACTTTTATAACAACCGTACTGCGATCGCCAACCCGAATGCCAAGCGTGGCGATTATGGCAAAACCCCCCAATAAATATGAGCGCAATACAGGAATGGCCCCTAGTGCCCGGCAGCCCGTCTACCGTCTAGGTTACGACGTGGCTAGGGTTGCGAAAAATCTCCGGAAGGGATCAGGCTACCTACACCGTGGAAGGCCTCCCACTAGGTGGACCGATGACCTGGTGAAGGTTGGATCTTCCGCCGGGACCGGTCAATGTGGCGACAGTTGGGGGAGGCCTATGTCCAGCAGTGGACGTCTTTCGGCTGAAAACTCCTTGGTTATGTGGTCACAAAAGCGACTGCTGAGCATGATTTCAATCCCCGGTTCGGGCAGTGTTATTAAGTTTTTCCATTAGGAGTTTCTCTGTACCAGCCACGGAGTCTGGATTTGTGCCGTTCTACCAACAGGGCACAGATTCAGACTCCCGGGGCTGCTACTGAGAAATTCCTGATGAAAAAACTCAATAACACTTTGCCCGACCCGGGAATCGAACCCAGGACTTCATGCTCTGCAGTCGCGCTTGCGACCACTCGACCAACGAGGCAGTCTTATATTACATGATCAACCTATGAAATTCCCACAACTGGGAAACGGGGTTCCTCTGTGTAAAAGGGAGTTCTGATCCACCACGCGGGTCCATTACGGGTTGGTGAATGTCCAAGTCACATGTTTCGGAGGTTTTAGTTCCAGGACATGCCGGTTTCACCATGTTTCCATCCACATCGGTACAAATCATCTAAGATATTTACCGCTGGCTTTTACCTTGGCCAGAGGCTAAGTTGTTGCCATACAACTTGGCAACGCCGCCAGTCTCTTGGGCATATTACCAGCTGGCAGAGTTGAGAAGGAGTTTTTTGATGCCCTTTCATAGTTGTTGATTTTTTAGTTATTTTTAATTCGTTTTTAATTGTCATAATGTATATGTTACCGGCCAAACCCGATTTTAGGCCAAACTAGTTTGTCCTAAGCCAAACGAGGCACTCTGACTAAATGGGTTAGGTTAGGTTAGAACTGTGACCAACCACGCGCGAGCCGAGGGTGCGTAGCAGGGCCGATGAGTGCCACAGCAAAGTTGGGCGCATTGTAATTTCATTGTTTGTGTTAGTGTATCCTGACACGATAAACACGTGAACTGGTTTGGCCTAGGACAAACTAGTTTGGCCTGAAATCGAGTTTGGCCGGTAACATATACAGTTAGTTTATTAAATAAAGGACTTCAAATATTATAAAAGAAATTAAACAGGTGCATTGATCCAACTATATAATTTTTTATTATTTTTAAGGAGTTAATAAAAGTGTTTATACATAATTTGAAGTAATTTTACAGTGGCGTCAAAAAATTTATTTCATTTACAGAATTAAATAACAAAACATTATCGTTTAAAAGAAAACAAGTGAAGTGCAAGTGAATTAAAACCCAAAATATTTTTAACCCATTTTTCGTGCCCAAAATTATGTCAGAACTCAAGTGCTAAATGTCTGAGGGGCCGTCTCGAATACCGTCTGCTCTGACCCCAAAATGCAAGCCGCACGAAATGTGGGCTGCTATGACGAGGTCCATTGAGATACTGGTCGCTTTCTTCGAGTATTATGCTCAGAGGTAAGACTAGATTATAAGTAATTTTTTTTAATATGAATTTGTGTAAAATCTTCCCACAGCTGGAGCAGAGGATCTAGTGGCTAAATAATAACAGCCGCTCAGATCGATCTTCAGATTAAGCCGCGCTTGTCTAGGTTGGTTCGTGACCACCCACTACATACCGAGTTTCCTCCGTTTACTCAATCGTTTGTAAATTTTTGTCAGTCGTTATAGGTAGTCAGTAGCTCAAAAGTCTGTCAACCAGTCTTATCAAGGGGTATCGTATTACACAGTAATACCTGGGTTGTGGCGGTCGGATAGGCAGTCGCTCCATGTAAAATACTAGTATTTAGCTGCATCCGGATATACTGGAAGCTGAACCCAACATAGTTGGGAAAAAGCTAATCAGATGATGATGAAGACAATTCAATTCGAACAATTTTGTGCTGTCGTTGTTTTTATTTGTGTCTGCTGTTGAAATGCGGATGATTCTGAAGTGAGGAAGAATCCCAATGTTGCTAAGCCCTGTTCACTTGAACAGGGCTAAGCAACATTAGGATTGAACTGCTCCAATTGAAATCGATATTAAATTGAATTTGTACCCATTTTATTTTATTTTATTACAGTTAGACATTTATTTTTATTTTTTTTTAGTTGACATTATTTACTTTTTCAGGTACCTATGGTATTATTTCCTTTATTTATTTTTATACATTTTAAATACATTTTTAAATGTTCTAATATAAAACAATATAAAAAAAACATTTAAAAATATAAAAAATAGTGGTCCGCCGCTATCGGGAGCAGGGTTCAAGCTACCGGTGGTTAGGGCTCCAGAGACAGGAACCTCCTCACAATGCGAGCCGTATCGAGGAGTACTGCCTTCTGAATCAGGCCCTTGATCCAACCGCCTAAGGAGAGCCTCGAATGATGGTCGTTGAGGCTCTTGGCTATAAGACCATTTTCCGTAACGACGATCGGTACAATGATAGCCGAGTTCACATTCCTCATGTCGACAACCTCGTGTGCTAAGTCGAGATATTTAATTTGTTTCTCTTTCTCAGCTTTCACGAGGTTCTCGTCATGCGGAATGGTAACATCGACTATCATTACGCGGCGCGCAAATCGGTCTATCACTACTATGTCAGGTTTATTGGCGACACCTATGGTATTATTATTATTATTTTTATTTTTCTTGACTTTTTCAAGGTCGTTTTATAATTATTTTGTTTATTACTGTGAATATGAGGACTACATGGGGCATACTATTATTATAATTTTTTAGTTTAGTTATTTTCACGATTGTCTGGCAGTTTGAGTACTATATGCGGCCTACCCAAATGTCCTTTCTTTGGTCGTCGTGTCGTTGAGCTCCTTGGATTATGAGTCGAGCTACACGATCACTGACAAATGCTTGCACTGTCTGGACAGGTCCACTCAAATCTGTGTGGTTATTTCTTCAAAAGACCATCTCAGACATTAATCTACATGGTCCTCATATGACTTCAGCAATGTCTGGACTTTAAAAGAGACACGAGTACCTCTGAGTTTGTTTCGGATGTTTCTTCTCAGAGTAGTCAGGTACGAAACACCGGCCCCAGTTTTAAAACATAATATGTTGACATGTAAAAGAGTTTTGTAAACCAATTTACAGAAATAAATATGATTTGATTTGATTTGATTTGAATATTGTAATACTTTAAAAATTAACGATTACTAGCAATCTCGAGCATACATACACATAACATAACAACACGCTTGTAATCCCCGAAGGCTTAGGCAGAGGTGTACCTAATAGTACACCCACATTTCTCCAGTTATGTTTAAGTCTCATGTAATAGGGGGCGAGCCTATTGCCATCATCCTATCCGACATGGTAGCAATAAAACTATTTGACTAGGCTCAAAAACGGATACTTTCGCGTACGGAACAGATCCGATCGTATGCTTCGACATCCTGCCTGTCGCGATCGGCTGTCGACGCATCCGCCCGTATCCTTTCCAATCCGATCCAATGCGATGCGAGCCGTTTGGTGGAAATCATCCTTTACACTATTATTGCGTGAACCATTTCATCCTCCTACATATCACTAGAACTTACCAAGACTTCAACTTACCCCATTAAGTACACACTCAAACGCCAGTTACACTCTCCAGACAGTTATAATAATTTAAACACCCTCAAGATAAACACACTAACACAGTCATAACTCCAGTGAGCTTGCTATTATCTGCGTTAGCAACAGAATAAACATGATTCGTTCCAGAATAAGGCTGCGTTTCCACCAGAGATGAGCGATGAAACGTAGCGAGGGATGTGTGTGGAACTAACAAATCATATATATACAGCCCGACCGCTTTTCCTCGCGAAAGTATCAATTTAAATGGAATTTTCTGAAGGTTGATCACGTATTGGTTCAATTAGTATCGTAATACCTATGAGGGTTATGGTTATTTTAAAGCAAATATCATCATCTGCGTAGCCTTTTCCCAACTATATTGGGGTCGGCTTCCAGTCTAACCGGATGCAGCTGAATACCAGTATTTTACATGGAGCGACTGCCTATCTGACCTCCACAACCCAGTTAGTACTGGCTAATACGATACCCCTTGGTAAGAATGGTTGTCAGGTTTTTTGGGCCACTGACTGCCTAACGACTGTCATAGATCTACAAATGACACCCGGGACCAACCGCTTAACGTGCTTACCGAGGCACGGAGGAAACTCGGTATGTACTGGGCGGTCACCCATCCAGAGACCAACCTTGGCAAGCACGGCTTAACCTAAAGATCGACCCGAGCGACTGTTATTATTTAGCCACGAGCTCCTCCATCATCCTCAGCTCCTCCTCCTCATTTTAAAGCAAATAACCTGTGGGATATTGTTAGGACTTTGTGGACGCTTAACCTTTTGACCGTAAGCACGTGCCCTGGACGCCAAACGACACAAATATGTGACAAAATGGTAGATCAAATTGTGGCTTAGCGTGGAGGTCACGCGCGTGCGTGTATGCTCTGGCGGTCAAAAGGTTAATGTGCCTTTGATGGGGCAAGGCGGAGGACTCGTTAAAGCGGCCGGTTTATAGAATAACTGAAACTGTAAAAAAGAAGCGATATTATTGGTTAGTTCCACACACATCCCTCGCTGCGTATCCTCGCACATGATCTATCGAATAAATTTCCCACCTGCACGCAAAATACGCGCTTTGACGTGGAGTTGTGGACACCAGCCCGTTATACAATACAATACAATACAATCCTCGCACATCCCTGCGGTGGAAACGTAGCCTTAACAGACAGACAAAACAACGTAGCCTTAACAGACAGACAAAACAACGTAGCCTTAACAGACAGACAAAACAACGTAGCCTTAACAGACAGACAAAACAACGTAGCCTTAACAGACAGACAAAACAACGTAGCCTTAACAGACAGACAAAACAACGTAGCCTTGTATTAAGAGGTAACATTACCTGTAGAGTTAGGTTTACTCAAGAAATGTAGAACATATTTTTAAAACTTTTAAGTAAAGACAAAAGATCTTGCACAGTGCTTGGAAAAAATATAATGGTCTTCGGTAAACTGTGTGTATTCAGCACTTCAACCGCGAATTTGTTAGCAAAAATTGTGATAGCTCGGCTAATATATAGCAGCAGCCTATAATGTTCCCACTGCTGGGACGCAGGCCTCATCTCTATGAGAGGGAATGGGCTATAATCCACCACGCGGGCCCAGTGCGGGTTGGTAGATGTCACATGACTTCAAATTTTAGGTTCTAGGACATGCCGGTTTCCTCACGATGTTTTCCTTCACCGTTTTTGAGAGCAGTGGTGATGAAATAAATTACACAAAGTAATGCGCCTGCCTGGGTTCGAACCCACGACTTACTGCTCGTAAGTCGGGACCGCCACCACTGGGCCGCCGCTCCTCCCCTAATATGCGCGATATAAATATAATTTATAGGCTGTAGCACCCATGAATAATGTATCTTTTATAGATTTGGATCATAAGTTCCTGAGATAACCCCCTACATACAAACTTACAAACAAAGGTGATGTTTCAAAATGTTTGGAGCCCCGGCCAGGTCTTTGTAAACTATGCTCAAAAATAGGGAAACATACATAAAACAGTTTTCAACTATCCAATTACTTTAAGTTGGCTTTGTTTGGTAGTAAAACACAAGAATATGACACTTGAAATTGCAACACTCAACAAAAACTCGTCATGGCGGTAAGCTGTCATGTTGATTGATTATTGACGTTTGACATGTTTATTTCTGTCATATTACATTGTAAAAGAGAATCAAACATTAGTCATTTAAATCAAATAAAAAATCCAAAAATTAAAGCGAGGTTGTCAAAAATAAATCAAGAAATTCAAACAAACCGAACAAACACGATCGACAACGAAAGCGACTGAAGTGACAGCAGACAGTTTACGATCTATGATCAATGATCGATCTATGGTTTACTATCAATGTTATTTAACCATAGAGTACCTAAATTGATGAGACGCCATGTCGATAAACATAATTGATAAAAATATGAAATGATTACAAGTAAAGTATGCGTTTAAGCTATTTATCTGTATTTTTCCCGAATTCTACGGATTTTTCTCGATTTTTCGAGGTACTGTACACATACTAGGCCCGATTTGAAACATCTCCTTTTACCTCTTTATAATATTAGTATTGACTTACAAAGTAACATCATCCACATATACACAGTTTTTTACCTATCTTTTGATGCATGGCCAAAATTGGAACTAGCTCCGCCATCTTGTATTTTCAATACAATTTCCGGAAACAATTTCACAAAATGTTTACCAACTACGCCCTGTCAATGTCATCCAATCGCCATAAAATACATGGAACAATTTACTTACCTACAGATATTCTCTCAACATCACGTTCGAAATTCGAACGGTGTCTCGTTGTGAATCCGCGATGATTTACTTTTAAAACAAATAACTTTTTTTTTTGTCTGTCTGTTTGTTCCGGCTAATCTCCGAAATGACTGGACCGATTTTGACAGGACTTTTTTTGGTAGATAACTGGTGTTGTGAGAGGTAACGTAGGTTACTTTTATTTTAGAAAAAAAAGCTTAGGGTTACGTGCAACCCACGAAATTGTAAAAAGGGGCAATAACATTTTTATAATAATTTCACGCTGACGAAAGTCCCGGGCAACAACTAGTAGCCACTAAAATACAAATACGCATGTTTTGCAAAACATGAGTATTTGAATTTTTTTGCATGGTAAGGTCCTCAGTTTACCTAGCAGAGACGCCAGCACATCAAACTACCCAAACTGTCAAAAAAAAACTGTCAAATTTTCCCAATCAACCTTGAATCAAATACTTTAGCGATAAAGTTGAAAATATATTACTGATTGTATTAACTTCTTCTTTGTTTTACGTGTGGTTAGTGCGTAACCTGATGTCAGAGTTTTTATGCCGCCCAAGGGCCTGCAACATGGCTTTACATGCCGTCGAGATATATTTCTCAGGCATGCTGGTTTCCTCACGATGTTTTCCTTTACCGAAGCAAGGAATAATTATGTAATACGCACCATAAGAGCAGCGGTGGCCCAATAGTGGCGGCCCCGACCTACGAACAGTAAGTCGTGGGTTCGAACCCAGCCAGGTGCAATTACTTTGTGTAATTTATTTCATCACCACTGCTCTCAAAACGGTGAAGGAAAACATCGTATGGGAACCGGCAAGTCCTAGCACCAAAAATTCGAAGACATGTGACATCTACCTACCCGCACTGGGCCCGCGTGGTGGATTATAGCCCATTCCCTCTCATGGAGAGGTGGCCTGTGTCCCAGCAGTGGGAATATTAAAGGCTGATTATGCTTTGCTTGTGCTACGCACCTGAAAAAATCAGAGTTGCGTGTCTTGGGTTCGAACTCAAGACCTATGACTTGACAGTCCGACGGTCACATCTCTAGGCTGTCAGTGTATTACCTTGACAATGTCAAGGTAATACACTGACAAAAAAACTTGCAAGATGTCGCTTCGAGTGACGTTTAAACCTGGGCTCGAATACCGGTATATTTTTCGAAACGGTATCGTCTTAAATACCTAAGAAACGATTTGTTTCGGTTACATTCGAACGGAACGTTATAAAAAACGTTTTTCACGAACAACAACATTTAAATCGTTCTTGGTTAATAAAACGTTTTAAACCGTTTTTTTCCATTCCATTCCATACACACGGTACCCGATTCAACAAAAAAAGTTCATGCTTGTCGCGGGCCGCAGTGCGCGGCTACGTCTTGCTGGATAAACCGGTTTTTACCCTGCGAAATAAACGTTCTCATTTCGTTTTCGTTCCGAACAAAATGATCTACAAAGAACTGTTCAAAACGTTTTAAAAACGTTATTTTAAATAACGTTTCCAAGCCCTGGTTTAAACGTTCAAAACAAGTGACAGTCTTGTTTTATGCAGCCTACCGTCTGACCTTGACGACCCGTAGGGAAATCTGTCACGCAGTATGTTAGCATTATGTCATAGATGTACCTATATATGCACACAGGTGTGGTGGATATAAATCTTTTTGACATTTTTACGACGTTTACAAATACGAGGGCGGGGTTTTTTTGGTGGGAAAGCCGTCATGTAAGAGTAGCTTAGGTACGGCAAGAAATTTTGTAGTTTTGTGTAGGTATCTTTTTAACAGAGTTTAAAAAATCAGTAGGTAACCCCCACACTGCGCTTACAAACACAAATTACTGACGTTGCTCAAAGAGAAGCTCAGCTGAAGTGGGTCTGGGCTGACCATGCCGTATGCCCGACGAGCTGTGGTCCAAAATAGCCATGTTGTGGAGTCCTAACACAGCCAGAAGGTGATACGGTAGACCTCGCAGATAATGGCGGGACGAGCTGGACAGAACCCAGGACCAGTGGTCCTCATTGGCCCTGGATGGAAAAAACTGGTTTTTTTGAAGTCTAATGTTATATTGTGAACCCTAACGTATTAAGTGTACTTATATGAATATTTTTAAGTGTAAACGCGTTCCTAAAACTTTTATATCTAATATTTATTTAAAAAAAAAATATGAACAACATTAACTATAACTGAATGTGTTAATTAATATTTGCATGCTATTTTTATGGCGAAATGTGTCATTGCACTTTTTGTTATTTTTACCAATTTTTGTACCACATTAACCGCAACTAAATAATTTGAATAAAAACACAACGTAAGTAAAGAATGACAAATAATTGTAATTTTTACCAGTAAAATACTTAAAAGTTGACACTTACCAGTGCAAAAAGAATATTCATTTAGCACACAGAAAGAAAACTCACAACCCACTTATTTGATAAACGGACCACTTATTAACAAAACACTTAACTATTATAATAATATTTCCTCCTGAATAAAACCATTACGCAATAAACTTCCTATTCTAAAGCCTGATTTATGTGTTAACTTTAAAACTAGACTTTAAGTCCAGTTCAGAAGTTGGGCCACAGACTGGAAACTCCGACCGTGTGAAAAATCCATTTATTGGATTCTGGCTGTAGTAGAATTAAGACATGTGTCCATTGGAGCTGAGAGATGGGGTGTAAAGCTGCGAGAACCTTAGGTTATCACGACGTTATTATCTAAAGAGACGTGCAGGTGGCCTACCATGACGTCAATTCCAATGTGGGTACGAGATGGCGCTAGACGACCTGTATACATCAGTCTCTTTCCCACACTGGAATTACTCCTGCTATAAGACGTCATAGTAACCCCCCAGGCGTAGTACCCCCACATGTTGTTAATTAAACATGTCTCTAAAGCTCTCTTTTGCCACCGCTTGCCGCTAGAGGGTTTTTTGACTAAGTAACTGTAGTCGCACTGGTCGATCTTTAGGTTAAGCCGAGTTTGACCCATCAGTTGACCCATTACTTACCGAGTTTCCTCCCTGCCTCGAAAAGCACGGTAAGCCGTTGGTCCCGGCTGTCATTTGTAGATCTTTGACAGTCGTTATAGGTAGTCAGCGGCTTCGAAAGTCTGACAACCAGTCTTACTAAGGGTTATTGTATTACCCAGTACTAACTGGGTTGTTGAGGTCAGGTAGGCAGTCGCTCCAAGTAAAATAGAGGTATTCAGCTGCATCCGGTTAGACCGGCCGACCCCAACTTACTTGGGAAAAGGCTAGGTAGCTGATGGTGACTGGTCGATCTTAAAGGTTCAGTAACAGTCACCGAGATCACTCTATGGATCTATCCATTTCATACCGTGACTCCTCTGTGCTTCTAAAAACACCTAAAGCCGTCGGTGCCCGCTAGATCTTTGACAGTCTTTTTTAGTAGTTATAAGCCTCGAAATCTGAAAAATAGCCTCAGCACTGGTATGTTGCCCAGCAACTAGACTGTAGACATTAAATAGGTAGAATGCTCCATGGAAAGTATTGGTATTTCAGTTGCATCCAGTTCGACTGGAAGCCGACCCCAATATAGTCGGGAAAAAGCTTTTCGAGACAACCTCAGAATGCATTCAGAGCTATGACAATTCACATTACCACACGAATGCCTTTTCGTTCTTGCCTTCTCATCGCTCCAATGAGCAGAGAGCCTAAGGCGGCCATATTGGTTAGAGTATCCATTTTAGAATCAGTCGTGCGAAACTTTGGTATGAATAAAAGTTATCCTCTTTTTCTTATTGAGCGCTTTGGAAAAGGGGAATATTTTATTTCTAGTATTGAATTTAAATCGTCTGGCTTTTGGTTTGTTTCAAGCATAAATAGACAATGCTACTAGATGTACTGTGTCTACATCTCACGTTCAACTCTCCCGCCGCAGCACGCGTAGCATGACCACCGTAGGTACGGGTTTTGTCGACGGAAAAATCGACAAAATGACAGATTTCTTTTGTTGATCTGTGTTTTGTCGATTCTTTCGTCGACAAAACCCGTTTCTACGGTGTTCATGTTACGCGTGCAGTACTGCTGAAAGATAATTGAAATAAACCAATGTAAATAAGCATTATTTTGTTACAAATATTAAAAACAGTTGGTATTTATTAATTTACTAGCTTTTGCCCGCGGATTCACTCGCGTTCATTTAGAATTTGACAATCTCTGCTTGTAATAATATAATTGAAGCAAGATTCGAAAAACATATTGTAGCGCCATCTGTTATCATAAGAACGTTATTGTAGTTTTCCTCGTGAACAGTGCTTCTTTTTGGGATGAAAGATACCCTATGTCTGTTTCTGTACACCTGACAAAGTATATGCAAAATTTCAGGATGATCGGTTCAGTGGTTTAGGCGTGAAAAGGTAACAAACAAACTTACTTTCGCATTTATAATATTAGTAAGGAAGTAAGGATAAGGATAACAATTTAGTAATTGTTATATATTAATAAATGAAATTAATAATTGTTATAAAATTTCGACGGCACGGTTGGTACAGTGGCTGAGCGATTGGCTGCTGCGTTCGATTCCCGCACGGAAAAAATATTTGTATGATCTACAGGTAGTTGTTCCGGGTCTGGCTGTTTGTGTATGTGAGTTTAAATGTTTGTATAAGCACCCACGATACAGGAGAAATTCCTAGTGTGGGGCAAAGATTAAAAAAAAAAAAACCCATAAATTTTTTTCGTAATTTTAATCTTTTCTTTTCGATAATCAAGATGTTTTTCATAACATCATTCCTGTAATCCCCAAAGGGTTCAGCACAACTACATTTTGCCAGTTACGTTTAAATCCCCTGTAATAGGAAACGAGCCTACTGCAGGCACAAATCCAGACTCCGTGGCTGCTACTGAGAAATTCCTGATTGATAAACCCAAAAGTACTTTGCCCGACCTTCGAATCGAACCCAGGGCTTCATGCTCAGCAGTCGCGCTTGCGACTACTAGACCAAAGGGGCAGCCAATACATTTCTCGTATTCTATAATTTATTGGAAACATCCTTTAAAATTATTGCAAATCTAACAAAATCTTAAAACTTCGTCACAGACAGATTTGCTATGTAAGTAACAAATCTACAAAACTCGACTTCGAGAAATGTTCAATCCCTGCTAACAACGTCATTTGTTTCTGTGTAGTCATGAAATTCGCTTCGTGCCTTGGAGAGCAAGTTAAACTTTCGATCTCGGTTTTCATTCGAGCATCTATGACAGTTGCTACGGGCTGTCCGTAACTTTAGTGCAATTCTGTAAAGTTCACTTGAAACCTCACTCAAGTGCGCACAATTCGAAAGCGAACTCATTTGTTTTAAAAGTAAATCATCGCAGATTCACTTCGAGACAGCGTTCGAATTTTCAAGTGATGTTTAGAGAATGACACTATCATTCAAAATCTGAGTGTTTACGAAATAGTGGCACTCGCTTTCAAGATGCTTCGAATTTTTCCAAAGGCCTTAAGGAGGATTGCCATCAATTTTTCGAGAGCTCAATGTTTTTTTTGGATTTTTCTATCAACTCTATGGTTGATAAAAGGTTACTTTAACTAGTACTACTTACTACTATTTTAAGCTTTTACGGTTTAAAACTAAACTTATACTGTCACTTACGGGATATCATCCGTGATTGTTTATAATTTTGAGCTCCCGGATATTCTGGATATTCCGGATATTCCCGGTCAGTCGACCCGCGATCATGGCGCTTGCGACAGCGTCGAAATATCCGGGAACTCAAAATTATGAACAATCACGGAAGATATACCGTAAGTCATCATCTGCCTAGCCTTTTCCCAACTATATTGGGGTCGGCTTCCAGTCTAACCGGATGCAGCTGATTACCAGTATTTTACATGGAGCGACTGCCTATCTGACCTCCACAAACCAGTTAGTAATGGGTAATACGATACCCTTTGGTAAGACTGGTTGTCAGACTTCTTGGGCCACTGACTACCTAACGACTGTCAAAGATCTACAAATGACAGCCGGGACCAACGGCTTAACGTGCTTTCCGAGACACGGAGGAAACTCGGTATACCGTAAGTGACAGTATTACTTACAACTGGTGCTACCTCGTTGCTCGAGTGGTCGCAAGCGCGACTGCTGAGCATGAGGTCCTGGTTTCGATTCCCAGGTGAAGCAAATTGTTATTTGTTTTTTCCATCAGGAATTCCTCAGTAGCAGTCACGGAGTCAGAATTCGTGTCCGATCGATGGCAATAGGCTCTCCCCCCCAATTACAAGGGACTTAAACATAACTGTAGAAGTTTAGTGGAAGAGCTGGTGGCTAAATAATAACAGCCGCTCGGATCGATCTTCAGGTTAAGCCGCGCTTGCTTAGGTTGGTCCGTGGGTGACCCATTACATACCGAGTTTCCTCCGTGCCTCGGAAAGTACGTTAAGCCGTTGGTCCTGGCAGTCATTTCTAGATCTTTGACAGTCGTTACAGTTAGTCAGTGGCCCAGAAGTCTGACAACCAGTCTTAACAAGGGATAGCGTATCACCCGGTGCTAACAGGGTTGTGGAGGTCAGATAGGCAGTCGCTCCATGTAAAATACTAGTATTCAGCGGCATTCGGTTAGACTGGAAGCCGACCCCAACATAGTTGGTAAAAGGCTAGGCAGATGATGATGTCTGTAGAATTTTAGTGCCGTTCAGTAATTGGGTCGTCAAAGACAGATGTCATGAAAGTTGGTAGGTCGTGTAAATTATTGCAGTTTATGCCATATTGTTATTCTAGAAGATGACCACAGCCTAGAACTGGGGTAAAGCTAGACAAATAAAGGGTGTAACAAGAACCTTAACGAAGCCGAAAGGCAGTTGTTCTCCCCGTCATTGCAATCATGTTTTTGTTCTAGACCATACCTGGGAACCTTCTAGTTACGGAGATATTGGGGGCCAAAGTTCCAACTGTTTCATAAGTTTTTTTTTTTAAACACATGTTTTTAATTTTAGAAATTTACTTTAAACAACTTCACGACCCGCGTACTATTCAATCCATCTATCAGCACAAGTTGTTTTGAGGGCGTTACATCGAGTCCTACCGTAAAGCGTCGAAAAAAAAGTTGTTTTCTAGCTATAATTTTTGCGTAAAGTTACTTAGTTTCATGTAAATGATGTTTGCTTGACGGCTATGTGAAGGGTCCGTTTACACTCTGTAGACATCATTTGTTTCGGTTTCTGTTCACAAGCTCACACAAAACATGACAAGGAATTATGACACTGCTTGGTGTTTTTGTTAAAATTTCAGGTAGCTAAAATCCAGCTGTTCTTGGCTCGTAATAAATTTACTGTCAAGAGTGTGGACATTGGGTGAAGTAGTCTACATGTTTGTGTTCAAATCTAGCATAAACTGCCTTCTAACTTTTTTATTTGAACTCCCTTAAAAGGGAAGTGCCAGAGTAGCTCGCGAAATTCAAACTTTCTTAAGTTTTTTTTGTAATTTGCAGGTCAGTGTCAGGTTTTTAATATTTTTATACGCAAACCCTGCGTAGGGAACTATAGCTGTATTGACATGGAAAGAAAAATTCTAGTGCGAGCAGGGTTTGAACCTGCGACCTTCCGATTCAGTACACCGGATGTCTTAACCAATTAGACCATCGCACGCTGCATCGCATCCTTCCCCTTTTTTTTTTTCTTTCCATACCCTGCTCACAATTCGAAAATTTGCTGTAAGCAGGGTGCGATGGTCTAATTGGTTAAGACATCCGGTGTACTGAATCGGAAGGTCGCAGGTTCAAACCCTGCTCGCACTAGAATTTTTCTTTCCGTGTCAAAACAGCAGTGTTAGGTTGTATGAATATGTTGAATAAAAAATGATCCGCGTCGGTTTAAATTTTAACACCCGTGAGCGGTCGCTTGTACATTTAAATATCTCTGCGCAACCAGTCTTACTAAGGAGTCTCGTGAACTCTCGTCTTATACCATAACATCACACTTGTAATCCCCGAAGGGATAGGCAGAGGTGTATCCAATAGTACACCCACATTTCGCCAGTTATGTTTAAGTCCCATGTAATAGAGGGCGAGATTATTGCCATCAACCGGACGCAAATTCAGACTCCGTGTCTGGTACTGAGAACTTTCTGATGGTAAAACCTACAACTATCTACACTTTGCCCGACCCGGGAATCGAACCCAAGATCTCACGCTCAGCGGTCGTGCTTGCGACCAGTAAACCAACAAAGCAGTCTTATATGTTGTCTGTGTTGTTGTGTCGTGGAGGTCAGATAGGTATTCACTCCATGTAAAATATTGGCATTTATTTACTGGCTTTGCTCTTTATCATGTATGTACTATCTTTATATGTACTTCATCCACTTACCCACAGACATAAGTCCCTTATTATGTGCCCATCGTAGGGGTGCATGTATAATTGATAGCACTGTTCTCAACACAGTTCTAATATTTATGCCAGGTACGCTTACAGCGGGGGAGATGAACGGTCGGTCCTATTATAGCTTAACGTACGTGTGACATAGCGGTTGGCATTATGGCGAGCTATTTATATTTTAACACGCTTTTATTGTATTAACTATGGAAAAAATCTATGAACTTAAATTTGACCCGCTTCCCGGTTTCATATTGAGCTGAAATTTTGCACGCATGTTTAGTTTGGATGACAATGCATGGTGGCTAAGTGACGTCATTCTAAATCTGATATGGTGGACTTTCAAAGATGGCGGACTAGGTATATGTTATGCATTCCCATGATATGGGTATCAAATGATAGGGTTTGCTGAGAAGAATACGAGGAATAAAATGACGTCACTCTAAAGCGCTTTTTTTTAGTTTTTTTGATCTTTTATATTTTATTTTGTGCTATTATTAGACTGCACTTTTTCTCACAGCATAAGTGGCACTAGCGACCTGCTAGACCGCGCTGAAGTCCAGAACACCGCACTTGTATAGTAGCACTACACTTGGCAGGAGCCGAGCATAGCCCTATGCTCGGAGTTTCCTTGCGTGATCAGAAATGAGGACATCCGCAGGAGAACCAAGGTTACCGACGTAGCCCGAAGAATAGCTAAACTTAAGTGGCAGTGGGCAGGGCATATTGCTCGCAGAACGGATGGCCGATGGGGCCGAAAAGTTCTGGAGTGGCGACCGCGAACCGGAAGACGCTGCGTTGGAAGGCCTCCCACTAGGTGGACCGATGACCTGATGAAGGTTGCAGGGATCCGCTGGATGCGAGTCGCTTGGGACCGATCAATGTGGCGACACTTGGGGGAGGCCTATGTCCAGCAGTGGACGTCTTTCGGCAGAAATGATGATGATGATGACACTTGTCAGATCTGGGCAAATATTCTCATTACATCAGTACTACAAAATGAACTCGTTTCCCGGGCCGGGCAAAGTTTTATTGGGTTTTTTCATCAGGAATTTCTTAGTAGCATGGAGTCTTGATTTGTACCCAGGTGATGGCAATAGGCTGACCCCCTATAACATGGGATTTTAACATAACTGGCGAAATGTGTGTGTACTGTTAGGTACATTTTTAGAAGAGTTAGGCCCTTCGGGGATTACAGGCGTGATGTTATGTTATGTTATGTTGTCACCTTTCATTTACTCTCTCCACATGAACAAACCATCTAAGCATCCTTTCTCAATCATCATCATCTGCCTAGCCTTTTCCCAACTTTGTTGGGGTCGGCTTCCAGTCTTACCGGATGCAGCTGAATACCAGTATTTTACATGGAGCGACTGCCTATCTGACCTCCACAACCCAGTTAGTACTATACCCCCTGGGTTATACGATACCCCTTGGTAAGACTGGTTGTTTGACTTTTTGGGCCACTGACTACCTAACGACTGTCAAAGATCTACAAATGACACCCGGGACCAACGGCTTAACGTGCTTTCCGAGGCACGGAGGAAACTCGGTATGTAATGGGTGGTCACCCCTCCACAGACCAACCTAGGCAAGCACGGTTTAACCCAAAGATCGATCCGAGCGGCTGTTATTATTAGCCACGAGCTCCTCAGCTCCTTATTTTCTTAATATCGGTTAAAAATATGACTAGTTCACCAGTCGTTAATAACGCATAAACTGAAAAAACATAATAAGCTGTCCTTTCAAGATACTCAGCCTCTTGCTCGTTTTACTCATCCGTATATCCTCAGGACAAAATGATCCATCGCCACGGAACTCTAATACGGCACAGAATTCATTTTTCACAAGATTACGTAAGGCGCGATAACTTCACAGGCGGCTGGGTTCTGTACACTAAGATATAACGAATGTTAGTGCTATTTATCTTTTGCTAAGGTAACAAGGGTCTGTTTTATTGTAGGCGCTTTTTCTAGTTCTTTTTGGTAAAAGAATAGGTAGGTAACTTGATGACTGTACTTTTTTTAAATCGCTTTCTACGTAGTATCATCATCTGCCTAGCCTTTTCCCAACTATGTTGGGGTCGGCTTCCAGTCGAACCGGATGCAGCTGAGTACCAGTATTTTACATGGAGCGACTGCCTATCTGACCCAAACAACCCAGTTAGTACCGGGTAATACGATACCCCTTGGTAAGACTGGTTGTCAGACTTTTTCGGCCACTGACTACCTAACGACTGTCAAAGATCTATAAATGACAGCCGGGACCAACGGCTTAACGTGCTTTCCGAGGCACGGAGGAAACTCGGTATGTAATGGGTGGTCACTCATTAACAGACCAACCTAGGCAAGCACGGCTTAACCAAAGATTGACCCGAGCGGCTGTTATTATTTAGCCACGAGCTCCTCGCTTTCTACGTAGTATATGCGGTCGATAATCAGTACTTCTATTCTGTAAAGTTCACTAGTCCACCGCACTCAAATGAGCGCACACAATTCGAAAGCGAACTCATTTGTTTTTAAAGTAAATCATCGCGGGTTCACAACGAGACACCGTTCGAATTTCGAACGTGATGTTTAGATAATGGCACTTTTGTCTCTAACTTACTACATTCGTACATACAGTCACCACTTCTCTCATTATAGTTCCTTACTTACACATTTATACACCGTGATTTTTTAGGCGTCTTATAACAGCAGCCTACTTCATATATCCAATAACTACTAAACATTAATTTAAAAAGTAGGTATTTATGAGATTTGATTAATTTAAAAATATTATTCATTATTATGACGCATGACGTAGTTGAAACACCCTGTTGTGAGCGATGATCTATTTGACTCGTGTGCTGAGTAGGTATTTTCTACCGTTTGACACGTAAACATTATTAACAGGATGTTTCATAATTCTAATGTTTTATTTATTTTTCTTTGAACGCATTATCTTAATTAATGTTAAAATAGAAATTATCGCGCCTAGAGATATTTTATGTCGAATACATTGAGGGGTCCACCTTTGTAAGACGACTAAAAAGTCACGGTGTATACATAATAATTATGAATAGACAACTCGGCTCCAAAACTCCATCCCCGATATTTATCATCCAATTTAACTAAACGTTTTACCAAAGTTAAAACAACGCACCAAACTCATTACCCACATTTTATCTAAAGTAGGTAAAGTATAAGGATAAGATCGCACTTAAACGTTTTCGTCGTAAACTCACCGTTAACGTATATAGTCTTTTAACGATAGATATAATCTTTTGGGTAGTGATTACCAGTTTCGATAAAAGATTAGCCTTATAAACCTCTTTTGAGCAGACCCTCTTCAGTTACTAAGAGTAAGAGTGCTATGCGGATAAAAAAGACCATTCTTTAAGAAATGTGTGAATTTCTTACAGGCGCTTCAATTTGCTTTTTGGTTTTTCTGGTTTGATTTAGATGTTGAATAACATTTATTAATGCTTCTACATCTAAGCCGTAGACAAGACACAAGAAGGGTAATAATAGTGACATTCTATCAGCGTTAATCATAACTGAACGCCATGAACCTCGTGAAAGCCGAGAAAGATAAGCAAATCACCAATCACCAATCTTGACTTGGCTCGCGTATCACCAAGGCCAAGTCAAAAGTCAAAAGCATTTAATTCAATTAGACCATCACAGGCAATTTTGAAAGTCAAAAAAAAACAAAAAGAAGCGAAGCTACAGTCACAGTCACAAGACATAATAACTTGAGAAAGTACTGTAGTTGCACATTCCAAAGCGTAGATCTCTTTGGAGAAGAATGGGCAAGAAACTCAATGGACACTCTTTTAAATCAAAATATTTTTACAAAATCTTAGTTACATCATTCATGTTGAGATTATACATATATGTGAGAACGATGTAGAAAGACTTGCACATTAAGAGCTATTAGCAAGACTAACCAACACCTGATGAGGTTCTCGTTGAGCAGTTGGATCAGAGGCCTGATTCAGAAAGCGATACTTCTTGAAATAGCGCGTATTTTAATGAGGTTCCTCTCACAGGAGACCTGACTACGCCGGTAGCTTGGACCCTATTCCCAATACCGGCGGATTTTTTATGAAGGCGTATTTTAAAATGTATTAAACAATAAATAAAGACATAATAATTGAAACGTCAATAGTGTATTGAATTGACATATGCTACCGGAAGGCTTATGGTAATTCTGTCAAAAGTCGTTCTAGAAATATGAAACGCTTTCAAAGCATTTGTTACTTATGAAGGCCTTCAGGATATTAACACAAGTAAAATATGCAAATTCACATAAAATCATAGACGCCTTAAGTAAGATTCTTTCAAAAATATCCCGATTTTTTGTTGATTCTGTCTTCTTTGAAGAACTTTCTATTTTTCAAGTAACTTGGTATTTGTCACCGAGACATTGGCCCATACATTCAATTTTCAGAAAAAAAATATGAAGTCTCATGCCACCTCCAAATTGAAACTTGCTTGGCACAGAAACAATTAGAGTGGAATTTCCTCAAAAGAACATGTCACAAAGCGTTCATATAGCTTACTTCCTTAAAATCAATAAGAAACTTCAAAGAACTATTTCTCAAAGAATTCTACAAGACTATTTCTTACTGAAAATCAATAATATCTATCTACTTTCCTACTACTCCGATTCCAAGTCGCTATACACGGAAACATTCTGACATAAGCAACTTTTCCAAGATGGCGGCGGCCAGGAAATAGAAAACGTCAAATAGTCGCTGTGCAGCGGAATTGCTTTTAATTAAAACTGATTGAAATGTAAAGTCTTGAATGGATACAAATAAATAGTAGTTTGTTTTTATCTGAGTAGGGAAAAGGAATGTCGATGAGGTAGTTTTCTGTTAAAGTGTTTATTAGCAGTTTTGTTGACAGAAATAAGCGCGGAAGGATAATACGTCATGCACATTTATGCAATGACGTAATTTATATAGACGCATGAACATCACGGCGCTCGAAAATAACGTAAATACTATCGGTAGCTAGATAGTTACTTAGACGCACGACAAAAGGGACAGAAAATTAAATGTCATCTACGGAATTCCTGTTGTTAGAGAGAGATAAATATATTTCTTTAATTACGTTGTCATTCTGTGGTGCATGCTTATTGGCCGAGCGCGTTTGGCACGTGACTTACCTCATGCGCCAGCTGCAATTAGAAGGCATAAAAAATAAAAAATATAATACATTTTTCTTGATACTTACGCATGAAATGATACTTTTTATCTTTCACAGTTGCAGTATAATTTAACATTTCCTAAAAACACAGGATGGCATTTTGTTTTTGTTATTTGAGGAATTTATTCACACAAATGTCACGTACAGCCGCGGCACTGGTTGGTACGCGACTAAATGGAGGTCCGGTAATTACCTTGCATTCATGTTGCCACTACGCGGGCAACGTATTTATATATCATTGCATTTTCAAACATCGTGAGGAAACCAGCATGCGTGAGAGATATTTCTTGACGGCATGTTAAGCCAAGTCAGAGGCCCATGGGCGGCATATAAACTCTGACACCAGGTTAGGAACTAACCACACGATAAAGAAAGAAGATCATTGCATTTATGTGAAAATGTAGATTTGCGAGAAATAATGCCTCCACACATTTGGGGGCAGCTTAAGATAAATATTCGAAGAAGCTGCAACGATCAGAACGCTCGCTAGGAGAAAGGAATTCCTACCTCCAAGTTACGGTAGGAGGTGCGTCCTGTCCAGTCTAGCTTGTCCAATGGCCATAAATTGTCACAACTAACAAACAGTGTTCCTTGTTTTATATAGAAACATGAGCTTCGGTTCGAAGATGAAATTATGCTGTTTCTTTTCTTCCGACAGGCCGAATAAACGTGTGTTTGACGTTCGACTCAAAAGTTCGAACTTCAATTGTTCTGAAAGCGTCCCTCAGAGCGTTGCAGTACGCGTTGCACACTGGTTTTAGTTTAGTTTTTCACTGCTTCAAGAGGAAACAGTCTTCAGTATTTGCTATTATTTTTAGCTTGATACCTCCACGCGTTTCTGAGAAAAATGGTCTTGACAGACGGCCTTAAATGTGATCCTATAAGGGTTCCGTTTTTGCTGACTAAGGTAAGGTTCGGGACCCTAAAAACACCTGAATGACGTACAAGCTCACCACAACGACATTGACGCAATAAAACCAGAGATAATGTCATAAATTGATGTCACAAATGAACGTCATTACCGAGTTGTCGTGACGAGCGAGCTATTCAGTAATTTGGCTCGTTTGATCCGAATTGTACTAATTACGTCGATTATACTCCATTCTCCCCGCTGTGTGGGCCGTGTTAATGTATTTCATTAAAGGTATTCATACTCTGAAGCTTTGTTTACCGATTGTTATGTGTATAAATTGTTTTCATTTTGTATTTGATTGCTCGCTGGCTACATATAAACAGTTACATACATATATGGCTACATATAAACAGTTACATACACATTACATACATCTTCAGGTTAAACCGCGTTTGCCAAGTCGTTCCATAGATGGGTGACCATACATTACATACTGAGTTTTTTACGGGGTATTGTATTACCTAATGCTAACTGGGTTGTGGAGGTCAGATAGGCAGTCGCTCTATATACTAGTAAGACTGATTGTCAGACTTTCGTAACAGCTGTCAATGATCAACAAATAAATGCCGGAACTAACTGCGTAACATGCTTTCCGTGGCACAGAGAAATGTATGTAATGGCTGGTCACCCATCCAAGGACCAATCTTGGCAAACGCGGCTTAACCTGAAGACCCGTGCGGCTGTTATTGTTAAGCTTGAAGCTCCTATTATACATCGCAGTAAACAGCCAAGCAATACTTTTCCACAAAAAAACTTACGCCTAGATCACCTTGCCACTGCAAAAATAAATTGAATAAAAAATATAAATTTTCAATACTGGCAAACTATATTCCTTCTAACCTCTATCGACAAGGTTTCACTATAAATTAATAGTGAGGTGCTTTCAATATTATATTTTGCTATCGATATTCGATGCGGTGACCCGTAGAAAATGACGTTATGTAGGGGTCATTGTGTAGGGGCGACAAGGTTTAATAAATTATCGATAAACACATTTATTATGACGTAGTTCTGTGGCGGTATGAAGACTTTTCTTTGGTAATGTTATTTTTTAGCTTGAGCTGCTTCTGTCGGCGCCAGACATATTCGAAAACATACCTAACTTCTCGACCACTGGCTACATCTACATCTTGCTTGAAATAATTTGTTTGGAGTGCTTCGAGTCCCCGTGACTTATTGAGCGAAGAAAATTAAGCGTCGGAAACAAGAGACGCGCCCAAGTATCGCTAAAACCATCATCATCTACCTGTCATCATCTGCTTGCTTTTTCCCAACTATGTTGGGGTCAGCTTATACTCTAAACGGGTGCAGCTGAAAACCAGTAGAATTACATGCAGCGACTGCTTATCTGACCTCCACAACCCAGTTATTACTGGGCAAAACGAAACCCCTAGGAAAGACTGGTTGTCAGACTTTTGGGCCACTAACTGGTGGTGGACAGGTAACGGCTGTCAAAGATCTACAAATTACAGCCGGGACCAACAACTTAACGTGCGTTCCGAGGCACGGAGGATACTCGGTGTGAAATGGATGGTCATCCATCAACGTACCAACCTCGGAAAGAGGGTCTTAACAATGAAGATTGACCTGTGCGGCTGTTATTATTTTGGCACGAGCGACAGTACTCCCGCGAAGAAAACAGATGTCGCACGCAAGTTGAACTTCCTTTATCGTGTGGTTAATGCCTAACCTGGTGTCAAAGTTTTTTTTGGGAATAATACGATACCCCTTGGTGAGACTGGTTGTCAGACTTTCGGGCCACTGACTGTAACGACTGTCACAGATCGACAAATCACAGCTGGGACCAACGGCTTAACGTGCTTCCCGATGCACGTTGGAAACTCGATATGTAATGGATGGTGACCCATCCACGGACCAACTTTGGCAAGTACTGGTTAAACTTGAAGATCGACCTGTGCAGCTGTATTATTTAGCCTCGACAATAAGACCTCAATGTGACCTTTTTCCTAGATAGCCCCTTAGATAAGACAAAGGTCTAATGAAGGCATTAGTATGATAATGCTGAATGTTTTCATAATTCGGTCGAGCAAAGGAAAGACTAATAAAATCGGGGCCTATGATCCTTGAAATTACATGGTAATACTGCAGATTGGGTATCTAGATCGCTTTTAGTCCCTTTAGGCCTACACAGGCTTTTCTTGCGAAAGAAAAAATATAGAATAGAATAGAAGACGTACGTTTACTTCAGACGTACTCCATATACTGTTAGTAATACAAAAAACCTTACAAAGCTATTGTTAGTACATACAAAAAATAAACCCACAGAAAAAAGCGGCACCGCACAGGAGCGCCAGTTTATGCCAAGCCCTGGACGCGACCACCCGCAGTGTGTAGTCGCATCCAGTGCCGCCACATCGGCGAGCCCCAGCGGCCCACGAATACGCTCTGAAGGCTGTTTGAGCTGGCACCCATGCACCTCATAAGAGACGCACAACGCTTCCGCATGATGGCATAAAAACCATCCACATGTCTCACCGTATACAGGGTGTAAGGGACATCCCTCCACAAACTGATGGGGTGCATTCAGTATATCATACTAAGATGACCGGTACAAGAAATTATTTCAGGAACGTCATGGGAATCCAATAAATTTGATTTGTTTTATTTCCTCATACGCAATGTATAGTTACCGTGGCAAATCACACGTAGCGAACGGCAAGCGCGAAGACGAGTTCGATGAACTCTGTAGCTAGGCAGGAAGTGAACAGCTGATTTCACGCGTCGTTCGTTAGAGTATTTCAACATTGATTGAATTGAATTTTTGATTTTAGCCGTATTCTTTACATAAATGGAGTGCTGCGTTCAGGGAATGTAATTTTACACTGAAATAAAGGAATGGCAACTGAAAAATAAAAAATAAAAAAACATAATTTTGCGGATAAAAATTCCGTTGGAATATGATTCAAATTAAGGAGCTGAATGCACACTGTCAGTTTGTGGAGGGCTGTCCCTTACACCCTGCATAAAGCAAGCAATTCAGATGACTTCAATTCAAATTTAAGAAAAAACAGTTTCTTAATGAACCGACTTTTTGCCGGCCAAATAGATTATCATTACATAGTATAAATCAAAGTCGTTTTCCGCTGTCTGTCTGTCCCTATGTATGCTTAGATCTTTAAAACTACACAACGGATTTTGATGCGGTTTCTTTTTAATAGATAGAGTGATTCAAGAGCAAGGTTTAAATGTATATGTTGCACCCGTGCACAGCCGGGGTGGGTCGCTAGTCCTTTAATAAATCTTGTTTTTACCATAAACTACGGAATTCTAAAAAATACTACAAACCAATCTATCTTACTTACATAATTCCTTCGACAATTTTCTTAACGACCACTTCAAAAAAACCTCAATTCTAAACTCTCACGCTAAAGTCGCGATTGACAAGAACTAATCTTTCAAAAAATTCTAAAGCCTTTTAAAATAATGAATCTATATCCTTCAAAGAAACCAATGACCTAATAAAAAATCGAACTTTATCTTTAAAAAACTAGTCATTAATCTTCTCCTTAATATCGTAACAAAAGTTATCTTGAAAAAAAATTAAAAGTCTTAAAAATGTGCTATGATACTAAGCTGGCCTTAATTTGTTAAGGACTTACATGTAATAAATATTCTCAAGTTAGTCTTAAGCTTCGTTTACAGAAGCAACAAAAATATCGCAATATTTTGCAATTCGCATACATTATCATTAACACCAGAAACGGGATATTTATCATGTTTTTTTTTTTTTTTTTTTCCGGATGGGAAATCATCAAATGACCCCCCCCACTCTGGGCGGAGCGGAAGGGAGTGTCAGACTTGTACTGACTAAAACCCATCCATGTTCCTTCTTTGCCCTTTGTGTTCCAGGGCCACGGTATCTCTTTCGAACAGTCCCGCAGCCCTGGCAGGCATCGGCCCTTGCGGACCCCTACTTATTTGCTGACATCTCTTTGAGGCGCACGTGGAACACGAACGCGCCGTCGACACAGCCTGTCGTCATAAGACGGCTGGACGGCGAGCTGGCCCATAACTCGCCGTCCACAGGCCCGCGCCTACGGTGGCCGGGAGCCACCACGTGACCCCCGACGCCCAGGGCGTCTCCCGCGGCTACTGGGACGTGAGGTTCTTTCCCTCTCACGTCCCGACACCTCCTATTTATCATGTTTACTGATTGATTTGAGTTCCCGATATTTCGGCGCTGTTGCAAGCACCATGATCACGGATAAACTGAAGTGTACGTAGCATTATATTATCTGTGCGTAAGTTAACAAGAAAGAGGGTAGACCGATTTGTGTGCTCATAAACACCCACCCGCAATAACTTCAGTTTATCCGTGATCATGGTGCTTGCAACAGCGCCGAAATATCGGGAACTCAAATCAGTTTCTAGAGTTAATAATAATGTTAGTGACTATAATAGGTTATAATCTTAATTCCTATACAACCTTGGCTAGAGGCATTATTGCCAAGAAGGTTTAGCTACAATTTTGACAAGAACTACCTCTGTACGAAGGGATCCTGACGCACAAACGGTTACCACGTATTCAGTTCATCATTCTGAACCACAAACCGATGAAAAATGTTGATGTAATTTTTAAAAAAAAAACAGTGGTTCTATACATTTTGACCGGTATTACACTTTTAGGCATCGTTCACACCAAAAGTCAGCCGCCGACTGTAAGAATGTATGAAAAAACAAATTCAGCCGCCGGTTGACTGGTCTTTGTTTTACATACATTCTAACAGTTGGCGGCAGACTATACGTTTTATGTGAACGATGCCTTATATGATACAGCAGATTTTTTAATTACTGATGAAAAATTTATATGAAAGCATCGAATTTCGAACGGTGTCTCGTTGTAAATCCGCGATGGTTTGCGTTAAAAACAAATGAGTTAGCTTTCGAATTGTGTGCACTCACATGAGTGAGGTGAACTAGTGAACTTTACAGAATAGCACTACTAGCAAGATAGCAAACGTGTGAGTTAGTTTACGAGAAAGCTTTGTAATCACTCTGACTGTAGGTGTTTCGATGATACAACGCTTAGCAAGATTGTTTTGCTTTCTACAGCATAACTGCTTTTTGTTAGAGTGGGTTTATAAGTACTTGGTATATTATATAATGTAATTAAAACGATGTCCTATATAAAATTTAATATTTATAACTTTTTTCTTTTTAATTAATAAATGTAAATAATGCATGTGTTACAATTATAAGCATATATGCATGATGAAATTGCAATGCCCTAACAGGGCCACTATGTTTTAAGAACTGATATCCTCTGTTAAGAACTTTATTTATGTACACATAGTTAGCAATAAAGAATTTGAATTTGAATTTGAATTTGGTTTTATATCCGGATTTTTATAGAGGTACCTTCATGAAAGCGTTTACAGATTAATGCTTGCAATCGTACTCACATCATCATCATGTTGCTGGCCTGGTCCCATTATCAAAAACAAGTCAACAAGTTTGAACAAGTTTGTTTCAAGTTTTGTCAACTTTAAGTCGTTAGTGGTTCGAGCTCCAACTCACCATACGCAGACCTACTTGAACGAGGTCTTTTGGCCGAAAGTCGTGTATACCGACGATTCCGAGGACGGTTACGCGACACCACGCAGCAATACACGACGTCAACGATTCGTGTCTAGTTTTAGTTAAATAAGGTTTTTTTTATTATTTTGTGTATTTTTATCTATGGGCCTCAGTTGCCTGACAATAAAATTATTGATTGATTGATTGATTATACCTGGGGTCGGCGCAACATGTTTTCTTCTTCCATTCTCCCCTTTCAGACGTCACGGCATCATTTACTCTTTTCTCTTTCATATTATTCCTCACACATTCCATCCATTTTTTCTTTGATTTTCGTGTCCCTCGCCATTAACTGTAAGCGCAATGCATAAATGCATAAATGCCTTCCGGGTGCTGTTGGGGTTACCGCGATTCTGTAGCGCGTCAGCCATCTTTGCTGAATCTACTACAGATAGTTTTTCAGCAATCATGAGGAAAAGAACGGCATCATTGTTACGCAGGATTCGTGGGAGCGCCAACGGCATACTGAAGGTGATCGGGGATAGGCTGGACGGCGTTTTCCTGGAGTATTGGACCCGTATGCACAGCATACTGCAGGAAAATACATGAATTAAATTGTATTGGATTGTAGGTTTTATTTTGTTTGTTTTTAATTATAAGTAAGTACTAACATAGTTACGTAAGTTGTATCACTAACAAAATATGGAGCAAGTTTCAGAAATAAACGTTTTATTATTATTTCCTTTATTCATTCTTTCTCTTATCTCATACATTTTTAAATATTTTTACAAAGAAAAGTAAACAAAACATTTAAAAATATAAAAAATAGATGGCCCATCGGTATCAGGAACAAGGTCCAGGTTGCCGGTGGTCAGGGCTCCAGAGAGAGGAACCGCCTCACTATGCGTGCCGTGTCCAGGAGTACTGCTTTCTGAATGAAGCTCTTGACCCAGCCGCGCAATGAGAGCCTCCTAAGGTGTTGGTCGAGGCTCTCTGCTATTAGTCCATTAACCGTAACGACTATCGGTACAATGATTGCAGAGTCCACGTCCCACATGTCGACAACCTCGTGTGCTAAATCAAGATACTTGATTTTTTTATCATTCTCAGCTTTCACGAGATTCTCGTCATGAGGGACAGTGATATCAACAATCATTGCACGGCGCTCTCGGCGATCTATCACCACAATATCAGGTTTATTTGCTAAAATAGTCCTGTCTGTGATGATAGATCGATCCCAATACAATGTGGCATGACCATTCTCGAGAACTGGGTCGGGCACATACTTGTAGTATGGTACTTCAGAACTCACAAGGTTGTATTGCAAGGCAAGTTACTGGTGAATAATCTTAGCTACTAGATTGTGTCTGTGCAAGTACTCACCGTTAGCAAGACGAGAACAACCAGAAACAATATGTCGGATGGATTCACCGGGACGGTGGCATGCCCGACAGATGTCAACCGTACCGTCCTTGATAATATATTTCCGATAGTTGTTCGTCATGATAACTTCATCCATAATCGCACAGACGAAACCTTCAGTTTCCCCAAAGAGGTCACCGAATCGTAGCCAGGATACGGACGCCAAAAAGTCTACATCAGGCCCATGTAAGGCCCGGAAAAAGCGACCGTGTAACTCCTTGCTCTGCCATACCTCCCTACGGTTATTAGTATCCAATATCACAGGTTTGCGCCAGTTCTGGTTAGCCAAGGGAAACGGGGTGAAGCTCTTGTCCACTGAGACCACATCTCGGTGCATCCCCACGTCGGTTTCGAGAAAGTATTCCCTGAGACTGCATACCTCGCAGTTGTGCAAGGTCTTAGCATTTAAGAATCCACGACCTCCGCGCTTCCGCGGGATATACAGTCTCATCACCGATGACCTTGGGTGATGCATCCGATTTGCGGTCAGTAGTGTGCGGAACTTCCTATCCAGGGCGTCAAGTTCCGTCTGAGTCCATTTGAGTATGCCGTAAGAATACATCAATACCGGCATGACCCAACCATTAAAGGCGCGTACCTTGTTTCCGCCTTATAAAAGACTGTTTAACACTTTATTCAGGCGGCCAAAAAAGCGCTCCTTTAATGATTGTTTCATGTCGGCAGCATTGATGCCTAATGCTTCCGACATACCCAAATACTTGTAGGTCTCGGTTGATGAGAGGGATCTAAGGAATATGGAATCCGAGAGTTGAGTTCCCACGGAGTCCATAATCTCCCCTCGCTTTACATGCATGACTGCACATTTGTCCAAGCCAAATTCCATCCTGATGGCGCTACTAAAAGTTTCAGTCACTTTTAGTAGCTCCATCAGTTGCAAATTGCTGGGAGCAAATATTTTCAAATCATCCATGTAAAGGAGGTGAGATATAACCTGACCACCTCTCCTCAACCGGTAGCCTAGACCAGAATCCTCCAGCAGTGTGCTCAGAGGATTCAAGGCCAAGCAAAACCAAAGCGGACTCAAACTGTCACCCTGAAATATTCCTCGCTCAATCCTGATCGGTTCATCGTTCCCAAGAACCTGCCGACATCCTGGATAAAGAAGGACCGTCCTCCACTGCCCCATACACGACATCAAGAAGGTGCGAAGAGTTGCATCTATTTTGTACAATTCCAGCACCCTCATGAGCCATGTATGTGGCACCGAGTCATAGGCCTTCTTATAATCTATCCAACACGTCGACAGATCCCTCCGGGATCGACGAACCTGTTGGCTTATGGCCATGTCGATAAGGAGCAGCTCCTTAGTACCGCGGGACCCATTCTTACATCCATTCTGAGAGACAGACATAATTGAATTGCTATCTATATGACGAACAATTTTTGCTCTCAGAATGGATGTTAGGACTTTATAGACCGTCGGTAAACACGTAATTGGTCTATAGTTTTTAGGTTCCACAGTACTACCCGATTTGTAGAGCAGGTGGGTAACTCCTGTTGTAAAGAATGGTGGTAGCGACCCAGTCTCTAAGGATGACTGGAATTGTGAGGCTAAGCAAGCGTGTGACCTTTGTAGCCATTTAATCCAAAAATTGTGCAGTCCGTCCGGCCCTGGAGATTTCCAGTTAGGTAACGGACGGACTGCACAGGCCACGTCCAGTGGACTAATAGAAATGGCCTCCATTTCCGGAATTGAGTCACACGCTCGCTCAACAACACGCATCCAATCACCCTCAGTGTGGCCGACGGGCACCGACCAAATACTTCGCCAAAAAGCATTCATGGCGTCGTTATCCGGCAGATGCGCGTCAGTCACTCTTGAATGGTAACGGGCCGCTCCCATGTTCTGTACACCCACCTTTCGTCACTCTGGAACATGCGGTTCTGAGTGTATCGATCCACTCTTCGCCTATACCGACGGATACGGTTAGCCCATGCATAAACTTTCTGCTTCAGGAAGTCGATGCGCTCTGTGACTCGTGACATGTATTCTCGGGGACTGATATCAGTTCCCGAGAATGCCCGCCTCACAAAGCGCATCACCCTTGGGCGTGTATTGCCCTCCCTGAAGCAGATGAGCTTCCCAATGAGTGCCCTGGCCTCATTAATACGACGCTCAATCCTGCATTGCCAGGCTGGTACGGCAGATTTTGGTCGTGTAGGACTGTCAGTGTTTGGAAATTTGACATTGGCTACACGACATGCCGCAACAGCCGTGCAATACAAGATTGAGTGTGTATCACAAAGGTTTGTGCTGCTTTCAATAAAATTTGGTAACAGCGCATCCAGGGCACACACCAGTGCTCTATTCTTTTTATTCATGGGCAAACGTGGTAATCGTGGTCTAAGATCAGGTGACATGAACCGATACTCACGAATCGCACCCTCCAGAGCGCTCCTTAATTCCACATTGCACAGGTTATCTGCAGATATAGTCCTGTCATCCTCTTCCTCAGCATGATGATTTGCCCGCAGTGGTAGTACAGCAGGCACATGTGTAATGTTCTGGGATGGGAGAGGGTTGCTGGCTGGGCTAATCTGCATTTCCGAGCGCAGCCGATCAAGTGTAGCATCATCCAACCTATGATTATTTAGAATGACACGCACCTGATCCGACAATCGTTGAGCAGAGACATTGACGGCAGGTTCAAGAGCCTGAAACAGAGAGAGCATCCGACATCGGTACGCAGTAAGGTTAATTCCTCCCTCTGTAGCCCCATAATATGCGCGCATCACATTTTCGTTCATGGACTGCGTCCATCGAATGCGCGACACATTTCCACCGGCAGCGGGGACCCTGTTCGTGGCCTGTTGGCCTCGAGGTCCCAAGCCCGCTGGTGGCCGTCCTCTTCCTCGTCGTCGTGGTGGCGGTGGTGTCGACGGCGGGGAGAAAAACTCGTCACTCGAGCTCGACGCAACTGCAGCGACCGGCGACGCAGCGCTCACGGATGTGGCGCGTCCCGGCGAATGCGAGGCGGAGCTGAGTGATGAGCCCGGAGATGGTGGGTGTGTCTCGTGTAATTTGGCCCGGCGTCTGGTCAGCATTTTTTAAGACGTACGTCATACATATACGTTTTCAAATATTTATATGATTTTAGGCTCCAGTTTTTTGATGTATCTGTTTTCTTTTTTTTTTTATCATAATTATTGATAAAATTAGTTTATTATATTTTAAAAATGGGTAAAACCGATAAAAAAAATTAAATAAAAATTCAGTTATTATTATTATAAAAATACTGTCTGAACTGGAACACCCAAGGATTTCGTAAAATCAAAAATAAAATGTACCGTTTGATTATGTTACAAGCACACTGCGGCAAGTTAGTAACACGTATATTGTTTCTGTTCATAGCTGGCTTCCTAATTGTTACAGTTCTAATTATACAAAGCAGATAGACGTACAGACAGATTACGTAAACTTACCTTTAATAGAATTCTGCTGACACCTTTTTAACCCTCTTTGTGTGCGGGACCACAAAAATATCCTCTTTTAGACACTTGAGAATTATTACCTGCCTGCCTCGAATGCCTAGTTGACCTTTTCTAGTGGTCGACTGCTGAGCATGTCGCCCTGGGTTCAATTCCCAGGTCGGGCAAAGTGTGACTGGGTTTTTCCATCAGGAATTTCTCAGTAGCAGCCACGGAGTCTGGAGTTGTGCCCGGTTGATGGCAATAGGCTCGCCACTTATTACATGGGACTTAAACATAACATGGCGAAATGTCGGTATACTATTAGGTATACCTCTGCCTAACCCTTCGGGGATTACAGGCGTGATGTTATGTATAATATGTATTTATGAGATTAATTATTATTTATTTTTTTATTCTCTTTTTTGTCTTCTATGGACACTTTTAACGTTCACATCTTGCTATATCGTTGTCACATAATGTAACATCTCAACATGAATGATGTAACCAAGGTTTTGTAACAATATTCTCTTTCAAAAGTGTCTCCATGCAGTGGCTTGCCCGTTCTTCTCCATAGAGATCTACGCTTCGGAATGGGCAACTACAGTACTTTCACAGTTTTTATACCTTGTGACTGGGACTGTAGCTACATTTCATTGTTGTTTTTGTTTCGACAGTTTTGATTTTGAGACTTGATAAAAAAAAAATATTTTTACCAAACTCACACAGACTCTCACACACACACACACACCTAATCCCCATATCGAAAGGATTCCTTAATGCTTGAAGCAATTCCTTTTAAAACGGTTTTGCTACTGTTATGAAAACAATAACACTGCATTTTCTATGTATTTCAAACGTAGATTTTAAAAAGATAAGTAGATATATAACACTTCCACAAACACAGCTTTATTTTCCGATTGACAATGTAAAACCGAACGAGCTGGTTCAAATTCAAAGATATTATTTATCTTGAAGAATGTTGCTTATTAAGAATTTTTATTGTTTATTAGATTTATATTAAGTATTTTTTTAAGGTTCTAAAAGCCAAGTTTTCTAGTGGTTTCTGGAATCTTTTATTAAGCTATTTTTAATAGATTTGAGTATTGTATATTTGCTTCAACCAAATTCACAAATGCTCGCTGTGGTCATCGCGGCCAATCTAAACGAAGATGAGAAATGTACGCAGGTCACCCATCCACAGACCAACCCAGGCAAGCGAGGCTTAACCTGAACTGAGCGGCTGATATTATTTAGCCTCGAGCACATCGTGGCCACATAGTGACCACATATTTCTGTAACTACAACATACTCATTTTAATTCGATACCATAAATTTGAAGGATTCCACTTATTAATTTATCAAACCAGGCCACAGCGTGTCGATGAATAAATTATGAGTTTGACCCGTCATTAATATTGAATTAGAAGATAATTTGTGAAGGTGCTGGTTGGGGACCGTTGAGATAATTTTGAAACCAAAAAATGTCATTATCTACCTTTTTCCAACTGTTAAGGTCGGCTTCCAGTCTAACCGGATGCAGCTGAAAACCAGCATTTTGAAGATTTTGGACGAGCAGAGATACGGCGAAGCGTCACCCGTTATATGGTTGAAGTTCCACGGACCCGAACAAAGCTATGTTTTTAACACACATAAACACACACACACTTATTATGCGAACCGCCTGTCTGTGGAATTCACTGCCGGCTGCTCTGATCCCTGATCATCATAATCTGGATCTATTCATAGTTCGAGTGAATCGGTTTCTTCTAGGCAAGCGTGCTCCACCCTAGGCCACGTCATCGCTTCACGTCAGGCGAGTTGCTGTCAAACGCAAAAAAATATGTACATGGCCGCCTATCTTAAATTCAAATTCATATTCAAATACATTTATTTGTTAGAATGTGGAACATTAGATGGTCTTTTTAATCAGTGGTCTCATCACATTCTGCCACATGTGGCGTGCACATATTTGGTACATAAATAGAATTATTACAAGACAAAAAATAAACAAAAATAAAACAATAACAATTTGTGGCAAGTCAGTTAAAAATATTATCTGGATTACATTCAAAATATTATTTAATGTCAAACTATAGCATGTTAGTGTCATTCAAATAGTCGTTTAAATTATAATAACATTTTTACATAACAATTCTTTGAATTCCTTTTTAAACTCATTTTAATCCACCACAACCACATTACAGGGTAATTACCTTTTAGTAAGACAGGTGTTAAAGCATCCGTCCCACCGTTCCAGTTAATTCGGCTCAATTCGTAGTCAATAAGATTTAGCTATAAGCATTTTATCAGGTCATGTCGTAGAACCAAAAATTCGAAGACATGTGACATCTACCAACCCGCACTGGGCCCGCGTGGTGGACTATAGCCCATTCCTTATCATAGAGAGGAGGCCTGTGTCCCAGCAATGGGAACATTATAGGCTGATTATGTATGTATGTATGTAATTTATCAGGTGTTTTACTTTACCATGTCCTTGCTTTCTTTTTCAATGTCATGTATTCAATAACTCTAATTTGGCTCACTGCGTGCCACATCCTGAGTTTTTTAATTCCCTAAATTCCTGCAAAGTTTCTACAGTTTTTTTACATGGTCCTTCGAGCCGGATACTATATTAGGTTATCAGGTTATTAGGCTTTCAAGCTTCTGATTACCCACGTAGTAAGAAACTTGAAAACCTGATTTGAAAGATCTACGAACGACAGTCGGTAATAACAGCTTAACGTGCTTTCCGTAGCACGCACCTTCTTACCACGGTATGTTAGCGATGGTCACCCGACCTCGTCAAATATTCTTATTCGTCACTTTGAAGATGAACCCACTTATTAGCGGTGAAGGCCTAGTGGTGTGACCGTCAGACTGCCAAGTCATAGGTCTTGAGTTCGAATCCAAGACAAGCACCTCTGATTTTTTGGATTCATGCGTGTATTGTATAATTATCACTTTATGTTTCGGAGAAGAAGAACATCGTGAGGAAACCAAAATCAGCATGCTTGAGAGTTATTTCTCGACATCATGTAAAACCAAGTCATAAGCCCATGAACAGCATAAAAACTTTGACACCAGTTTTAACACTGGCCACACGATAAAGAAAGAAAAACAAAAACTTTTTCAAAATCTATAAGTTTAAAAGGAGTTCCTTTAAAACATTGCACCTCTAAACTTAAACGTAGCTAATCCGTAAATATAACATTATACATGTTGTCTAAATTGGCAAATTCATCATCTGCCTTGCCTTTTCCCAACTATATTGGGGACGGCTTCCAGTCTAACCGGATACAGCTCAATACTAGTATTTTACATATAGCGACTGCCTATCTGACCTCCATAACCCAATTAGTACTGGGAAATACGATACCCCTTGGTAAGATTGGTTGTCAGTACTTTCTCAAGTTATTATGCCTAGTGACTGTGACTGTAGCTTCGCTTCTTTTTGTTTTTTTGACGTTCAAAAGTGCCTGTGATGGTCTAATTGAAATAAATGCTTTTGACCATTTTTTTTACTTTTTTTTTGGGCCACTGACTACCTAACGACTGTTAAAGATCTACAAATGACAGCCGGGATCAACGGCTTAACGTGCTTTCCGAGGCACGGAGGTAACTCGGTATGTTGTGGGCGGTCACCCATCCATATACCAACCTAGGCAAGCACGTTTTAACCTAAAGATCGACCCGAGCGGCTGTTATTATATAGCCAAGAGCTCCTCCAAAAAAAAAATCGACAAAAATCTAAAATTTACAAATTATCATACCAAAATTGATCAGTACTCCAAATATACAGAAAGATACCACTTTAAATCAGACAGTCTGAATTTCAGTATCGGGTGTTACTGAAATTCAGAGTGAATCAACACCGAAATAGAATGAATGGATAGTATGAATACTTAAAATTCAGCTAACATTTAGAGTGCTTTCAAAGCTGTTATAATTCCTTCTGTGAAGCAGTCATGCTAGTGAAGGAGGTGGCGGGACGTGAGAGGGAAAGAACCTCACGTCCCAGCCGCCGCGGGAGACGCCCTGGGCGTCGGGGGTCACGTGGTGGCTCCCGGCCACCGTAGGCGCGGGCCAGTGGACAGCGAGTTATGGGCTGGCTCGCCGTCCGGCCGTCTTATGACGACAGGCCGTGTCGACGGCGCGTTCGTGTTCCACGCGCGCCTCAAAGAGATGTCAGCAACCGAGTAGGGGTCCGCATGGGCCGATGCCTGCCAGAGCTGCGGGACTGTTCGAAAGAGACACCGTGGCCCTGGAACACAAAGGGCAAAGAAGGAGCATGGATGGGTTTTAGTCAGTACAAGTCTGACACTCCCTTCCACTCCGCCCAGAGTGGGGGGGGTCATTTGATGATTTCCCATCCAAAAAAAAAAAAAAAAAAAAAAAAAAAAAAAAGCTGTTATAATTTATACAATATTTTGCATTTAAATCGGAATACGCGGATGAAATTGTAATGAAGTTATAACGATCAAAAGTGTATGGTTTTCAGCCAAAAAATTCTCGTAGCATGCTAAATATTAACTTAAGTACTAATCTATTGTGTGTTTTGTATTACTAACATTAGGTATAAGGTATTTTTTACTAACAAGATGGATTATATCGTTGCCCGAAACTGAATAAATAAATTTAAAAAAATCTGTAAAGTTCACTTAGAACCTCACTCAATTCATCATCATCGTCTGCCTAGCCTTTTTCCAACTATGATTGGGTCGGCTTCCAGTCTAACCGGATGCAGCTGAATACCAGTATTTTACATGGAGCAGCTGCCTATCTGACCTCCACAACCCAGTTAGTACTAAGAACTTGGAACCACACCCAAGTGAGCGCACACAATTCGAAAGTGAACTCATTTGTTTTTCAAATAAATCATCGAGGATTTACAACGAGACACCGTTCGAATTTCGAAGTTATGATGACGTCTCAGCAGTCGCCTCCTTTCTAGTCATATCATCCTTCACACAGTCCATCCACCGTTTCTTTGGTCTTCCTCTGCTCTTATAGCCGTCCACATTCATACTCATATTGGTCTTGTAAATCAAATTTAAGTTATACATTATTTTTAGTATATGCGAAACCTGAATGTTCAGAATAAGTAACTGAATCGATTCCATTAATTTTTAAACCATGTTATATTTTGTCCCAAAAATATTTAAAAAAGGCTACAAGTTGGTCAAGCGACACAAAGTACCTATCGCAATCATTTAGGTATCTACTGCCAAATTATTATTATCAATGTGCTGAAGACGACGATGGAGGCGCGCGAGCGGCTGCGCCGTGTAGTGACCACGTTTTTGTGCGGACAACCAGGTAACAAAACAAGGTTTAACTTTGTGATTTTTCATGATACAGTTTAGAAATTTTGTACATAGATTCTTTACATAAAAATACTAGACTCGTGTTTCAGGTTTCGCATATACTAAAACTAATGTTGTATAGTTAAAAACAGCAAAGAAACAGAATTTCTTTATCAATAACCTCCAAAATAAAACTTTCTTCAGGACATTTTCGTCCTTTACTTTGTATCGCTGACTAAGTTAGATTTTCCTTGTTGTATTGTTAGAAATAAATTGATTGATACATGCTGGGCAATTGAGCTGCAATCAGAGATGCTACTGAGAAATTCCTAATGAAATTACCCAATAAAACTTTGCCCGACCTATTTTAGAATTCGAAAATGAAACCTCACGCACAGCAATTATAGTACTTGTGTTCACTAGACCTACGACGCAAATAATAGGTCCATTTAGTAGTTTAATTCATAAAGGGTGTAAATAGACCCTTAACATAGCTGAAAGGCACTTGTTCTCCCCGTCTTTGCGATATTTTTTTTTGTTCTAGACCATACCGGGGAACTTTCTAGTTACGGAGTTATTGGGGGTCAAAGTTCCAACTTTTTCACAAGTTTTTAATGTAAGATTTTTACTTAACACACCTCTACAACCCCCGTACTATTTAATCCATTCATCAGCACAATGCTTTGAGTACTTTCCATCGAGTCCTACCGAAAAAACGTGATTTTTCAGCCCAAAAAAAGTAGTCGTTTCCCAGCAACAATTTTTGCGTAAAGTTGCTTAGTTTGATGTACAGAATGCTTGGTTGACGGCTATATGAAGGGTTTGTTTACACCCTGTATAGCGTGGAAGGGACACCAAGGTTCAAAAGATTACCACGTATTCACTACATCATTCTGACCCCTCATAGAAATTTTTCATCGGCAATTAAAAAATAAAAATGGGGAGTGTTGAGTGTTGAAAGATGGTATGCCTTGCTTTCTTGAAAATCGAACCACTCAACCATAATATCTTTTAAGGCGCAAGCGACCTCCACGTTATTGAAAACCGCAAATACAATTTTACAGCGCATTCAAAAGATTTCACAATATCTTTTAACCTGGGATTTTCGTCTGACATTGGATGCAGCGAGAGGAACACGTCAAAACATATTCGTTCAGGTACGGACGCGGTGACCTGCACAGTACACATCGCTGTGTCGACGTATTAAGGTTACTACACACAATAATGGGTGTAAAATATTATTAACGAAGCTGAAAGGCACTTATTGTCCCCGTCATTGTGGTATTTTTTTTTGTTCTGGAACATACCTGGAAACCTTCTGGTTACGGAGATATTGAGGGTCAAAGTTTCAACTTTTTCACAATATTTTTTATAGAAAATTCAAGTTTTTGATGTTATGACATTACTTGAAATACTTCCTTGACCTTTGTTCTATTCAATGCATCCATCAGCACAATGTTTTGAGTACGTTACATTTTGTCCTACCGTAAAATGTGATTTTATCCCCAAAAAAAAATCGTTTCTCAGCAATAATTTTTGTGTAGAGTTACTTAGAATGCTTTGGTTGACGACTTCGTGAAGGGTCTGCTTACACCTTGTATGTTCAAATCAAAACAATAGTACAGCCAGGCGTCAAATTCCAATACACGTGGATATAAGTATTAGTATCATTATAAGTGCCTATATTAATTTTCGATGATTAATTTTCGATTATTTATTTAAAGAAGTTATTTTTTATGTATTTATTTTGTACCCTATCACAATGTTTTCTTATTTAACCCAAAGGTTGACTGGTAGAGAATGCCTTGTGGCATTAAGTCCGCCTATGTATCACAATTGTACATGAAGTTTAAATAAATAAATAAGAGCAAATTAAAAAAAATAAAATAATAATAATAATGCCGAGCTAAAAATGTTTGTAGCCCCTTACAAACCACCTGAATTCAGTATGACGCTTCTATGTTATTCTATTTATAACTACAACACCTGTTTCCGTAAACATTGCATTTGGCAACTGTGCCATTTCTACAAACAAAAAATACATTTTTATATTATTTATTTATTGATTTAAACTTCATGTACAATAGTGGTACATAGGCGAACTTAATGCCACAAGGCATTCTCTACCAGTCAACCTTTGGGTTCAATAAGAAAACATTGTAATAGTGTACAAAATAAATATATAAAAAGTATCTTCTTGCTGTCGAAAATTTATATAGGCACTTATAATGGTACTAATACATATATACAAATAAAATAAACTAATACATAATCATATTCGTGTAGAAGTTGACAAAAATTGAAAAGTCTCAATTTAATATTACCCTGGGTAAATTTGTTTCAATACACTTCCTCGAAAACTGGCTATTATGGCACGATTAGGTTCAACAAGCAATGAATTTCACACTTGTGGTTTTTTTTATTTATAGTTTGCTGCAGCAAGTTTTGCAGTTGCCGACACCATAACAGCTTCGCCTGCGGCTCAGATGTTAATTTCGCCTCGACTGCAATAACAAAGTTTCCCCACTTATATACAGGGTGTAAGGGATAGCCCTCCACAAACTGATAGAGTGCATTCAGCTCCTTATCTTGAATCATATTCCACCGGAATTATTCTCCGGATTTTTTTTTTATATTTTATTTTCGGTTACTATTCCTTTATTTTAATGTTAAATTACATTCCCTGTACGGAGCACTTCATTTGTAATACGGATAAAATTAAAAATCCAACAATGGATGTTGAAATAATCTAACGAACGACGCGTAAAATCAGCTGTTCACTTCCCGCCTAGCTACAGAGTTCATCGAACTCGTCGTCGTGCTTGCCGTTCGCTACGTGCGTTTTGCCGTAACGATACATTGCGTATGAGGAAATAAAACAAATGATATTTATTGCATTCCCATAACATTCCTGAAATAATTTCTTGTACCGGTCATCTTAGTATGATATACTGAATTCACCCCATCAGTTTGTGGAGGGCTGTCCCTTATACCCTGTATTAAATGTACTATTGCTCAATATTGTTATGTATTAGAAAAGTATAGTGTTGCGACCTACTATAAAAATAATCGCTACTGAATTTAGAAGTGCCTATTCTCCTGAAAATCTAAAACTAAACGGTGCCAAACTAATAATATTTTCTTTTATCTTTTCAGGTAAGTTTCACAAGCTTCTTCTTGAGTTGGGTAAGACTTTCAAGACTACATTTATAACACATTCGTGTCAATTCAGTGTGAATTACTAAGACGCCACGAACTTGAATCTCTTATGATATAATTCATTTGCACTTTATGTTGAAGATCTTTAAGTTTGTTGTTGCATGCCATCTGAAAATCTTTTGCCATACATATCGAATCGAATCGGAAATATTACTAAGGTTCCACAAAGACTGAGAGGTCTACGTAGAACCTTAGCAATATTTCCGATTAATTTTATAACAAGCATGGTTCCATTAGGAAAATCAGTTTCTTTGGCTACTAAGGCTCGACAGCGAATCTTCTACTTAGCGTGTCTATACTGTTATTTATTTTTTTAAATATATTTTTTAAAGGTTTGACTAGAAGAAGCCGATTCACTCGAACTTTGAATATATTCAGATTATAATGATCAGGGAACAGACAAGCCAGCAGTGAATTCCACAGACTGGCGATTCGCACAATAAATGTGGAAACAGCACTTTGTTCGCGACCGTGGAACTTCAACCATATAACGGTGACGCTTCGCCGTATCTCTGCTCGTCCGATGATAGAATGGGGATGGGGAATTAGATTACAAAGCCCACAGCTCCAAAATATAACCGATAAAAAAACTGTTAGGCTGGCAACTTTGCGGCGATTACTCTAAATGGGTCGACCCAAAACGTGTTTAATACGCGTCCATCAGTTCCTGTAATTAACAAAAAACACGTATAAAAATACACACCTTGAATTTATGCTAGCCTAGTACTTTTTGCTGGGTCATCAATGTATTATTAAAATACGGTATCGCTGGATGAGAGAAATTACTTTTTTAAATAAAAGCACAGGCATATTTCTTTTTAATGTGACTGTACTCTGTGATAGCCATGTCGATGTGGAACAAACTGTGGTGTTATAAATGGTCTATTATAAATTTTACTGTTTCATGTTATTTATAAAGGGTGTAAATAGACCCTTAACATAAACGAAAGGCACTTGTTCTCCCCGTCACTGCGTTATTTTTTTTGTTCTAGACCATACCTGGGAACCTTCTAGTTACGGAGATATTGGGGGTCAAAGTTCCAACATTTTCACAAGTTTTTTTTTCAATACTTGTTTTTAATGTAAGATTTTTACTTTACACACCTCCACGACCCTCGTACTATTCAATCCATTCATCAGCACAATGCTATGAGTGATTTCCATCGAGTCCTACCGTAAAACGTGAATTTCCACCCCAAAAAAAAGTCGTTTCCCAGCAATAATTTTTGCTTAAAGTTACTTAGTTTGATGTACAGAATGCTTTTTTTTTTTTTTTTTTTTCGGATGGGCAATCATCAAATGACCCCCCCCCCCCCCCCACTCTGGGCGGAGCGGAAGGGAGTGTCAGACTTGTACTGACTAAAACCCATCCATGTTCCTTCTTTGCCCTTTGTGTTCCAGGGCCACGGTATCTCTTTCGAACAGTCCCGCAGCCCTGGCATGTACAGAATGCTTGGTATGTGAATGGTCTATTTACACCCTGTATACTACATGTGGAAACTCGTCAATTTTTTTTTTTTTTTTACTCTTACTCACTGACTGATTAGCTTTCCCAAAAATGAAATAAATTAACAAAAAAACTAAGAAAAATCAAGAGTCGACGTAACGGGAATCGACATAGCGGAAATGATCCGTATATCAACTGCACCATCGTTGATGGAAAGAAAATAAAATAAAAAATATCTTAAGAAAATGTGTACGTGTATTCTCCCCATTCAGACATATGGTGCACAGACTTGGTCTTTGACTAACGTCCAGAAGTCTAAACTCAGGATTGCCAACGAGCGATGGAGCGCAGCATACCGAATGTAAAAATAACTGACCGGATAAGGAACACCACACTGCGCTCCAGAACGCAAATTGCCGACTTAACTTATAAAGCTGCCAGACTAAAGTGGGACTGGGCAGGCCATGTCTGCCGGATGCCGCACAGCTGTGGGCCCAAATATCGCAAGACTGGAGCCCTGAAACAGCTAGACGGGGTCGCGGTAGACCGAAGAAAAGATGGCGGGACGTCTTGGATGGCTTCCTTGCGAATTGGCGAAAAGAAGCACACCATCGTGAGAAGTGGCAGGAATGGGGGGAGGCGTTTGCTCAGGAGTGGGGCAACACGGGCTAACTTAAAAAAATCTTATAGGTAATAAACAAGATAAAGAAATAAAAAAATATATCACCTAATCCCTATCACCACAGCACCAAAGGAAAATATCGAAGAAAAACACGAAAATTCACAATAAATAGTAATAATATTTGTTACGTTTTAGCGATATATCTCACGAGTTATGTCGACTTATGTCGCGTTACCATGATATACGAGCTACGTGCAAAACGAAGGTGTTGACATGAACAAAGATTAAGAATGAAATAGAACAGTAAGTCCATCTGCGGGGCTGTCCGAAAGAGATACCGTGGCCCTGGAACACAAAGGCAAAGAAGGAACATGGATGGGTTTTAGTCAGTACAAGTCTGACACTCCCTTCCGCTCCACCCAGAGCGGGCGGGGTCATTTGATGATTTCCCATCCGGAACAAAAAAAACAGTAAGTCCATGCACTAAAACGTCTTTTTTGTAAAAAACATGTAGTAAACACAACTTTCTTGGCCTACACATCACTATCTCAGGTCCAATTGAAAACCAGCGTCGGGCACTAGCTGCTCGGCAGTTTGCTGAACTGGGCCTATTAGAGGCAGTCGTGAGACACATAATATTTTTGTGTGTGCCCTTTTTGACATATGCCAAATAAATATGTCTCCTTTCTTACTTGATGATAAAAATGCATATCAGTGCATTGATATGCCAGTTTCCTCCAACCCGCATGTTAATCATCATCTGCCTAGCCTTTTCCCTAACGATTTTGGGTTCGACTTCCAGTCTAACTGGATGCAGCGGAATATCAGTATGTCGAATATGTCAGGATTTATTCCGTTAGGCTCGTACATCATGTGGGCGGACGATGGGTTTCGTGCTATGAAAACACACTGACATACAATATTTCTAGCAAAACTAACGAATTACTTGAGATTACAACTTAACACAATAACACGGGGCACAATGAATCGGGTACAGTTCCAAGACGTCTCAACTCCGCCGCGATCTGACATTGAATGTCGCCCTCGCCTCGAGCTGAACATCAGGGCTCTGTAGAAGCACGCTGTCTTGTGGGTAGACTGGTAAGAAGGTCGAGTGATGTCACGACTGCACACTGGGTGTGACAAGTATATTACATGGAGCGACTGCCAACCTGACCTCCACAACCTAGTAACAGGGTAATACGATACCCCTTAGTAAGACTAGTTGTCAGGATTTCGGGTTTTTCAACTACTGGTAACGACTGTCAAACATCTACAAATGACAGCCGGGACCAAACGGTTAAACGTGCTTTCCAAGACACGGAAGAAACTCTGTATGTTGTGCATATTGTGTCAGGTAGTGACCGCTCTCTTTCATGGTACAGTTCTGAAGGCCACCATAACTGAAAACCTTATCGCAAAACCGATCAAATGCAATGATAGACATCAGCGCCACGACTGGTTTTTTAGTAACTCTTTGAAAACGTAGATTGTCTAGTTGTCGTTTTCATAGAATTTCAGCAATAGAATTGTACCGTTATAGGACAGCTGTTAACTGCCATTAAAAATCCATCCATCAAAGTGTTACTGACAATTTTAATTTTGACCATTCATTGTGAGAGCAGCGGTGGCCCAGTGGTGGGTTCAAACCCAGCCAGGCGCATTACTTTATGTAAGTTATTTCATCACCACTGCTCTCAAAAACGGTGAAAGAAAACATCGTGAGGAAACCGGCATGTCCTAGAACCAAAAGTTCGAAGACATGTGACATCTACCAACCCGCACTGGGACCGCGTGGTGGATTACAGCCCATTCCCTCTCATAGAGAGGGGGCCTGCGTCCCAGCAGTGAGAACATTAATAGGCTGATTATGCTTATTGTGATACCCTATGAGGTTTTCGTATAGATACCCCATGTTTAGCTGTGGTAAACTTTTGTAAACCCTGACTGACCTTGACCCAGTTTTACACTGCACAAACCCTGCTCCATGAAAAAACAAATATCAAGTCCCAAACCTTCCATTTCTCTAATAAATCAGTACCAACTAAAATTAAATGCTCACATCAGTCTGTTACTTGTTCACGCCTTTTCTAGTTAACCAATTTCGATGAAATTTGGCACACAGGTAGACCATGAACTGTGTAATGAATAAGGATACTTTTGAACCCGGCAGCAGGTTCTTGTTGGACAATTTTCGACATCCACGCGAGCGAATTTGCGTGCAAAATCTAGTCGAGTATAAAACGACCAGTGTTTTCCTCCGCCCGTCAAATCGACAGTCCATTCCGTTCTACCCGATCTAAATGATCTCGCTTAATCCGCTTCATTAATCAAATTAACTCTCTGGTAATGACTCAGCTTTTTGCGGGTACTCCGTGGAAATGAGCTATGTCTAAAATGTCTGACTAAGGATGCCTCTCCATTGAAGCGAAGCGGACCGGAATGGACAAATGGGAGAGCTCAGAAAACGTTAACATTTCCACAAAATAGTTTTCGTCTCGGCTGTTACTTTGACTCTGTTCAGTGACTGGTAGCCATACTTATCGACGCGGAATGAGCTTGAACCGATTGGAAAGAGCTTTATAAACTAGGTTTTTGGCGCAGCTTCACTCGCGTTTTAATAATGTAATAACGTTTTAAGTAGTCTATGACTCTCGAGGATATGTATTTTACATGAAGCGACTGCCTATCTGACTTCCATAACCCAGTATCTGTAACCCAGTATCTGGGTAAGACCAGTCGTCAGTCTGTCGGGCCATTGACTACCTATAACGTCTGTCAAAGATCTACAAATGACAGCCGGGATTAACGGCTTAACGTGCTTTCCGAGGCAAGGCAGGAACTCTTTATGTAATGGATGGTCACCCGTCCACGGACTGACCCTGGCAAGCGTTGCTTAGCCTTAAGAATCAACCCGTGCGGCTGTTGTTATTTTACCACAAGCTTCTTGAAAACTTAACAGGCTATGCACTATAACTTAACAACATAGTGGAACTTCCCGTTAAGTAGTTGTTACACCTTATCTACAAGTTATCAGGTTCAAAGCTTTCCTAAGTACTGAGGATTAACTTACAAAATATGACTCGAACTAAGATATCCTATTACGAGAACTACCTAAGTTTAAGTAGGTGCTAGGGTGGAATTTAGTGCGACAGGGTGAAAGTATGGTGGGGTAGTTTAAAGGGAAGTTTAAATTAAGTACTTGAATAATCAGCCTATAATGTTCCCACTGCTGCGATACAGGCGTCCTCTCTATGAAAAGGAGTGGGCTGTAATCCACGCGGTCACTTGTCTTCGAATGTTAGGTTGTAGGACATGCTGGTTTCCTCACGATGTTTTCCTTCACCGTTTTGAGAGCAGTGGTGATGAAATAAATTACACAAAGTAATGCGCCTCCCTGGGTTCGGTTCGAACCCACGACTTACTTACGAACAGAAATTAATTAGTTATTTGAGTTTTTTTTTCTTTTTTTTTTTTAAATATGCATGCTAGATTGACATCTAGTAGATGTCAATCAGATATAAATGGTTTTGTAACTTTTTTATTGCATTTGTGAATTGTAGATTAGTTTTGTGAAATAATAAAAAATAACAAGTAAAGAAACAGACAATATTAGGTAAAGACCTAATATTGTCTATGAAATTGGAGATTTGTATGAAAATTTTAAAAATATTTTTTTTTGTATTTTTTTTTAATTTTAGCTTATCTAGCTTTTTTATCTTTCCGATTTGACGCTAGTGCTTTAATGTCGTTTTGACACTAACTCCAAGGCCCGAAGCAAGCGCAGCCGATTGAGTTGGATCCGTTTCCACTACCGCCTTCAATTCGTCGTTGTCGACAATGGTTACCGGCCGACCGCGAGGCTCATTCTTCAACTCAAAATTTCCAGATTTAAAACGATTGAACTAATAATAGACCGTGTTTATGCAAGCAGTGTTAGGCCCGTACACGTCGTTAAACAAAAAAACTATCTAAAAACAAATGACTGAATTTGAAATTAAAAGAACACGGCTTTCGAATAAAATTCATTTGAATTTCGAATTGCTCGCCAATCCACAGATAAGTAAATCTGAAAATGCTGGTTATTAAATCTCCAATTACATAGGTAAAGACCTATTATTAACTGGATAATACGGTACAACTTGGTAAGACCGGTTGTCAGATATGTCTCACCAATGAATCCTTTCTTAGCTCAGTTTCGCTCCGCTCCTCTTTACTCTAATAGGCAACAGCCTAAAGCCTGACTAAGCAGTAAAAGGATTAGCATTAATTATTACAATTGATTGCAGTAATAAATTATTGTCTGTGAAGGAATAAAAATAATACAATTTCGTTATTGAATTATTGGGTTTTCTGTCTAAATTATGAATTTACTGTAAGTGAAAGAACTCAATCTTGAACATGAGATAAAAACAACATCAAGCATGTATGTAAGTAAGTAAGTTACCACTGTTTGTCTCTGCATCACCCAAAGGTTGACTGGTAGAAAATGCCTATGGCATTAAGTCCGCCTTTGTGATTTGTGCTTGAAGTGTATGTCTTTCTATCAAATTGAATTTAATTATGAATTTTCGATAAGTGGAAGTGCTTATTTTTGCAAAAGGCACTTCATCATCATCATCATCATTTCAGCCCCAAGTGTCGCCACATTGACCGGTCCCTTGCGTCTCGCATCCAGCACTTAATTTTTTATAAATCTACATAGGTTAACGAATTTCTTGGGAACCTGTCCTTTTAATTTTCTTGTCAAACACGTCTTTGACTTAATATTACTTTTATTTGAGTTAGTTACGGTAATATCTGGAAATTGGATTGTGATGTAACTTTCCAAAGAGTCGTTTTTAGCAAAAGGCTCCGCTCGGCTGATTGAATTTTATTTTAACATAAAATTGAAAGTTTTTAAATATTGGAGTTGCCATTTTTATCCGCCAATTCTAAGTTTATTTTTGGTATGGCTTTAAAATAAAACTCGAGGTAAAAATAAAACAGTAGTTTGTTCTGGATCTGGAGCATTTCCGCGAAAGACACTTGCGCCAACCCACTTGCGTGAAAAGACAGTGTGCGCATGGACATTTGCGCGCAAGGACACTTGCGCGAACAGACTTTTTCAGTTTTTCCATCAAGGATAACGAAAAAAAGACACCCGTGAAAAAAAAATACCAAAAACTTTCCTCGGCGCCATCTTGAATTTTCATTTTGACCTCATTTTCGTTATCAGCGACCCCGAAAACCACGAAAACTACACCCATGACGTTAAGTCGCCCTAAAGTCCAGTCGCGCAAAAGTCCTTGCGCGCATATGACATATTACACCATACTAATAATATCCACATAATAACTCTGACATTTAACTATGGTTAGTGATAGATTCTAAAACTGTTCTTTTCTATTATTTGCAATAATACAACGAGTCCACTAAGGTGTAAACGGATCCTTCACATAGCCGTCAACCAAGCATTCTGTACATCAAACTAAGTAACTTTACGCAAAAATTATTGCTGGGAAAAGACTTCTTTTTCAGTGAAAAATCACGTTTTACAGTAGAACTCCATGTCCCGCACTCAAAACATTTTGCTGTTGGATGCATTGGATAGTAAGGAAACCGTGGAAGTGTAAAAGTTAGAACTTTGACCTCCAATATCTCCGTAACTAGAAAGTTCTCAGGTATGGTCTAGAACAAAAAAAAGATCGCAATAACAGGGAAAAGGTGCCTTTCGGCTTCGTCAAGGGTACTTTTATACCCATTATAAGCGTTCGATACTGTTACACGTCTACTCCGATACATTAAACCCATCATCGGCTATAAAATAATACTGTTATGTGTGGCCGCTGTGGCCGATATCATATATAATGAGGTTTAGGCTAACAGGTATAATGATCGGCTTTCGTTATTATTTCGTGACCTAGGTGTTCAGATACTTGGTGATTATATAAGGTCTATCTTTTCATACACGAAATATTTTAAGAGTAACTTCTATAAGTCGTAAAGTCACCATAGCAACTAAAAAAAAAATTGTCTGAGTGTTTTTTTTTACAAAATTATTATAATTCTAAAATTTATTGAGACTTTTTGCATAAAACCTTTACTCCCATATTCTAACAATGACAGTAGGTAAATACGACGTAGTAAACTACCGTAATGGATGCGTAAAAATAAGGAGCCAGTATTTATTTTGTGGGTCAAGTAATTTTAAATTATTTATTTTATATAAAAATATACTCCGATAAAAAAAAAATCCCTTGAAATGGCTTTGTTATAGCCGTTAGATGATTCTCTGAAAATATTTCGTGTATGAATAGTTAGACAATATATTTGGGCATTATTATTGGCTGGGCATTTGGTCAAAATTTCTAGTCTACCTATGGTTTTTAGTCAAGTGTTATTCTAGTGATGTGACCGTTGGATTGCCAAGTCATAGGTCTCGAGTTTACCATTACTCGCACTTGACCAGTTTTTAAAAACCAAATTCGGAGCCCGGTTCTAACAGTACGTAATAAACTCAAAATTCCAACATTCTCTAGTGCTCTTGCAGCATTGAACATTACCCTACGACAGTCACTCCACATCAAATTAGTAGCTTGTAGACAAAGCGCTGTACGTAACACGGTAGCGAATCTAGTTGTAATACTAGTTAATTATAATTATCTGAGTTAATTAGCATTGATTTGTTAGGAAGCTAATTATATAGATTTAGGATTTCTAAAACTGCTTTGATGTCGTGATATCTCAAACCTGGTTTACCAGGTGTCATTTGATTGCCAGGTCTAATAGTTTTATTATTCTGTTCTATAGTACTCCTACCTTTCGCTACCTATGTTTTAGCTCCACGGTACACCACCCATACTTCGCTAGTTATGCTTGAAACCTATGAAGGAGATCTTTCTTTATCGTGTGATTAGTGCCTAACCTGATGTCAGAGTTTTTATGCTGTCCATGGGCTTCACTTAGCTTGACATACCGTCGAGAAATTTCTCTCAGGCATGCTGGTTTCCTCACGATGTTTTACATCACGGAAGCAAATGATAATTATAAAATACGCACATAAATCCGAAAAATCAGAGGTGCGTTTTGAACTCGAGGCCTGTGTAACCTATATAAAACCGTTAAACTTAAAAAATAAATGTTTCCTTTTTTTTCATATAATTTTTCACACAACCCATTCATGTTTTCTTACAAACGTCATAGTTATAACCTAAAAAACGATCTTCAATTTCACGAAAGATAAATCTTTCCTTAAAATGTTAAAATCAACATCTGCCACCCAAGGCAGCTTCACAGTGTAATTAGAATAAAAAACTTTGCAAGATAATAACTAAAGTTTGGGAAAACGAATATTTAAGGCTTTGAAAATGGATAAAATAATACTTACATTATTTTTCGTAAACAGATAGTTTTGATTTTGTGACCATTCATTACATACCGAGTTTCCTCGGAAAGCACGTTAAGCCGTTGGTCCCGGCTTGACAGCCGGGCCCAACAATATTTTTTTTTAAATTTGTAGATCTTTGACTGTAGTAACAGGTAGTCAGTGGCCCAAAAAGTCTAACAACCAGTCTTATCAAGGAGTATCGTATTACCGAGTACGAACTGGGTTGTGGAGGTTAGATAGGCAGTCGCTCCATGTAAAATACTGGTATTCAGCTGCATCCGGTTAGACTGAAAACCGACCTTAACATAGTTGGGAAAAGGCTAGGATGATTAGAGAGTGTTGATTTTGTCATCTACCGCTGTGGATAAGTTCGTAAAGATAATTTTTGAATTTGAAAATCAGGTCAACGAGTTTACGAAAGACATAACCATATAACCATCTTCTGCCTACCCTATTCTCAACTATGTTGGGGTCTGCTTCCAGTCTTACCAAATGCAGCTGAATACCAGTATTTTAACATGGAGCGACCGCCTATATGACCTCCACAAGTCAGTTAGTACTAGGTAATACAATACCTCTTGTTAAGACTGGTTGACAGAATTTCGGGTCACTGACTTCATGGGACGACGAATAGAAGATCGACCCGAGCGGCTGTTATTATTTAGCCACGAGCTCATCTATAGACATACTCTATAATCAAAAAATAACTATGCCATACATTTTAACCATGAAAGTGTTGCATTTTCTTAAAAATAGAGAAGATTTGTTTTCAAATGAAAAGCCAAGTACGCCAGACCGTCTAAGATCTTTTACTTGCAAGGAATTTTTCCACCCTGTGATGGTATCTCTAAAGATACCAAAATAAACGCTAAAAATTGCTACAATTATTCCTAAAACTACACTACTATAAATAAGTGTTCATCATCATCATCATCCACAGCCCGACTTCACCCACTGCTGGCTGGGTATAGCTGGCCTTTCTTTGCTAATAATAAGTATTGCTTTCCTTTCATTACAAAGGCCTTTATCCCTAAAAGAGCTCTGAAAAATTCTAAAAATTATCACAAACGCAGTTAATATTATGAATTGTCACTTTGCGACCATTTCACGAATTGTAACGTAATTCATATTTATTATCATAATGATTCTGCTAAAGACGTCATTTTTTTTTTTTTTCATATTTCATTTTTATGTTTTCAAACAGCCAAAACCATAGCACCAGGCAACAAAGTTAAACTTTTTAAATTTCGAACAAATCAATTGAAAATTCGAAAGTGCTCAAACGGTTTTCGAGCTCCAATAGTGCAATAAAATCATTGAAACTAGTTTTCAAACTCACTTCACGTTCAATGCTTTGTGAGAAAGTCAGTGAACAATTCTGTGATTTCCAATCGAATAGACAATTGAATGACTTCGGATTCGTAATCGATTCGATAAATGTTGACGTTTCGTTTCGAATTCTAATGAATGACGTAAGAAGGGGCCGCCATTTTGATTTTCGGAAGTGTTTTATTCATTTGTCTTTGGAATATTTTGTTTTGTAATTCAGTATCTTATTTTGTTGTCAGCCTTTTCAAAGAATTTACAATTATAACTGGAGTGTTAACAAAGGACCTGGTAAATGCGACATTTTATCAGCGATGTAAATGACTGAACCTAGAAAACGTCCTATCAGAAATCAATACAAAAGTTTATTACGCATCAGCTGAGTCCTGTAACACAGCATTATTGAGGAAAAGTGTTATTTGTATGGGTCCTACCATATACAATAAATTGCCAGATGTAATTAAAAATTATACAATTAAAAACTTTAAAAAGAAATTAGTGGGCTTCCTAATAGAAAAATGTTATTATTCCATTAATGATTTTTTAATGGACAAAACTTTTTAATTTTCAATGTGTTTAATAAATATTATTTTGAACTTAAGAACCTAATATACATTAATTTAAATTTAATTTTCAAATGACATTTTAATTTGACATTTTTTAATATTAATCAATGTATAATTGTATTATTGTAATAATTCTAACTGTGACATTTTTGTAATTTCTATTTTTGATGCTCTTGACAATTTTTTTAATATTTTTATTTTAATTTTGGCGTGCCTATTTCCAGGCAGAATTTACATAGCTCACACCTTTCTACTCCACCTGTATTTTAATTTAACCTACATTCATTGCAAATAAATGATTTGATTTGATTTGATTTGATGTGATTTGATTTGAACAGTCGTTTTTTTGTGACGCCAACACGACATTACATTTTATTGGCCCAAAACTTCACCACGTCCACGGTTTGTCATATTTCACCGTCAAACTAATGTTAAACCAGCCAATTCTTTTGAATGTCGATAAAGAAATACGAACTGCTTACAATCACACGTGCGTAAAAAAGAATTTTTATAAACTTAATAGGCTTCTTTTGAGTCAGCTCGTTCCATCGTCCACCTCATCTCTGTCCTGGACTAGATTGACGTCAAGAGTAGGCCCATTTAATATTTAAAAAAAAAAAAAATAAGTAAACTATTAAAAAACTAAGACTCGGTAAGACTCAATGTAACGCACTCAAAACATTGTGCTGATGGATTCATTTAATAATACTGGGGTCATAGAGATATTTGAAGTAAAGTTATAACATTAGAAAGTTGTGTTTAAAACAACTTTGTAAAAAAGTTGGAATTTTGACCCCCAATATCTCCGTAACTAGAAGGTTCCCAGGTATGGTCTACAACAAAAATTTGATCGCAATGACGGGGAAAACAAGTGCCTTTCGGCTTCATTAAGGGTACTTTTACACTCATTAAGTGTAAGTTAACCTATACAACATTATTATTAGTATATGCGAAACCTGAATATAGTTTGTTCAGAATAAGTAACTGAATCGATTCCAATAATTTTTAAACCATGTTTTATTTTGTTCCAAAAATATTTAAAAAAAGTTACAAGTTGGACACCGAGCGATATTAAGTACCTATCGCAAGAATTTAGCCAAATTATTATTATCTATGAGCTCAAGACGACGCTAGAGGCGCACGCGCGGGCTCGCTGCGTGGTAACCACGTTTTTGCGCGGACAACCCGGTAACAGAACAAGCTTATAACTTTGTGATTTTTCATGATACAGTTTTGAAATTTTGTACATAGATTCTTTACATAAAAATACTAGACACGTGTTTCGGGTTTCGCATATGCTAAAACTAAGGTAGTATAATAATTTATGAACACGCAGAATTTTCATAGCATAGCATAGCATAATCAGCCTATTAATGTTCCCACTGCTGGGACGCAGACCTCCTCTCTATGAGAGGGAATGAGCTGTAATCCACCACGCGGGCCCAGTGCGGGTTTTTAGATGTCACATGTCTTCGAATTTTTGGTGCTAGGACATGTGGGTTTCCTCACGATGTTTTCCTTCACCGTTTTGAGAGCAGTGGTGATGAAATAACTTACACAAAAAATGCGCCTGGCTGGGTTCGAACCCACGACTTACTGCTCGTAAGTCGGGGTCTCCACCACTGGGCCACCGCTGCTCTCAGAATTTTCATTCAACGCTAATCTCTAAAGAACCTGTGAACCATTATCAACGCGGAAGGGATTTTCCGACCCGTAATCAGATTAAATGAAAACGAATTTCACCTGGACGTTATAACCTCTAAGTAATTTGAAAAGCCCCATTATTTAAACATCACGGTAACAGCTCAAAATAGATTATAACAGAGAAGCTCCATGGCTGATGTTTTTTTTTCCGATGGGAAATAATCCAATGACCCCCCTTGAGCGGAAGCGAGTGTCAGACTTGTACTGACTAAAACCCATCCATGTTCCTTCTTTACCCGTTGTGTTCCAGGGCCACGGTATCTCTTTCGAACAGTCCCGCAGCCCTGGCAGGCATCGGCCGATGCGGACCCCTACTCGGTTGCTGACATCTCTTTGAGGCGCGCGTGGAACACGAACGCGCCGTCAACACGGCCTGTCGTCATAAGACGGCCGGACGTAGCCAATAACTCGCCGTCCACAGGCCCGCGCCTACGGTGGCCGGGAGCCACCGCGTGAGGCCCGACGCCCAGGGCGTCTCCCTCGGCGGCTGGGACGTGAGGACGGCTGTTATTCCTTGGCCACGAGTTCCTCTGTGTGTGTTCTATGTGTACGCACACAGAGGAACTCGCGCGTGTTTTCGCATGTAGTATGGAGTTTACCTTCTATATCTATCTATTGTGCAAAGGGAAATGAGCAGAAATAATAAATTAAGACGGCGCCGGCCCATTGTCCCTCCCAAATCGCAGTTTCTGGGTCAAAATTGCGAAACTTGAGCCGTTTTCCGACTACAAACTTAGAATGACTTTGGTAGCAGACTGATTGTGATTTGGTAGGGCTCAATGGTATTAAAAAGCAATAATATGATGATCAGGATGGGTGAACATACCTACATCAGGATTAGCTGTTAGAAAATTCAGTATCATCATCATCTGCCTAGCCTTTTTCCAACTATGTTGGGGTTGGCTTACAGTCTACATGGAGCGACTGCCAATCTGACCTCCACAACCCAGTTAGTACTGGGTAATACGATACCCCTTGGTAAGATTGGTTGTCAGACTTTTTGTGCCACTGACTACCTAACGACTGTCAAAGATCTACAAATGACACCCGGGACCAACGGCTTAACGTGCTTTCTGAGGCACACAGGAAACTCGGTATGTAATGGGTGGTCACCCATCCACAGACCAACCTAGGCAAGCACGGCTTAACCTAAAGATCGATCCGAGCGGCTATTATTATTTAGCCACGAGCCATTATTTAAAATTCAGTATATATGTGCGTTTTAAATGTTTTTATATGTCTGTCTGTCAGCGGGCTGTATCTCATGATCCGTAACTGGTAGACATTTGATTTCAGTTGCCGCTATAACAACAATAAATTAAAAACTAAAGGGTGCTCCCCTACTAAGATGGTACGGAACCCTTCATGCGCGAATCCCACTCACAATTGGCCGATTTTTTAATATAGATTAATTTGAGGAGTCAATCAGTAGTGCTATTCTGTAATGTTCACTAGTCCACCTCACTCAAGTGAGCGCACACAATTCGAAAGCGAACTCATTTGTTTTTAAAATAAATCATCGCGGATTCACAACGAGACACCGTTCGAATTTCGAACGTGATGTCAAATGTACAATACTTAACTATTTCACAGTCAAGTTCCAGATGAGAAAATATGCTGTCAATTCAATTTAAGTCAGTTAATATCAGATGAGTTGAAGTGAGCTTCGACTTTAGATTAAATTGTAATAATAGGCAAATGAATAACTACTATCGTCCTAAAGGGTGATGGACCGTAATATTATTAGTTGAATGAATTCATTGAAACTCAGTGAATCTGAGATACGCAATATACACTGAAATATAAAATTACAGAAATTAGCAACTTTGGCTATAAAACCATGGTTAGACCTGCTGTCAAATATGGATCAGAATGTTGAGCCACAAAAATTATGAATGAAAGGCAATGACATGTGGATGAGATGAGAATGCTAAGGGGGATGTGTGGTGTAACGCGAATGGATAAAATAAAGAGCGAGTACTTAAGAGGAAGTCTGAAAGTAGCGCCGGTGACTGAAAAGTTGTGTGGTAATCGGTTGGCTTGGTATGGGCATGTGATGCGGAGGAATGTAGTGAGGAAAATGTTGAAAATGAATGTAGATGGTTTTAAGAGTACAGGAAGACCAAAGAAACGATGGATGGACTGTGTGAAGGATGATATGGCTGGAAAGGAGGTGACTGCTGAGATGACGAGTAATAGAGAAGTATGGAAGAAGGAGACATGCTACACCGACCCCAAATGAATTAGGATAAGGACTGGAGAATGCTGATGAGTAACTCTGGCTTTTATTTTGTCTGCTTTAATGGGATGGGATAAATCCTACGACTGAAGTAGATACAGCCGCTAGTCGATCTTCAGGTTAAGCCGCGCTTGCCTAGGTTGGTTCGTGGATGGGTGACCGCCCATTACATACCGAGTTTCCTTCGTGCTTCGGAAAGCAAGTTAAGCCGTTGGTCCCAGCTGTCAATTGTAGATTTTTGACAGTTGTTACAGGTAGTCAGTGGCCCGAAAGTCTCACAACCAATCTTACCAAGGGGTACCGTGTTATTCAATACTAACTGGGTTGTGGAGGTCAGATAAGCAGTCGCTCCAAGTGAAATACTGGTATTCAGCTGCATCCAGTTAGACTAGAAGCCGACCCCAACATAGTTGGGAACAGCCTAGGCAGATGATGCTTAAAGATACCTCAAATCGAAAACATTACACTTTACAGAAACCGCCACAGTTACCCAATAAAAACGAGTATTTTTCATAACATAATTGACTGAAAGTGGTCACCTACAAAACTACCCTCATCCCTACCTTTTACTAAAGGTCACGCTAAGCAGTATAAAATATGAAAACCACAAAGTTATGCGTAGTTTAAGCTGAAACGCCTTCCGGAGACCGGACTCAACCCACATACCCTTATTTTTAATGTAACAAGAGGGTTCAGGTCGCGAACTTTTATTATGTTTAACAATGAAATAGATAGGATGAGGAGCTCGTGGCTAAGTAATAACAGCCGCTCGGATCGATATTTAGGTTAAGCCGCGCTTGCGGCACATCCACAGACCAACCTAGTGGTCTGTGGATGGGTGACCACCCATTACATACCGAGTTTCCTCCGTGCCTCGGAAAGCACGTTAAGCCGTTGGTCCCGGGTGTCATTTGTAGATCTTTGACAGTCGTTATAGGTAGTCAGTGGCCCAAAAAGTCTGACAACCAGTCTTACCAAGGGGTATCGTATTACCCAGTACTAACTGGGTTGTGGAGGTCAGATAGGCAGTCGCTCCATGTAAAATACTGGTATTCAGCTGCATCCGGTTAGACTGGAAGCCGACCCCAACATAGTTGGGAAAAGTCTAGGCAGATGATGAATGAAATAGATAAGGATGAATCTAGTAAATAATTTTTACACGTTTCAAGCTTTAAATATATTTGGTCTACTTTTTAGGGTTCCGTTCCCGAAGGGTATCCAACGGAACCCTATTACTAAATCAAATCAAATTATTTATTTCTTTGCAAACATGGGTATTAGGTACATAGATGTTATTTTATACTCAATACTCAATACTCAAATTTTTATTGCATTCCATAAGTATTACATAGATGGTGTAACAAGGTAAAACATCATTATGGACCCTGTCGGGCACGGCAACATTAGGAGAGAGGAAGAGGGCTAAGCAGCAATTCAATAATATCATATAAATTATTAGAAATTATAAATAATAATAAGGTTCTCCACATTTTGCCGTCACATGGGCATGCAAATAATTGGTTTACAAATTATTATAAATTAAAAATAAGTGACATGTCATTGGAATTATATAAAATTAAAAAAGACAACATGGTCAAAGTAATAAAAAATTAAAAATATTATCAATAATGTCAAACAAATAAGTGGCATATCATTGGAATTATATGTAATAAAAAATTTAAAAAAAAAATACTAAGCACTAGGTTTATTAAGCTTCCGCCGTTCGTCCGTCTGTCAGCGGGCTTTAACTCATGATCCATAATAGTTAGACAGTTGAAATTTTCACAGAATGTGTATTTTTGTGGTCGCTATAACAACAAATAATAAAAAGAATTAAAGGGAAGCCTCCTTCTACGTTATTACGGAACTCTTAATGCGCGAGTCCGACTCGAACTTGGCCGGTTTTCAAGAGACGTTTTTTAAGTACAGCATAACACCATCACGACCGTAATCCCCGAAGGGTTAGGTGGAGGTGTACCTTATAGTTCACCCACATTTCGTCAGTTATATTTAAATACCTAAATGTAATATTTGCCTAAATGTAACGTTTCCCTTTGGCCATCAACCAGGCACAAATCCAACTCCGCAGCTGATACTGATAAATTCTTGATGGGAAAACACAATAAAATTTTACCCGACCGGGGAATCGAACCCAGAATCTCTTGCTCAGCAGTCGCGCTTACGACCACTAGACCAAAGAGGTAGCGGTGCGACGATAGTGTACATAATAAAAACTATTCTATTTATCTCTTTCATTACATGCCTAGCCAGCAGTGATAGCTCAGTGGCGTGACAGTCGGACTGTCAAGTCATGTCTCTAGTTCGAACCCAGGACAAGCACCTCTGATTTTTCAGATGCATTTGCGTATTGTATAATTTATCACTTGCTTCGGTGAAGGAAAACATCGTCATCGAAACCAGGAGATTTCTTGACGGCATGTAAGGCCATGTCAGAGGCCCATGGCCGGCATAAAACTCTGACACCAGGTTAGGCACTAACCACACGATAAAGAAGAAGATTACATGACTATACAGGGTGGAAACAGACCCTTCACATATCCGTCAACCAATCATTCTGTACATCAAACTAAGTAACTTTACGCAAAAATTATTGATGGGAAACTACTTTTTTTTTGGGGTGAAAAATCGCGTTTTACGGTAGGAATCGATGGAACACACTCAAAGCATTGTGATGATGGATGGATTGAATAGTACGGGGGTCGTGGTGGTGTTTAAAGTAAAAATCTTACATTAAAAACATGTATTAAAAAAAAACTTGTCAGAAAGTTGTAACTGACCCCCAATATCTCCGTAACTAGAAGGTTCCCAGGTATGGTCTAGAACAAAAAAATGATCGCAAAGACGGGGAGAACAAGTGCCTTTCGGATATGTTAAGGGTCTATTTACACCCTTTATACTAAGAAATGAAGTTAAATAAAATCTTGAGTAATTTACTTCAAAAGAACCAAATATGTATACGTATCTTTATCTTTTGTAAAGCTTCAGGTGGTTATTCAAATTACCTTTTATAAAGAAATGTAAAAGTTACATTTGTTGCTCTGAGTAAGCACAAAGTTGGGCAAATGTGCTGTCTTATTGGAAAAAGTTTTTTGAAATATATGCTGTTTATGCTAATGTATTAAACGTAGGAATTTATCTTCGAAAACTGTTACAATTTGCCTGTGAGAATTTAAATTTTAGACCGTATTTTATTCTCACCATTTTTAGGGTACCATACCTCAGTCAGCAAAAACGGAACCCTTATAGGATCACTTCGTTGTCCGTCTGTCTATCAAGACCCTTTTTCTCTGAAACGAGTGGAGGTATCAAGCTGAAATTAATTTCAAATATCAAGGTCTGCTACTTCTTGGAGAACTGAAAAAAACTAACTTATAAGTCAACGCGATCGAAAGATATGGCCGTTTATGTCGCATATTCTGCGATTTCACAAGGAAATCAAAACCTACACGGTACTTCTCGTTGACCTAGAATCATGAAATGTTGCGTCTTACAGCACATGTTGAGCAAATAAAAACCGGCAGTCCAAAAGTCGCAAGCAACATCAACAGAAATTCTCTAATTCAATTAACAATGTAAAGTACCTTTTCATTATTATCTAGGTCCAGAATTAGCCTAATAATCACCATCCAACCTAATTTTAGCTCCAACACATTATTACCCCACATTTTCTCTCACAAATTCTAACCGACCCGGTTGTACATACCCCATTAAATATGCTTACACCAACTGTTGCGAACCCTTAAGTAATAACAACATTATCATACTCTGTCTCACTCTAACGAGAGTAACATTAATTTGTCTCTCTCTAACACTTCGGGTAATGAAAATCCTTAAGTTACGGCAGGGAACTTTGACAAAGTGTACTTTCGCGCTTTGCCTTTTGGCTCTTTTGAGCTGGCAGATTGGGTAAATAGATGTGTTGACTGTACCTATTCTGGTGTAGGCACGAATTATACAGGATGTTCGGTGCATAGTTGGCCAAATTGAAAGGACCGAAAGGCGGTGTCATTTGCTGTATCTTCAGACCCTATAATAACTCATCCTTGGCCGCACGGGTTTTTTTTTTAATATTTTTCTTGAAAAATCGCAAAATTCGACATTTAAACTTGAAGTTGACTTATAAGTTCAGTTTTACTTGGTGAGTTAAAAAAAAAAACTAGATGTTATCTGCGACCGTGCGATCATAGAACCAGAAAAAAATAGACATCAACATTTAAAATAAATTTGGCGGTTAGGCTATTTTTTTATTTAACTTTAAATGCTGAATTGCGATACACCTCGTGGCTAAATAATAACAGCCACTCGGGTCAATCTTTAGGTTAAGCCGTGCTTGCCTAGGTCGGTCTGTGGATGGGTGACCGCGTATTACATACTGAGTTTCCTCCGTGCCTCGGAAAGCACGTTAAGCCGTTGGTCCCGGCTGTCATTTGTAGATCTTTGACAGTCGTTAGGTAGTCAGTGGCCCAAAAAGTCTGACAACCAGTCTTATCAAGGGGTATCGTATTACCCAGTACTAACAGGGTTGTGGAGGTCAGATAGGCAGTCGCTCCATGTAAAATACTGGTATTCAGCTGCATCCGGTTAGACTGGAAGCCGACCCCAATATAGTTGGGAAAAGGCTAGGCAGATGATGTTGAATTGCGATACAGCTCCATATGCGGCCGCAGCGTCGAGTTAAGCTTACTCCTCGGGGTAGACTGGTTTCTTCTCTACTTGAACCTGTGGCCACCCCATGCTGAGGGTAGGCCTCTTCCAATCTCTTAATTTTTGCCGGTTCTGTGTCATGGCTATGCAGTTTTTTTTTTTGGATAAACGTGGTTCTTCGTTCCTGATTAATTTCATCATCATCATTCACAGCCCGAACTCACCCACTGCTGGGCATAAGCCTCTCATTTCTTGTGCCAATCTCCACGGTCCTGTGCCAGCTTCATCCAGGTTTTTCCCCCGATGACAACTATGTCGTCTGCCCATCTCGCCGCTGGACGACCCACGTTTCTTTTGCAAGTTCTTGGACGCCATTCGGTGAAAGCCTTTATTTATTTTTATTTTTTTTTTGGGATGGGAAAATCATCAAATGACCCCACTCTGGGTGGAGCGGAAGGGAGTGTCAGACTTGTACTGACTAAAACCCATCCATGTTCCTTCTTTGCCCTTTGTGTTCCAGGGCCACGATATCTCTTTCGAAGAGTCCCGCAGCTCTGGCAGGCATCGGCCCATGCGGACCCCTACTTGGTTGCTGACATCTCTTTCAGGCGCGCGTGGAACACGAAAGCGCCGTACACACGGCCTGTCGTCATAAGACGGCTGGACGGCGAGCTAGCCCATAACTCGCCGTCCACAGGCCCGCGCCTACGGTGGCCGGGAGCCACCACGTGACCCCCGACGCCCAGGGCGTCTCCCGCGGCGGCTGGGACGTGAGGTTCTTTCCCTCTCACGTCCCGCCACCTCCTTCACTAGCATGACTGCTTCAATGACAGCCTTAGCCTGATTAATTTACCTTCTGTAAAAAGAAAACACTAAGCCTATTGTATGTAGCGTTATATTTAATTACTATAATAATCAAAACTATCAATAGTCTTCATTAATAACTGTTATAATGAACAGTAAACACTTTTAATAATGTGGATACAATAATGTTGTGTGCTCACGGTAATAATCGTCGATATTTTCTATAATGAGGCTTGGAGATGGGAATATTCCATAACGATCTGTGCTTTGTGAGAAAACTGAAGATAAAAATGCAAATATAAAATGGAACTTTTCATAGAAGAAACGTAATGGAATATGCAAGCATTAGTAGTGCAGCTATTCTGTAAAGTTCACTTGTAACCTCACTCAAGTGAGCTCACACAATTCGAAAGCGAACTCATTTGTTTTTAAAGTAAATCCTCACGGATTCAAACAAACGAACGGAGTCTCCGTTCGAATTTCAAACGTAATTTTCAGAAAATAACTCAAAACTTTTTACTTTTAAAATCTAATCACGAAAGCGTTTATAACTTATGCTATTTAAATTACTTTTTACTCAAAAATGAGGAGGTTATAACTACTGAATCTTACTTTTCGTTCCTGGATCTATGTTAAGCGATAAACTTAAAATAACATCAATTTTGTATAGACCACATTTGTGCAGATCTTCATTATAATCCTCCTGCCCTCGTCCCAATTTATTTGGGGCGTAGCATGTCTTCTTTATCCATGCGTCTCTATTACTCGTCATCTCACCAAACACCTCATTTCTAGCCATGTCATCCCTCACACAGGACATCCATCCGTTTTCTTGGTCTTCCTGTACTCTCATACCCATCCACATTTATACTCAAAACTTTCCTCACGACATTTTCCTCATACCTCCGCATTACTTACCCACATCTTATTTGTCTGTACTTACAGTATTTTACAGGACCAATTCTCTAAAACGACCTCCCACTAACTACAGCTTACAAAGTTAATTGAACACAAACTATAGACTCCACTATCTAGTACCACCGGTACTAAGACCCCTTTATCAAGCGCCATTGGTACTTAGACCCCACTATTAAGTACCATTGGTACTTCAAACCCAATTTTGTTAAGTGTATACAAATATTGTGAAACGCTGTACCTATGTGAACTGTCCTTTACTATGGATATAGAACAACTGTTTGTTTTGGAATTTAGTTCAGTTGGAATTGGCGACAGGTGAATGTGAATGCCGCGCTATTTTATTAACCGACTTCTAATGACCGCCTTATTGTGATGATATTATAATAACTTCTCGTTACAAAGTAAAATTTAAATGTAACAAGAATTTGTGTAGGATATTTCAACTAAAACGGGTAAAAGCAAAAAACATTTGTGTAAAAAAAAACCGACTTTCAAAAAAAAACACTAAAAAAGTAAAAAAATGACTTTTTATTCGGAAGTCGGTGACTTTATATGTTACATTGACTTTATTGCCACCGACTTCCGAAACAAAATTTATTTTTTTCCTTTTTTAGTGTTTTATTGGAAATCAGGTTTTTTTTTTTTTGTAAAACCAAACGTGCACCTATTCCGTTGCGTCTGGGGTAAAAAAAATCAATGAAACATACAAAGTCACCGACTTCCGAAAGTAAAGTTATTAAGGTAGTTAGTTGTTAGTTAAGTTATTAGTTATTGTGTGTTAGTAAGTTAATTACCAACACACACACAAATCATTAGTAACGTAAGCTAATTTCAAGTAAGTTTTTTTTTATAATAATAGCAGTTTGAAAATAACAATATATCTCGTTCGGAGTGCGCCGTCAGAGTGCTAGGCCGGTCGGTATTGTATTTCTTTCATTTTTTTATTTAACATCAATGGGGTGGGTCTAGAGAGCGCTTCAATGTTTTAAGTACAAGCAAAAATGAGCTTAATGGTGATAAGGCGGGAGTGTTCGCCATTTCCGTTGCGTCTGGGGTAAAAATACGTAAAGAAAGAAAGAAAATACATTTATTTGGCACATGCCACAAGTGCACACAGTATAAAAAAAAAAAAAATATAACAAATAAAAACAAAAAATTAAAAAAACTTAAAATCTAAACCAAAAAAAAAAAACCTAACCAACCTACCTAACGTACCTATTAGGCCCTACCTTTTTAACTGTTAGCTACCTATCTTAAAAGCCACATAAAATGTAACGGTAAAAGATTTTCCCAGATAAATATGAAAATAAATTCAAATAAGTGTAACTTTAGTCTTAAAATATTTCACTCACTTTTAGTTCTAAGAACAGTTATTTTCACTTTACTTCAATGAATTTATTAGTCTTTTTCACTTTAACACAAACTAAAGCTATAAGTTTTATCTATGACTAGTATTTTCCAGCGGATTTGCTCGCGTGGTAGTTAGTATTTATAAGCCTCAATTTTTTCTGTCTTATAATTTCGAACAAAAATTTTTCACTCTTTAAATTACCTGCTATCTGGACCCTTTAAAACGGGCTTTCACTGCGAAATATTCTTGCAGAGAAAGTGAGAGAAACCCACCCAAGCTCCTTTAAAATATTAATAAAAAGTAACAACGCATATCACTACATTGTCGAGTACGTACTTATACCCCTGATACCTGAATATAATCTTATAATTGCCTTTTGGGAAACCCGTAAAAAGAAAAAGGGGTACTTTTACCCCAAATGAAAAAATCTTTTACATACTTACGTATTTTGCAAGCAGATTACATGCCCATTCAAAATCACAAAAACAGGAAAACGAACCCAAGTAAAAACAAATTGCATAATCGAGGTGTGGAGGCCAGATTACACTTCCTTTCAAAATAACGGTACCTACAGTAAAAGGTGCTTGTTCAAAATTGAAATTATGCATATCCAGAGTTCAAAAAATAAATGCCAATGGGCCTTACCATGGGATTTATTTTTTGAACTCAAGGGTATTTTGATTTGACCTCTGGATAATAAAAAAAAAAACAAAAAAAAATAACACCTACACGCCCTGCGTCTATACCAACTTCTTTAGTCCGTTCTTCTTGCAGTAGGATACTAGCTAAAAAAATCAGCTGTTCGATACATTTTGACCGTGTAGGTATTGCACTTTTGAAGGAAAGTGCTGTTTTTTTTTTTAATTACCGATGGAAAATATCTGACTGAATACGTGGTAAGGGTTTATGCGTCGAAGTTGGGATTCCACTCTGTATAGGTGTACTAAAAACGGGTATATCAGAAAGATTACACTTCCTGGAAATTACTGGTATAGCAAAATTGACCCAATTTCAAACGAAAAAAAAAATAAACACACCTACACAGCCAGAGATTACACTTCCTTTCAAAATTACAGGTACAGTAAAATGGAAGGGAACAATAGGGGCGAAGCTGCGTCGTATTCTAAAGGAATGTTTTATGACGTTCTGTACAATTGAGGACAGAATAATTGGGTTATCTTTGCGAAGACTTTCGCCCCACGAAGTGTTCGTCCCATTTTAAAGTAGACGGTTCAATGTCAAAGTGAATTGAAGATGAGGTATTAATAGTGTTACTGTGAAAGTGGAGCTTTTTGTGGGGTCCGTTTAACTTTGTAATTCGGAAGTCACCTAATAATAGGTCTTTAACTATGAAATTGCCGTTTTTTTCTCACATTTTGTTTTGTTTGTAACTTTGACGTATATTTAATTATTTTTTCTATTTTAATTTTGATTGGATTAATTGTTTAATTACGTACCTTTTAGAGTTTAAAAACCGTATTAGTACTTGCATATTACCTCATAGGGTAGTGTGTCAAAGCACCTGTTTCAATGTGCTGTCGGTTTTACTACTTCAAGTACATAGTATATTTTTGTCATAGACTGTGTTTTGAGAATTTAAGCGCAGCTTTTTTCAATCTAACTATAGTTTGCATTTGCATCAAAATTGATTCAGATCTTTCCAAGCAAAAAAATGTTAGTATGGAAATATAATTTTTCACGAAATCGTCCATACAAATCGGCATTTTTATACTTTAACTCCTAATATTTTTGAAACCTGCTGGTCGATAAATGATGCTAGTTGTGGTCGCTTTCGACTGTCCTAAAAGAGTATCCAAATTTTCTTGACATAACAAACTATTCGGTGGCTTATGACAACCCAAAACAATAATGGGTGTAAAAGTACCCTTAACGATGCCGAAAGGCACTTGTTCTCCCGGCCATTGTGATATTTTTTTTTGTTCTAGACCATACCTGGGAACCTTCTAGTTACGGAGATGTTGGGGGTCAAAGTTGCAACGTTTTCAAAAGTTTTTTTTTTTAAATACAAGTTTTTAATTTTGTAACTTTATTTTATATACCTCCACGACGCGCGTACTACATCACAATACATCCATCAGCATGTTTTGAGTACGTTACATTGTCAGATGTCAGCAAATAAGTAGGGGTCCGCAAGGGCCGATGCCTGCCAGGGCTGCGGGACTGTTCGAAAGAGATACCGTGGCCCTGGAACACAAAGGGCAAAGAAGGAACATGGATGGGTTTTAGTCAGTACAAGTCTGACTCTCCCTTCCGCTCCGCCCAGAGTGGGGGGGGGTCATTTGATGATTTCCCATCCGGAAAAAAAAAAAAAAAAAAAAAAAAAAAAGTACGTTACATTGAGTCCTACTCTAAAACGTTATTTTTCACCCCAAGAAAAAAGTCGTTTCGCAGGAATAATTTTTGCGTAGAGTTACTTAGTTTGGTATACAGAATCCTTTTTTGACGGTTTCGTGGGCCGTTTACACCCTGTATGTATAACTTTTTCATCAAAATTATCGCTGATATAATAGTAAGCAACTTTGTCTTTTCAGTAAGTTCAGTTCACTGAGCCGTTATGACAGAAAATTCGAAAAGGCTCTAGGCCGCAAAATATACGTAAAGGCTTTTTGTCTGCACTTTTGCCTTCCTTAAAGAATCTAAATGTACCTATTGTTAAAAAAAGTAAAGGGACACATTAAGACCTTTCCTATTTGCCTACATTTTCAAGATTTTTTTAACATGGCTTTTCTTACTAGGTACTATTAAAAAAAAAGTGACAAAGAGTGTGAGGATGGATGTATGAATGGTTGTGTGGATGGATGTATGGGCGGATGTATAGGTGAATGGATGGATGTGTTATAATGATTTGTTATTCTTTCACGCATAAACTGCCGAACAGATTTAGATGGAATTTGGCACATAATTCATTACTTGGATAGTAACATCCCGTGTGACAATTACCGAACTAAACCGAAGCCGTGGGCATGAGCTAGTTTAATCAATCATTTTATTGTCAGTCAACTGAGGCCTATAGATATAAATACACAAAATAATCTAAATCTCTCTCTATCTAAAAATACATAACTAAGATATTTAATTAAATTTCCTTTATTTGTTTCTATACAAATTAATTATATTTTAAAATATTACTTACAAAAAACAATATAAAAAAAACAATTAAAAATATAAAAAAATGTATCCCACCGGTATCGGGATCACGGTCCAAGCTACCGGCGGTCAGGGCTCCAGAGAGAGGACCCTCCTAACAACACGAGCCGTGTCCAGGAGTACCGCTTTCTGAATCAAGCCCTTGATCCAGCTGCCTAACGAGAGCCTCCTCAGGTATTGGTCGAAGCTCTTGGCAATTAAGCCATGGGCTGATACAACTATCGGCACAATGATGGCTGAGTCATAATTAAATTATGATTACTTAATTTTTTTTTTTAAGATATTGTTTTTCATTCTGTAATTATGTTAAATACTGGATGAAAGTTTGGAAGGATGATCAGCATTTTTGACTATGAGAAATCCCATAGAAGATACGTCTTGTATCTAATAAATTGGTTTATGGAAAAACATTGCTTTCAATTTGATTGCCTTATTTATACGACTGTTATTTTAGTTTCGTGCGCATTTCAACGAATGTCATTCATTCTACAATCTTCAAAATATTTGGCTGAGAATAAACCTCTTTACCAAACTGGAGAAAAAAAATATCACTTTACACCCGTAACATCTGTAAGTGAAACCAGAGATATATAAAGTTGGAAGTTGGTCTGCTATCTGCAATCCATTTCCCAGCCCCGGCTGTCAGTCGCAGGGTGAGCCACGTGCATTCAGAATTGTTTGTTAGGAGAAATTTTCAGACTGTTCTTGCACATATATTCCTGGTAAATAAATACTAACGATATACCCTGCTTCGCGTGTTTTTACGACTTGGTGAAAGGTCTTGGTTGGTTTTATTATAAATTACGTCATAAAAGTGAAAGCGTCCGGATAGCCCGGTATTGCTTTTTAAATAAAATGAAGAATTCGACTAAAATTACTTTTTAAATACTTTTTGTTAAGCGATTTCCATGAGCTTTGGTAATTGAAAGGCATCAAACACAACAAGTGATTTGAGTATCCTAGTATCAACAAAGGTTTTTGGACCAGAGTCTATAGAAGTTTACCCGATCTCCTTTCAATTTTCTTACGTTTTTTTGCGATTTGCGGGTCAGTGTCAGGCTGTATGTTGAACATGATATGATTCGACGCGAAACGCGAATAACCGGTGAAAAATTTATATGTGGTAACCGTTTTCACGTCGGTGTCCCTTCCACCCCGTATGTGTGTATTTACAGAATTAAAATCAAGAATACAACCCTCTTGAGATCATTTAATGCCATTGAATGATGTAAAAGTCATTCAATGGGGCTAATAACAGATACGACCCTATTGCTTTCGACGGGGCATAATTCCAATCTCTAATCTGCTACTAGGCTATTCCTGAAAATCCCAATAACACTTTGCACAACCCGGGAATCGAACCCAGGACCTCACGCTTCGCAGTAGAAGAATTAGCAAAAACACGACGACGTGACGCGGCATTAGCACTGAAACTGCTCAAACAAGATCATATTACAGTTGATTAACGTCACAATGTTAATTACGACCTTGTATCAATAACCATTAATGCTAATGTTCAATCACAAGTGACCAAATGACGTCATTCGCACCATTAACTGAATTTCATGACTAAAGTGGATCAAACAGCGAACATTAATGAAAAAGTAAATAGTACTAATGATTTTTGTATTGATTTTTATTTATTGTCTACTTGCTTAAGCCCGCGGCTTCGCTCGCGCGGAGTTTGTTAATTGTCACACGGGATCTTACTATCTTATTCAGATTTTAAACTGTCTGTGTGGCAAAATTCATCGAAATCTGTTCAGTAGTTTTTGCGTGAAAGAGGAACAAACATCCTCACAAACTTTTGCATTTATTATAGTTTTTTTTTCTATTTTATTGCCGGCGTATTGTAAATTGGATTTGGCTTAACAAAAACTGTTGTTTCGATAACCGTTTTGATAACAATACATTATTATTGCTTGTATTCTGGGTGTAGTCAAATTAATTGCCTTGTATTTTTAACGTAGATCAATTTAATTAAATTTGTTATGACAAAATGTAAACAATGAAAAAATCATCATCTGCCTAGCCTTTTCCCAACTATGTTGGGGTCGGCTTCCAGTCTAACCGGATGCAGCTGAATACCAGTATTTTACATGGAGCGACTGCCTATCTGACCTCCACAACCCAGTCAGTACTGGGTAATACGATACCTCTTGGTAAGACTGGTTGTCAGACTTTTTGGGCCACTGACTACCTAACGACTGTCAAATATGTACAAATGACAGCCAGGACCAACGGCTTAACGTGCTTTCCGAGGCACGGAGGAAACTCGGTATGTAATGGGCGGTCATCCATCCACAGACCAACCTAGGCAAGCACGGCTTAACCTAAAGATCGACCCGAGCGGCTGTTATTATTTAGCCACGAGCTCCTGAAAAAATGTGAACCATAAATCTATCACCACATAAATATTTTTATTCAGTATTAAGCGGTCTTAACTTGGACTGGACCCCATCATCATCATTATCTTGCCCTTATCCCAATTATTTGGGGTCAGCGCAGCATGTCTTCTTCTTCCATACTTCTCTATTACTCATCATCTCAGCAGCCACCTCCTTTCTAGCCATATCATCCTTCACACAGTCCAGGACCTGTCCTTCATTAATTATAGACTAGGATTTAGAAGGCAATTGGTTTATATGTTCCCCTAATGACTACTTACAGCTTTTATCATGGAAAGATGCCCTGGAAGAGGTTTGCTCGATACTAAAACTCTTCTTTGAGTATGTCACTTTCTACTTCTTGACAGGTTACTTTGACAAAGTAACATACTAGCTTCAACATGGAGGCAACAAAAATGGTTACGATCCACTTGACACCATCATTTGCTAGAAAGAGAGCAGCGGTGGCCCAGTGGTGGCGGCCCCGACTTACGAATAGTAAGTTGTGGGTTCGAACCCAGGCAGACGCATTACTCTGTGTAATTTCTTTCATCAACACTGCTCTCAATATCGTGAGGAAACCGGCATGTCCTAGAACCATAAATTCGAAGACAAGTGACCGACCCGCACTGGGCCCGCGTGGTGGTTTATAGCCCATTCCCTCTCATAGAGAGGAGGCTTGTGTCCCAGTAGTGGGAAAATATAGGCTGATTATGCTATGCTTATACTATTTGCTAGAAAAAGTGTTACAGTGGGATTATTAGTGATTTACAAATTAAATATTCAACATAAATGAAGAATAAATTTTCTTTTTGATTTTGTGTATTGACGTTCAAACACAGTTGACGCGTGATTTGGTAGTCGTTTGGTCAGCGATTATCCCCTAAATAACTGTGCCATACTAATTATATATTCTTTTATCTTTTCAGGTAAGTTTCAAAATCTTCTCCTGAAGTTGGGTAAGACTACCAAACCAAGACTTCCTTTATTACGATTTTTTTTGTCATTAAGTTTGAATTATTACTAAAACACCGCTCCTGGACCTAAGAACAACCCTAGTGAATTATTTAGTAACTTAGTACCGTCTAAAGGGTTTAATAGAGTCGTACGACTGAATTGAGAAAAAAATAAATAAAAGGAATTCTAAAGTTTAATAAAAAATTTAAATAGATTTTTTTTTTTAATTTTCCATTTTTTTATTATACAGGGTGGAAGGTATATAAGCGCACAAACGATTACCATGTATTCAGTACATCATTCCGGATCCAAAAAAATCCTGTAATAACTTCTGGTCATAACGAGTGAAGCCAGGGCCAAAGCTAGTTTCTTACAACTACGGAGATATATGTTATTTAGTAGTCAGAACTAACTCGTTTGCTATCCTCGTTCTAATGATATCTCTGTCTCTCTCATTAATCTGGTCACGTACCCTCATTTACTCTTTTATTATAACAGATTTCTCCTAGATTGTGTTTGTGTAGTTTTTCCTTGATTGTATATTATGTGACTCAATTGTTTATTATTTGGAAGGATGGGAATTTATATCATAACCATTTGAAGAAGAATGTGTTACGCGCATGAATAAAATAAAAGATTTTAATATTTTTTATACGCAAACCCAGCGTAGGGAACTATTGCTGTTTTTGACATGGAAAGAGGTAGAGGGCTGTGTGATTTTGTAAACAAAACACGGCTTCTGAAACTGTGTTGCTTAGTAAGACGTTTGTTTTGGTGAACAGGGTGTACACCTTCAGCGGGGCGGGAAGGAGTGGTACCTTTTTTTTTTTTTCTTTTGGTTAATCATCAAATGACCCCCCCACTCTGGGCGGAGCGGAGGGGAGTGTCAGACTTGTACTGACTAAAACCCATCCATGTTCCCTCTTTGCCCTTTGTGTTCCAGGGCCACGGTATCTCTTTCGAACAGTCCCGCAGCCCTGGCAGGCATCGGCCCATGCGGACCCCTACTTATTTGCTGACATCTCTTTGAGGTGCACGTGGAACATGAACGCAACGAACACGAACTAGCTTCTACCCTCAGCTTCATCTGCGTGACCTACATGATTTTTTTAAAATTCAGAAACAAATATTATAAATTTAAATATTTTATACGCAAACCCTGCGTTGAGAACTACAGCAGTTTTGATATGGAAAGAAAAATTCGAGTGCGAGCAGGGTTTGAACCTGAGTTAGTACGATACTTTCTTAAATAAATGGCGCCAACGTCACCGTAAGACGTTATTAATGAAACGAAGATTTCGAGAGCTGTGAGCAGGGTGCGATGGTCTAATTGGTTAAGATGTCCGGTGTACTGAATCGGAAGATCGCAGGTTCAAACCCTGATCGCACACGAATTTTTCTTTCCAAATCAAAATATTATAAACGCTTTCACTCCGTCTTTGACTATGTTAGGAGATGATTTTGAAAAAACTGTGATGCACGTGTTTCATAATTCCAATTGAAGAGTGTGTACACCAATTTTCGAGTCAAACGACCCAGAGAATATAAAGTTACACAGAAAATTCAACCCCCCATTTCACCCTCTTAGGGGTGGAATTTCGAAAAACCCTTTCTTAGTGGATACCTACCCTTCTCAAAGAATACACCCTCCAAATTTCATGTCTCTAGGACCAGCGGTTTGGGCTGTGCGTTGATAATATCAGTCAGTCAGTCAGTCAGGACTTTGAATTTTATATGTATAGATAGATGAGTACATAAAAGAAAGTCGTGTGGTAAGTTGAGTGGTAATCGGTTGTCGTGGTACGGGAAAAATTTTACTAGAATCTTCAAAAACAGCTATTTTTAGGTTTCGGTACTTCAAAAGGAAAAAGGAACCCTTACAGGATAACTTTGTTGTCTGTCTGCCTTTCTGTCTGTAAAGACCCTTTTTCTCAGAAACGCGTAAAGGTATCAAGTTGAAATTTATATGAAATACTCGGGTCTACGGTCTCTTTCAGCTGTGAAAAAATAAAACTTGTAAGTCAACGCGATCAAAAGATGTGACCGTTTATTTCGCATATTTTGAAATTTCACAAGTTAATCAAAACCTGTAGGGTACTTCCCGTTGACCTAAAATCATAAAATTTAGCAAGAAGCAATGTCTTACAGGTCATGTAAAGGAAACAATCAGAAAACCGTAATTATGTAGTATAATAAATAAAAAAACCGGCATGCATTCAATCAAAATCAAAGCATTTATTTCAAGTAGGTCAGTTACAGGCACTTTTGAACAACCCACATCGGGCCCGCGTGGTGGATTATAGCCCATTCCCTCTCTAGAGAAGAGGCCGTGTGTCCCAACAGTGGGAACATTATAGGCTGATTATGCTATGCTTATGCTATTTGCTAGAAAAAGTGTTAATGTGGGATTAGTAGTAATTTCCAAATTAAATATTCAACCTATAAATTGTAATGACTGGTTTTACTTTTTGATTTCGTGTGACGTTCAAACACAGTTGACACGTCATTTCATAGTCATGTGCTCATCGTGTGATTGTCATGTTATAGTAAAAATAGTGAAAAAAAAACCGGCCTGCATTCAATCAAAATCAAAGCATTTATTTCAAGTAGGCCAGTTACAGGCACTTTTGAATAGTCGAAACAAAGACAACAGTAAAATGTAGCTACAGTCCCAGTCACAAGGCATAAAAACTGTGAAAGTACTGTAGTTACCCATTCCCCAGCGTAGATCTCTATGGAGAAGAACGGGCAAGAAACTCCATGGACACTCTTTTAAATCATAATATTATTACAAAACCTTGGTTACATCATTCATGTTGAGATGGTACATTATGAAGTTTGTACGGAACCCTCGGTGCGCGAGTCCAGCTTGCACTTGGCCTGTTTTTTCTCCTTTACATAAATAAATAAAACTACCTCAATCAAGTAGCAGCTAAACAAAAACACCATCTAGAAACTAGACCCATCCAATGTCACTCCCAACAACTAATAAATTGTAGTTTCAAAGTTAAAGGCAACACTTTATAGAACAACCTCCATTTCTAACTTTCTACTCTTAGTAAGGCAACTGTACCATAGCCGACGAGAGAACCTGCCTAGCCTTTTCTCAATTATGTTGGGGTCGGCTTGCAGTCTAAATAGATGCAGCTGAATATCAGTATTTTACATGGAGCGACTGCTTATCTGACCTCCACAACCCAGTTAGTACTGGGCAATGCGATTCCCTTTGGTAAGACTGGATACCCTTTGGATCATGTTGCACGTCCACGGTCACATCCTGTAGCTACTTCTTCTATATTTTAGATTTCTAAGATGTATTCTATTTTCATTTCTCCTTTAAAAGCAGTGATAGCCTAGTGGTATGACCGTCGGACTGTCAAGTAATAGGTCTCAAGTTCGAACCCAAGAAACGCCCCTCTGATTTTTTGGATTCATGTGCGTATTGTATAATTATCAGTTGCTTCGGTGAAGGAAAACACCGTGAGGAAACCAGCATGCCTGAGAGATATTTCTCGACGTCATATAAAGTTAAGTCAGAGGCCCAGGGACGGCATAAAAACTCTGACACCAGGTTAGGCACTAACCGCACTATAAAGAAAGATCCTTCCTACATCTATCATTCAAGGCTACACCATATACGCTTCACAAGGGCCGTATTTCTGCAGCATATAATATACCTACAATACGGTATTCTTAAAGTATGCTCTCAGGATCGCGGTCGAAAGCGCACTTGTACGTGGAGACGGCCATTTGCCTATGACATGAGCATCTGGATCATTTATTTATTTGTGAAAACATAACAGATAAATCCAATCAATTGCATAGTTCAGAGAAACATATTTATAATAAGGAATGATAAAAATATTAAATAAATACTAAAATATAACTATAAAAAGTCATATTTCGTTCATCCTCTCACAGAAATTCAAACATCCACGACATACGTCTCGAGGCAAATAAATCACACTCCGGTGTAGATGTTAGCAGAGCATCAGTCATGTCAAGTTGCGGGCACGGGCCTGTTTTTTTTTTAGATTTCTATAGTTTATTCTATTTTCATGTCTCTTTTTCCACAACCTAGCTATATCCGCTCTTCGCTAAACGCCGGCGGAGGGACAGGTACCTTACCCCAGACGACCGGACGCTGTCTTTTTACAACATGGCAGCCGGAAGCCTCTCGGCGGCCATTTTCTTGTCCCGTCTTTTTGAAATGTTCTCGGTACGTTGAACAACGGGAGGGTGCAGTGTAGCGCAATAATTTCAGCCTCATATGAAGACCTGGGGTTAATAAGTGCCTAACTGTTTAGACTTAGTTACTGGATTTTATGATTTTGATGTCTAAAAAGGTTGGGTATGCCTTATTTTAAGAGCAGCGGTGGCCCATTGGCCCCGACTTACGAGCACTAAGTCGTTGGTTCGAACCCAGGCCGGCGCATTACTTTGTGTAATTTATTTCATCACCACTGCTCTCAAAACGGTGAAGGAAAACATCGTGAGGAAACCGGCATGTCCTAGAACCAAAAATTCGAAGACATGTGACGTCTACCAACCCGCACTGGGCCCGCGTGGTGGATTATGGCCCATTCCCTCTCATAGAAGAGGCCTGTGTCCCAGCAGTGGGAACATTATAGGCTGATTATGTATGTATATATGTATGCCCTAATTTTATGTCATGTGTGGGTGTTACGGCAATTTTATTCTTTACCATTCGTTGTCTTTGTTTTTCGTTGTCTTTATCGCTATTTGTTGTTTTAAATGTGTAAAGTATGTGAAATCAGAATCTAAGATAAAAGTCAAGTTTTAAGAGATATGCAATTTGTCTTTTTTAGTACTTCAACCTGGTGTGATCCCATAGAAGTTTTTGATCAGTTTTAGACACATGATCGATTGGCATCATGTTTTTTGTTAAAAATGGTCATTTTGTTGCAAAATGTAGTTTTTTTTTAAACTGGAAATAGAGATCAAAATTTCACGTAAAATTATGGATAAAACTCAAATATTTTTTTTCGATTAGACCATTACAGGCACTTTTGAATGTCAAAAACCGAAGCTATTCACAGTCACAAGGCATAATAACTTGAGAAAGTACTGTAGTTGCACATTCCAAAGCTTATATCTCTATGGCGAAGAATGGGCAAGAAACTCCATGGATAGTGTCCTAAGACCATTTTCGTGTGGCTGCAGTCTGTTAAGGTACCGCCCCTTTCAAAGAGATGTCAGCAACCGAGTAGGGGTCCGCATGGGCCGATGCATGCCAGGGCTGCGGAACTGTTCGAAAGAGATACCGTGGCCCTGGAACACAAAGGGCAAAGAAGGAACATGAATGGGTTTTAGTCAGTACAAGTCTGACACTCCCCTCCGCTCCGCCCAGAGTGGGGGGGGGTCATTTGATGATTAACCATACGAAAAAAAAAAAAGGTACCACTCCTTCCCGCCCCGCTGAAGGTGTACACCCTGTACACCAAAACAAACGTCTTACTAAGCAACACAGTTTCACAAGCCGTGTTTTGTTTACAAAATCACACAGCCCTCTTACACCTCCTCATTGGCAGGCGTCGAAAGAACGGGAGTGCAGCCTGAGGCGCGGATCAAGTACGTGACGGTTTTGTAAACATTTTTCCTTCATATTTTATAACAATTTTGAGCTACTATAGTAATGAAACTCAGGCTCCGTTCACGGTCTCAGGCTATCGACTTGTGTCCGGTAAAAAATAACATACTTTAAAAAATACACCAAAAAGTGGAAAAAAACGTTTACCCCCGAAAGTCGGTGACTTTGATTTGTTTCATTGACTTTTTACCATCGACTTCCGGAATTTATCAAATTTTTGAAGTCGTCTCTTTTGTGTTTGAGCCTCTTTAGTAGTGGTATGATGGTATCTCACACAAATTCTTTTTCCATTTTTCCAAATTTTAATTTTCCATTGTTACTAAAACTTATTAGCAGATCATCCACAAAGATATAGATGAAAAAATATTTATTGTAGGAGATAACTCATAAACTACCCAAACAATGTGAATAAAATTTATATGGGACCTAATAAATTGGACCAGTAATTACGGAGTCATGAGGTAACATACATTAAAAAAAATACAGCCGAATTGAGAACCTGCTCCTTTTTAGAAGTCGGTTAAAAATAAAAGGTGAATCACTACTCCAAGAGGTCGCAGACCTGAGTATTTGATATTAATTTCAGCTTGATACCTCCACGCGTTCTTGAGAAAAAGAATCTTGACAGACGGACAACAAAGTGATCCTATAAGGGTTCTGTTTTTGCCGACCGAGGTGCGGAACTCTAAAAAAGGCGTGTCAACTCAACATAGTTGGGATAAGGCTCGGCAGATGATGATGTAGTTGTAGCGTAGCTACTTTTCTTAAAACTACTTATTTAATTTTAAAGTATATTTAGTAAAGTAAGTCAATATTGTACAAACACAAACAGATAATTTTGTTATTAGATATATTTTATGGAGTCTGTGGATTGCAAACCACAGACTACTATATATATACTAGCTGTGGACAGCGGACCGGCAAGACTTAAGTCGATATGAGGTACCTAGTGTGTATAATAATAAAAACTGTAATCTGTGTTCTGTAAACTTGTGCAAGCCTTTCAACAATATACTCCTACTTTTCTGTAAGCTGTTGTGTTTATTAAATGCAACCCTAACAGTTTCATAGTTACAAAAAACTGTCTCTAACACTAGTAGAATTAAGCAACCTTCCTGACTGGCTAAACTATTCATTTCGCCTTTTATTTATTTAACACTTCAAGCAGAAAGTACAGAGGCGGACCTTTTCATACATGCAGCTACCGAATTCAACACTATTTAGTTATTATCTTAATACAGCGTTACAAACACGACAGTAGAACCTTTTTGTCCTGAAACAACCACTAGTTAATTCTAACCACATATTCTATTACTATGCAAATACTAAAAACATAATATTATACAGGCCTTACCTTAAATAAAAACTGGTCAAGTGTGAGTCAGACTCGCGCATTAAGAGTTCCGTACCGTCATAATAGGAGAGCCCCTTTATTTTTTCTATTTTTATATAAATACACATTCTGTGAAAATTTCAACTGTCTGCCTATTAAAGATCATAAAATATAGCCCGCTGACAGACAGACGGACGGACGGACGGACAACGGATAAATTAATAAAAATTAAAGTGGCCTTTTAATTTTAATTCATTTTTATTTTTATTATTTGATAGCGGCAACATAAATACACATTTTGTAAACATTTCAACTGTCTATCTATTACGGATCATGAGATACAGCCCGCTGACAGATACACAGACAGCGGAGGCTCAGTAATAGGGTCCCGTTGGTTACCCTTCGAGTACGGAGCCCTGATAAGATTCTCTTTATTCTATTAAGAAGAGCTTACTACAGTGAAGAGGAAGGGGGGGAATGGTACCTACACCTTAAGTTTGGCATTCAATTTGGGGAAAATTCAATTTATATTTTCGCTTCATTGGCTTAAATAGGAAGGTAGATTGAAAATAACTCGGGGCACGGCAGAAAACTTTATACATTTCCAAGAACACTTCTCGCTTTTGTATTTTTGTAGCGAAAAAAAAATGGATAACGCACACTCAATGTGCTGGGGCTGCAGACTCGACATAGATAGCGACAAAAATCGGTCGTTAAGTCATAACGATGTCAAATTTCTTTAATAGATTTTCAACCTTAAGGTTTCGTAATAAAGTTGAAAATCTATTAAAGAAATTTGACTTCGTTGAACAACCAAACGTTGTAACAGTGTTGAGTCATTAGGTTCGTCTCTATGGTTGCCTATGTGTACCAACAGTGTCGATATTTTGACAGCTGTCAAAAATTAAAACACCTGTTCAATTATTTAGAAAGCCAACCTCATCAATATACCGAAAAAGACGAGGTCACAGGAAATGTTTTGCCACTGTCAATCAATTTAATTGCGTAATTTCCTTCATATAATTAACATACATAAACTTACACCTTTTCCTTATAACATGGAAATCCTAAACTTACCAACTGTTCCCACTGCTGGGACACACGCCTCCTCTCTATGAGAGGGAATGAGCTATAATCCTCAACGCGAGCCCAGTGCAGGTTGGTAGATGTCACATGTCTTCGAATTTTTGGTTCTAGGACATGCCGGTTTCCTCACGATGTTTTCCTTCACCGTTTTAAGAGCAGTGGTGATGAAATAAATTACACAAAGTAATGTGCCTGGCTGGGTTCGAACCCACGACTTACTGCTCGTAAGTCGGGACCGCCACAACTGGGCCACCGCTGCTCTCCCCACCGCTGCTCCTCGAAACTTAATCCTAATTAATATTATAAATGCGAAAGTAAGTTTGTCTGTTACCTTTTCACGCCTAAGCCACTGAACCGTTCATCCAGAAAATTGTACATATACGATGACAGGTAACGGACATAGGGTACCTTTCATCCCGAAAAAAAGTACTGTTCCCGAGGAAACAACAATAGCGTTCTTATGATAATAGATGGCGCCACGTGTCTTTCGAATCACGATTGAATTATATTATTACCAGCAGAGTATGACCCAAATTGATTGTCAAAATTTAAATGAATGCAAGCAAAGCCGCGGGTAAAAGCTAATATACATATAAATTTAACGTAGCTGGAAAGCACTGTTTTTTTCCGTCACTGCGATAATTTTTTTGTTCTAGACCATACCTGGGAACCTTCTAGTTACGGAGATATTGGGGGTCAAAATTCCAACTTTTTCACAAGTTTTTTTAATACTACTTTATAAGGTTATAAATTTGCTCTAAATACCTCCTAGACCCCCGTTTACTATTCAATGCATCCATCAGCACAATGTTTTCAGTGCGTCACATTAAAGTCTACCGTAAAACGTGTTTTCACGATTTTTCACCCCAAAAAAAGTCGTTCACCAGCAAAAAATTTTTCGTAGAGTTACGTCTTAGTTTGATGTACAGAATGCTTGGTTGACGGCTTCGTGAAGGGTCTGTTTACGTCTTGTATGCATGGAGAACAGAATCTACAGAACGCCATCTGTAATGATCTTTTTGCTTCGTCCATGTTCATACATCTGGCCACACACGCACATACCTGACCTTTCTGTAGAACTTCTTCAATAAGGTCAGTGTGTTTCCTTCTAAGGCGTCCCCTTCCTTCGTTTCGACTCACATCTGTCTTCGTCTAATTAATGTAACAACATTTTCACTAACAAAACAGCCTTAAAATTATATTAGCCAAACATAGGCACATTTACATAAGAAATAAATTATTTTAAGTGGTGTCCCATTAATTTTGTCCTCAAGTGTAAATGGTGCTCTTTGTAAAATTAAAAGGAAATGGCGTCGTTTTAAATCGGCGAGAGTGGGAGACAATGGATGTGCGTGCGCGTGACGGATGCGTGATAGTCTAAGATCCCGACTTAGATCGACCTTCACTCATCTGTTTACCGAATTAAAAATATTTTTTAACAATGAATACGAACAAACATATTTGTGGAGAAGCTCGTGGTAATATAATAACTGCCGCACGGTTCGAACTTCAAAGATAAGCAGTGCTTGCTGCGATTGGTCCGTAGTTGGGTGACCATAATTACATTCCGAGTTCCCTCTGTGCCTCAGAAAACACGTTAAGCCGTCAGTCCTGGCTGTCAGTCGTTACGAATAGTCAAAAGCCCGAAATACTGACAACCAGTCTTACCGTGGGGGATTACCCAGTTTCTAGGTTGTGGAGGTCAGATAGGCAGTCGCTCCATGTAAAATACTAGAATCCGCTGCATCCGAAGCCGAACCCAACTTAGTTTGGGGAAAAGGCTAGGCAGATGATTATTTACAAACATATTACGAATGGGTTACCTGATCGAATTAAGCCAAGATTATTTAAAATTGCGACAGCCGAGAGTCCGATTTTACTTAAATAATGTAATAAAATTATCTGTATCTTAACAATCATATTATATTTTAATAAGAAAACAGATGAGTGTACTTACATTATAATATCAACACATCTATTTATATCTGACATCCCTGTAGTGGAGATACAAAGATAGACAATCCGGCAGTTTCTTGTAATCTGTGCTATCCATCAATATAACTTCGATTGGTTAAAAAATAAGAAAAAAAAACCTAATTATAATTTGGCATGACTTAATTTCATTAGGCAACCTATTCGTAATATTTTTGTTCACGCATTATGATTTCTAAAAAGTATTTTTCGTTCGGTAAACAGATGGGTGAAGGTCGATCTTAACCGGGATCTTGTACTGAGACGGATGCGTGGCGTTTGCGGGACGTTTACTAAACGACTTTTCGGCAGATGATTTACGTTAATATAGAAGGTACTCACTGAGATTCGCCTTCGTGATAGGTGCTATTAGAACTTCGGAAAAGTTCGGCAAGATTCGTTTTCGCTCGGAACTTTTTATGTCTTTCGGTCAAGGTGATAATGGAAGGCTGAATAAAGCAGATTTTCTTTTATTTTGAGTTCTTTGAGTTACATTTTTCTTTTGTTTTTGGCTTGCTTTTGTCATTTTCTTGACTGCCTACGAAATTCTTCGATGGGGCTTAAAAATACGTAATGATATTTGCGAGTATACCTCTGTCAACTGTGTCGAGTTGAGAGACGCGTGATTGAGGAGGCCTATGTCCAGCAGTGAACTGCTGTAGGCTGATGATGATGACAAACCTCTGTCAGGGAAATAAAAGCATGATATTTGCTACATTCTAAAATAATATGAGAATCCAACCGATTCTTACTTTAACACGATGGGTGCTTGAGGATGGACGGCTCCGCGCCGAGGCCGGCCTAAAAAGAGGTGGCGAGATGATCTAAACGCGCATCACGAAACTTATACTGTCACTTACGGGATATCTTCCGTGATTGTTCATTATTTTGAGCTCCTGATATTTCGGCGTGATCGCGGGTTGACTGGAGAATGCGGGTGGATGGAAAATAAATTGTTGAGAGCAGACAAATCTATCTACCCTCTTTCTTTGTCTTTTGCTACGCGCACTACTAGAACCCATTACGAAGGCTGGTTTGAAGCGACACCAGAGAAGAGTACCTGGAAGGTATGGGCGAGGGGATTTGTCCAGCGGTGGGACATACAAGGCTATTTAAAAAAAACGATTCTAACTTAATTACATATTTTTTACTTTTGTAACATTATTCCGAATTGCTCTTTGTTTACACTGGCAACCCGTTTAAGTCATAATTTATCATTCCTGAAAAGACAGCTGAAGTTAATTTCCAAACTGTCTTTAAACCGAATATTTATGACACTTTGAGCTAAAACTAGACTTTAATTAGTATTCTAACTAATTAACCGACTAACTAAGAAAGCTCTAGCACAATGAATTATCTACGTAAATAGCTGTTTCTTGTATAATTTGAGCTTGATGGTAATTAAGGTATTTTGAAGTCCTCTGTACAGGGTAATAATATCTTAGGGAATATGAAGAACAGGGTGTAAAGTTCTTCATCCCCCTTGGAAAAGGGAGGATCCTCCGACCAGACGGGGGTTGTGTCTGGTGGGCTACTGCCTGGCAGTTAGGCTAAGCATATGCTGAGAAGCAGGTGACGCAGCACAGCACAGTACACATTTTGCAGAGCAGGGCAGGCGAGGCAGACATAGGCCGCGAGCGCATGCTGCGATGCAGCTCAAAGACACATTCGCGTTCTAACTAGTACAAAGAATAGACGTGTTCGAGTTCCGATTATGAAATTAACGAGTTGTTGCTACTCTACTGTTTATCAAGGAGTAAAAAAACTATTTGGCAAAGCGAAGCGGGTATTTGTGAGAATTTTAAAACTACTTTTCTTAAATGTTCTGCCATTGCAACAAAATTAAGAATTAGCGGTAAAAAAACACGCGTCACGCAGAAATCTGTGCCGGCACGGCAACGAGGTGCAGAGCAGGACAGACACATGTCAGCGTCGCATGCGCCTACGTAGCTTACGCAGCTCTTAGTACGTTCATGCATTACAAAATCTGCGCTGCGTCAGGTCCCAGGCGTCACCTGCTTCTCAGCATACGCTTAGCCTTATTGTCAGATTTTTCTACTTGCTCTTACATCGCGTAGAACTTTAATAGAGCGATTCAGAATTTTGATGTTTATTCTTTGTAATTGTTTTTGTACTACTGTACAATGTGGCGATGCTGGATGCAAGGTTTATGTTTAGTGGTGGAAGGCTTTCGACTAAATTAAGTGTTACCCAGTACTAACTGGATTGTGGAGATCAGAAAAGCAATCGCTCCGTATAAAATACTGGTATTCAGCTGCATCCGGTTAGACTGGAAGCCGACCCCAACATAGTTGGGAAAAGGCTAGGCAGATGAAGATGCTATGATAGCACTGTTTGCAAGAAAATCAAGCTATAGTGATCAGTTTCTCACATACGGGTGTCTGTTTGCATTCCTGTGCAAAACAAATATTTGTATTCTGAGATTGTTGTTCCGTCTATTTGTGTAACTGTGTTTGTGAGATTAGTGACCGTTAACGTACACACGATAATGTTTAGTTTAGTTTATTTATTAATAATTATCAAAAATTACAGGTCATATTATGAAAAAAAGTAAAAACACAAATCATAATACATTTAAAAAAAAAAACAAGTCATTATACATTAAAAAGAGCATTAAACACAAATTATCATAAATTAAAAAAAAAATAATACACAATAAACAGAATAATAGAACCTTACAGTATACTAATCACATAAATTTTCTTAAAACCATTATTTTAGGTCATATAATGTCTGGTCGGTTAGCCAACCTTTCAGTTTAGTTTTAAAAACAGTGTCAGACGTAATGCATAATAATGTTGATATTGTATGCCAAGTATTGTTATACAAATGTTACAGGTACGGACGCTAATATGGATATACGTAGCAAGATTCATAAGTAATTTTCTCATGAAATATCGATTGAAACTTTGAGATCAGACCTATTTCGTAATAGTGTGGGTTTCAAAATACTATGCAGAAGAATTTCACTAATCCGTTACTACTAAAAAAACTTCTTTAAAATGTCCATTTTATCTTTCAAATCTAGTCTTGTGTTTCCGTTTATTTGGAATTTTTAATTACACTATTTTGACGTTAGACTGCTTTACGACGACGGAGCGCATACGCTGTGAATGGCGTTGGGATGGGCGAGAAAGGCGCGGGCGGAGGGTGTCGGATTATTGGATGTATCGGTGCCGGATTAGTGAGATTATACTGTATTTGTAGTAAATATTAAATGGAGTATTTTAATTTTAAAATCAACGTATTACGTCACGTTAACACCGCACGCTCGAGCCTGGGACTCAGTTCCATAACACAAAAATATAAAAGACAATAAACTAAAAACAAATTGGTAACAAACCCGCTCATAACAGACACACACCCGTATTCCAGAAGCCGACTTAAGTCCATTTTTGAACGTAAAACGACATTTGTTGTCATGGCAACAGGTGAAGAACGCCCACCACCGCATCAGCAACACCCACTCAATGATGTTCATAAGGTGAGGACAGACTAGCTAGAAGTTGCATTTGTAACAAGACATGAACCACTTGACACTTTGTTAAAACTTGATTTTGATTTGCTTGTAACATTTCATCGAGCAAAAACACGAGCGCGGGCAAATCGTACAACATGAAATGAGGTGCGTGGACTGAGGGGTCGTGCTGGTCGTTTCTTCTCCTAATGCGGTCAGTGTTTTTTTTTAATATAACTCATCAAGATAAACTGCAGCACACGCGACTTGCAAGTTCAACATATCAACGAAGAGTAAATGCCACACAGTAAGGACAGTCACTAAAGAACACCACCGGCTTACTCCTTTTGCTTCGTTCACGTTCATACATCTGGTCACTGCCACCTGACCTTTTTGAAGAACAATACTAATAAATTTTGTCCTTCTGGGGTGTTCTCTTTCGGGTTTTGTTAGTCGCCTTTTACTCGTCCTCTCAACATGACCAAGCCATCCAAACATCTCATCATCATTTCATCTGCTCATCATTTCAACCGCAACCTTGCATTATATCATTCCTCAATTTATCAACCAATGTTACAATACGTGGAAATGCTCATATGAGTACTCACCTTAATCTACCTCAAAAACATGCTGTCCATTTCAAACCCAAAAAAGTATGTTGCATGAAGGTTGCAAGCTGCTTTGTATGCTAAAAATGTTATATTAAAATACGTCACAATGCTAGAGTTATCATAAATTGATGTTCTACCGAATGCTCTTGGTTGACATCATTTGTCAAAGAACTTTTACTTGAAAATAAATATGTATTTTTTCGTGGTTCATTTATAAGATTTTCACTTAAAATAATGGCATCAAGTATTTTCTTTTTGGCTGGTGAAAAGTCGTGCGTACAGAAACTTGTCCGCAAGCACAAGCTCCTTCAAAATACCACGTTGTCGGGCAGCCCATCTGCGAAAAAATGTGCTTGGGCTCGCTGGGTTAGGCGAGCCCAACCAGTTACATCTGCTGAAAATGGAGGAGTAAAAGTGGCTGGTGAAGGCAGCAGAAGAAGCATACCAAAAGGCAAAACTCGAACGTTTGAGTGCCGCCCAGCTACTTCGATTCAGCGAGGTTACAAGGGACAAGGCCGAAAAAATAAATGAAATTATTATTATACAAGCCAACTGGTTTTTATTTTATTTAAAAGTAGTATCACGTATAACAAATAACAAAATTATTTAAATTACACATTTATTGACAAGCAAAGGAAATTTTTAATTTTTATTCACGTAGGACTACGTTAGACTGGATCCAGTCTCTAGGTTAGTAAAACCCAACAACACTGCATGGCCTGGGAATCGAACCCATAACCTCACACCATGCAGTGGCGCTTATAACTAGTTGTCCAACGAGAGATCAAACATATAAATATGAACATCACACAATTATAAACATACTAGCTGTTGCCCATGACCTTCGTCCACGATTATTGAAAGCTGACAAGCTACATGGTTTGTTGAAGAAATAAGGCATCCGAAGTGGCTACGTCACTACCGTTATTATTCCATTTTTGCCAGGGATGATTGCCAAGGATGAATGACTGTGGTCGCGTGGCAATGTTTAATAAATTGTACCCTGCTGCCTTTAATCCGTCGCGGGTACATGGTGGTCTCTTCAACCCAGCGGTGATAAAAGAGCTCAGTAAGCTTCGAGCTTTTCTTCGCCAGTTCGCTCTATTAGAAGGTTCCGGTCGTCCAGAGTTGAGGGAAGAATTCAGTTGGACGATGAACCGAGTAGCCTTGAATTTCTTTGGATTCGTTCACCCAACATAATGGTGTGTTTCATATCGGCCTTTCTCTTCCTCCGTTTAACAGTAGCAAGCCGCCTGCTCATGTTTTAAGCGCGTTTTGGTCCCAGTTCTAACATAACGTAACTCATTTGATGGGGATGCCCTAGCTTACACCTATCCTTACCCGTATCATTTGAAAAAAAAACCTAAGATCAGCCGGCTAAACCCCTAACGCAACGGCGAATAAGAATTCGATTTGATTATTTTATTATTGCAATATAACAGAAACTGGCCACTACAGCGGCCGGCGAGCGCTACATCCAACTTGGTTGCATCAAATTTGTATTTTTTTCTTTCTCTTTCTATTTAAGATGTATACAACTGCGATAGTACCGCAAAAGCAATGGGATTACCCGTATTACGAGGGCGGGTCAATAAGTCCGTGACTTTTGGAATAAAACACAGATTTTTTGATAAAAAAATAATTTTATTTTTCAACGTAGTCTCCCTTGAGCTCTATACACTTTGTCCAACGCTTCTCCAATTTTTTTATCCCTTCCAAAAAAAATGATTTGTCGAGGTCCTCAAAATAGGCCTTTGTTTGCGAGATGACTTCATCATTGGAGTTAAATCTTTTTCCACCAAGCCATTTCTTCAGGTTTGGGAACAAGAAGTAGTCGCTCGGAGCCAAATCTGGAGAATAGGGCGGATGAGGGAGCAATTCATAGCCCAATTCATGGATTTTTGCCATGGCAACTGCACATGTGTGCACCCTTGCATTGTCTTGGTGGAAAAGAACTTTTTTCTTGGCCAAATGAGGTCGGTTTTTTTTCAAATCGTCATTGAATCGGTCCAATAAGTTGGCATAATATTCCCCATTGATTGTTCTTCCCTTTTGAAGGTAGTCAATGTGGATTATCCCGCGTGCATTCCAAAAAACAGTAGCCATAACTTTATTGGCTGACAAACCCACCTTGGCCTTCTTTGGCGCCGATTCACCCTTAGAAACCCACTGTTTTGACTGTTGTTTGGTTTCTGGTGTGTTGTGATGGATCCATGTTTCGTCCACGGTTACAAAACGGCGCAAAAACTCCTCCATATTGCGATTAAACAACGCCAAAGCTTCCTGTGAAGTTGTTACACGATTGCGTTTGTGGTCGACTGTGAGCAAACGCGGCACCCATCTTGCGGAAAGCTTTCTCATGCCCAAGTGATCATTCAAAATTGAAACCACTGAGCCATGCGAGATCCCTACGGCTTCCACAATCTCTCGCACTTTCAATCTTCGGTCGGTCAACACCATATCGTGAATTTTTTCGATTGTTTCGGGTGTAGAGACCTCAACTGGGCGTCCAGGACGTTCGGCATCTTCAGTGCTTGTACGGCCACAACGAAATTCAGTAAACCACTTTTTTACCATTGAAATCGATGGTGCAGAGTCCCCATAGTATTTATCAAGCTTAGCCTTGGTCTCGGTAATGGTTTTTTTTCGCAAGAAATAATGCTTAATAAGCACACGAAATTCACTTTTTTCCATTTTCTCCTCAAATTAGTGGGTAGTCTGATAAAAATAGCTGTCAAACACAAACTAACTGACGCAGCAAGTTTAAATTTTGACAGGAGTCAACTGACAGATGCCTGTTGACAGGAGCAGTGTTGCTGTTTCAGTAAAGAGGTCAGAAATTCAAAAAGTCACGGACTTATTGACCCGCCCTCGTATTACAGGTAGTAGGATTGATAGTAACACGGGTAAGTCACCCCCTACTATCGCTTTATTTGCAACTAATTTATGCCCGCGGTTTCGTGGAGGTCGGGAAATGCCAACGGGATCTTACTTCTGAGATAATAAGTTATCTATGTCCTATACCAGACTATAATCTATCTCTGTACCAAGTTTCATTCAGATCTGTTCAGCCGTTCTGGCGATTGAGTAACAAACATCTATCCATTCAAACTTTAGCATTTATAATAGTCATATAAGATTTATAAGGTTTTACTTTTAAAGTTGAATAGGTAATAAATAATAGTTAATGTAAGTATTTCATTTTATTTGAGCTATACAGGCACACTTGCGTTTTTCTTACATGTACTTACTTATAACTTGTTCATTGTAATATTAATTACATTACATATGTGAAATATTGATAACCTGGTTTGAGATTGGACACCGGGTGACGACAATCAAATGATTCATTAGGAATCTATATAGACATAATACTTTTACATAATATTTAATATCAATGTCGCGTATCACGAGCCAACGCGAAAATCGGGTTTTCACATATATTTACAGACACGACTACCTCAGAAATATTCCTCCTACTTACTAATTGGTAAATGCGCCCCGCACGCCCTGCGCAACACTGTGCGCCATGGCCTGTCTACGTGAGTTTCGAAGCCCTATTTGACTCTGTTGGGGGATAATTTTGAAAAACTGTGATACATAATTGTCTCATAATTTTAATTAAAGAGTGTGTACACCAATTTCTAAATCAATCGATTCCCAGAATAAAAAGTTTCACAGAAAATTCAACACCCGATTTCACCCTCTTGGGGGTGGAATTTCAAAAAACCCTTTCTTAGTGGATACATACTTTTCATAAAGAATACACCCTCCAAATTTCATGTCTCTAGGTCCAGCGGTTTGGGCTGTGCGTTGATATATCAGTCAGTCAGTCAGGACTTTGAATTTTTTAAGTATAGATAGATGATAAGAGCGACTTGGTGGTATCGTAGGTATAAACAAAACAACACGAGTATGGGCAAGCTCGCTCATAAGCACCATTCGCACCATTTTTAATGTCTGAGATTCAAAATGGTTCGTTAGTTTTCTCATGCTTTAGAAATATCACGTAGCTTGTATTATCTTTTATGTGTACGATACTCCATATTACGACTATTTGTCACGACTATAAATTATTATTTACGCGATCTTAATTACTAATTCAAAGAATCCCACGATAATGAACATTTCCAAATATCTACCGATTTGAAAAAGAAACCGTGCTTAATATATATTTACCACGGATAATGCAAGTGCTCGCAATATTAATAATAGTTCATTAATAATCCCGACTACAGACTAGCTGGCTTCGAAATTAAAGGCGATGGAAAATAGTTTTTATCAACAAGGGTTGATGGCCGTCCACGGGCTGTAGGTCAAAATTTCCAGAACGAAAACGTTGGAACCAAAAACGAACAGTGTTTTCTTCTACAGTATCTTCCCTATTTTATTTAATATCAGCCCTCTATGTCCCTCTGCTGGGCAAAGACCTCTCGCATGGCTTTCCAATTTTTGTACGGTTTCCTTCTGAAATCGAAAGTGTTTTTGGAACTGTTTATTGTTGTAACATTCTAACGGGTTGTCGGCATCGGGTCACGATATATAATTGTATGGCGTATCGTATACATAATCGACATATTCAACAAAATTCATCTTGCTTTGGCTATAAAAAGAAAACAATTTTACACACGTCGTTCACTTGAATTTCAGTAGGTATAATATATCAGCCATAACGTAAGTTTCACGGTTTCAAGGATCTTCTGGCGCGGGCAAACATCGGAACTAACGCAGCCATCTCTTTCTTTTCTCAATAATTTTTACAAAACAATTAACAAAAGGTTTATCAACAGCGCCCCCCTGTCAGCTTCATTCGAGCGCCAAAAGATTCTTGTACTACAAAACTCTTGAAAAGTGGGCGTTTATGTCAAATTATAAACAAACTGTAGCTGTCAATATGTCTAATGGGGTGGAAAGTAGGCGTGTCAAGTCCGACTTAAGTTCAGTCCACGACTTAAACTACGGGTGATGTTTTTATTTATCTGTGTACCCACATAATCTGTGCGCTCTAATTACAAATTTTAATTTTAGTGTGTTTCTCAGTAAGTGAATTATCTATGTAATTCTTATGAGAAATAAAGTTGTTCTTAAACCTTATAACAAAATACGCCACTGAACAACATGGCACTGTTAATTAAAAACCCGTGCAGGTTTTTAATTGTCCTAACACGGCCGAATTCGCGTCAATCAACAATACTGAAAAAACAAAAGAGATACAACCAATGTTTTACACCCCTGTCAATGTGGGCCTTGCACAAAAGCGCCGAGAAATTGTTACATAAATTCGGCCGATTAAAAATACCTACTCATTTCCAGATACTATTTACCTAGTATTAAGACTTTCTCATGACTAAGCGATTTTTAAAGACTGTCTCTTGGACTAGAAATAAGCACGCGCTACTACTGAGTCCTGGGTTCAATAGCGGGGTCGAGCAAACCGTTAATAGATTTTTCTCCAAGAATTTCTCAGTAGCAGCCTGGAGTCTGAATTTGTACTCGATTGATGGCTATAGGCTCGCCCCCTATTACATCAAAAGGAAACATAACTGGCGAAATGTGGGTGTACTATTAGGTACACCTCTGCTTAACCCTTTGGTGATTACAGGTGGGATGTTATGTTACGCCATTTTGATGCAAAAAGACATAAAATGACTTATTTATCTTTCCTTAAAAATGTAACTTGTTGAAAAGTATTCATTTTAAATGTACTTAGACTTGAGTACAAAGTATAAAATAATTATTAGTTAGTGCGCCTTTGCTAGCCTGAGCCTGTATTTCAGGTCACAGTTCTCTTCCCATGAAAAGGAAACATATCGAAAAGGAAAAATTTAGGAAATATTTAGAGGTGTGCCTATTGTAGGTATTTTAATATTTTTCTTTTTTGATATGTATTCTGATTGTGTTTTATTTGTATTTTTGTTAGCTTATGTAAGTTATTGTATCTTGGTGGTGGTAACATCGCATTGGCGTTATAGCTGTAAAGGTGTTATTTTATAATTTTAAATAAATAAATAATAAATAAATATCTGACGAAATAAGGGTGTACTACGCGTGACGCGAGGCGTGTTATAAGTATACTTAAAACTAGATGGTTGCAGATGTCAGCTACCAAGTAGGGGTCCGCATGGGCCGATGCCTGCCAGGGCTGCGGGACAGTTCGATACCGCGGCCCTGGAACACAAAGGGCAAAGAAGGAACATGGATGGTTTTAGTCAGTACAAGTCTGACACTCCCTTCCGCTCCGCCCAGAGTGAGGGTCATTTGATGATTTCCCATCCGGAAAAAAAAAGGGTTATGAGTAATTTATTTCTTAACAAAATACATTGTGCTGAAAAAATAACTTAAAATTAGATTAATAAGTATGAGATAGTAATAATCAACAATATAAAAAAAATAACAATAACAATTTTTTACAATAATAAAATTAATAGTCAATTAATAAAGAAATATAATGTCAAAACATGAAAATAATAAAGTGAATAATAGTGACTTAATTAACTAATAACGCATAAAAATAATAATAATACTCAATAATAGAAAATATCGCATAAATACATGTCATTTGTCAACTGATGAACTCTTTAATACTGGAAAAGCCCTTACTCAATAAATATGTCCTTAATTTGTTTTTTAATAAATTTGCACCCGCTGCTTTTAAAGAAAGGTTTTTAGTGGTTTTTTTTTATTTTATTTTTTAATCTTGACCTCAAAATTTTTTTCGGGTTCTTTCAGAGCCATGATGAACTGTTCATAATCTATGGGTGATACATATTGTACTTCTCTCAAAATATGAAACCATAACGTTACAGGATAGTATGTATAAACATCATAATCATTCTTCTGTCCTTATCCCAATTCATTTGGGGTCAGCGCAGCATGTCTTCTTCTTCCATACTTCTCTATTACTCGTCATCTCAGCAGTCACCTCCTTTCTAGCCACATCACCCTTCACACAATCCATCCATCATTTTTTTGGTCATCCTCTACTCTTACACTCAACATTTCCCCCACTCCACCTCACTTCTTGTGTAAATTCTATTAAAAAAAAACGAATTTACGTAACATTTACGTCGCGCGTTCGTACTAGGCTCTGTTTGCTATCACCAAAATGACAGCCAACAATAGTTTTTTGAGGGTTCAAATTGAAAATAAACAGAGGTTGAAAGCTGAAACGCTCAGTAATATTGGAGACACAAAGGGGTGGCTTTTGTGACATTGCTACCCCGTCCCTTTGCGGGCGAGTTTCAGTTGAAAATTACTGAAATATTTTTTCGTTTTTTTTTGTGTTGCATATTTTTTGTTAATGTTGTGATTGCCTGGTGTTGGGATGTTGCATGCTTTTGATAACTCTGTACTATGTCAATATTTTTATACCATTAAACTGGAGTTTAAGATATAAGCTTATTTTACAGAATGATTTCAATATCAGATTTCTAATGATTTTGACCTTTAATTTTATTATAAACTAGCTGTGCCCCACAATTTCAAGGGTTTTATTTTTTTGCACGGAACCTGAATCCTTTTTCTCAGTTCTGGGCTGACACAATTTAGATTGCCATCGACAAGCTAAGAAGAAGAAGAAAATAAAAGTGAGCCTAAGTTACTCCTTATAACATCAGCTATCTGCCAGTAAAAGTCTCCACTTCGGAGATTAGCCGGAACAAACAGACAGACAGACAGAACGACAGACAAAAATTAAAAAAATTAAATATATGTACCGTATAACCTTTCATATGCATTCAGTAAAAAGCTGTTACTTTGAAATTACAAAGAGACACTTCAATTTTATTTATTTATATAGATCACATTCACATTCGTGAGTATATGAGTCCCTAAAACTAACGAAACAATGGTTAATACAATGTCTACGTTATATAAACAGTCTAAAATGTACAGGTTTAACTAGACATTTCCGTTCGTCTAGTGGTTGAAAGCGCGACTGCTGAGCATGTGGGTCTTGGGCTCGATTTCCGAGTCGGACAAAGTGTAATTGGGTTTTACCATCAGAAAATTTCTCAGTAGCAGCCACGGAGCCTGGACTTGTGCCCGATTGATGGCAATAGCCTCGCCCCCTATTACATGGGACTTAAACATAACCGGCGAAATGTGGGGGTGTACTGTTAGGTACACCTCTGCGAACCCTTTGGGGATTACAGGCGTTATATTGTGTTAAAAAAAATGTAAAATGTGTAAAAAAAGAATAATGTGTAAATGTTTGTGTGTGTGTGTGTGTGTGTGTGTGTGTAATAATGTATGTGTGTGTAATGTGTAATGTTGTGTGTTGTGTTGTTGTTTTTATCCTTTATTTGAAGTTGGATTATAAATTAATCCAGAATGTACATTTGCACATCATTACGTCTAGATTCTCAAGACGATTTAAATCCGTTACCTATTCCAACCCTCTCCTTCTCGATGGGGTAAGATCGGCAAACATTCTGACAGGTGTCATAAATAACAGAATATCGAGGGTAAATTAATCAATTTGAAACTAGGGAATTATCGCAAGGCTGCCTGTCAACAGTCTAGCAGATAGGTCACTGATTAATGGCTAGTTCTGGCTAAAATGGTGGTCTGGCAGTTTCTGGACCTAACTTTTAAGTGTTTACTAATAGGTAGGAGGTTTTTTAGTGGGGTCACCTGTTTAGGTGTATGAAGAACAGGGTGTAAAGTTCTTCATCCCCCATAGAAAAGGGAGGATCGTCTGACCAGACGGGTGTTGTCTGATGGGGATGAGCAGAGTTTGAACCTGCGACCTTCCGATTCAGTACACTGGACGTCTTAACCAATTAGACCAAACCCTGCTCGCACTCGAATTTTTCTTTCCGTATCAAAACAGCTGTAGTTCCCTACGCAGGGTTTGCATATAAAAATATTAAAAATTTCATGATGAATACTTTGAAAAACAATAAAAAGTACCATAAGGTTCTAGTTGTTTTTTGTTTTGTTCAAACGACAAAACTTAAAAGCCACGCCACGAATAAATAACTATTAACACTAAATCATCACACCATTTCTCGGCTAAAATTAACCCTTTAAATCCCACCTCTTATCCCCGGTCCATTTAATAACTTTCATTTAAATATCTCGTTACACACAAAAGGTCTTGACGATTACCTGCAGAGGTACTTAGCTCGACGAGTGTGATATGATAATGGCTTTAAGGGTGCTCGCATGGTGGCCTGGGCGGTAGCGGGTGAGGTAGCGAGAGCGATCATACGGCCTAGGCACAGTGACATTGGTGACAAAATCAAAAGTGTATGTATAGTATGGTTCAAAGCATTACGTTTTTTTTACAAAGACATCATCATCTGCCTAATCTTTACCGAATATGTTTGGGTCGGCTTCCAATCTAATCGGACGCAGCTGAATAACAGTATTTTACATGGAGCTACTGTCTATCTCACCTCCACAACCCAGTTAGCACTGGTTAATACCACCCTGGTCTTACCCTTTGCTAAGACTAGTATTCAGGCACTCCGGGCCCCGGAAATAACGCTAAGTCGTTGGTCCCGGCTGTCATTTTGTAGATCTTTGACAGTCGTTACAGGTAGTCAGTGGCCCGAAAGTCTGACAACCAATCTTCTCAAGAGGTACCGTATTACCTAGTACTTACTGTGTTGTGGAGTTCAGATAGGCAGGTGCTTCATGTAAAATACTGGTATTCAGCTGCATTCGGTTAGACTGGAAGCCGACCCCAACATAGTTTGGCTAGGCAGATGATGTCGCTCCCGCTTCAGCACCCGCGTAAACTCATCACCCTAGTCGAGGCCAATGGCGCCCAAATGACATGTAGGCTGGAAAAGTAGAGTAGCTTTTAAAATGGAGTATTCAAATGTATATTTTTCTCGGTAACTGACAGTTTTAGCACATTTTTGGGAGCGGTAAAAGAGCATGAGTGATGATACTTAAGTACGTCTAAAGTAAGTTAGGCAGGCATTCATTACCTTATTAATTAAAAACTCTTAAATATTAAGGATCGTAAGACCGAGATAAATAGTATCGTATGTGTTAATCCAGGTTATAAACGACCTGTGCACTAAATTTCACGCAAATCTGTTAAGTAGTTTTTGCGTGATAGAGTAACCAACATTTATCCATCCATCCTCGCAAACTTTGGCATTTATCATAGTAGTACGATAAGATAGTATGGGTCACCAAGAAAGTGGATAATATGGATGAACACTTTTCAAACCAAGAAGATTAGGTACCATATAGTTAACCATGTCGTTTATGTCGGATCCGGTCATTAGTACGGACATAAAATGAATCGGCAAACGCGCCAGTGGGCACTGGTGACATAACGAGACCTACTTACCAGTCTACCCACAGCACAGCGTGTTTCTACAGAGCCCTGATGTTCAGCTCGAGGCGAGGGCGACAGTCAATGTCTGATCGCGGCGGAGTTGAGACGTCTTGGAACTGTATCTGATTCATTGTGCCCCGTGTTATTGTGTTAAGTTGTAATCTCAAGTAATTCGTTAGTTGCTAGAAACAGTGTATCGCACCCAGTGTGTTTTCACAGCACGAAACCCATCGTCTGCCCACATGATGTAGAAATCTAACGGAGTAAATCCTGACATATCCGACATATACAATATTTTATTTATAACACAATCTAGACGTGACAAGGTTTCGTCACCCAAGTTGATGCGGAGCGTGAAAAACTAATTTAGGTTCTTATAAATTTATATTCGAGGGTCAATGTAGAAAGTTTCATAAGGGTTCTTCCAAAGTATAAGTAAAACGACACACCAGCCGAAGTACTGTGACGAAAAATTCGACATTCTTTTGTCTACAATGCACCATCATCATCTGCCAAGTATTTTCCCAACCATGTCGGGCTAAGCTTCCAGTCAGGCAACCATAGCAGCTGAATACCAGTATTTTACATGGAGCGACTGCCTATCTGACCTCCACAACCCAGTTAGTACTGGGTAACACGGTACCGCGGAAAGACTGGTTGTCAGACTTTCGGGCCACTGATAACGATTAAGAATAAGAATAAGAATAATTTATTTAAAAAGTATTACAAAAAGTGTACATTTAAGCGCAGTGGTATTATTTCTCATACTAATTATAAGTACTTATAAGTAAACTATAACTAAAATATATTCTACAGTCGCAAGTATTCAATAGTTCAATTTAGATGTCAGCGACCTGCCCGATCTAGGTTTATTTAAACCTGTGTTTCAGGCCATCACTTTACCTAGCACAATTCAATAAGGACAATAAAATTATATTAATCTATTAACAATTATAACTATGCATCAAGTTGGTATAAAAGAAACACCCTAAAACTAGCTTAAGTAAATATGTACAAATAGACACGATAACATAATCGAACCACAACTTCTAGAAGTTTTTCTGTGTCTGTGTAATTAAGTACCGCTAAATAATCTGACATTACCAAACTACATTTTTTATAACTTAAACTGTAGAAGTTTAGTATCTTGTTGAGTCTAAGAGAGAGAGTAGTTGTGTGAGATTGTCAAGGATCTACAAATAACAGCCAGGACCAACAGCTTTACAGCATTCCGAGGTACGGAGAAAACCCGGTATGTTATGATGGTCACCCATTCACAAACCGACCTAGTCAAGCGCGGCTTAACTTTGTAGATCGACTTGTGTGGCTGTTATTATTTAGCCACGAGCTCCTCCGAAGTGATCATCTTCTACTTACCCTTTTCCCAACTACATAATGTGGTGGTCGGCGTCCAGACATTAATTATTATTAGAATTTTTAACCGAGTTCTCAAAAGGAGGAGGTTATGACTGTATTCCATCTGTATCTTTTTTCATGCATGTACACTGATTTTTCTGTGATTACTGGTCTGATTTAATAGTCGAAAGTAAAATATATATACCAAGAATTTGTGTAGGATATCTCAACTAAAAAGGGTAAAATAAAAATAAAAAAAAAAAGTGGAAAATATTTTTCACTTTAGAAATATTTTTTCAAAGAGGTTTTTTTTACATGAAGGAGCTTGTGGCTAAATAATAACAGCTGCTCGGACTGATCTTTAGGTTAAGCCGTGCTTGCCTAGGTTGGTCTGTGGATGGGTGACCACCCATTACATACCGAGTTTCCTCCGTGCCTCGGAAAGCACGTTAAGCCGTTGGTCCCGGGTGTCATTTGTAGATCTTTGACAGTCGTTAGGTAATCAGTGGCCCAAAAAGTCTGACAACCAGTCTTACTAAGGGGTATCGTATTACCCAGTACTAACTGGGTTGTGGAGGTCAGATAGGCAGTCGCTCCATGTAAAATACTGGTATTCAGCTGCATCCGGTAAGACTGGAAGCCGACCCCAACATAGTTGGGAAAAGGCTAGGCAGATGTTGTTTTTTTACATGAAGCGACTACTTATTTGAACTCCACAACCTCCACAACTCAGTTCCTTGAAACCAAATTACGATAACCCTTGGTAACCTGGTTGCCAGACTATCGGGATTGTGAAATAGAGACCAATTAGTTCAGCCAGGCTTCAGACTCGCTAAAGTAGACTCATCTTTCATGGGGTACTGTTTGAGATGCTATAATAAAATTCCACAAAGTATTCTTGAACTGAATGAAACGAAATTTAAAACATGCATTAAACGCACACTATGTAAGAAAGCATATTACAAGTTGGACGATTACATCACTGATAAAAATGCTTGGCTCAATGCCGGTCCAGCTCCACAAGAACAGGGGCGCCTAAATTGATAGCATTAAATAGTATTGTTGGAGCTGCTGAAGATTGTATAACTATCTTTGCATTGTATAGATTCAATCTCTTTTGTATTATATAGCCGCCTAGCCCATATTGTGTGAGTACTATGTACTAGAAAGCCGTCATTCGCTGGAAACCTGCGTCTTTTCTTGACTTGAATGTGCCCTGGCGGTTAGGAGTATGTCATGCTCACTCAAATGTCTCGCTGATGGTGGCACGTGTGTCGGATCATTTAGTTCCCTTCAAAATGGTGTTGAATGGTGCTGATACATGCGTCATGTTCGTGAACGGGCGCTGTCAGTTGTGACTGGTCATCTCTTATTTGCCACGGCTTATTTGAATTAATTATTTTATTTTTGAATTGTTTTTACTATGGACATTTTTAACGTACACATCTTGCTGCATCGTTCTCACATAATGTACCATCTCAAAATGAATGATGTAACCAAGGTTTTGTTAAAGTATTCTGATTTAAAAGAGTGTCCATGGAGTTTCTTGCCCGTTCTTCTCCATAGAGATCTACGTTAGGGAATGGGCAACTACAGTACTTTCACAGTTTTTGTGCCTTGTGACTGGGACTGTAGCTTTATTTTACTGTTGCCTTTGTTTCGACAATTCAAAAGTGCCTGTAACTGGCCTACTTGAAATAAATGCTTTGATTTTGATTTTGATTTTGTGACTACGCAGTTCGTATCGAGTTACTTTTTGTATTAAAACCATAATTTTGAGAGAACAACTGCGAACATCATAACCTTCATTTCAAATTCGACCTTATTTATGGGCGTTTAGCTTTTTCTTTCCACCGGCAATAATTTATTGCTTTCAGTGAGGTTTTTTTAATTAATTTTTGTTTACAGTGATGTAACTCGTCTGTTTCGTAAATATTTGTTTGTGTAATGATTCATTTGAAATTCAGAGTTTATTTTTGTTGTTGTGTTAGCTAGCCAATACGCAATGAGCTGGCGCTGTGATCAATCCTCGTTTTTTTTTTTGCATAAGAAGAGACAATTTGAAATTAGATTATTAACCGACTTCAAAAAGGAGGAGGATCTCAATTTGTCGGAATCTTTTATTTAACGTTTGTTTTTTTCACCGATTACCCGAGGACGCCTGAAACTATTTGTAAAATTATTTTTTTTTTCTAAGGGAGGAGTTCTTCCTATGAGGTCCCATTTAAAATTTTATGAAAATTGGTCGAGCGGTTTTTGAAAAATCAACAAAAATCTAAAAATTGTATACATCGATTACAATTTAATTAACTTTTCTTCGGTACTAAATGTATAAGTTATCCTCTATAACATGCATTTTTTCTTCTTCATCTATGGGGATGATGTGTTAATAACTTTTAGTTACAATGTAAAATTGATACTTCACAAGGATTTGTGTGACATCACAACTAAAAAGGATAAAATAAAAACGATTAGTCAAAAGTCAATGAAACAAACAAAAGTCACCGACATTTTTTTTTTTTTTTTTTAATTCGGTTTTTTTTTGTAAAAGTTTTTTATCACAAAGCCTCACCAGCTTACTTATACACAGCTACACAGCTTCTGCTTAGCCCATCAAGCTAAACTAAAGCTCAGCAATAAACACCTAAAGCCGCTAATTTAAAACGTCTGTCAGGCGTACTGTTTCATTAGTCTGCAGAATTACGTCCCGTAGACGCCTAAAGTACCTGGTGCCCTGGTACCTGGTAGCTTCGCTAAGTAGGTTATAACTTAAGCTATTCCGAGTTAGGGTTTCATTTCAATTTTAAAATGGCTGGGCGTTAGTGAGATGTCAGGAGGTTCAGCAACAAATATTATGGATATAGCCGATCGAATCAATGTTGAGGTTAAGCCGCGTTTGCCTAAGGTGGTCTATGGATGGGTGACCACCCATTACATACCGAGTTCCCTCCGTGCCTCCATGCACGGCTGTCATTTGTAGATATTTGACAGTCGTTATAGGTGGCCAGTGGCACGAAAATGTGACTACCAGTCTTACCAAGGCCTATCGTATCACTCAGTACTAACTGGGTTGTGGAGTCATAAGCAGTCGCTCCACGTAAAATACTGATACTCATCAGCATCTGATTAGACTGGAAGCCGACCAAAACATAGTTGAGAAAAGGCTAGGCAGATGATGAGCATGGAAACACAATTTTCTCACTGTAGGACAAATATACTTTAAAGGTACTGGTAATAGCTTAAGATGTCTAATCACCCTCTATTCTTGTTACAAGAAAACTAACAATAAATTCAAAAATCTCAAGTAAGTACCTAATTTAAACTTCCCTTTAAACTACCCCACCATACTTTCACCCTGTCGCACTAAATTCCACCCTAACACCTACTTAAACTAAGGTAGGTACTCGTAATAGGATATCTTAGTTAGAGTCATATTTTGTAACTTAATCCGCAGTACTTAGGAAAGCTTTGAACCTGATAACTTGTAGATAAGGTGTAACAAGTACTAACGGGAAGTTCTACTATGTTCGGTTTGTTGGTAACTAGTTTAATGCTCGTATTCAGTGACACTAAGTTACACCTATGTTTACCTATACTTGGAGTCTCTCTGAGGGATCACATCCGGAACGAGGTGATCCGACAGAGAACAAGAGTTGTAGTATGGCTCACAGAAATAAGTGAGCTGAAGTGGCAATGGGCCAGTCATATTAGCCGTAGAACTGATGACCGTTGGGGTAGACGTGTTCTTGAGTGGAGACCGTACCGTAAGTTGGGAGGCCATCAGGCTCGGTGGAGTGATGATGAGAGTTGCTGAGAATCGAGTTGAGTGGCGTGCTATTGAGGAGGCCCATGTCCAGCAGTGCACTGCTGTAGGCTGATGATGATGAAGTGAAACCTAAGTGAGTGATTAAATAAAAGTGCAATGTTGCATTGGGGCCGAACGTTGATATTCGTATGTGCGCTTTTATTTAGGCATTATTGTTTAGGTTTTGGACTGCCTCGTTAATCTAGCGGTCAAGCGCTACTGCTGGGCATGAGGTCTTAGATTTGAGTCGTGGGTCGAGCCAATTGTTATTGGGTTTTTCCATCAGATATTTCTCAGTAGCGGCTACGGAGTCTGGACTTGTGAATATTTCGATGTGGGGTGGGAGTTCAGAATGAAGTACTGACTACGTGGTAACCGTTTGTGTGTCGGTGTACTATCCACCATGTATACCGGGTGTAAACAGACCCTTCACATATCCGTCAACCAAGCATTCTGTACATCAAACTAAGTCACTTTACGCAAAAATTATTGTTGGGAAACGACTTTTTTTTTTTTGGTGAAAAATTGCGTTTTACGGTAGGACTCGATGGAAAGCACTCAAAGCATAGTGCTGATGGATGGATTGAATAGTACGAGGGTCGTGGAGGCGTGTAAAGTAAAAATCTTACATAAAAAACATCTATTTAAAAAAAAAAACTTGTGAAAAAGTTGGAACTTTGACCCCCAATATCTCCGTAACTAGAAGGTTCCCAAGTATGGTCTAGAACAAAAAAATTATCGCAGTAACGGGGAGAACAAGTACCTTTTGTTTATGTTAAGGGTCTATTAACAACCTTTAGGTATGATGCTAGCACCATACTTACCTAATACATACAAAAAGTATTACATTCACAGTGTTCTAGTTTGTAAACTACTAGGGAAATTACAGGCACATTTCAAGTTTAAACTTCATCTCTAAAGGGTAGAAGTTGTCAGTGAAATTAGCAGCACATGAGACACTTTAACTTTGTCTGTTAAGTTGGCAAATGTCTGCAAAAACCACGTATTTCAGACGTCTAAGGAAATCGTGTGCTAATGTGCAAAGTTCACTAGTTCGTCTCACTCAAGTGAGCGCACACAATTCGAAAGCGAACTCATTTGTTTTTAAAATAAATCATCGCGGATTCACAACGAGACACCGTTCGAATTTCGAACGTGATGTTTAGAGAATTGACCATAGTTATTCAAAACATTTTCCATAGACAACATTCATATGGAAAATTACAGTTTTCTCTTACATAATATCTATGTATCTCAGGTTTTACATAAGATACGTCTATGTAGAAATACAGCAATGGGTATGAATGGAAATGGGACAATAGGAACGGATGGTGTCACCCCGTGAGAGGAGAATGGTCTTTCAAGATGGCGCAGAAAAGGGGGAGGTATTCAACTTATTTTTTTAAATGGTGTGACCCCGTTTTTCCTTACACTATACACTTACACTGGACATAGTTTTGCGATAATGAACAAACTCACAATAAGAATTTTATTTATTTGAGAAAACGTGTACAACATAACAGACAAATCCAAGCTGTGTAAAAAAAACATACTCGGATTATATTTTATGTCGGATAGTCATAATTTATTTCGTTAGGCTCGTACATCATGTGAGCAAACGATTGGTTTCGTGCAATGAAAATGCACTGGGTGCGATACACTGTTTCTATTAAACTAACAAATTACATGAAATTACAATTTAACACAATAACACGGGGCACAAAGAATCGGCTACAGTTTCAGGACGTCTCAACTCCGCTGCGATCAGACATTGAATGTCGCCCTTGCCTCGAGCTGTCAACATCAGGGCTCTGTAGAAGCACGCTGTGGTGTAGGTAGACTTGGAAGTAGGCCGCGTGATGTCACCACTGGCGTACTTGCCATTCATTTTGAGCCTTTTCGACATATAGAATAAGGATGCTAAAAATATCAAATAAAATACTTAAAAATATATAACAAAACTCATCTTTGAATGGGCAAGAAACTCCATGGACAGTGTAGATTTAGGCATTGCTTTGCTTGATGTTAATGAAAACGGTATTTAAACCTTTAATTTTTAGACTATCTTAATTAATAGTCCAAACGAAAACCCGCCTTAATGACATTATCTCCGTGTTGATTGGTGGACACATAACTCCCGTTAATTTGTTTAATCAACATAAAGTCTAACTGTTTATTTTAACGGTTAGTTTACGGAGTCCTTACTGACTTTTGTCCTTTTAGTTTATTTAATGTTTAGAGCAACATAAATGAATCTCCCAGGGATAGTAAAATTAATTAAAGTTTTATGAGTTGAGTCGGCCATTTTGGATTATGAACACACGCTGTCTTTTAATTACTTGTATTATACAGGGTGTAAGTAGACCCTTCATATAGCCGTCAACCAAGCATTCTGTACATCAAACTAGGAACCTTTTCGCAAAAATTATTGCTGGGAATCGACTTTTTTTTTGGGGTGAAAAATCACGTTTTACGATAGGACTCGATGAAAAGCACTCAAAGCATTGTGCTGATGGATGGATTTAACACTACGGGGGTCGTGGAGGTGTGTAAAAACATTACATTAAAAACTTGTGAAAAAGTTGTAACTTTGACCCCCAATATCTCCGTAAGTAGAAGGTTCCCAGGTATGGTATATAACAAAAAAATTATCACAAAGACGGGGAGAACAAGACGTGGTTTTCGTCTATGTTAAGGGTCTATTTACACACCCTAACCCTTTATAGGGTTGAAGGGACACTAGCGTCAAAACGGTTACTACGAATTCAGTACAACATTCTGTATGTAGTTAAATAACAAAAAACCTATCTACAAGTTTATACCGAACCCCCGGTGTGCGAGTCCAACTCGCACTTTTTTTATTATTTTTTTTATACTAGCCTTCTCTGTCCCACTGCTGGGCAAAGACCTCCCCCATGGCTTTCCAATCCTGTTTACAATTCACCTTCTCCGAACAATCCGTTAAGAATAATTCCAGTTCATCACGCCAGTGTTACTTGGGCCTGCCTCGGTTACGACGGCCGTCTTCAGGCTCCCACTGTGTGACTATCTCCACCCATCTGTCCGGTTTCATCCTAGAAACGTGACCCACCCATTTCAGCTTCACAGATTTATCGCCAACATCGGCGATATGTCTCGCAACTCGCACTTGGCCGGTTTTTATTTAAATTAATGCTGCTCTTTTTCTTTTTTTTATAAAAAAGAAATCTGTGTGGGGGGAGCGACACTTGCAGCTAACTTCAGAGCGGACATGGAGTTTGAACAGAACTAAACAGAAGTTTGTCTTTTTTGCCCATGGATAATCCCAATGGCTTGGTTTTGTATAAAAAAGCCATAAAACAGCAGAAAATCCTTCCAAAGAGAGTTGGTTTCACAGTAAAAGTAAGTTCCATTAGTAGTTTCTTTCACCTTCTGAAATCTACAATGAAATCAAAATTGGCACGTATAAAGAAGATAAAAAAAACAAATTATTTAACGTACAAACATAACTACGTCAATCGAAGCTCTACGCGAAAACCGCTTTCGTATTTTGCATACTGTTGTACATCCCTTCGTACGTGACTGTACTTTCAAATATGATGATCACGTAGTATATTTGACGTCTGTCAAAATAAAAAGGATGAAGTAACGTTTCTTTATTTGACAGACGTTCATACCAACATAACATCCAATATTCTTTGCACAAACGCGCAGAGAAAAAGTAACGAAAATTCGAACGGTTTATTCTAAAATACAGGACATCATTCAGATTTCTAAGCAATTGTTAACCCTTCCACTGCTGTTTAAAGTGGAGGCGCCCGGGTAGCCCGTGCAATTCAAATTTTCTTACGTTTTTTGCAATTTGCAGGTCAGTGTCAGGTTGTATATTGATGAAAATACGAATCGCGCCTGTAACACGTATGTAGTTACACAATTATAATCATCAATACAAGCCTCTAAGTTCATGTAACCCCATTGAATGACTTTTTTCATGAAATATTAATTCAATGGGATTAAATGTGATACTATGAGAGTGGTGTTGATGATTTTAATGCTTCCACCTTAAGTTTGAAAATAATGCTAAAAACAGTTTAAATAAAACCATATTTTTTTGTATTTTCAAACTTAAATAAAAACGAAAGGGTTAATGGTAGATTCTCGTTTTAATAGTAAAAGAAAATAGGTAGTTGAAAAATCTAAAAATCATCATCATCTGCCTAGCCTTTTCCCAACTATATTGGGAATGGCTTCCAGTCTAACCGGATGCAGCTGAATACCAGTATTTTACATGGAGCGACGCCTGTCTGACCTCCATAACAACTGTTGAAAAATCTAAAAATCCGACTGAAAAAACTGAAAATCCGTTTAAGAGTTACTTGGGAACAAAGAAACGGTCATACATACACACATACATACATACTCAAAAACAGGTCAAACACATAATAATATAGACATTACCTAGTCTGAATTAAACAAATTTTATTTTATTAATTACTTTCTTTTCGGCCTTCGCCGCAGTCGGGTAAAAAATGCGGACGGTGTCATTCCTCATAAGAAAATCGTATTTTTACTTAGGTACTTAATTTTTGGTCACATAATTACTGATACTGTCCATTCGCACATATAATTATTTACTTAGTTTAAGACTTAATTCATATTTTTGGGCGAAATGTTGCAGAAGTTTACATGTATTTACGATTCAAAAATTAATCGAGAATCGAACATGCAGTCATGCAATTTTAGCATGACCTGAAAGCTTCGTGAGACACACGATTTCCTCAAACGACAGTGCTTCAGATGAAAGATGCGAATTGTGGAGAAACAGACATCCCATCCCTCCTCACTTCATCAATCCAGCAGAACATCTTCCTCAAGGACAGAAACTGCAGTGGCCAATCTGGAGATCTCTTAACCGTTTGCGGGCCCAGGTTGGCTGCTGTAGAAATAATCTGACCAAATGGGGTATCATCGACCCGTCCTAAATACAATGTCTGGAGCCCCTCTCCAGGATATGCCCCACCTCCTTTCTTGCCCATCTTGCACGACCACCTGTACCTTCCAGGATTTAAACGAAGCCAACGAGAGTCTATCGACACACAAAAAAGAAGAAGTAGCATTTCATCAAAATCACACATTAACTGCCGTATTATCATCATTATTTTTTAAAATTGTAATTGTTTGTATGGTGTCAAGTTGCAATAACTGCCGTATTTTTTTAAAAATTCTGCCGTTTTAAATAATTAAATTCCATTTATTTCAGGGCCAAGACCCAACAAAAAACCAAAAATAGACAAAAATACAAACACATAAATTATAGCTAAAACCTAAATATCAGAATTACATTACATTAAATAAGAAACGTTATTAAATTAAATTAAAAAGTAAAAAATAAATTAAATACCAATACAGAATAAATTTAAAAAAAAAATGTCAAAATATTTAATGTTTTGTAAGAGAAAAGGGTTTATAAATCCGTTTTATCGTGTATGGGAGCAACATTGATAGCATGTAATTTTTTTTTTCTAATCGTCTAATAAATATAAAAAGTTACGATTCAAAAAACCGGTATCGTAGGTATAACACTACACAAAAGAGCTGACATTGAGCTGTTATTTGTAAGTTTAACATTTGCATGTGTCAATTTAGTCTCAGGGATTAAAGAACAGACTATAGATAAAACTTCGGTTTTATGCATTTATTTACAACAACTGTTAAAGGCGAGACCTTATCCTTACATTTGCACCAAAACATCTAAAATTATTCTCTTCATAAAAATTGTATACCATGAAAGACATGGTCATGTCATGGTTGACTGGTAGAGAATGCCTTGTGGCATTAACTCCGCCTATGTATCACTATTGTACATGAAGTTTAAATAAATAAATAAATAAAGATACTCTACATCAAGCCCTTTTAAAATACAAATGGAGATTTTAACATAAAATTATATCATGAACTGCGTTACGTCAAGACACCTCTGTGTAACTTAGAGTATTTTTCCATTTGCTTTTATTTTCTATCATTACGTATGAAAATAAAATCTGTGTTAAGATATTTGCGTCAAATTATTAAAAACTTCAGAACTATTTTTTACACAGAGCCACAAAAAGGTTACGCTGTGAATGATACTCTACTTCAACCCCTTCTAAAATACAAATGGAGATTTAAACATAAAATTATACAGGGTGGAAGCGACACTGACGCGAAAACAGTTACCACGTATTCAGTACATTATTCTGAGCCCTGAAATTTTTTTCAGAATAATTAACTGAATACGTGATAACCGTTTACAAGTGTTATTGAGTTTTTGCATCAAAATTTACCCAGTAGCAGCCACGGAGTCTACATTTGTGTCCTGTTGATGTCAATAATCTCGTCCCCTATTACATGGGACTTAAACATTCTGCATTCACCTCTGCCTAACCTTTCGTCGATTACAGGCTTGATGTTATGGTAGATGTCCAACTGAGTTTGCCTCGAGTAGGTTTGGTTAAAGTGATTTTATTTAAGTTTGTTATTGGACACGCGTGGAGCTCGTGGCTAAATAATAACAGCCGCTCGGGTCGATCTTTAGGTTAAGCCGTGCTTGCCTAGGTTGGTCTGTGGATGGGTGACCGCCCATTACATACCGAGTTTCCTCCGTGCCTCGGAAAGCACGTGAAGCCGTTGGTCCCGGCTGTCATTTGTAGATCTTTGACAGTCGTTAGGTAGTCAGAGGCCTAAAAGTCTGACAACCAGTCCTTACCAAGGGGTATCGTATTACCCAGTACTAACTGGGTTGTGGAGGTCAGATAGGCAGTCGCTCCGTGGTATGGTATTCAGCTGCATCCGGTTACACTGGAAGCCGATCCCAATATAGTTGGGAAAAGGCTTGGCAGATGATGACTGTAACAAACATACAGCGCCATCTAGTGTTACTTATCCAAAGCACTATGATGAGCGGATCCATATAATAGGAGACAGTAAGTATAGATAAGTGACGCCTTCTACAATCTTCGTGTGTAGAATTCGTAACTACAGCTACAGAGGACCACACAACGATATTATGCACACATGTAAACCGAAACTGCTTTATAAGCAGAGCTGTCTTGGAACAAATTGTCATTCTCTAGCTAGAGGTTCTGAGCGAAGTAGCCACGCAGCCAGCTCTGATCCTTAGTAAACCGAGTTCGATAGCCTAGCAGTCTTCAGGAACTAGGCAGCTAGGGGAGGTCTGAAAGGCCACGTTTACACGTTACCACGCAGTCCCTTTCATCCCTCCACTTATGGTTGCAACCTGATATATAAATTATTGTAACTGTTGTAAAAGTATAACAAGCAAGTTGCCAATAAAATATCACCAGTCAATGGGGCTTTAATTTCACCAACAGCATTCCTACAATACTATTTTTGAGTTTTACCAACTGGACACACATGTGTTCAGTCTCTCGTGTCGAGTTGGTGACAAACCCAACAAAATACTGCCGGATCAAATATGGCGACCTGAAAAGTGTATAACATCAGCAACACAGAGCAATTTCCCGTTTTGTTCTCACGTTCCGTCATATAAATGCAAATAAAAAGCATGTGATAAGTACATTTTTATGTTGACACCATTTTTACTAACAGAAAGAGTATTATGCAGATACTCGAAATGGTTTTTACATGTATTTTTCACCCGACTTTCATATACAGGGCCCAGTAAATGGCAATGAGCTCTTCTCGTGTTATATGGGTCTAGAACATACATACATATACCCACGCCTTTGACCTATCAGGGTAAGCAGCAATAGCGAAGGGTCAATTTTTGTAAGAGGTAAGCCGGAGTACATAATCTAATGTGATTATATTATTTGTCTATAGAATACTGACTGTGGCATTTTTCAAAGGAAAGTCGGTAGGAATCGAGTAGTAAGGACCCTTCACCATTGGTAAGTAGGACGAACTCGTGGCTAAATAATAACAGCCACTCGGATCAATCTTCAGGTTAAGCCGCGCTTGCCTAGGTTAGTCCGTGGATGGGTGACTACCCATTACATACCGAGTTTCTTCCGTGCCTCGAAAAGCACTCTAAGCCATTGGTTCTGGCTGTCATTTGTAGATTTTTGACAGTCGTTACAGGTAGTCAGTGGCCCGAAATTCTGACGACCAGTCTTACCAAGGGATATCGTATTACCTAGTACTAACTGGGTTGTGGATGTCAGATAGGCAGTGGCTCCATGTAAAATACTGGTATTCAGCTGCATCCGTTTAGACTGGAAACCAACCCCAACATAGTTGGGTAAACGCTATGCAGATGATGATAAAAAATAAACTGATCTTTACCTTCATCCTATATTAGTTTGCGACATAATTACAGATTTTTAATATTTTATACGCAAACCCTGCGTAGGGAACATAGCTGTTTTTGACATGGAAAGAAAAATTCGAGTGCGAGCAGGGTTTGAAGTAAGTTCGATACTTTCTTAAATAGATGGCGCTAACGTCACCGTAAGACGTTATTAATGGAACGAAAATTTCGAGATCTGTGAGCGGGGTGCGATGGTCTAGTTGGTTAAGACATCCGGTGTACTGAATCGGAAGGTCGCAGGTTCAAACCCTGCTCGCACTCGAATTTTTCTTTCCATGTCAAAAACAGCTATGTTCCCTACGCAGGGTTTGCGTATAAAATATTAAAAATTAGTTTGGTATGGCGACTTCTATACAACATTGATTTGACTGCAATGTCAACGTGTTGGTTTAAGTTAGTTCGATACTTTCTTAAATAGATGGCGCTAACGTCACCGTAAGACGTTATTAATGGAACGAAAATTTCGAGATCTGTGAGCGGGGTGCGATGGTCTAGTTGGTTAAGACATCCGGTGTACTGAATCGGAAGGTCGCAGGTTCAAACCCTGCTCGCACTCGAATTTTTCTTTCCATGTCAAAAACAGATAATTACAGATTATCCTGTACCCACAGCTTACCTCGAACAATAAAAATACTATTATTGACGCTACTTAGTTTTAATTGGAACTGTTATGTAGACAGTATTAATATAAGCTGGATTACACGAGGGTAAACAAAATAATTTTTAATTAATAGTTTCAGTGATTAAAAACTGTGAAGCTTTAATACTATAGACTGATTGGCTAATGAAAGTTTGTCATTATACCTGAGGTTTTGGACAAAGCCACATTCTATATATAGGCCATATTATCGATGATGAGCTATCGAAACGCTTATTCTTATTTTTTTATTGTACACACAAATCATACTTCCATACTCCATACTTACTTACTTACTAATATTATAAATGCGAAAGTAAGTTTGTTAGTTTGTTTGTTACATTTTCACGAATAAACCACTGAACCGATCAACCCGAAATTTTGGTTATACGTTGTCAGGTGTACAGAAACGGACATAGGGTACCTTTCATCCCGAAAAAATGTACCGTTCCCGAGAAAAACAACAATAACGTTCTTATGATAATAGATGGCGCCACGTGTCTTTCGAATCATGATTGAATTGTGCAGAGTACAACCCGAATTGTTTGTCAAATTCTAAATTACCGCGAGGGAAGCCGCGGGTAAAAGCTAGTAAGTTATATTAAGTTACTAACACTCGACGGATCTTTGTAGTTTTAAGAAAAAGACTTCATTTATTCTGTTATTTCCTGACAAACTGTTACGAAGTTTGGTGAGAACATAAAATGTACAAAATGTTTGGTCCTGAATAAATGATTTATTTATTTTGATAGAACAAGGAGAGGCGTGGCGGTGGCCCAGTGGTGGCGGTCCCGACTTACGAGCAGTAAGTCGTGGGTTCGAACCCAGGCAGGCGCATTACTTTGTGTAATTTACTTCATCACCACTGCTCTCAAAACGGTGAAGGAAAACATCGTGAGGAAACCGGGATGTCCTAGAACCTAAAAATTCGAAGTCATGTGACATCTACCAACCCGCACTGGGCCCGCGTTGTGGATTATAGCCCATTCCCTCTCATAGAGAGGAGGCCTGTGTCCCAGCAGTGGGATTATTACAGGCTGCTGCTATAAGGAGAGGCGTAAAGTATCCACCTACGTTTCGCCACTTATGTTTAAGTCCATGTAATAGGGAACGATCTGATTGCCGTTAACCTGGATCGGGGTTTGGCTTATTAGATTGTAATATCGTTTCAGTAAGCACCTATGTAAACGTGACGTTATCAAAGATAACCAGAAGAATCGAAGAACATAGAGATTTAAAATGAAAGAAATTCCGAAACCCATAAGAGAGAAAAAGTCATATAAATGATTTCAAAAAGTACCTAAACAAATATTTAACACAAAAAGCATTTTACTCTATCAAAGAATATCTAGACGATACTGCAAACTAAGTAGATTAGATAGTAATTAAGAAAATTTTATTTTTGTAATAGGAAATGGTAATTTTTTATCCTTTTTTCATAATTTTGTATGTTTAAAAAACAAATTCGGCTCATAATATTTAGTTAGTATAGTTTTTAAGAATAATTAATAGTATAATTTTGATATTTGTACGCCGTTGTCGGTAAAACATAGTGATCTCTTTATATTTACTTACATCTTTTACACCTATGTTTAACAAATAAAAACTTTGACTTTGACTTTGATTTGCGTAGTATCCTTGAAGAAAAACCTGAAATATGCCGTTGACATTTATTCCAATGAGTCTTATTACAGTTTAGGCTTTGTCTTTTAAAAAAACCTTTAGATTTTCTAATTTTGAGCATTAAATTATAAAACTAGTCAAATTCTACTCAGTGACTTCTCCAATATAATGTCATCATCATCATCTGCCTAGCCTTTTTCCAACTATGTTGGTGTCGGCTTCCAGTCTAACCGGATGCAGCTGAATACCAGTACTTTACATGGAGCGACTGCCTATCTGACATCCACAACCCTGTTAGTACTGGGTAATACGATACCCCTTGGTAAGACTGGTTGTCAGAATTTCGGGCCACTGACTACCTCTGCCTGTAACGACTGTTAAAGATCTACAAATGACGGCTGGGTCCAACGGCTTAACATGCTTTCCGAGGCACGGAAGAATGTTGGTATGTAATGGGTGTTCACCCATCCACGAACCAACCTAGGCAAGCGCAGCTTAACCTTAAGATCGACCCGAGCCGCTGTTATTATTTAGTCACGAGCTCCTCCTCCAATTTAATGTAAAAACCGACATTAAAAACCGACTTCCAAAAAAAAAAACTAAAATGTCTAAAAGAACTTTTATTTTCGGAAGTCGGTGGCAAAAAAGACGATGCAACAAATCAATTTTACATTGTAACTAGAAGTTATTTAGGGGTCTTCCAAGATGGCCAAGAAGAAAAAATACGTATTAACGGGATCTAACTCATAAACATCCCCAGCAAAGTTAATAACATTTATATGGGACAACCCCGGGCGCTTCCTCAACCAAATGATAAAAGAATCACGTAAATCGGCGTAGCAATCACGGAGTAATCGGTGTACACATACATGAAAAAAAAAGATGCTGGTGGAATACATAAGCTCCTCCTTTGTTAGAAAGTGGTTAAAAAAATAAGATTAACAAGTTCTTCTCTTCAATTACTAACTATCAGTAAACAAGCGAGGCGATCAATGCTCAGTCCTTCTTTCAAATCAAATCAAAGCATTTATTTCAAGTAGGCCAGTTACAGGCACTTTTGAATTGTCGAAACAAAGACAACAATGAAATATGGCTACAGTCCCAGTCACAAGGCATAAAAACTGTGAAAGTACTGTAGTTACCCATTCCCTAACGTAGATCTCTATGGAGAAGAACGGGCCAGAAACACCATGGACACTCTTTTAAATCAGAATACTTTTACAAAACCTTGGTTACATCATACCTTTGTAAGAGACGCGGCTCGGTCCTAATTTATTTATAACAACTTTTGTATACACCCTGTGTTCACGAAATAAATGAATTTGAATTTTTTTTCTATCTTGTAATAGAAATTAACAGGAAAATGAATAAATCAATCTATCCTGTCCCTTGCTAAAACGAAGTTCGAACCCCACAGGGGGTGTCCTTAGTGGGTAGTCGCTTAGCTTATAAGTTTTTTACGCTGGCTTTCCAACCAGCCAGCAAGAAGCCTTACTCTCAAAGAACCTACAGAACAGCCTGGTTAAGCAGCCGAAAGATAACAGGTAGATTGGCGAGAGACCATTTAAGAGCACTCCTACATTTCGGCGTTATACTAATTTTACAATTTACCTAAAAGGCATATTTTATGAATGTAATGAATGTATTCTATTATTATAAAAGTATAGGATATATTTTGTGACATGAAAAAAAAATCTATGGTCTATATTCAATAGTTTCTACAAATTAGAGGTCCCCAATCAAGTCTCTGTGAGTTTTTGCCTTAACATGCATCGGGTGAATGGTTATTGCTAAATAAATAATTATGTCGGATCCGGTCATTAGTACGGACATAAAAGGAATTGGAAAGCGCGCCGGGTGGCAGTGGTGACATCACGCGACCATCTACCAGTCTACCAACAGCACAGCGTGCTACTACAGAGCCCTGATGTCCAACTCGAGGCGAGGGCGACAGTCAATGCCTGATTGCGGCGGAGTTGAGACGTCCTGTACCCGATTCATTGTGCCCCGTGTTATTGTGTTAAGCTGTAATCTCAAGTAACTCGTTAGTTTTGCTAGAAACAGTGTATCGCACCTAGTGTGTTTTCATAGCACGAAACCCATCGTCCGCCCACATGATGTACGAGCCTATCGGAATAAATCCTGACATATCCGACAACTACATAAGTTGTCTAAAATTCAGTTTATTATTATTGTAGTAGAGAAAACGAACTATTTTTAACAAGTTATTGTTATTTTAAGCAACGAATGAAAACACACAATTTTAATTAGAAACAAAATCTACACATATGAAAATAATAATCCGTTGGACCCATGATAATATTTAAGCTAAGCCACTAAACCCTAAGTTAAATTGTCTAGAGACAATTTAACTTAGGGTTTAGTGGCAGGTAATCTAGACAAATAAACTACTCGAATAACTAGATATTTAGAGACCTAGGTTGTAATCCCGGTCCACATAACACGGGTGAACCCTTTTGTTTCATAACTTTAGTTATTTTAGAATTACTATTTGGTAACGTGGGTAATAATTTGAGGACGTATAATACCTTCTATGATTAAACATTATCAGCCTAAAATTTTCCCACTGCTGGGACATAGACCTCTCTATGAGAGGGAGTGGGCTTTAATCCACCACGCGGGTCCAGTATGGTTTGGTTCACAATTCATCATCATCATCTGCCTAGCCTTTTCCCAACTGTGTTGGGGTCGGCTTCCAGTCTTAACGATTGCAGCTGAATACCAATACAGTATTTTACATGGAGCGATTGCCTATCTGACCTCCACAACCAAGTTAATACTGAGTGATACGATACCCCTTGGTAACACTGGTTGTCAGACTTTCAGGCCACACCTGCAACGACTGTTAAAGATCTAAAAATGACAGCCGGGACCAACAGCTTAATGTGCTTTCCGAGGCATGGAGGAAACTCTGTATGTAATGGGTGGTCACCCATCCTAGGCAAGCGCGGCTAAACCTAACGATCGATCCGAGCGGCTGTTATTATCAAGCCACGAGCTCCTCCAAAACAAAAAAAAATACCAAACAACAAACATTTTTCTTCAACAAAAAACATCCATAATGCGAGAAAGCCTTGGAAGTTCGAAAACAAAATTACTAGAAGTATCTTACCTTAGCGTAAGAGAAACGAGAAGTTTTACACTCAGACTGTTTACCTGGCTTCAACTTATGTTATTTAGAATTAGTTTCAATGTTCTTAACACCTTTACAACCTGATGTAGTTTCTAAGTTGCTTCAAGTTCAGGTAAAGAGAAAACATAGAGGGGAAACTTGTACTAAATGGTGTGAAATCACCAGTCGGGCTCTTTAGTTATCATTATCGCCAGCAGTCCCAAGAAGGTTTATCCTGTATAATTGGTTCTGTAAAATTCGAGGTGTTAGGTGAAGAATTTCGGCTAGTCTCATCTTCATCTGCCTAGCCTTTTTAAGGTTCCGTACATGAAGAGTAACCACCGGGACCCTATTACTAAGCCTCCGCCGTCCGTCCATCTGTCTGTCAGAGGGCTGTATCTCATGATGTAAAAGATAGTCAGTTGAAATTTTCACAGAATGTGTATTTCTGTTATCGCTATAACAACAAATATTAAAAATAAATGAGGGCGGGCTCGGTACTGCGATGGTACAGAGCCTTTCTTACGCGAGTCCGATTCGCAGTTGGCCGGTTTTCTTAACTATGTTAAGGTCGACTTCTAGTCTAATCGGATGCAGCTGAATACCAGTATTTTACATGAAGCAGTCGCTCACTAACCTCCACAACCCAGTTAGTACTAGGTAGTACCTATTGGTAAAACTGGTTGTCCGACTTTTCGGGCCACTGACTACCTGTAACGACTAACAAAGATCTACAATTGACAGTCGGGACCAACCGCTTACCGTACTTTCCGGGGCACGGAGGAAACTCGGTATAGACGGATCTACTTCGGCAAACACTACTTAAGTATCACACCTTCAAGATCAATCCAAAGCCACGAGCCATCTTGACATATTTTTTTTTTAAATAACCTTGCCCCACACTAGGAATTTCTCCTGTATCGTGGGTGCGTTTACAAACATTTAAATTCACATACACAAACAGCCAGACCCGGAACAACTACCTGCAGGCCATACAAATATTTGTTCCCTGCGGGAATTGAATCCGCGACACGAAGCGCAGCAGTTAATTGCTCAGCCACTGTGCCAACCGTGCCGTCTATTTACATTATGGGAGGGTTATTTGAATCCACCCCAATTGAGTACAAGAACCTCCTCCAGTGAAGCGATGAGAGACCGTTTTACTCTCAGCAATAAGAGTACCTTTTTACGTTTTCCATATAAAAGATAATTTCGAACCACCTGAAGCTTTAAACTGAAAGGTTAAAGGTTGTAAATATACTTTGTAAGGGGCCGTTAGAAGTTTTTGTTATGTTTGACATAAACAAAGGTAATGAAAAAGAAAGAAAAAAAAAATTGTTGCAGAGACATTACGTACAGAAGCTACCAGAAACTGTCAAATTTTCCCAATTAACCTTAAACCTAATACTTTAGCGATAAAGATGAAAATCTATTAAAGAAATTTGACAGATTGTAAAAGCTTGATGTGATGGCGTCTGTACATACAAAATTAGAAAAAATAAAATAAACATATAACGCATAACAAATATTTGGAATAAAACAGGATAGAAAAAAATAAGTTAACAGCTTGCACGTCGTGATTGCATTACAATGCATTCATTGGTACCGAAATTTTAAATAAAAATACGGTAATGTTTTCCCCATGGTTTGTGTATTTATTTTGGTATATTCGTGGAAATGTTTATTTACATTAATTTAAATTTTGATATATATTTATAGTATTTGATATATATTTATAGTATTTTATATATCCTTGTAGTTAATCTTATTATTATTTAAAATTATTTTCAGATATACACCTACCACTGCTTGTCTCTGCATCACCCAAAGGTTGACTGGTAGAAAATGCCTATGGCATTAAGTCCGCCTCTGTACTTCTGTGCTTGAAGTGATAAATAAATAAATAAATAATTAAATAAAAATGTGGAAAAACCATGACAAAACATAACATCACGCCTGTAATCCCCAGGTTAGGCATAGCAAACCCACATTTCCCAGTTATGTTGAAGTCCCATAGAATAGGGTCGAACTTATTTCCATCAACCGGCCACAAATCTAGACTCCGTGGCTACGCCCACGGGAAGTAAAAGAAATAGACCTTTGACTTTTTTATTATTTTTCTACCAAAAAAAACACGACCTTTAAAACCTACCTCAACTCATTTGGGCAAGCCTTAAAGGCAAAATCTCTCTAAATACAAAAAATAAAATTAAAGTGTCTGTTTGTAATTTCAAAATAACATCTTTTTACTGTAATGCATATGAAAGTACATACGGTACCTTGTAACAAAAAAAAAATCTTTTGTTTTTCATTTATGCCTGTTTGTTCCTGGTAATCTCCAAAACGGCTGAACCGATTTTAACGGATTTCTACTAGCATATAGCTGATGTCATAAGAAGTAACTTAAGCTAATTTTATTTTAGAAAAAATTATTAGGATTCCGTGCAAAACAAATCCCTTGAAATTGTTAACAAAATCCGATTCAAATAAGGAAGTAATATTTTGTAATAATTTCACGCAAACAAAGTTTGCGGGCAACAGCTAGTTATAAATAAAATAACAAAGAGAAATATACCGTGTACATATACGAAGAAAGCTGACATTAAAACCACCCTTGTCAAGTTAAATGTGATGACGTGTTCCAGCCCTTAAAAAATATCTTACAGCGTGTTCTGTCACGACGATTTTGTGAATATAAGTTTTTGGTACGGGCTTTTGTCCTTTTTAACCGACTTCTAAAAAAGGATTAGGTTCTTAATTCAGTTAATTTTTTTTTTGTTTGTTTCGTTATAACTCCGTCATTTATGAACTGATTTGAATAATTATTTTTCATGTGAAAGGTTATAGTTGGAAATTTCATCAAAATCGGTTCAGTAGTTTGGTTTTTTTTTCCTTTCATACAAGGAGGTTCTCGATCCAGTTGTATTTTTTTTAATGTTTGTTATCTTATAACTCCGTCATTTATGAACTGATTTGAATAATTATTTTTCATGTGAAAGGTTATAGTTGGAAATTTCATCAAAATCGGTTCAGTAGTTTGGTTTTTTTTTTCCTTTATTACATTTTTTTTTTCTTAGGCTATGTTAATAACATGTTGATCTCTTAATAACTTCTAGTTACAATGTAAAAATTAATTCATGACAAGAATTTGTTGTGGAAGATTTTGTATACTACAACAAAAAAAGGGAAATTAAAAAAACTTTCGAAAGTCGGTGGCAAAAAACTCAATGAAGCAAAGTCGACTTCCGAAAGTAAATTATTTTTGACTTTTTTTGAAGTCTGTTTTTTGCAGTAACTTTTTTAGTAACGAGCATTTTTTTTTCTCTTTGTTTAATTTAAAATTTTCAATTTGAAGATGTTGCCCCTGTCGTGCGGTCCATGGCCCTTTACGGGGCCCCGGTGTGGGCGCATTCTTTGAGGCGGCAAGCCGCCCACTATCTGAACGCGCCCCAAAAGATGATAGCCATAAGGCTAATCCGAGGATACCGCACGATCTCCGGCGAGGCGGCTAGCTTCCTAGCCGGATTGCCGCCATGGGAACTGGAGGCGATAGTCCTCGCGCGCCTGCACGAATGGCGCGCGGAGGCACTACGTCAGGGGGAAACTCCGCTGCCGCGGCAAATTGTCGCTCAGCGGACAGACCTCCGGCGTGATCTCATGGCGACATGGAGAGAGCGACTGTCGCAACCCCGTGCAGGGCACGCCACCTTAGTGGCGATAAGTCCCCTCTTTCAGGAGTGGCTAGAGAGGCGCCACGGCGCCCTCACCTACCGCCTGACACAGGTCCTCACCGGACACTGTTGTTTCGGGAGGTTCCTGCACCGAATCGGGCGGGAGGAAACGCCCGGGTGTTTCCACTGCGAGGATCGTCCTGAGGACACGGTGGAGCACACCGTGGAGGTCTGCCCCGCTTGGGCGGAGCATCGCCGTGTCCTCGTAGCGGCGATTGGCGGCGGCGATCTCTCGCGTCCGGCCCTGGTCCAAGCCATGGTCCGGAGCGAGAGGGAATGGGAAGCCGTCACCTCCTTCTGCGAAGCAGTCATGCTAGTGAAGGAGGTGGCGGAACGTAAGAGGGAAAGAACCTCACGTCCCAGCCGCTGCAGGAGACGCCCTGGGCGTCGGGGGTCACGTGGTGGCTCCCGGCCACCGTAGGCGCGGGCCTGTGGACGGCGAGTTATGGGCTAGCTCGTCGTCCGGCCGTCTTATGACGACAGGCCGTGTCGTGTTCCACGTGCGCCTCAAAGAGATGTCAGCAAATAAGTAGGGGTCCGCATGGGCCGATGCCCGCCAGGGCTGCTGGACTGTTCGAAAGAGATACCATGGCCCTGGAATACAAAGGGCAAAGAAGGAACATGGATGGGTTTTAGTCAGTACAAGTCTGACACTCCCTTCCGCTCCGCCCAGAGTGGGGGTGTGGGGTCATTTGATGATTTCCCATCCGAAAAAAAAAAAAGATGTCGCTCCTGTAATACAAATTACAAAATCCAACACATATTACAAAACACAATCACACGGTAGATTCACGTAAGCTATTCTATCTTTGATGCCCATTTGAGCGAGCCTGTACAGCAGTCTGGCCTCCCTTGACAAAGGGAAGGACAAAATGCTGTTACACCAGCCCACATCTGAGGGACTCAAATCAATTTTGCATTTTATAAAATTTTTAATAGCTTCGTTCCGGACACACTCTATCATTATGTGGTAAACATCTTCTACCACATCACATTCACTACAGTTCGATGAGACAACCTTACCCATCATACAAGCGAACTTATTTAATGGAATGTGTCCGAAGTCTGAAACTCGAGTAATTTGAAATGGGAACCTAGGAAAATGTAATTTGATCGTTAAATGTCAAAATTGACATAGACAACTAGTCTGGTTTTTGCTCCATTATCAGTTGAGGCGCTCGCTACTGCGCGGCCCGATCTTCAAGTTTAAGAATTGCTTGAAGATCGGTCTATGGATGGGTGACCATATATTACATACCGAGTTTCCTATGAGTCGTTGGTCCCGGCTGTCGTTTATATATCTTTGGCAGTCGTTACACGTAGTCAGTGGCGTGAAAAACTGACAATCAGCCATATACCAAAGAATATCGTATTACTCAGTACTAACTGGGTTGTGGAGGTCAGATAGGCAGTCGCTCTATGTAAAATACTGGTATTCAGCTGCATCCGGTTAGATTGGAAGCCGACCCCAACATAAATATTAATAGACATTATTGGTGTGTTTTGCTGCAATAATTAGATATGTCAATAATAAGGTGTAGCAATCACAGCAAAATATAATTTGTATCGACTATTGTAATGTGGACTGTGCATGCAAAAAAGCTTGTGCATGTAACAAGGTTTTTTTTACCTACTACATAAGTATTGTGTGATATTCTTTCTTTCTTTCTATGTTGTTTGATTTATATTTTAATTTATTGCAGTATCCAAAATATAAGCCAACAGAAATTGCAAAATTCTATTATTAATCCTTAAGTAAGGTAAGAGGCACAATTATCAAGACACCGTGTCTAACATTTTTCCTCAAACATTTAATTAAGGGAAGCTCCAATTTGCAATAGTAATTTAATTTATGAATTTAATTTAGTTAATTAAAGATAATAAGTAAGTACTGTAATAATGGGGGGAATGAGAAAGGTGAGTTTTATTAGGTTTTATTTGAAACTTACAAAAAAACAGCAAAAATTCTAGAAATAAATGGTTTTGGCTGTTTTTTGAACGGAACAATTTGGTTTGTGATAAAATAAGTTTTTCAGTAGGTTTTCCTTGAAACCCATTTTTCTGATAGTCGTATCAGAAAAATGGGGTTCAAGGACTTCAATTAGTAGAAGACAGCCTTTTTTGAAGTATGGTGGACATGGACCATCACATTTTTCTTTAACTAGTAATATCCAAATTTCTTTGTGGACAACAGATGTACTTATCCGAGTTTTAGGCATTAGTTGAGCATTTAAGAGCGTTTATACAGAAAGTGGGCAACGTCGCAAATATCTGTCAAATATTTCGCTGTTTTGATTCATTTGACAATATTACTGTATGGAAATAAGAAATATGGCTAACTAGTGGATCCGATTCAGAAAATTGCTTCACTAATGAAAGGCTATATTATCCCCAAGTGTCATAAACTACATTTAAAACGTTCCCAAAGTCAAAGTCAAAGTCAAAATTATTTATTTGCTGTAAATGTGGTACAAAAGATGGTAAAAATGACTTGAAGTGCAATGACACATTTCGCCATAAAAATAGCATGCAAATATTATTAAACACGAACATTAAATTAGGTAGGTAACTAAATAAAGAATTTATTTATTTATAACAGCTTACTTAGACTATTACTGAGTGGGTTAATTTCCGTGCAAACCGAGAGTAAAGCCGCGAGCAAAACTTAGTCAACAACACGAGTCTCCTAAAACAAAAGAATCACTAGTCACAACAAGGCCTGTATGTGGAAGGTTCTATTTCCTTCTGCCTATCAAACTGTTACAATAGGTAGCGTGTATTGTTTGTCTATTTCAAGAGGCAGCCATCTTTTGTTTAGCCAGCAATGAACGCTTTACAATTGTTCCTGTTTAGAATGTGGGAACGAAAGGAGGTCGTGGCTAAATAATAACAGCCGCTCGGATCGATCTTTAGGTTAAGACGCGCTTGCCTAGTTTCCTCGGAGCCTCGAAAAGCACGTTAAGCCGTTGGTCCCGACCATCAATTGTTATAGATCTTTGACAGTCGTTAAGTAGTCAGTGGCCTGAAAGTCTTACCAAGGGTTATCGTATTACCCAGTACTACCTGGGTTGTGGAGGTCTGATAGGCAGTCGATCCATGTAAAATACTGGTATTCAGCTGCATCTGGTTAGACTGGAGGCCGATCCTAATATAGTTGGGAAAAGGCTAGGCAGATGATGTGAATGTGGGTACGAATATGTAACGAATCATTGATGGTATAGTGTGGAGATTTGTAGATTAGTATTTTTCATGAAATAATCATTTAGTATAATAGACAGGGCACATTGATCGCAGAACGGATGGCCGATGGGGCCTAAAAGTTCTGGAGTGGCGACCACGAACCGGAAGACGCTGCGTTGGAAGGCCTCCCACTAGGTGTACCGATGACCTGGTAAAGGTATAAGGTAGGCAGAGATCCGTTGGATGCGAGACGTACGGGACCGGTCAATGTAGCGACACTTGGGGGAGGCCTATGTCCAGCAGTGGACGTCTTTCGGCTGAAATTATGATGATAATGAGTCATTCAATGGGATTAAATGAATTTAGAGGGTTGTATTGATTATTATAATTCTGTAACTTCATACGAGTTACTTGTGCGAATCATATTGTAATCAACGTACAACCTGACACTGACCTGCAAATCGTAAAAAAACGTAATATTTGAATTTCGAGGGTTACCCTGACGCTTTTCCGTTATATTATTAATCAAATCAAATCAAATAATTTATTCGTTTAATATGGGTAGATAGATGGTACATAAATATTATATTACATAATATAACAGTAAGGATCCTCATATTAACCTTTTCTAATATACGAAATATATAATAAAAGCTAATAATGTAATATACAAAATTTTGTGTACAAAATACTGTTCATAGCATTTATCTGTAAACGAAATTAAGTACTTTTTGTTAAAGAAATAAAATTTATTATTATTATTAAAAATATAATAACAATAAAACGGAATGTGTGACATAACTATACTTAAGTACTCTTTTTTCATTTTCGTTTTATAATAACTTAACTAGCTATTATTGCACTAGAATAGGAACATAGTGAGGTGTTATAATAATTTTATATTCTTATAACCAAGGCATTCCTGGGTCGTATAAAAACATTTATAGTTCTTTAAGCGGTTTAAAGAATAGAATAATTTTATTTGTGTAAAATCATGGCAGGTACGTATACGAACGCTTCCCAAGGAAATCACTGGAATCACTAAGCTTCAGACTTTTAATTTGTTTTTATTGGCAGACAAGAATACCATAGACTACAACCATTCCTCCATTGGATAAATAAGGCGGCCATGTTTTTTTGGCGGGAATTTTCCTTTGGAAGATATAAAATAAATTAATAAAGGGAGGGAAAACGTTTAATCAAAAAGGGAGTACATTTTATTAATCTGAATAATCAAACATAAATAAAGAAAACAAATCCGAATTCCGATAATTAAAAATGAATAAAAAAAAGTTTTGAAAAATTAATAAAAGGCTTATTGGTTCCAAGCGGCGTGATTCGAAATTTAAATACAAATGTAAACCTAGGAATTTCTACTCTACGCCTCGTAGAATAAGGTCGTTTTCATCTTGAATCTTGATCCTAGTTTTACCCAGATTGAGCCCAAAGGATTTGGAAATCTCGACAAGCGATTTTAAACTTAAAATCTAGTGTGGTAAAGCTCCTATCAGCTTGTGTTTATTTTTAATATAAAATAGATGGGCTTTTGATATTTAATGGAAACAATGTTCTTTGTTTTTCTAATAAAGTGTTTGTGGGACAAAATTTTTGGCGCGAAAAGAAAGACATTTTGACTTCTTTATTGGATTTGAAAAGATTCTTTTGCTTCTGCAAATGGATTTTTATATTTTTATTAAGTTTTTGATGGCGAAAATATTTTATTTTATTAAAGATAACTTAATTAAGGCTCTCGGCTTTTTAATATTCTTACCTAGACTTTATTTTACACCAGCGATGTCCCTGGTCCTCGCGGTCTTTACGACATGACAAAATGTCTCCTGTGCATAGCTTTATACATACCTTTTTAGTTAAATACGAATCATCATCATCATCATCATCATCATCATCATTTCAGCCGAAAGACGTCCACTGCTGGACATAGGCCTCCCCAAGCGTCGCCACATTGACCGGTCCCGTGCGTCTCGCATCCAGCGGATCCCTGCAACCTTCACCAGGTCATCGGTCCACCTAGTGGGAGGCCTTCCAACGCAACATCTTCCGGTTCGCGACAAATATGAATGCATTATGATCAATATACCATATAAGTAGGTAACATAATACCTGTGCTCGGCTGATGGCTCGCACCTCCTATCAATGACATAGGACTTCAACATAACTGGCGAAATATGGGTACAATATTACACCTTTGCCCAGCCTTTAGAGGATAACAGGCGTGATATTATGCTGTGTTACTTACCATTATTCGAATACCATCATTATTTTTTTATCATTATTTTTTTTTTCTTTATTTGATTTGGCTGCAATATCAACGTGTTGGTTTAAGTTAGTTCGATACTTTCTTAAATAGATGGCGCTAACGTCACCGTAAGACGTTATTAATAGAACGAAAATTTCGTGAACTGTGAGCAGGGTGCGATGGTCTAATTGGTTAAGACATCCGGTGTACTGAATCGGAAGGTCGCAGGTTCAAACCCTGCTCGCACTAGAATTTTTCTTTCCATGTCAAAACACCCTTCTACAATTGCCAAAACCTGTTTATTCACTCGTCTAACACGCCAGTCTCTTTGCTCGAATCAAGCTATACCCCGTCCAGTATAACCTGACCTCTCATTACATGAAAAGCCTGTACAGTACACAGTCAGTTTACACTGAACAGTATAGCGTCAGTTGTCATGTGTATATTCCAGTGTAACAGGAACTCTCATTGTACTGAAAAGTTATACAATGCCAGGTCAGGTTATGCTAGGCGGTATAGCTTGAGTTGTCAGTGTTTGTTATGGCATATGTCTCCACTGTGTTAGTAGCTAAGGGAATATGTAATGTTAGGTTTGTGAACTATGGAGTAGCTACTGTATTTAGTTAGTTTTGTGTATGTTTTGAAGCGCTTAGGTAGTTACCTACATATATATATGTCGAATAATGTCAGGATATATTCCGTTAGGCTCGTACATCAGACGATGGGTTTTGTGCTATGAGAACACACTGGGTGCGATACATTTCTAGAAAAACTAACGAATTACTTGAGACTACAACTTAACACAATAACACGGGGCACAATGAATCGGGTACATTTCCAAGACGTCTCAACTCCGCCCTCGCCTTGCGCTGAACATCAGGGCTCTGTAGAAACACGCTGTGCTGTGACTGGTTAAGTCGTGTGATGTGACCACTGCACACAGGCGCGCCTTCCAATTCATTTTATTAACGACCGGATCCGACATCATTTTTTTCTTCTAGATCATACCTGGGAACCTTCTAGTTACCGAAATCGAACCGAATATAAGGTTATAAATTGACTTTAATTACCTCAATGACTTGTTTAATGTACATAATGCTTGGTTGGCGGCTTCATGAAGGGTCCGTTTACACCCTGTATACAATGTGTAAACGGACTTAACACGAAGCCGTCATTTCTGTACATCAAACTAAGTAACTCTACGCAAAAATTATTGCTGCGAAACGACTTTTTTTTTGGGGTGAAAAATCACGTTTTACAGTAGGACTCAAAGTTACGCACTCAAAACATTGTGCTGATGGATGCATTAATAGTGCGGGGCTTGTGGAGGTATTAAAAGTAACATTATAACATTCAAAACCTATATTTAAAAAAAACATGAAAAATTGGTACTTTGACCTCCAATATAAAGTGCTAAACTGGAAAAATAAGGGAAGTTTCAAGAAAATCTGTGAACATGAAATTTACGGCCTAATTTTCAAAGGTACAGGTACTATATTAACAAATTGCTATTCCAAAGTTTTATTCATTCATGAGCTCTCCGAAAAATATTAGATTAACATCTTGAACGGTGTAGATTACTTACACAAAACCTCTCCTCTTTCTTTTTTTTTTTTTTTTCTTTCTTTTTTTTTGTTTTTTTCTTTTTGGTTATGTTTTAGTGGTAGAAAATAAAAAAAAAACACTTTCAAACTTCGATTTCTTCATCATTGTCGCCTGTCTAGCCTTTTCCTAACTATGTTGGGGTCGGCTTCCAGTCTAACTGGATGCAGCTGAATACCAGTATTTTACATGGAGCGACTGCCTATCTGACCTCCACTACCCAGTTAGTACTAGGTAATACGATACCCCTTGGTAAGACTGGTTGTCAGACTTTTGGGCCACTGACTACCTGTAACTGTCAAAGATCTATAGATGACAGCCGGGACCAACGGCTTAACATGCTTTCCTAGAAACAGATCAAACTCGGTATGTTATGGGCGGTCACCCATCCACAGACCAACCTAGGCAAGCACGGCTTAACCTAAAGATCGACCCAAGCCGCTGTTATTATTTAGCCACGAGCTCCTGTTCGATTTCTTCAAAACAACCCAGTAACAAGCAGATTAGGTCAAGTATCATTTATTTAAATGAAAACGGCATTAGGCGACAATGTCGCCGTAGCAGAAGCGTTTGCTGTCGTTGCGGTTACCTTCGTAATGTACCTTAAGGGTGAAAAGGTCACTTTTAATAACCCATCCATAAAATTATAATTCACTTTTACCCAAACACAAGACATCTATACAAATAAATAAAATTGAAGTGTCTGTTTGTAATTTCAGAATAGCATTTACTGAATGCATAATTTATTATGTAAGGAACTCAAGTGGCTCCCTATCCATCTTCGCAGGAACACTCGTATATTATGTCTCCTCTACAACATTCTATATAACCCTGCATATCCTAGCTACTTGCGAGATCGTTTTTCGTTTACCCGTCCTTCTGATGCTCTGTGTAGATCACACCTCAGGCATCATCTTAATTTCCCATTCCATAAAACTGAATTCTATTCTAACTCCTTCTCTGTTCACGCAGTACGTTTGTGGAACTCACTTCCGCCTAACATTCGTGACTCTAAAACTTTATTTCTGTTCAAAAAGCAAGTCAAAGAACATTACCTCTCCTCTATACTGTAATATTCTGGATATATATTATAGGTATATATTTACAGTACAAGTATTTATTTTATATGTGTATATTTGTATGTATGTTTATTTTATATAGGTATAACTTTGTTTTAAGTTCCAATTTCAATTTTCCTGTTTTATCTTTTCTACACACTGTGTCTACATTTCTAATCCTACTTTCCTCTCGCAGGTCTGCTGGAAGAGGTTTCGCATGAAATAAGCAGTACCTTTGTGCTCTTCTATCTTAATGTTATGGCTTGTTGAGTATTTTGTGTGTATATAAATAAATAAATAAAATAAAAACACTTCTTTTTAAATTTTTGTCTATCTTCGGTTTGTTCCGGGTCATCTCCGAAACGGCTGGACTGATTTTGACGGGATTTTTACTGGCAGATAGCTGATGTTATGAGGAGTAACTTAGTTTACATTCAGGAAAAAAAAAAGTTAACAAAATCCGAATCAAATAGGGAAGTATAATCTGTGTTCGTGGTCGCACTCCTTCGAAACGGCTCGACCGATTTTTATGAAATTTTTTATTTAAATTTGGTAGGTATGAGAATAGGTCGTAAAGTATAAAGATAAAGATAAAGATATATTTATTTTGTAAAAACATGAGTGGTATGGTATGCACTATACAGGTCTTATAAATAAAAATAAAGTTTCTACATGTTGTGCCATATAGGAACGGCGTACTAAAAACAAAAAAATGTTAAGCTAAAAAAGTAGTAGGTAGTAACTTAATTTAAAAAAAATAAGTTTTTACCTTAAAATATTATATTCACACCACTAATTTCAAACGAAAAGTCGCGGGCAACAGCTAGTGTTATACTACGTTATAATTATAATTCTAACATTCTCATTAATTTTCCAAGTTCTGCAAATCCAAAGTATTCGTTTCCTAAGCTGGTCCACGTTCTGGCCATAAACCCTTTGAGCTGAACCTGATGTCCCTCTGGCAATAATAGCCGGCATAAAGGCCATCAGACGGACCTTCGGCCGTTTATGGCGGTTTTTATTTGTTTGTGATTGGCTGTCTGATCCTATTGGGGACTATTTGTCGGTTTTATGGATTGAATGAGGCCGATACTGAATCTGGATTTAGAAATTTTTGATTAAGAGGAGAATCGATTAATTTTTTTAATTTAGTTTGAAACCGCTATACAGTTCACTTCTCATTCTGTAAAGTTCACTAGTTCACCTCACTCAAGTGAGCGCACACAATTCGAAAGCGAACTCATTTGTTTTTAAAGTAAATCATCGCGGGTTCACAACGAGACACCGTTCGAATTTTGAACTTATTATCACTTTTTTTTTTCATTAAAACATTTCATTTTAATAACAGTCTTTAGGCCATAACCTTTCAGTCTGATAATTCGTTGTTTTACTTTAGAAAATAAAGTTTTTATTAAACGACGAAAAAACTTACTCAGCACACTCCAACTGCCAAATGTCACTTACCACATCTGCTTAAAGTACTTAAGACTGATTGTAGATACCAAAGAAACAGAAAAAAAAACAATAATAGTCTTACCAAGAGGAATCGTATTACCCATTAACTGCGTTGTGAAGATCAGATAGTCAGTGTCCTGAAAGTCTGACAACCTGTCTAACCGAGGGGTATCGTATGACTTAGTACTAACTGGGTTGTGGAGGTCAGATAGACCTCATGTAAAAAAACTAGTAATCCGCTGTATCTGGTTAGACTGGAATCTGACACCACCATAGTTGAGAAAAAGCTAGGAAAATGTGATATTACTTCTTCAATTCGTAAATTCAACAATTTATAAAATTAGAAACTAGCGTAACATGCAGCTAAGTTATCAACCAATAACTGCATAGCACACGATTCACTCCCTAACAACTTAGACTCCTACTTACGCCCCTCGGGTACACGCTTGCAGATAACTGCGGTACTTCATCTTAAGTTATATAACTCAATACCTGAGTATGACTGCTACGGAGTTAAGTTTAAACGCAATACATAAGGCTGGGGATTTAGATATAGCGTTTAGCGGGGTGACGTTTTGGGAGGAGCTCGTGGCTAAGTAATAACAGCCGCTCGGATCGATCTTGCCTCGGAAAGCACGTTAAGCCGTTGGTCCCGGGTGTCATTTATAGATCTTTGACAGCCGTTATAGGTAGTCAGTGGCCCAAAAAGTCTGACAATCAGTCTTACCAAGGGGTATCGTATTACCCAGTCCTAACTGGGTTGTGGAGGTCAGATAGGCAGTCGCTCCATGTAAAATACTGGTATTCAGCTGCATCCGGTTAGACTTTAAGCCGACCCCAACATAGTTGGGAAAAGGCTAGGCAGATGATGTTTAGCGGGGTGACGAGTTTGAGCATATCGCTGTTAACTTTTTAGGGTAAGGTTGGACACATTGGTTGAACCATCTTTACAGACCATGATATACAATGTGTTACACAAGACCTCTCGTGTGGTCTGTCGGACCATGAAACTGAACAACGTTTGTTCTGCGAGATCTTGAAAGTCACAAAAAAAATCAGCTGATCGCATCAGGTAAAAAAAGTTACGAATTTCCAAAAGTCATGGAACAAAAAGTTGTTGAGTTTTATGGTCTCAAAGATGTGGTCAAAAAGGGTATGGAACCGACGAAAAAAGAAAAAAAAAAACAGCTGTTCCAGACTTTTAGGTCGAGTAGGAATTGAAATTTTGAATAGAACAGCTGATTACGTTTTCGCGATTACGATATATAATCCAGTTTGATGGTCTGATTAAACATGACGTCACGACCTTTTTGTATGTAGTACACTCTTAAGCAAGACTATACCTATTTTTTTACACACGTGGATATGTGACAGCACTTAAATACCCACATCCAGTTTACCCTGGAAAGTCCCAAAGAAACTTGCTGATTGGCAAAAAATATGCATACATAACTCATGACGACTCATATTGTCCGAGCCAACATAGCTCCAAATCGCGCCGCTCGTCGCTGCCCCGCTCTAAAGCCGTAGCTTTAAACTATATTGGTAGTACGCGACTAAATTTCACGACATGTACGTGATCTCTCTTTGTCATACATTGTGTCTAGAAATTCTAGATGTATGGCAAATTCGTGAGTGTTTTGTTTTGAGCTGTTTGTTATGTGCATGTCATATTGTATTTCGGAGTATATTTTTCTCGCTGTTGCATGCAAACGGTTCTTCAATATAGAGGTTTCCAATTGTTTTGATATTCAAGCACTGTATTAAGCTTTCACAGTTTAAAACTAGACTTATGATGTCACTAACGATATAAGCATAAAACGCCACCGGTGAGAACTCTATTAGCAATTTACTTGGTACCTACCAAGGGTGCCAACTGGACCTTGTTACTAAGGTTCTACTGTCTGTTCGAATGACAAAGGGTCCTTTGAAGCCTAATAGAAAGACGCTTGAAATTTTCGCAGAGTGTGTAATATTATAGGCGATATAACAACCAACCAGACAGACTCTTCACATAGCCGTCGACAGGTCTTTTAAGAGGAAACGGTGCCTCCTCTCATGTGCGGATGGTGACCACCGGGGTGGTTTTAGTGCGGTAAAAATCCTACACTCCCCGGTCTTATCCCCAAAGACCGGTCGCCTTTTAAAGGTAAAAAAAAAAAAAAAGGACTCGACGGAAAGCACTCAAAGCATTGTGCTGATGGATGGATTGAATAGCACGGGGGTCGTGGAGGTGTTTAAAGTAAAAATCTAACATTAAAAACATGTATTTAAAAAAAAAAAACTTGGGAAAAAGTTGTAACTTTGACCCCCAATATCTCCGTAACTAGAAGGTTCCCAGGTATAGTCTAGAACAAAAAAATTATCGCAAAGACGGGGAGAACAAGTGCTTTTCGGCTATGTTAAGGGTCTATTTACATCCTTTATTTATGAAATAGAGTTAAAAAATAGATTGGGGTCTCCATACTAGAACCGTGTTTATTTAGCATTGTTTACTCGATCTTATTAATTACTACGTATAAAGTAGTCTTCAACATTGTACAGTGGTACGAAACCCTACGTTTTAGTTGCTCTAAGTACTCGCTAATCTCTAGCTGTGAGACGGATACCTTAGGGTCCATGTTTGCTCAGCCAGTTATTTGTCCAAGTGATAAATGCCAATTGTATGCCTACAGCCAACGTTTGTTCCAATTACGATAATTGATTTTGTAAGGCATGAACGCCTAGGTCGTCGAGGAAACATTGATGCTTCATGGGGCTTAGAAAACAAGGGTACGTCCTTGTTAGAAGTAATGTATCAGCCACTTCCATGTTCACAATGACACCGACAAAATTACATAGGAATGAATGAGGAGCTCGTGGCTAAATGATAACAGCCGCTTGGAACGATCTTTAGGTTCAGCCGTGCTTGCCTAGGTGGGTCCGTGGATGGGTGACCACCTATTACATACCGAGTTTCCTCCGTGCCTCGGAAAGTACGTTAAGCCGTTGGTCCCGGCTGTCATTTGTAGATCTTTGACAGTCGTTACAGGTAGTCAGTGTCTCAAAAAGTCTGACAACCAGTCTTATCAAGGGGTATTGTATTACCCAGTACTTACTGGGTTGTTTAGGTCAGATAGGCAGTCACTCCATGTAAAATACTGGTATTCAGCTGCATTCGGTTAGACTGGAAGCTGACCCCAACACAGTTGAAAAAGGCTAGGCGGATGATGATGATGAATGTTCTTCTGCTCCTTTCGTTTTGTTTTTTTTGAATGCTAATGCGGCTTGCGTTTGGCTTCACCTCGCCTGATGTGAAGCGATGACGCGGTCTAGCACGCATGAGTAGAAGAAACTGATGCATTCGTACTTTGAATAGATCTACATAGATTGTAGTGGTTTACAATCTTACGGCTGGCCAGTCAAAGATGCTGGTCACTAATACATTAATTTCTCTTTTTTTAATCATATTGTGTTCAGATCATTTACTGCATATTAAAGAAGCTGAACGAAAAGAAAAATTGAAATGTGAATTTATTGATTTCGGTTTGATAGGATTCTTAAAGTCCCACAAAAAAGTGCAGCTGGCGATAAATTGGGTGTAGGTACTATAAATTACACCTCATTATCAGAATTTTGGACCACAAAAGGGATTAATGAAAGGCATTTGCTTGTGGCTGAGATGAGAATTCTGTGTGGTGTTACGTGAATGGACAAAAAAAGAAATCAGTACATTAGAGGAAGTCTGAAAGTGGCGCCGGTAACTGAAAAGTTGTGAGGCAATCTGTCATCGTGGTATGGACATGTGATGCGGAGGAATAAGAAAAATGTTGAGAGAAAAGTTTCGAGTATGAATATGAATGGGTATAAGAGTAGAGGAAGACTAAAGAAACGATGGATGGACTGTGTGCAGGGTGATATGGCAAGAAAGGAGGTTACTGCTGAGATGACGAGTAATAGAGAAATATGGAAAAAGAAGACATGGTGCGCTGACCCCAAATAAATTGGGATAAGGACAGAGGATGTTGACTATTAGTTACCCCTCTGCCTTCCGTTCGGAACTCACAGGACCTGTGCTAAATTCAATCAACAGCTGAATCAAAAATGATTAAGTTTTTATGGGGAAAAACAGGATTTACGTATATAAAATCATTGTGGTTATTTCCAAACATTGCCTTATCTGAATCTTCCACACATTTTTTTCCTCACAGTTTTCCTTAACAGGCACTTAAATCTTTCTTATTTCTAAAGAACAGGTGGTTTTTTATAGTTCTTGAATCCTAATGGATAAATACTATTAGTAGAATTCATTGCTATACTAAATCTTGATTTTTTCTCTCTTTTTCTTCAGCGAAAGGGTAACTTAACGGTCAGATATATCACCGCCGTGTCCTTGTAGCTGCGATTGGCGGCGGCGATCTCTCGCGTCCGGCCCTGGTTCAAGCCATGGTCCGGAGCGAGAGGGAATGGGAAGCCGTCACCACCTTCCGCGAAGCAGTCATGCTAGTGAAGGAGGTGGCGGGACGTGAGACGGAAAGAACCTCACGTCCCAGCCGCCGCGGGAGACGCCCTGGGCGTCGGGGGTCGCGTGGTGGCTCCCGGCCACCGTAGGCGCGGGCCTGTGGTCGGCGAGTTATGGGCTAGCTCGCCGTCCGGCCGTCTTATGACGACAGGCCGTGTCGACGGCGCGTTCGTGTTCCACGCGCGCCTCAAAGAGATGTCAGCAACCACGTAGGGGTCCGCATGGGCCGATGCCTGACAGGGCTGCGGGACTGTTCGAAAGAGATACCGTGGCCCTGGAACACAAAGGGCAAAGAAGGAACATGGATGGGTTTTAGTCAGTACAAGTCTGACACTCCCTTCCGCTCCGCCCAGAGTGGGGGGGTCATTTGATGATTTCCCATCCGAAAAAAAAAAAAAAAAAAACGGTCAGGTATATGGTATAATAATATACTTCGCCTGGTATTCTCTTCTCGTGACAGCTGGGTCACGTGATTGGCCCAAGACTACGTCATCAGTTGCGATGATGTCAATGTGTTGTCACGGTGTGTGATTGAATTACCCGAGCTAAATGCATTTTTTAACTTAACAAAGCAATTATGAACTAAAAATTCAATATATAAATTAATTTAAAACTAAATAGATGAATCACACGAGTTACTAAATAGTTAAGCTAGTTTTTAATTTATTTTATTTTCATTCACTAAATGAGAGTCCCTAAATTTACTGGAAAGGACAATCAATGGTAACACTAATCATGACGTAGTCTTGGGCCATTGTGGAAAGAGAATACCAGGCGAAGTATATTATTATACCATGGTCAGATATAAAATCACGTTCGAAATTCGAACGGTGTCTCGTTGTGAATCCGCGATGATTTACTTTTAAAAACAAATGAGTTCGCTTTCGAATTGTGTGCGCTCACTTGAGTGAGGTGAACTGATGAACTTTATAAAATAATACTACTAGTCCTGTCTGATTTAGTTCTAAGCCTAGTACTGAATATTTTAATAATCTGTCTTAGTAATCCTTGATTATTATTATCCTTGGTAATTTATTCGTTGTATATTAATCATGTTTTATCTTTGTTTCATGTACCATCTTCTGATAACAACAGAGCACAGCTTGAGTAAGTATAATCCTTTTGCTTATAACATTAGGACATCTTTATGAGGTCGCACGCAGCGTCTGCTGAGCATGAGGGTTCGATTCCCAGGTCGGGCAAAATGCTTTGGGTTTTGCCAGTGCCAACGTGATTTTACTGTCAACATTTTTCATAATAAAATCCAGTGAACTAATTAAATTTAAAATAGGATTTATTTCTAAAAATGTATCGTCATTTTCATCTAGTGTATCATTTATGCTCATTTCATGAAACCTAATAAATGCCAGAATATTATTGTATTAAACTTATACTGTCACTTACGGTATATCTTCCGTGATTGTTCATTATTTTGAGCTCCCTATATTTCGGCGCTGTTGCAAGCGCCATGATCGCGGGTTGACTGAAGAATGCGGGTCGATGGAAAATATTTTTTTAAGAGCAGACAAATCTATCTACCCTCTTTCTTAACAATCACGGAAGATATCCCGTAAGTGACAGTATAAGTTTAGTTGTAAACCGTGAAAGCTTTAAAACAGTATTATTATATTGTTAATATATCAACTCTGCACTGACCCCGACATGTTAAAAATCCAACGCAGCGCTTTTATTTAGGTAAGTGTAAAAAGACATAAGTCTTAGACACTGAAGTTACCAGATAAATGAAAAAACCTAACCGTGAAATTACAAAATCCCCAGTTAACACTTAAACTTAGGAGCCGTTTAGTGGTAAACCTGGGATTTTGTCGTTATATTTTAGTCTCAAAAGGCAAAAGTACAACTAACTTTAAAATAAACCCGGCTGGACATTACTTAATGAGTGTAATTCATCACACATTCGCTAAAAGCATTTATATGAAGCCCAGGGGAGTGTGACATGGAAGTTGGCTTACCTATGGCGTGGTTGAAGCTGTTATGGCACTTATTCAAAGTATATTTTAGGGGTGGCTTTTTAGAGTCGCTTTTTATGTGGGTTATAAATAAAACAGGCTGAGGAATAGTGTTAATTATTATGACTTAAAAATAAATTTAAGGAAAACATCGTGAGGAAATCGGCATGTCCTAGAACCAAAAATTCAAAGACATGTGACATCTACCAACCCGCACTGGGCCCGCGTGGTGGATTATAGCCCATTCCCTCTCACAGAGAGGAGGCCTGCGTCCCAGCAGTGGGAACATTAATAGGCTGGTTATGCTTATGCATGTGCTTATTCTATAATTTTGCATGCTAGTTTAAGCGACTGCAGAAAAAACTCGACCATCTACAATGTACTACAATTCTAGCAAATACAATTTCATTTCATTTTGCCGTTTCTCGCTCTAGCAAATGACGATGATGATCGACAGACAAAGGAACATGGAAAATTGCGATTCCGTGCTGATAGATGAGGTTCAACCCCAACACTGATGTTGCTAGATATATACTGGTAGCCAATCACAAAATAAATATCCCGAATATGACCCAGTTGTTCTACGCTTGTTATTTTGGCGATAAAAAAACAAATCGAATTAACTTCGGACCAAAATCACAGCGATATTTGTACAGAGGAATGGTAGCTATTTATATTGATTTTATTTGTTTATTTATTTGAAATATTGTTACCTTTGTTAGGAATTTGAATCTTTTATATGGCAAACGTAAAAAGGTACTCTTATTACTGAGAGTAAAACGGTCTCTCATCGCTTCACTTGGGAAGGTTCTTGTACTCACTCTCGCACTCATTTGGGGTGGATTCAAATACCCCCCCCCCATAATGTAAATAGACGGCACGGTTGGCGCAGTGACTGAGCGATTGACTGCTGCGCTTCGTGTCGTGGGTTCGATTCCCACACGGAACAAATATTTGTACGGCCTACAAGTAGTTGTTCTGGGTCTGGCTGTTTGTGAATTTAAATGTTTCTAAACACACCCACGACACAGGAGAAATTCCTAGTGTGTGGCAAACTTAAAAAAAACAAAAATTAGGATGATTCGAATGAAAAAAAGTACAGGACGACATATTTATCAACATTTCTTCAGTATAGGCACAGAAAAAATAAGTATTAAAGGAGCTCGTAAACTGCTCCGACCGAATGAAAAAAGAATCACGTAAATCCTTAATCACGGAGAAATCGGTGTAGGTACAGTCATCAAAACCACCGACGGAGGAGGTTCAATGTTCGTGTATATGTTTTTTTTATGTGTTTTCCTCCTATTTGGAAGCGTCAGTTTTTTTTTATCTTGACGCTGGGCGTAGCTTTGAGAATCTTTTGAACAAAGTTAATTATGTAATTAATATAAATTATTAGTCTTTTCGGAAGTCCACCAACATATTATTATACTAATTCATCTGATCATTCTATCGTCATTATAGCTGTTAGAATGTCACTTCGTCTAGGTTCAACAACTTGGTTTATGTCTGCAATTCCTTCCAAATCTTCACCAATTCAGTACTAATAACTTCCCTCCTTACAGGACAACCTCAATAAGCTCCCCTCAAGCGAAGTCACCAGCTGGTAGCAGCGCTGGAGCGGCTGCAAGCGCGTCCACAGCACCTGGAGAGAGGACACCGACAGCCCATAACAAGCAGCTGCAAAATGTCAAGGGCCAGGATCATCCGCCGCATCCATCTGTAAGTAGAATTTTTGGTCTAGAAAAGGGGAGTTTGTGGGATGGGAAACGGTAGTTTGTGGGATGGGAAACGTGGAGTTTGTAGGATGGGAAAGGGTAGTTTGTGGAATGGGAAACATGGAGTTTGTGGGATGGGAAGAGTTAGTTTGTGGGATGAGAAACATGGAGTTTGTAGGATTGGAAAGGGTAGTTTGTGGGATGGGAAATAGGGAGTTTTTGGAATGGAAATGGGTTTGTGATAGTGAAAAGGGTAGTTTAAAGGATTGAAATAGGGTATTTTGTCGATGAAAAAGGGGAATTTGTGGGTACAAACCCTTTTTCATCCCACAAATTATGTCTATGTATTATGACTTTGTGATAGGGAAAACGGGAGCTTGCGCGATGTAAATGGGGGGTTTGTGGTAGTAAAAAGGGCAGTTTAAGGGATTGAAATGGGGAGTTTGTAGGATGGAAAAGGGGAGGTTGTGGGACGGAAAACGGCAGTTCGTAGTCTTGAAAAAAAAATTGTAGGGTTGAAATAGGGAGTTTGTTGGATGGAAAATGAGGAACTATGGGATGCAAAAGGGGAGTTAGTGGTCTATAAAAAATACTTGATATTGAGGGTAGTGTTATGTTGATGTTTTTTTTAGTTGAACTCTGAATGTTGTGTTGTAGTTTTTTTGATAAAAATTTTTTGTTTAGGCGTAATGAAATGTGAATTTGTGTTCAGAGAAGACGTAGGATCGCAGGTATTTATTGTAAAAACTCAAATAGGACTAGGATGATACTTAATTGAGTATGTTTGAATGAAAATAACGAAGTGGAAAACGATCTGATGTATTAGAATGTTTGAAAAGCTCTTCACATTTTTAGATAGTTTATATTAATGTTACAAGTAAAAGACGTGAAAGTAAAACCAATAATAATGGTAAATAACTAAAAAAAGAAATGAAAAAGATAAAAGTAGCTTGATCGCTAGACTGAGAGATGGTAGATGTCGATGATCGAGATGTTTGTCTTAGACATGTATCCGTCTTTATCTTTTGACAAGGACAAGAAGTATGAAAGAGACGATTAATGTAGATAGATTCAACCTTGGTAAGTATTCTAAGTTATCAAAGTTGAGCTAAAATAGGTAGCCAAACATGAGAAAATGAAAATTTAATTATGTCAAATTCATGAAAGGTCAAATGAATTTATATTCTTTCTTTTCTTGAGTACGTTTATTAAAAAAAGAATTCTGTGAAAAAAATATCAGGTAGAGAATTAATTTTAACGTCAATTACTTTTGTATATAATTTAGTATATACGAAAGATTCTAAATGTATCATAAGTTTGTAATTTAACTTCAAAAGACAAAACAAATACTGGGTGTAAACGGACCATTCACGAAGCCGTCAACCAAACATTATGTACAGACGCCACCACATCAAGCTACTACATTCTGTCAAATTTCTATAATCGATTTTCAACATTATCGTTATAGCATTAGGTTCAAGGTTTATTGGGAAAATTTGACAGGTTCTGGTTGATGTGCTGGTGTCTGTACATCAATCTAAGTGACTTTAGAAAGACTTTTGTTGGGGGTGAAAAATTGGGTTTTACGGTAGGACTCAATGTACTGTGCTGATGGATAGATTGGAGAGCAGCGGTGGCCCAGTGGTGGCGGCCCCGACTTAAGAGCAGTAAGTCGTGGGTTCGAACCCAGCCAGGCGCATTACTTTGTGTAAGTTATTTCATCACCACTGCTCTCAAAACGGTGAAGGGAAACATCGTGAGGAAACCGGCATGTCCTAGAACCAAAAATTCGAAGACATGTGACATCTACCAACCCGCACTGGGTCCGCGTGGTGGATTATAGCCCATTCCCTCTCATAGAGAGGAGGCCTGCGTCCCAGCAGCGGGAACATTATAGGCTGCTGCTATGCTATGCTATGAATAGATTGCATAGTAAGAAGGTCGTGGAAGTGTTTAAATTAAAAACATTAAAAACATATATTTAAATAAAAGCATGTAAAAAAGTTGGAACTTTGACCCCCAATATCTCCGTAACTAGAAGGTTCCCAGGTATGGTCTAGAACAAAAAAATGATCGCAAAGATGGGGAGAACTGCCTTTTGGCTTCGTTAAAGGTTTTGTTACACCCTTAATAGTTTAGTTGACACTAATATTAATAATTATGTTTAATAATCTACTAAATAGTTATATTTATACTAAAGTCAACTTCATTAATACACGCATAAAGTTAATATTTCTTTAAGTTTAACTTGAAATATATGTATATAAATATACAACGAGATACTGTGTACACGTATATAACCCGAAGGTTTATTATTATCCCACTTACGTGTGGTTTGGGAACAACACTTCACCCTGACATTCGGGAGAGCCTCTCAATTATTCATGTTAGTCTATGGGAGCTTTTCGTAGACAATATTTTATTTAAACTGCTTATATATTGCTGTGAAAAAAAATGTTGTTGAAAGATCATTTTTCGTCTTCTCAAATTATTTTTCTTTCTTTGAGAAAGAAACACTCACAAGAGATACAAATTATAAAAAAAGCATTGAAATGGGTATTTCTTCAATTAGTTACGTAGGCCAAAAACACGACTATCTCAGCATAATGCTATGATATTTAAATTTACATCGTGGCTGTTTTGCTATTCTGATAGGGCCCGCAGTAAATCATCTATGATAGTCATATAATTAACTTGGAACAAAATTAAGACCAACAAACGCTGAGAATTTAAATCTAAACAATGCAAAATATAGCTAGAAAATATTAGGCAAGTATTTTTGAACTTGTACTGTTCAGAAACTACTTTATTAGCCGAGGTCGGAATTAGGTAGAGTTATTTGTGTACTTACACTGATTTCATACAGCGAAGGAATAAAGTGGATATGCCTCAAATTCCGAGATAATTTTAAAGAGCAGAAGATCCCGTGATTTATTAAAGAAAAAAATTATTATAATTTTACACAATTTAAACCATCCGACATCAGACATCACGCGCACGCAACGCAGCAGTTAATGAAAAAACGGGAAATCCCAGGAGGATCCATATTAACATCAACATTTCGATTCAAGTACATAAATAACTCTACCTAATTCCTACCTCTGTTTATTAGATACTTAATAGTATAATTAAAGTATCTTGATAAAAGGATTTTATACATAGGTTTTATACTTCATAATATAGTCAAATGTATTAAAACTTTATTAAGTAGTAAATAAGACAATAAAAAGGCTCTTCAGAAAGCAGTAAAAATAAACCAACGTCTTTTAATTTGAAAGAAATAAAACTGTTAAAAAGTAAAGAGTATTGTTGGCAGGAAAGAAAATATGGTAAGAATAAAAAAAACTTTCAAAAAAAGAAAATCGTGGAAAATGGTATTGAAGTTTTGCAACAAATTTCATTTTATTTATTTCATTAACAATGTTTACGTTGAATCGAAATTTTACACAAAATTATAAAATTAAAAGTATTACAATAGAAATCATTATTAACAATAACCAAATAAATTAATTAAAAAGTAAATAGCAATTAATGTCAAAAGTATAACATAATGACAATAAAAATAGTAATGTTATAAAATAATGTGTGTCTAATAAAATAATGTGAAAGAATGAATATGAACACAGAATTAGATGTAAATACCTAGATATCAAACGAAAGGGCTCGTTACCAAAAGTTTTGGCCAAAGCCTTATTGGAAATCTGTTACATTGATTAAAGTTAGTGAATAGTTGAAATAGAGTAGGTACTGGGATCAGGTTACGAGATAAAGTGGGTATTGATAAATATAGAACGTAGTTATTCGTACAATGAAAACGTATCCTAGAATTTTCATTTGTTTATCAGTACCAACTGAACAATATTCCGCATAGAATACATTTTAAGGTTCGCGCACATTATGTGAGAGCAGCGGTGGCCCAGTGGTGGAGACCCCGACTTACGATCAGTAAGTCGTGGGTTCGAACCCAGGCAGGCGCATTACTTTGTGTAATTATTTCATCACCACTGCTCTCAAAACGGTGAAGGAAAACATCGTGAGGAAACCGGCATGTCCTAGAACCAAAAATTTGAAGACATGTGACATCTACCAACCCGCACTGGGCCCGCGTGGTGGATTATAGCCCATTCCCTCTCATAGAGAGGAGGCCTGCGTCCCAGCAGTGGGAACATTAATAGGCTGATTATGCTTTATGCTTATGCATATTATGTCGGGCTGCAGCGGGTCGGGTCACAGCGCAAAAATCCACTCTAATCGCTCGTTTGTATTGTATATGAACTATCGCACAACATGCGCAGCAGGCCGCATATTCCGACGTATTGTGCTAAGTAAGCTTTTTGCGCTGCGCTGCGGCCCGCTCCGCCCCGCTGCGGCCCGACTTAATGTGCGCGAACCTTTAGGAATAGTATTTAAAATGTTTTTTGAAAAAATAAACTGCTGAAGTTTTCTTCTTCAGCCAAGTCATTTTTTTCAAAAAACATTTCGAATTTTAATTACAAAAATTTAATCAACGAAAGCAAAAAGACTTTTAATTCAATTTAAATGCTTAAAGAAAAGAAGTGCGTAGGCCGTTTTAAATAGAACCGTCTATCTACTAAGAAAAGTTATTTTAGTCAGAAAATAGCTAAACAATAGATTATTCAGCATTCAGGAACAGAAAATAAAAATTTATTTTAGTAGGTAGTACAGAAAGAAAGAAAGATGAATGAAAGAAACAAATTACTTTTCAGAACAGAATGAAAAATAAAAACAATTTGAAATAATAATTTTGATAGGTCCACAGTAAGTAATTGACTAGTGATGTTAATTATTTATTTATAAATAATTATGTGTGTTTATAATTAAATTATAATAATTATAATTATGTTTTTAGTCAATGTTCGATGTTACTGGCTGCTGTTATAATGAAATTTGTTTTTGATTTTAGTGTTATAGATGTTTCCTTCTAGGTGTTTCAGAAATATATATCTTATTTCTATAATTATATTTTATGTGTCTATAATTGTTTAGTTTTTGTAGTCAGTCATAGTTTGTATAATTTAAATATCTCACTGCTGCATTGGGAAACGAAATATTTTTTTCAAAATCATAGTGTTTTTAGGAATCCGTTTTCAAGTTCATTAGGTTCCCTGGTAAATAAGAAAAATATAGTTTAAGTGTGAGTTGTGTGTTTTCAACTCAAATAAAAATTATTAAGTAGAGATTTCCTTCTCCCGATTTGACAACATTTTTTTAAAAAAACATCGTAATTATTTTTTTCTTTTTTTTTGTAGAAAATCTATCTGTAATAGATTTTCTACACAAAAAAAAAGAAAAACCTAATTGAAAAAAATCCGATTGTCAAAACTTATCGAAACTAAATATAAGAAAAATATTACTTCGGAATTTTCATTGGTTTTTGACAATCTTCGTTAAAATAAACTTCACCGTGCGTGACTGACTGCAAAAACATAGATGTTAACCAAAAAAAAAATTGTAAGGCTTTTCCTTATAAATGTGTTTTTCGTTCATAAAAGGACAGTCTGGAGAATTTACTGAATTTCTATATTTTTAAATCATAAATATGGCTTTCTTTTATTACTTTTATAACACTTCTGCAACTAAATATTACAAACTAAACTTATACTCACATTAATAATGAACTCAAACACGAACTTAAATACAAAAAATAAAACTTATCCAAAATTATTGTTTGCCTATTTTTTTGAAACTGAACATTAAATACACCATTATAACATGTACATTATTTACAAACTACAAAACATTGCACATAATAATAAAATATGAAAATTATCAAAATGGGAAAAAAAAACAGGGCGTCAAAAAATTCGTCCATATCGCTGTCAATAGGAAAAGTGCCCAAAAGGCTGCCATCATTGCCATGTTGGATGGCAATGCTGAGTCCTTGGCAAAAAAGGTCAGCCCTCTATTACATAGAATGATGACCAATGACAAAACTCCTAATCAACTAATTCTCAAGTAATCCTCGACAGATTAGACAAAACTGTACCTAATACATAGTATACACACATTTCAATTATTTTCTCACATAATAAGGGTCAAGCCAATACCCGTCAACCGGGCACAACTCCGGGGGGATACCTATAACGTCTTAAAACAGGAGTAATTCCAGTGTGGGAAAGAGACTGAGCTATACAGGTGGTCTAGCGCCATCTCTTTCCCACACTGGAATTACTCTAGCGTTAAGACGTCATGGTAGGCCACCAGGTCCCGTGTCTACTATTGAGAAATTGCTGATGAAAAAAAAAAATGTGAGCCGTCACGGGACGCCTGGCAGATGTGAAACAATTTTTTTCTGCATATTACTTTTAGGATTTTATTTTGTAAAAGTAATATGCAGAAAAGAACAGATTGTGATAGGAACTAAATGTCATAATGATAAAATATAATATTACGATTTTTTTTCCAGATAACGATGACTATTTATTGAATAAACATTTATTTTCATTAAATACAAAAATTTACGAATTTATTTCAAATCGTGACTACACTACACATTAATTCGTTTAATCAGTGACTTCGGTAATAGTTATATTCGATGTTGCCTCTGAGGACGGTATTACTGTGACAATTGGTCGATGGTAACTGAAGTATGTTACAAAAGTCAAAGTCAAAAAGCGACGCGTCGCCACGCCAGAAATCGGTTTTACGTGCGGCTATCGATGTTTCACATCAAAAACCTAATAACACTCTGCGAAACGAACCCAGAGCCTCGTGCTAAGCGGATACGTTTGCGAACTAGACCACCGAGGCAGTCTGAATAGCACTATAACATTTTTTATAGCTGTCAAACTAGCAGTAAAATGCATATTGTCATAAAAGACTTGTCAAAAGTCTATATAAGAACAATACTGTAGTGTAGGTACTCAGATATTGTTACAATAAACAGTATGTCATAGTGGGTAGCGGAACAATTTTGTATGCGTCGTCAGTTTGGAATAAACCGTGTTGTGAACTAGTTGTTTCTTTGTGACACTCCCCCTCCAACCCCGCGCTCAAGAACATTACATTGGCGACGAGGATAATAAAACGTGTCACGTGTGGTTATATAGTTACTAAAACAATTAGTGGCCACATACGTAAAACGCAAAATGTCGATCGGGAAGATTAAGGAGTTTGACGTGCGGTCGGGATTGTGGTCTTCATACACAGATAGACTTGAAATGTATTTTGTGGTGAACAAGATCGCGGAAGAATTGAAGTTACCCACACTAATCGCGAGTATGGGCGATGAAGCGTATGAATTACTAGTTAATCTAGCCAGTCCAAAGAAGCCTTCGGAGTTATCGTATGCACAAGCCAGCGAATTGTTACGTCAACATTTACAACCGGCACCATCCTCATTGGCGGAAAGGTACCGGTTCCGACAAAAAAGACAAGGTGCAACGGAAGACGTGGCCGCGTATGTGGCAGAATTGAAGAAATTATCACGTAATTGCAAGTTCAACGCTAACTTGAATGAAAATTTGCGCGATCAGTTTATCTGCGGCCTTAGAAGTGACGTCATTCGGCAGCGGTTGTTCGCGGAAAATGAGGCGATAACCTTTACGGAGGCGGTAAAATGGCAACCAGGTTCTGTGATAAAATCTACAGGAACCAATGATTTTAAAATCTTAGACGCTAGTGGTAACGAAATCCATAGACACCTCGACCAGGTTCGACGTAGATCTAGGAGTTCACTGGTAATTCCCACAAGTTCAGTACCTCCACTGGTGGAACCACCGAGTGAGTCACTACCGGAGTCAGTTGGGGTCCAGTCTGAGCAGTCAGAGGCGAAGAGCTCACGCGAGGGGACTGGCATTGGGAACCAGGCACCACCAGTTGTGGTGGTCGAGCCGGTCGCAAAACAGTTTAGTACGCCTCCTACCACCCCTGTACCGACCCGGCCCCGTCCAATTCGGAGTTGTCGGTTGGGCAAAAACGTTACATATAAGTAAGACATAGATTCATAATTAGATATAAGTCGAGAAAGGGTTGTTTTGTTAATAAAGCGGGAGGGATGTAGTGTAGGTACTCAGATATTGTTACAATAAACAGTATGTCATAGTGGGTAGCGGAACAATTTTGTATGCGTCGTCAGTTTGGAATAAACCGTGTTGTGAACTAGTTGTTTCTTTGTGACACTCCCCCTCCAACCCCGCGCTCAAGAACATTACAAATACAATATTAAATAAAGCCTTTTTCTATCTTTTCTTCGAATTGTTGGCCCAGCGCACAATAAAATTAACCCTTTCAGCAATTGTCAATCTCATGTCTGTTACTCGCAAAGGAACCAATTTGTGTTCTTTTGTTTCCTGTTCAACAATGTCGAAAGCCAGTGATTATTTGGTAGGTAGTGCTGTTCTCTAAAGTTCACTAGTTCACCTCACTCAAGTGAGCTCACACAATTCGAAAGCGAACTCATTTGTTTTTAAAGTAAATCATTGCGGATTCACAACGAGACACCGTTCGAATTTCGAACTGATGTTTAGGAGACATGATATAAGAGTTAAGAGCGTTGATACAGAAAGTGGGCAACATTGCAAAGAGCTGTCAAATATTTCGGTGTTTTGATTAATTTGGCAATATTACTGTATGGAAATAAGAAATATGGCTATCTAGTGAACTAAATTAAATATTGATTATGAAATGCAATAATTAATATCATAACACAGAATATTTAGTTTTAGATGTAAAAAAATTATTTGAATACATTCCAAATGCCTTTTTTACACCTAAAACGGTTACAATGTTTTAACTGCAATTCATTATTAATATTCTAGTTCACTAATTAGCCACATTTCTTATTTCCATACAGTAATATTGCCAAATTAATTAAAATAGGTAAATATTTGACAGCTATTTGCGACGTTGCCAACTTTTTGGATGAACGCTCTTAACCTTTACGCAACTGATTCTGAATCCTGATTTTCGGCTTGAAATACGTCTCGGAACGTCTTCTTATATATCTTCGTATATCTGTATTCCTTTATTAGCCCTCTTTAAACCGAGACACGTTCGAGACGAGATAAATAATTCATCTGGAGTAATATAGACCGTACCTTTTAGCCAACGCAGGTGGTACCAAAAAGGTGTATGTGTTTTGTTTTTTTTTTCTTGTGTTGTGGGATGATGTATTGAATTTATTTGAGCAGAATTACTGGTTGACTCGTTGTCTAGTGGTCGCAAGCGCGACTGCTGAGCATGAGGTCTTGGGTTCAATTCCCAGGTCTGGCACTGTTATTGGGTTTTTCCATCAGGAATTTCTCTTGAGTCTTGATTTGTGCCCGGATGCAATAGGCTAGCCCCCTATTACATGGAACTTAAACATAACTGGTGAAATGTGGGTGTACTAGTGATGCGTACACCTCTGCCTAACCATTCGGGGATTAAAGGTGTTTGGCGCGGATTTTCTACCACACAAAGTGTCTGGCAGTGAAGTATGTGAATCTATCATACTAGCCTTTTGTCATATCAAAAAACATGCTTGATAGTATGACGTAACTTAGGAGCTATTTAGCTCAACTTAGTTACCTGATATCTGCCATAGCCACCACGACCGACTTTTCATAACGCCCAATTATTGTTCTTACCTATTATAGTAAGGTACTGCCACAGAAATATCGCAGCTTTAATATATTAATTTAGGTCTAGCGTTCATGCGATCTTGGTCCTTACGTAAACTAATAGTGATACTGTTAGCGTGTGTCATCCCACTGCTGGACAAAGGCCCCATGACTTCCAGTTGCTTCGATCCAGGGCTAATGAGGGCTACTGTTCGTCAGTTTTGTCTAGCTCGTCCCGCCGTCTTCTACGAGGTCTCCCGCGACACCTTCTGACTATGTCAGGGCTCCACAAAGTAGAACTACAAAGCTAAAATGACCTGTACCCTATTCTACACCAACTTTCCCAACTTCTAATTAACGAAAGAGCAATACTGTATCATTAAAACAGTAAAGTTTACAGTAAAAGAACAACAATGCCACAGTTACACCCAGTAACTGGTCCAGTCTAGTTTAAAACTAAAACTAACTGTGAACTAGTGAACACTGGGTTTAACTCATTTTAACTTTATTTTGGTTCTAACAGAGAGAATAGATGAACTTGTATTTTGTTTTATAACTTATATACACTCATCATCTGCCTAGTCTTTTCCCAACTATATTGGGGTCGGCTTCCAGTCTAACCGGATGCAGCTGAATACCAGTATTTTACATGGAGCGACTGCCTATCTGACCTCCACAACCCAGTTAGTACTTGGTAATACGATACCCCTTGGTAAGACTGGTAACTTATATACACTATTGATATCATATCCCGAGAATTTTGTTTATCACTACATAGTATAAAACAAAGTCGCTTTCCGCTGACTGTCTCTATGTATGCTTAGATTTTTAAAACTACGCAACGGATTTTGATGCGGTTTTCAGTAATAGATAGAGTAATTCAAGAGGAAGGTTTATATATATATTGCACCCGTGCGAAGCCGGGGCGGGTAGCTAGTCTAGTATAATCTAAACCCAAGTTCATCAGGGTTCAAAAATACGACGAAATGCTTCGAGAAAAGGTAGGTACCTTGCGCTTTACTTGGCGATTTTGATTCTGATATCGTTGGCTACACGCGAATAAAGTACATAATTTTTTTATTTACCCACAAACAATTAGATCTTAAGCAATGTAAATAAAACTATGTAACGGTGCTGACTTTCCACATAACATCACGCCTGTAATCCCAGAAGGATGAGGCAGAGGTGCATCTAATATTACACCCATATTACGACAGTTATATTTCAGTCACATGTAACAAGGGCGAGCCAATTGACATCAACCGAGTACAAATCTGGAGGAGCAGCGGTGGCCCAGTGGTGGCGGTCCCGACTTACGGGCAGTAAGTCACGGGTTCGAACCCAGGCAGGCGCATTACTTTGTGTAATTTATTTCATCACCACTGCTCCCAAAACGGCGAAGGAAAACATCGTGAGGAAACCGATGCTGGTTTCCTCACGATGTTTTCCTTCACCGTGGTTCTAGGACATGCGTCCTAGAACCAAACATTCTATAACATGTGACATCTACCAACCCGCACTGGGCCCGCGTGGTGGGTTATAGCCCATTCCCTCTCATAGAGAGGAGGCCTGTGTCCCAGCAGTGGGAACATTATAGGCTGATTATGCTTATGCTTATGTTTATATTTTTTTATAAATATAAATAATTTAAAATTACTTGACCCACAAAATAAATACTGGCTCCTTTTTTTTAAGCATCCATTACGCTAGTTTACTACGTCGTATTTACCTACTGTCATTGTTAGAATATGGTATCTCTTTCGAACAGTCCCGCAGCCCACCTGCTACGAGCCTTTTTTTTTTTTTTTTTTTCGTATCGGAAATCATCAAATGACCCCCCCACTCTGGGCGGAGCGGATGGGAGTGTCAGACTTGTACTGACTAAAACCCATCCATGTTCCTTCTTTACCCTTTGTGTTCCAGGGCCACGGTATCTCTTTCAAACAGTCCCGCAGCCCTGGCAGGCATCGGCCCGGCGCACGTGGAACGATGCTACGATGCTTACTTACTCCTTTCGCCTCGTCCACGTTCATACATCTGGTCATACACGCGTTCTAAGCTGTAATTTGCTTGAGTAAATACGATTCACACACTGAGAGATGTTTGAGCCTCAGAGAACACATGGGCCGTACATAATCCTCAGCTGCCATGCGTAGGTTAAACCTTTGTCTAGAATTCAGTCTAGCTTTAAGTCTGTCTGCTAGCTAATCCTTAATACCTTTTGTTTACTTTAAGATCTTACACTTTTGAACTCATCCACAGTTACAAATAAGATAATATCTCGCTAATTTGAAAGTATACAGGGTGCAAACAGACCCTTCACATATCCGTCAACCAAGCATTCTGTACATCAAACTAAGTAACTTTACGCAAAAATTATTGCTGAGAATCGCCTTTTTTTTTGGGGTGAAATTCACGTTTCACGGTAGGACTTGATGGAAAGCACTCAAAGCATTGTGCTGATGGATGGATTGAATAGTACGGGGGTCGTGGTGGTGTGTAAAGTAAAAATCTTACATTAAAAACATCTATTTAAAAAAAAAACTTTAAAAAAGAAACTTTGACCAATATCTCCGTAACTAGAAGGTTCCCAGGTATGGTCTAGAACAAAAAAAAATATCGTAAAGACGGGGAGAAAAAGTGCCTTTCGGCTATGTTAAGGGTGTATTTACACCCTTTAGATGTTTAATATTTGATCACAAAAACAGCACAACTGATTTTAAAATCAGTTCTCTATATCGTAGCGATGCCAATAATAAAAACCATTAATGGTATATATCATTTTATTATTGGCATTGCTACGATATAGAGAAGCTGGTGGCTAAATAATAACAGTCACTAGTATCAATCTTCAGGTTAAGCCACGCTTGCCTAGGTTTATCTGTGAATGGGTGACCACCCATTACATACCGAGTTTCTTCCGTGCTTCGGAAAGCACGTTAAGCCATTGGTCCCGACTGTCATTTGTGGATCTTTCGTCGTTACAAGTATTCAGTGGCCTGAAAGTCTGAAAGTCTTACCAAGGGGTATCGTATTACCCAGTAATAGCTGGGTTTTAGTCAGATAGGCAGTCGCTCCAGGTTAAATACTGCTTTTCCAACCCTAACACAGTTGGTAAAAAACTAGGCAGATGATGATCTCAAGTTATCTCCCAATCTCAAAATCAAATTATCTTCTCATAAAATTACCGTCAACGATGCACTACTGAAATTTCATTAGTGAAACGACCTGTAACTGAAAACCGACTGAATACATAGTGACGTAAAATTCATTTAGTTCTCGTTAATTATTCTAAATTCACTTCGTGGAAATGCAAGTGAATTTACTGAAGTGTCAGTAGCTTTGATGTAGTTCGTAGTCGTGAACTATATTTTAGCTTGTTAAGTGGTTGACGGTGGGATGAAGGATGACATGGCTAGAAAGGAGGTGACTGCTGATGTAAATGTATTGCCATCAGCCGGGTACAACTCCAGACTCCGTAGCTGCTACTAAGAAATTCCTGATGGAAACACCCAATAACACATTGCCCGACCTGAGAATCGAACCCAGAACCTCATGCTCAGCAGTTGCGCTTGCGACCACTAAACTAATGAAACAATCTAGCTTATACACTGTCCGTGTCCGTACAGAAGTTTTAAGGTGAAAGAGTATCAAACATCCATCCATCTAACATCACAAATTTTCGCATCGATATCAGTACTAGCTTATGCCCGCGGCTGTGCCCACTTGCGCGGGATAAAAAGTATCCTATGTGTTATTCCAGGTTATAAACTATCTGTGTACTAAATTTTATCTAAATTCGTTCAGTAGTTTTTGCGTGAAAGAATAAAGAACATCCATATATCCTCACAAACTTTCGCATTTATAATAGTAATGAGATTGATTTTTATGGGATGTGGACTCAGCGATCATTGTGCCGATAGTTGTATCAGCCCACGGCTTAATTGCCAAGAGCCTCGACCATTACCTGAGGAGGCTCTCGTTAGGCAGCTGGATCAAGGGCTTGATTCAAAAAGCGGTACTCCTGGACACGCCTCGTATTGTTAGGAGGTGCCGCTCTCTGGAGCCCTGACCTTGAACTCTGTAGCTTGAACCCTGTTCCCGATACCTGTGGGCTACATTTTTTTATATTTTTAAATGTTTTTTAAATTGTTTTTTGTAAGGAATATTTAAAAATGTAAATGATTTTTAAAAATATAAATAAAGGAATAATAATAGTAGGAAATCGGAAAAGTAGAATAGTAAGAAGTAAGATTCTTACCGACTCTTGTCCGGCCCTCTAGTATCGCTCATCTGCGATTTCTCTTAGACTTAGTGCGACAGTTTCGCCAACAGTATGTCATTTGTAATAAATCGCACGTGGTGCCGTCTGACGTAATCTCTTTCATTTGATCAAGTTTCAAACTTCAAACTTAAATTAAATTTGCATACCTCGTCTCTTGTACTATGTAATGTTAGAGCGGGATGAGTATATGTTTGTGTTTCAGTTTGTAATTATATGAGGTGATTTATTGAGTTGTAGGAAAGTCTGGTGGTAGACAAAGGAACCGTGTCGTTGATTTTAAAGATACTAGGTGGTAAATTAACCACACATTTTTATTTTGTTTTGTTAACAAATGTATTGTCATAGTAAAAGGCTTATACTGTTTCAATCAGTGTCCATTTGCCCTTAATTTTGGATCCCAACATCAGATCCTGACTTATACCTTCCATCATCAGCTCAGCAACATAAGATGATGATTATCAGGCATACATATCTGAATAGTGTTAGATAGTATATGAAAATCACTGTATGTGCCTATAAAATTTGAGGGTTGCCCTCGATTTCCCTGGGATCCTGTCATGAGATTTAAACTTGATGACAATGAGACCACCTCAGGAGTGTAGGCTTTCGAATAAAAAAATAATGTTGAAAACCGGTCCATAAATGACTGAGAAATCGGTGAACATACTTAAAACAAAATACGTACAGTCGAAAATAGAACCTCCTCCTATTTTGAAGTCGGTCAATAATGTACCCCTAAAGAAAAAAAAATCCCTTGAAAACATATTTCTTCAGCAATAAATTCAAGGCATATTTTGATATCCGCACAAATTCCCTTCACCTTTTTTCCAAGAACACAAAAAGCACTTCCAAGAATCTCTTACAAAAACCCAATTGATATAAAACAGAATGGATTACCATAATATTTCCTTTACTCACAAACTAAATCAGTTTGAAAAACACTGGGAAAAGATGGCAGCGGTATTCAATTGCCATGAATAATGGAGGAGTTTGAACATTCATAGCCAATAGCAAGAATATAGGGCTGTGCTTGAGACTAAATAATAACAGCCGCACTGATCGATCTTCAAGGTTAAGCAGCTCTTGCCAAGGTCGGTTCATGGATGGGTGACCATCCGTCACATATCGACTTTCGTCCGTGTCTCAGGAAGCACGTTAAGAGGTCCGAAAGGCTGACTACCAGTCTTACTAAAGGGTATCGTATTACCCAGTACTATCCGGGTTGTGGAGGTAATATAGTCAGTAGCTCCATGTAAAATACTGGTATTCAGCTGCATCCAGTTAGACTGGAAGCTGACCCAACATAGTTGGAGAAAGGCTAGGCAGATGATATTACATCATTTCGAACCTAGCTCAGAAAAATCAGCTGTTCCATACATTTTGACTGCGTAGGTATTGCATATTTGTACGAAATAACAGATTCTTTTTTTAATTACGATGAAAAATATATATTTAGGGGGGGGTTAAAAATCAAATAAAAAAAAATCAAAATCAAAGCATTTATTTCAAGTAGGCCAGTTACAGGCACTTTTGAATTGTCGAAGCAAAGACAACAGTAAAAAATAGCTACAGTCCCAGTCACAAGGCACAAAAACTGTGAAAGTACTGTAGTTGCCCATTCCCTAACGTAGATCTCTATGGAGAAGAACTCGTGGTAACCATTTGTGCGTCCCATCCACCCTGTATAGATAAATCCCAAAATACATTCGATTCCGTAGGTAACAGAATTACATCAAATTAAATAGGTAAAGAGACCTCGTTAAGCAGAATTGTCAATAACGATCTCAATAGCAGACATAATCCCGGATTTGGGCCCGTAATATCCCTTTGCCACGACCGACTTAAGCGACACCCGTCTTGCGACAGTGGGACTGAAATATGACTAGTGGAATGTCAGTGGATGTTCTAATATAACACGTTTGTCTACACCTTTGAGATACAGGATAATCATAGACTAATTACCGTTCCAATTGATGAAAACCAGGACTCATATAATATTTGAGAGGGACTAGGTCATAATCAAATACAGAGCCCTTTGGCCCCAGAGTAGGTTTTTGAATGTCACATGTCTTATCAAGGGAATCGTATTACCCAGTTCTAACTGGGTTGTGAAGGTCAGATAGGCAGTCGCTCCATGTAAAAGACTGGAAGCCGACCCCAACATAGTTTGGAAAAGGCTAGGCAGATAAGGACATGTCTGTCAACTTTTGGTTCTACAAAATGCCTATTTCCTCACCTAAAACATTTTGAGGAACTAACTATTATAATTTTACTATTTTGAGAGCAGTGGTAAACTGCCTGGGTGGGCTTGAAACTCACGGGTTTCACTTTTAGGGTACTTACATCACCGTCGTAATCTCTGAGCCACCATTGTAACATCACTCTTCTTCTTAGCTTATCGATGGCAAAAAGTTCAAATGTTTAGAACAAAACTCAGCACCGTAAACCCTGCTCACTGATGCAGTAAATAGATCATCAGGTGCGCAGGTGTTCCATGCGGTGGATGGAAGGTGGGCCATTGTCTGTGGGGAGATGGCGCATACGCACTTAAGGTCTGAGCCGTCCATGAACCCCCATCTGTAGAGATGGTCTTTGCTTTGGCCGATTTGGGTGCGATTTGGGTGCGTGGCCACCTGGCCACGGCAATGCGTGCCCAGGTGGACGGTTTTCTGATGGATCGTTGAAGTTGTCACTAGGTATAAACATCAGAATCCGAACTTTATTCGCTTTGAATGTAAGACAGAATAAATGTTGTACATATATTAATGAGATCGCCTACAGTCTATCGTACGGTGTGCAAATTATTACACAAATTAAAATATTAAAACAAACAAAATGATGTCAACACCACTCACTTAATAAAAAATCCTAATAACACTCTAAATGTTACATTAAATTCTAAAATCCCAAATACATTCGTACAAACCAGGGCCTCTAACAGAATTACATCAAATTATATAAGAGTCCTCGTTAAGCAGAATTGTCAATGATTTGCTACTAAAATGAGTCGTTCCATTACAAATGAGACTTGGCTCTGAATTATTCATTTTGTACATATACGTTTGGTCTGAGTGCTGAGGGTTTAGCGGGGAGGTTGTCAAGACTATTTTTGTTATGTAACCGCACAGCAGAGCAGAGCTGAGGTGACCCAGTGGTGGACACCCCGACTTACGAGCAGTAAGTCATGGGTTCGAACCCAGCCAGGCGCATTACTTTGAGTAAGTTATTTCATCACCACTGCTCTCAAAACGGTGAAGGAAAACATCGTGAGGAAACCGGAATGTCCTAGAACCAATAATTCGAAGACATGTGACATCTACCAACCCGCACTGGGCCCGCGTGGTGGATTATAGACCATTCCCTCTCACAGAGAGGAGGCCTGCGTCCCAGCAGTGGGAACATTAATAGGCTAATTATGTTATGCTATTATGCTAACCGAACAGCTGTTTACGACGTGTATGGAAAGAAAGAAAGAAAGAAAAAATATTTATTTGTCGCAGGCACATGACGTGCATAAAAAAACGACAAAAAATAAAATAAACAATAGATATCAACGCATAACAAATATTTATAAATACAAAAGGACGGATGAAAAAAAAAGTTGACAGCTTGTACGTCGTGACTGCGGCAAGCAGGTTACCACTCAGCATGATACTGTGACATACTTTGCCAACCTTGTGTCTCGAAACGTACAATAGCTGACAGGACACGATTTGTACCAGGCATATGATCCCAAATGGAAAAGTTCATGGCCTAGCAGCATCTAAAAATAAACACAAAAAATTCCCTTTTGCATACAAATTCAAAAGCGATTTTTTCGTGTAATCCGCTGCCTCTTATCACTTGTACCAACCACAACATAGGTTGAAACTAATTAGTCTGGACCTGTGCACCAGACCAAAATGACTTGGAATACTTTATTAGGACCTAACGCTTAGGGTTACAGTTCTTGGGGATTCTCTTCATCAAGGTTTTCATTAAGGCTTGTATTAAAACTATTGCGATATGGTGCGTGATGAATGTCCTCCTCCTCCTCAAGTCGTACTCCTCATTACTGAGGGTCGTGATCTTCCCTTGAAAACATCTATTCCCTGACGATATTTCGCCATCTCAGTCTATCCTTGGCCAAGTGAAGCGCATCATGAAATTTCGCATCAAGAGAAGAGCCTATCTGATCGGACCATCGCAAAGGGCTGCGACCTCTTGGTCGTTTACCGTCCACCTTGCCGGTAACCATCAGTTGTCGAGGTTATCCATCCATCTTTTCTCGGAATATGGCCGAAAAATTCTGGAGACAGGTCGTAGAGAGTCTGGTCTTTGTTTTGAGCACGCATAGGATGGATTCGTTGGTGCGGAATGCAGTCCAGGACATCTGAAGCAAGTTCCTTCAATACTACATCTCGAAGGCGTCTATACGAGCTCGGTATGTCTTTCTCAAGATCCAAAGCTCTAAAAATATTAAAATCGTCTCTCTTCTGCATGAGTTTTCATAGAAAACGTGTGCATTAGAAACTGCTACGTACTGGAACGACTGTCAAAGATCTACAAATGACAGCCGGGACGTGCTTTCCGAGACACGAAAGAAACTCGGTATGTAATGGGTGGTCACCCATCCAAAGACCAACCAAGGCAAACGCGGCGTAACTTGAAGAGCAAGCTTGGTGACTATTTGACATTTATTCTTTTGCAGACAGTGAAGGGCAGATGGACGTTCCACGTAAAAAATATTCAAGATTCCCGTCACATGTGGTTAGATGGAAAACGTGTCCAACCGCAATTTAGTGGGAAAATGGCTTGATATATGATGATGAAGTATTTAAAAAAGCACGCTGAGGAATACTAAGCTTAAATCTGGAAAAAATACATCAGTATTTCTGTCTAAAATAAGATTTCGTCAATCCTACTAATATTTTAAATGCGAAATTTTGTGAGGGTGGATGTTTGTTACTCTTTCACGCAAAAACTACTCAACGGATTTGGATGAAATTTAACACTAAACCTAGATGAACACATAGAATACTTTTTATCCCGGTAGTATGATCACGTGGGACAATTATCGAACTACCAGCGGGCGACGCCGCGGGCGTAAACTAGTTCTAAATACGCTAGGGAATTCAACCTACATAATTCTGGAGAACCAGACGAAAATCAAAAAAAACCTTGTAGTAATAAAATCTACTGATCTCGGCCGAATTCGTAATAGGATTTGAATTCTAAGAATAAATGAGAAAATAGAATACATAGGCTACAAGAATACTAAGTATTGGCAGTAAGTAGTAGACTGGAGGGACTTGTGGCTAAGCCATAGCAACCTTCAGGGTTAAGCAGCCCTTGCTGAGGTTTGTCTATGGATGGGTAACAGTCCATAGTATATTGGGATCCCTCCGTGTCTCGGAATGCATGTTTACTGTTGGTCCCAGCTTTCATAGGTAGATCTTTGACTGTGATTATAAGCAGTCAGATGCCTGAAAGTCTGACCACCAGTCTTACGAAAGGATATCGCTTTACTCAGTAACTAGGTTGTGGTGGTCTGATAGGCAGGTTCCTTGTAATATACTGGTATTCAACTGGAAGGAGGAGCTCGTGGCTAAATAATAACAGTCGCACGGGTCGATCTTCAGGTTAAGGCGCGCTTGCCTAGGTTGGTCCGTGGATAGGCGACCCTCCATTACATACTGAGTTTCCTATGTGCCTCGGAAAGCACGTTAAACCGTTGGTCGCAGCTGTCTTTTGGCAATCGTAACAAGCATAGCGTCCTAGATTCGATCACCATTTAGAACAAAACGCTATTTCATTTTTCCATCACGAGTTTCTCTGGAAATATGGGTGTAATACTTACTTATTGTAATTCTAACAGCCGTAACGTTATGTTACGTAAATAAAAAATAAAATTTGCGAAACCTCCTTCCTTTGATCAACCATACCAAAACCAGCATGAAATAAAAATCTTTTGCTACATAATTCAATTCGTTTCTCCAATTTTTCTTTTCGAACTGATTCAGCTGAAAATCCATGAAGTATTTTCTATTGAAACGTTCGGGCTAAAGGTTAACGCACACGTATTGAATTCAGAATTGCCTTTTAGTCTAGCAGGGGTGGGTTGAGAGCAGCGGTGGCCCAGTGGTTTAGACCACGACTTACGAGCAGTAAGTCGTGGGTTCGAACCCAGCCAGGCGCATTACTTTGTGTAAGTTATTTCATCACCACTGCTCTCAAAACGGTGAAGGAAAACATCGTGAGGAAACCGGCATGTCCTAGAACCAAAAATTCGAAGACATGTGACATCTACCAAACCGCACTGGGCCCGCGTGGTGGATTATAGCCCATTCCCTCTCATAGAGAGGAGGCCTGCGTCCCAGCAGTGGGAACATTATTACACTGATTATGCTTATGCTTATGCTAGCAGGGGTGACAATATAATTTTATGGAGGGCCAAGATTAGTATTTTTGTAACCGCAGCCGGCCAAAAGAAATACAAAGTGACCTCTAAATTTAAATAAAACAAGCTTCGCCGGACTAGACTGCGATGATGTGGTCTGCACTCATCATCATCATCATTTCAGCCGAAAGACGTCCACTGCTGGACATAGGCCTCCCCCAAGTGTCGCCACATTGACCGGTCCCGTGCGACTCGTATCCAGCGGATCCCTGCTACCTTCACCAGGTCATCGGTCCACCTAGTGGGAGGCCTTCCAACGCAACGTCTTCCGGTTCGCGGTCGCCACTCCAGAACTTTTCGACCCCATCGGTTATACGTTCTGCGAGCAAAGTTCCCTGCCACTTAAGTTTGGCAATTGTTCGGGCTACGTCGGTAACCTTGGTTCTCTTGCGGATGTCCTCATATCGTAATTTCGGTCTGCATTCGCGGGTAGATAAATATGACGCGGGAATAACTGACTTAGGGACATTTTTTTAACAATAGCTCGCGGGCCGGATGAAAGACCTGTGCGAGCCGCTCGGTAGCCCGGAGGCCATATGTTGGACAAGCCTGGTTTAGCAGCAACCTATAATGTTTACACTGCTGGGACACAGGTCTCCTCTCTATTAGAGGGAATGGGCTATAATCCACCACGCAGGCCCAGTGCGGGTTGGTAGATGTCACATGTCTTCGAATTTTAGGTTCTAGGACATGCCGGTTTCCTCACGATGTTTTCCTTCACCGTTTTGAGAGCAGTGGTGATGAAATAAATTACACAAAGTAATGCGCCTGCCTGGGTTCGAACCCACGACTGCTCGTAAGTCGGGACCGCCACCACTGGGCCACCGCTGCTCTCAGCCTGGTTTAGCAGTTCAGGATTCTTTCTATAAATGACGACGAACGATGACGTATGCGTTACAGTAAAGTGCAAATGGATAGCCCACTTAAACGGTCTTCTTCTTAGCGTTTCGATGGCAAACATTTTAAATATGCTTTGCCCAAAACTCAGCTACGCGTACCCCGCTCACTGAAGCAGTAAATAAATCCGCAAGAGCGCAGGAGATAGGGCATGTGGGGCAATATGGAAGGTGGGCCATTGCAAGCGGTAGGTCAACTCGTTTAGGGTGCTTGCATAAAGATGAAAGTGTACTGGGGGGTTACCATGACGTCTCAAAGAAGGAGTAATTCCAGTGCGGGAAAGAGACAGAGCTACAAGATTTCAATTTATCATGGTAACTAACATTATCATTAACACTAGAAACGGGATATTTACCATGTTTACTGATTTCGGTAGTAGTGCGAAAAACGAACAAGAAAGAGGGTAGACCGATTTGTCTACTCATAAACACCTACCCGCAATAACTATAACTTAACTTATCCGTGATCATGGTGCTTGCGACAGCGTCGAAATATCGGAAACTCAAAACAAGCAGTAAACATGGTAAATATCCAGTTTCTAGTGTTAATGGTAGAGACAGAGCTATACAGGTCGTCTAGTGCCATCTCTTTCCTACACTGGAATAACTCCTGTTTTAAGACGCCATGGTAGGTCACCTGGTCCTGATTTGTCGGCACCGGAAAACCTGAACCTTATTTACTGTCTTTATAAATGTTTTTCCACAATTTTTTCTTTATGTGCGACCATCATCATCTGCTTAGCCTTTTCCCAACTATGTTGGGGTCGGTTTCCTGTCTAACTGGATGCAGCTGAACACCAGTAGTTAACATGGAGCGACTACTTTTTTGAGCTCCACTACCTAGTTAGTACTGGGTAACACAATACCCCTTGGTGAGACTGGTTGTCAGACTTTTGGGCCACTAGGTAGCTGTAACGACTGTCAAAGATCTACAATTGACAGCCGAGACCAACGGCTTACCATGCTTTCCGAGGCACGGAGAAAACTCGGTATGTAAGGGTGGGCACGCATGCATGGACCAACCCAGACAAGCGCGGCTTAACTCGAAGATCGACCCGAGCGGCTGTTACTATTTAGCTACCAGCTTTCATCTAAGCGTTTACCTTTATTATTCAACTTAGTTACGTATTGCGTAACTCAACGAAAAAAGTGAAAAATCCTGGTCTACTTGAGATTTCATTCGTTCGGAATAGTCTTGAGAGGGAATCGTTTGTGCATAATTGAATAAACGTACCAAGATTTTTATAGTTGATGGAGTAATTGTTGTGGGTACGTAAACATTATTTTTATAGTGCTTGCTAGCTGTACCCCGCGAACTCCGTTTGCGTGAAATTATTATACAAATATTACTTTCCTATTTGAATAGGATTTTGTTAACAATTTTGAAGGTTTTAATTTTTAGCACTGAATTCTAATCCTTTTTTCTTCTAAAATCAAAGTAGCCTCAGTTATTCCTTATAACATCAGCTATCTGCTAGTAAAAGTCTCGTCAAAATTGGTTCATCCGTTTTGGAGATTAGCCGGAACAAACAGACTGACAGACGGATCGACAGACAGACAGATAAAATTTTTAAAAATTGTTTTTTTGTAATAAAAAGGTGCCGTATACAGTTTCATATGCATTTAGTAAGTGTTTTTCTCATATATTACTAAATAACTAAGAACTTGAATGTCACCACCAATATTTACAACATAATGTTAGTATTGTCTAGTTGTGAGGAAATACCAACATTTATAACATAACATAAGATAACATAACATCACGTCTGTAATCCCCGAAGGGTTAGGCAGAGATGTACCTAATATTAAACCCATATTTCGCCAGTTATGTTTAAGTCCCTTGTAATACGGCGAGCCTATTGCCATCAACCGGGCGCAAATGAACACTCCGTGACTGCTCCAACATTATAATGTTACTAAAAAATAATAAAATCATTACGAAACAATACCACGATTACTGCAGTATTTACAAAGAACCAGCAAATAACAATTGAACTAAACACATAACTATAGTACTCGTATAATAAATACTTACAACATCAATGCTACCAACTATCAAATTAGGCTCTCACGCCAAACCGACATCTGACGCAAATGCAGATCAAATAATCTTGATCTGTCATGATTGTATGCAGTCACATACTAAGACTACCCAAATGTGGATCTCTAACTTAAAATCGTATCTTTTTTCGTAAAAAAAGAAAAATATTTTCTTATATTTTTATTTACAGTGTTTTTTTAGCAATAAGTGTAATTTTTGTAGCTAAGTGTTTCCGAACTGTCCTTTTTTTCAACTGTGCTCCTTGTTGTTTTTGGTTTTTTATATTTTATTTTTGGTGGAGTTTTTTCTAAACTATGAATTCTCTTTCCATGCTTTCTCCTTCAAACATGGTAGGTAGAAGAGGTTGTATATGAAAGAAATAGAGAATTTTACGAAAAAAACAGCGAAACGCTTTTCAAGATTCGCTTTTATTCACTTTTTTTTTTCAATATTATTAAGATGCTTAAAATTTTTCAGTGAGCCCGCTTGGTTTCAGCTGAAAAGCTTAAACATTTTTATAAATATTTGCTGCGCAAAAGTACACAAGAAATTGGCTTTTAAAAATGATTTTTTAGCAAAAACACAAGATTTTAAATTATTTCTGAATCCCACACGAGACGTGGAGTAGCAATTTTTTTAATGAAAATTCACAAATTATAAGTTAAACCAGTTTTATTATTAAATTTCACGGTTTTGTCACAATAAATCAATTTTAGAAATAGTAAAAAGTAGTACATAGGAAAATAGTATAGCTTAGCACTTAACACCCAAAACAAATTATTTAAATTTTCTAACTTAGAAGATTTGTAAAATAGCTACAATAATAACATAGTGTGAGATTACAAAAAGATAACATTTATTTCTAATAAAAGATTTTCTTTTATTTAATTATCATTTTTGCAATCTCACAATATTTTTATGAATTTGAACTTTAAAATATTCAATTTTGAACTAAATAGTTTGATGCTATAGCATAAATATCCTTTTGAGTTATCAAAACTTTTATAAAATCCATTAAAACATGAAAAATACCGTAGTATTAGACTAATATAGCCTAGATTAGCAATAGTTTGAATTGCTTATATTGCAAAACTATTTCATACAGTGCATTTTTAAAAGAGGTCTTTTCAAATCATCTTTTACATTTAATCTTTTTTTTTAACTTAATAAAATCGTTTTATGCAAAAACTATAAAAGGTTTGTAAATTAATTAAAAGGACTGTTTCTAATTAGAACAGAGAAACCATTTTTGTAAATTATATCCCTGTAAAAATCTTGCATGCACCAACCCCTTTGATTTTTGTGCCGTCGACCCGCAAAAAGAACGATCAAAAAGTATGATTTTTTTGTTTATAACTATTCTGTTTACTATAAAAGCCATTTAAAAATTCAAAATGTAATGGATATGAATAAAAAATTTCGAACCCATAACTTTTATTATAAAAAAAGAAATCATACTTTTAATTTAATTATTAAGTACCTACTTATAAATGAAACTGGAACTGCAATATTTTACTTTGCACGACGTAAATGGACAGAATTTTGATAAACATACCAATTCCTTTTATTTAATTGAACGTTTTTATATTTACGTATCAGTTAATCATTTTTCTCGTAGATATTTCTTATTGGTGTCGCCATGGCTAATAAATTTATCAAGAACTCTCGTCTCCCTACTTGTATTATAAAAAAATTTAAATTAAAAAAAAAAGTTTTATCAAAATTCAGTCCCCACTCCGCTTAAAGAAGGCGCCAAGCCACACAAACGCTTTAAGTGTCCGATTTGTGCTGACAGATGGCGTTTCTGCAGAACCGCTCCATCTCGCTGGTGGACATGTACATCGACAACTCCGAACCCTCGGAGAATGTCGGCCAGATTCACTTCAGCCTGGAGTACGACTTCCAGAATACCACTTTGATATTGAGAATCATTCAGGTAAGTCAAATTTTTCAAGACCTTTCATTGGCTCTTTCTTAGCAATAAGTTACTCCATATTTATATTTTTTGCCGGAAAAACAGTGGATATTATCAATTTGCTATCAAGCATGATATGATACAATCAGTCAATCATCCGGGTAAACTAACTTTTCTTGAATTTTAGATTGGCTTTAAGCAATCATTTTTGCAATTTATCCCAAAAAAACCGCCAAAGTTATGTCAGTATGCTCCAATTAAGCTACTAAGTATGTAACGCTTTAGCTTACAACATGAATAGCATTGCAGTTTGACCTGATAATAAGCTATAGGGATATCTAAGTAAACATGCTCGTGTTACAAAAATAAACCTATTTACAGGTCCATAAGTGTTAATGTTTCGTGACAAGATGGAATAATTGTAGCATGGACATTCGGAGTACCAAATGCCCATCCTTTGGTACAATTCTTTGATCTCCTTAAGGATTACAAGTACTACAGTACTTAAGTACTGGCAAATGCATTAACTGATTAGACAAGTCGGCCAATATTACGCATAGACTTTAAAAGATTGGAATCACTGAGTTTGTTTATGATGCTATTTTAGTCCAATATTTCTTATTTCAATATTTTCTTTTTCTTTTCATTTAGGTAGGCAAGATATTTCTTATAAGTCATGGACCTAAATGACGACGCAATACAAAATTTAAAAAAAGAGAGGGTCGAATAGACTTTACAAAACTCAATCTTTGAATGCTTTAATGCTAATAACTAATAAAAACACAAAAACTCCTAAGAATAACTTATAAACAAATATTTTTATTTAATTTCATCATGCTAGAAGCATTATGATCTTCATAGCATTTGCCTGCTTATTTTTTAAACAAATAACGATGATTTGTTGTCTATTGTACCATCACGAATTGTCATGGTAATTGTTTTAACAAATAATACTTTGAATGGAAAAGTGTTCATATTTGCCATGTTTAACATACATGAAGACCATGTCAAAAAATAACTCGACATCCGTCATCTTCACAGCAACCAGGCAGCAAGTTTTTTTATAAAGCAGAAAATGTTACTCTGTCAATTTATCCAAGACACTGCATGAATTTGAATGGCTTTACTTAAATGTATTATTACATTTTTATAAACAAACACAATACGCGATCGGAATTGGCAAAGGAAACGTTTGCCTTTGTAGAACAAAGAGGATGTCATACAGGGTATGATTGAGTGAAAAAAACGACGCAAACTCCATATAAAGCTGAACTTCTTCTACAACTTGGCTTGAGGTGTCATTTAACATTAAATATCCACTTTTTCAACTTCAAATGAAAATAAAGAAACCATTTTCCATGGAGACAGGCATAGTCACCAAATCGACTTTGATTTTGCTGCAATTTGTTTCAAAACCATTTTAATTGTCCTTCTTTCTTCAGGGCAAGGAACTCCCCGCCAAAGATTTGAGCGGCACCTCAGACCCTTACGTACGGGTGACTCTGCTGCCAGACAAGAAGCACCGCCTGGAGACGAAGATCAAGAGACGTACTCTCAACCCTCGATGGAACGAGACCTTCTACTTTGAAGGGTTCCCGATACAGAAGCTGCAGAGTCGGGTAAGAGATGATTGCTATTAGTTTCTGCCGTCTCAAGTTCGTTTCGGTGTTTGCGGGACATGGGTTTGCTTCACCACCTTCAGATCTCATCTTCCTGTCCTTGTCCCATTCTACTTGGGGTCGGCGCGACACGTTTTCTTCTTCCATTCTCCTCTGTCAGACGGCACGGCATCATTTACTCCTTTCTCTTTCAGGTAAGTCTTTGTAATCCCACATATCACTATCCATGAGATAAACTCAATATAAAAGTTACCCAAGGCTCCTAGCTTCTTTGTTTTCTATTTGTAGAATTTCTGCATTCATCATCATTCTCTGCCTTTTATACAGGGTGTAAGGGACAGCCCTCCACAAACTGACAGCCCTGACAGGGTGCATTCAGCTCCTTATTTTGAATCATATTCCACCGGAATTTTTACTTTAATTTTTTTTTTAGTTACTGTTCCTTTATTTCAATGTTAAATTACAATCCCTGTACGCAGCACTTCATTTATGTAAACAGTACAGCTAAAATCAAAAATCCAACAATGGATGTTGAAATAATCTAACGAATGACGCGTGAAATCAGCTGTTCACTTCCTGCCTAGCTACAGAGTTCATCGAACTCGTCGTCGTGCTTGCCGTTGGCTACTGTAACGATATATTACGTATGAAGAAAGATAGAAAATACATTTATTTGGCACATGCCACAAGTGCACACAATATAAAACAAAAATAATACAAAAAAAAAAAACTTAACGGTGTGCCTCATAGCTGCGCCAAATAGGACAAGTTCAGCAAAATGCCGGGCAACTAGTGCCTGACGCTGGTTTTCAACTGGACCTGGATTAGAGAGGTCACGGATGTAAAACAGTTTTATGTGTTGTGTCAATGGTAGTGGTGAAAAGGTAATAAAACAAATCAAATTGATTGCATTCCCATAACATTTCTGAAATAATTTCTTATACCGGTCATCTTAGTATGATATGCTGAATTCAACCCATCAGTTTGTGGAGGGCTGTCCCTTACACTCTGTATATATTTATACGGAGCTGGCGTAGCATGCCAATTATCATTTTTCTTACAATCCAACCTTTTTTTTTCCTTCGGTGTTCTCCTTCCCTTTTTAAACCAAAAAGCAAAATTTTAATTAGATACAATAAGGCTCCATCTGACGCTAATAAAGACCAATGTCTAGTGAAGAATAACTTAGTCAGTATAGAGCGTTTGATTTAATAAAATTATTTTACCGTAATACCGGCGTCGTTTCGAACCCAAGCAGCCTGCTCTCAAAACGGTTAAGGAAAAAAAACAAGGCGAAACTAGCATTTGTAAAAATACAGAGACATGTGATATCTGCCAACTTATAATGGGTCCGTGTGGTAAAAAAACAAAATAGTTAAAGAAAATAGAAGAAAGATGAGATTTTTTGTAGCATTAAAAACACACAACTCTAAGCCCTCTCGTAAAAACATGTATAAATACATGTTTTTACACATAAAAACAAGTTTTATATAATACTAGCGACCCGCCCCGGCTTTGCACGGGTGCAATATATACACCGTGACTTTTTAGTCGTCTTACAAAGGTCGTCCACTCAATCTACCCGACATAAAATAGCTCTAGGTGTGATTTTTTTAACTTCCATAATAGGTACAAAGAAAAATAATAATAAAAAATTAGAATAAAAATTATGAAACATGCTGTTAATGATGTTTACGTGTCAAGCGGGAGAACATATACCTACTCAGCACACGAGTCCACTAGATCATCGCTCGCAACAGGGTGTTTTAACTACGTCATGCTGAATAATATTTTTATTTTTAAATTATTAAAATCTCTTAAATACCTGTTTTTTCTTTATGAATGTTTTGTATTCATTGGATACATGAAGTGGGCTGCCGTTGTAAGACGACTAAAAGTCACGGTGTATATATAAACCTTGCTCTTGAATCACTCTATCTATTACTGAAAACTGCATCTAAATCCGTTGCGTAGTGCACAAAAAACTGTATATTATGGGTAAATATGCGAGATTAAAAAAAAAACAGAACATTGTAACCAGCTGACATACTTTTACTATTCTGTCCATTTTCCAAAATAAAAAAAAATAACGAAGGAAAAATAAACCATTCTTGTTTAATTAAAACACGTTAACTAAGAAACGGCCATTACTATTCTCCCGAGGTACTATTCTCCGTCACGCAACGTGGCAAATGTCAATTTATATCAATTTGGAGCTAGGGTAGGGCTGCCATACGACTCGGTACTCCGGGACATGGCCTGGTTTGAAACGTTGTGTCCCGGTCAATAAGTCAGATATCCCACTTCTGATGATTGGCCTATCAGAACAGAATCGGTTTTTTTTTAAACTAACTAGAACTTAGCTGGCACTGATCATCCCCTCCTCCCCCAAACATAAGGCCTGGCTACGCCCCTTTCTCGTTCTTTATCGTGTGGTTAGTGCCTAACCTGGTGTCAAAGTTTTTGTGTCGCCCATGGGCCTCTGACTTCACTTTACATGCCGTCGAGAAATATCTCTCAGGCATGCTGGTTTCCTCACGATGTTTTCCTTCACCGAAGCAAGTGATAATTATACATTACGCACATGAATCTGACGTCCACACCACTATGCAATCATTGCTACACCCCTGATAAGAAGACATTAAAATTCACTTGTGTTTGCCCTAAAGAACTGGTTACTGGTGGCCGTGCTATAAAAATCTCTTTTCAAAACCTTACGACCTCTACGAAAAAACTTCTTCATAAACTTAAAAACCCTCAAAAAATGTGTCTTCCCCACATCAGCAGACACACAACAGGTTTACCCTTCTATTACCAATGTCCCGGTCGGCGATTCAGCATTTATGGCAGCCCTAAGCTTGGGGCTCGCCAACCTAGCCTACATTGGCATTTTAATTATTTTTTGTGTAGTCATCCTTTAGGGTTGATATTTCAAATTGATGTTCTAATGTTTTGTCGGGCAATAGTGAAGTTAGACTTGATTTAGTCATATTTGAGTATGAAGTCTTAGTTTTGGCACATTCTCGCCGAAACACTCCGAGTCAGCGCAACTGAGAGAGTGTAAAGCCAAGCGAGGAACACCGAGGCTAGACGAACGGTGATAATTCAGGGTGTAAGGGACAGCCCTTCCGCAAACTGACAGGGTGCATTCAACTCCTTATTTTGAATCATATTCCATCGGAGTTTTTCTCAGGAAAATTTTGTTTTTTTCAGTTTTGTTTTGACTTGCTGAGTTTTGTTTTCACGTGTCCCACTGCTGGCCATAGGCCACCCCTTTCTCCTTCTAAACCCCTAATCTTGTGTGGTCCCTTGCCACGTTCGACCCGCAAACAAGATCAGATCGTGACATCACCTACACCGCGGTCTATTTCGATGGCGATTTTCTCCAACAGGTGTCCACTGGGTGACGATCTGTGCCCACCTCTTTTTTCCTTGACGAAATAATTTATACCAAGTAAATTGGCTGCCTGATTACAAACATACTTGTAATTTGCGTTCGTTTGTGTCACTTGTTTTATTTAGTATTTTAAAAATATTTTCTTACCTTTGTATAGATTCTATTTTATCGATTGTTTGTGAATGTGTGAACATTGTAGGCTTTGTAGATTTCCAGCTGCTTGTTAACTTTTGTTAACTTTTTAACGACTTATTGTCGGGCCTACGCTGTCCCCCATACTTAAGTACAAATGCTGCAACCATGATAATATTGTAATACCAAATGATTGTAAAGAGTAACCATGGAGTTTCTTGCCGGTTCTTCTCCATAGGAAACGACCAACCCGAACCGTGCACCTTTTTGTCGACGTTTTATAAGTGCCCATATGAAATAAAATATTTTGATCAGCACCGAAATTATAGTAAATATGAGAAAGTTATCTAACAGTTATTTTTCTTGCAGGTACTCCATCTTCACGTGTTTGACTACGACCGGTTCTCGAGAGATGACTCCATCGGCGAAGTGTTCCTGCCTCTATGTCAGGTAGTGTACCTCTATATTTGCTGTCTTTTTCTTTTTTGGGACTGTATTCTTCGCTCTTGTCAACTCAAGCATTCTGTACATCAAACTAAGTAACTTTACGCAAAAATTATTGCTGGAAATCGACTTTTTTTATGGGGTGAAAAATCACGTTTTACGGTAGGACTCGATGGAAAGCACTCATAGCATTGTGCTGATGTATGGGTTGAATAGTACGAGGGTCGTGGAGGTGTGTAAAGTAAAAATCGTACATTAAAAACATGTATTTAAAAAAAACTTGTGAAAAAGTTGGAACTTTGGCCCCCAATATCTCCGTAACTAGAAGGTTCCCAGGCATGGTCTAGAACAAAAAAATGATCGCAGTGACGGGGAAAACAAATGCCTTTCGTTTATGTTAAGGGTCTATTTACACTCTTTATAATCGACGGGAGATCTCAAAATTAAAAACAAACTGGCCAAGTGCGAGTTGGACTCGCGCCACACCGAGGGTTCTGTACAAACTTGTAGGTATTTTGTTGTTAAACTAGATATTTACAGTTTTCATGATGCTAGGTCAACGGGATATACCTTCTAAGTTTTGATTTTCTTGTGAAATCGCAAGATATGCGACACAAACATCATCGACGACATATCTTTTGAAACAGTATAACCGTTTGATTTTTTCACTGCTGAAAGAGACCGTAGACGCATCGGTTAGACTGGAGGCCGACCTTTTTAGCTCGGTCATTTGCCTTCGTCTTAGTGATCACTGTTCGTAATCATTATAGACTGTTGTGACAAGAATCCAACGTCCTACCGTCACCAAACCTCCGAAATTGCGCCGGTGGGATATTAGGGGAGGTCGAAATTGGTACATGATATAAACGGTTAAGTTGCCGTTGGTGGTAGCTTCGACCCCAAGGCCCAGCGGCGGCCCTAAACATAGTTAGAAAAGGTTATGCAGCATAGAAAGATCAGGTGCGTAGTACTCGCATTCGGGGTGAGTGTATGATCAGATGTATGAACGTGGACGGGGCGGAAGGAGTAGGTATGTAAGAATCGTGCCAGCTGGCTTTCAGGAGTTTCTGCCGACACCTATTGGAAAAAGACGTAAGTTTATGTAACATAACATAATATCGCGCCTGTATCCCTGAAGGGTTAGGCAGAAGTGTACCTAATAGTACACCCACATTTCGCCAGTTATGTTTAAGTCCCATGTAATAGGAGGCGAGCCTATAGCCATCAACCGAGCACTAATCCGTGGCTGCTTCTGAGAAATTCCTGATGGTAAAACCTAATAAAACTTTACCCGACCTGAAGATGTAACCCAGGACCTGATGCTCAGCAGTCACGTTTACCAGACGAACTTTAATGGTTTTTCACTCTCACTCAAGATACCATCAAGACCCTTGATTAAAGATTAAGCGAGATCCTTTTTAATGGAGACCATAAAAACGAATCTATGTCTTTCTTGAATACTTAATTGTAAGAAACGAAGCTCCTACTGTCCGTCGCAATATCTATTAACGTCCACTAAGATAGCTCGTAAAGAATTCTTTAGTGCCGCCTTTGAAGATAGTTTTTAATGTAGTTACCGGGGTTTTTAAGTTAATTTGCTTCAACATCTGCGTCGTTAAAATTTAAATAAAAACCGGCCAAGTGCGAGTCGGACTCGCGCAAGAAGGGTTCCGTACAACGTAGTAGGGGAGCCCCCTTTAATTCTTAATTTATTTGTTGTTATAGCGGCAATAGAAATACACATTTTGTGAAAAATTTCAATTGTCTACCTGTTACGGATCACGACTCACACCACCAACCAGACAACACGACCCACCAAACCACGAACCACCACGAACGACGTCCACGTTCTGGACTCCAGGAAGGAAAACGGAAACGTGGTGGTCAGTTTTTACGTTACGAGGATGTTCAGAATAGACACTTCAAAAGATGCGAAATTGAACCCTTAGTGTGGGAAAAGCAGCTCGTGGCTAAATAATAACAGCCGCTCGGGTCGATCATTAGGTTAAGCCGTGCTTGCCTAGGTTGGTCTGTGGATGGGTGACCACCCATTACATACCGAGTTTCCTCCGTGCCTCGGAAAGCACGTTAAGCCGTTGGTCCCGGCTGTCATTTGTAGATCTTTGACAGTCGTTAGGTTACAGTCGTTAGGTTACTTTTTGGGCCACTGACTAGTGGCCCAAAAAGTCTGACAACCTGTCTTACCAAGGGGTATTGTATTACCCAGTACTACCTGGGTTGTGGAGGTCAGATAGGCAGTCGCTTCATGTAAAATACTGGTATTCAGCTGCATCCGGTTAGACTGGAAGCCAACCCCAATATAGTTGGGAAAAGTCTAGGCAGATGATGATGAGTGTGGGAAAAGCAGGCACAAAATCGGCCCGAGTTGAGACGTCGTGTGTATCGGCAGGTCAACGCCTTTGAAGAGGGAAGAAGGTCACAGCTAGACTTAAAGCGCGATAACTTTTAAAGTAGGCCACCTGCAGCTATACCCTACAATTTCGTCAATGGTGTCATGTCCGATTTGTGCTCGGAGATTTTCGGCCAAAATTGGGTATGCTAGCCACTTGAGAGCACATGAAAGAACGGCACACCGAACCTCTCGACAACCTCCCTAAAAAGCCATCGAATGCAGTCGCTGTGACCGAAATCGGCTAGATGGCATCATGATCACGGATCATAACATATAGCTTGCAGACAGACGGACGGACAGACGGACAAACAGACAGCGGAAGTTTAGTAATAGGGTCCCGTTGGTTACCTACGGGTACGGAACCCTAAAAATGAGCAGACGTAGCTTTTGTCGACTGTACCTACCTATTCTACTTAATAACAGCCGCGAGGAGCTCGTGGCTAAGTAATAACAGCCGCTCGGATCGATATTTAGGTTAAGCCGCGCTTGCCTAGGTTGGTCTGTGGATGGGTGACCACCCATTACATACCGAGTTTCCTCCGTGCCTCGGAAAGCACGTTAAGCCGTTGGTCCCGGGTGTCATTTGTAGATCTTTGACAGTCGTTATAGGTAGTCAGTGGCCCAAAAAGTCTGACAACTAGTCTTACCAAGGGGTATCGTATTACCCAGTACTAACTGGGTTGTGGAGGTCAGATAGGCAGTCGCTCCATGTAAAATACTGATATTCAGCTGCATCCGGTTAGACTGGAAGCCGACCCCAACATAGTTGGGAAAAGGCTAGGCAGATGATGACCTACCTATTCTACTTCGTATTCTCATGACATGTTACTTTCAATAAACAAACAAAAATTTAAAAAAAAAACACAAGTCTCGTTACCTTTTTTGGGTCGTAAAAACCAAGCCTTGTTCGTCTCGACCCATCTCATAAAAAAACTTCGTCTGGAAATATACACTCAAAAGTAGTATGTAAATATTATGTGCTCATACTTTTATCACATACTGCTTTGATATTTGACGCCACCCGCATGCATTAAAGCTTGAAATGGATGATCTGACTGATTGACATTAAAACGCAACCCCTACTAACATAACATCACGCCTGTAATCCCCGAAGGGTTAAGCGGAGGTGTACCTAATAGTACACCCTCGTTTCGCCAGTTATGTTTAAGTCATATGTAATACAGGGCGAGCCTATTGTCATCAACAGGGCACAAATTCACACTCCATGGCTGTTACTGAGAAATTTCTGATGAAAAAACCCAATTACACTTTGCACGAAAACCCAATTACGGTTGCAGGTTTTTCATTTATTAGGTTCAACGTATGTATTTGTACTAAAATAATAGGAAGAGCCCCTGGCTTAATAACATCAGCCGCTCGAGTCGATCTTCAACTGAAGCCGCGCTTGCCTAGGCTGATCCGTGGATGGGTGACCACCCATTACATACCGAGTTTCCTCCGTGTATCGGAAAGTACATTAAGAATAAAATTAAGAAGATCTTTGGCAGTTGTTACAGGTGGTCAGTGGCCCAAAAGTCTCACAACCAGTCTTACCAAGGGTCAGAGTGGAGGTCAGATAAATTTCATGAAAATTTCTTTGTATACTGAATACGTGGTAACCGTTTTTGCGTCGGGTCCCTACCACCATGTATTAAATCACGGTGATGTTAACTGTTTTTTTTTTTCTATATTGTTTTGTTTTCTACCATATTTTATGACAGGTATCACCATGAAAATCTATGTACATATAAACCCAATTTACGGCGCAGGAAACTCCCCGTGAAATTAGACTTCAGCTACAGGTAATATTTACCCGAATTTACCGGTATATAACTCTTATCTGCGGTATCTCCTTAGTTACCTTAAATACATGTAATAATTTTTTTGGGGCCTCATTTTTTAAAGATAACGCGTAGGTAAATGGTTTTTTATAAATTACTTTTATTTACATAAAGGTAAGAGAGCTTATTTATATGTATTTAAGTCCCTGAAGGAAACTACATATTAATGGTATAATTATTATTCTATACATACTAAACAGTTTCGTGATTAACCTACGGAGAGACTGTCAAAGTGAAATATAATGTTAGTACAAATACATCATCTGCCTAGCCTTTTTCCAACTATGTTGGGGTCGGCTTCCAGTCTAACCGGATGCACCTGAATTCCAGTATTTTACATGGAGCGACTGCCTATCTGACCTCCGCAACCCAGTTAGTACTGGGCAATACGATACCCCTGGTAAGACTGGTTGTCAGATTTTCTCGCCACTGACTACTAGTAACGACATACACTACGACTGTGATATTTGTGCCCGTATTGAGCCCAATTCTTGTTGTAAGTTATCGGCAACAGAAACCTCTCAATGTAATAAAATTTCAGTATACTGCCAATACTATATCAGTTACAGGCTGGTAATATAAAAGCTAGGTTTTATTTATTTTACGTTAGAACAACAATTCGCTTTAGGTGGTTGATTTTTAGTATCGGCTCGAGATGGAGGTGGAGAGCTTTGGTTTATGTAATTTTTGTTGCTAAAAGATTACATAACATCACTCTTGTAATCTTCGAAGGGTTAGGCAGAGATGTAGTTAGTTCCATGTTATACAGGGCGAGCCAATAGCCATTAATGCTGTCACTGAGAAATCTCTGATTTTGAAGTTCAGTAACGTGTTGACCGACCTGGGAATCGAACCTAAGACCTCATACTCAGCAGTACGCTTGCGACGACTAGACCAACGAGGGAGTTGAAGTGGAATGATACGAAAGATAAAGGAGTACATTACAGCGTGACGTTTGTCAGAGGAGAATGGATGAAATAATACTGTTACATCGACACCAAGACCCCAGTGCAGGCACCAGGCACCAGAGCTGTGGCTGTAAGATGATGATAATCATCATCAGCCAACAGAAGTCCACTGTTAGACATAGGCCTCCTCAATCGCACGCCACTCAACTCGATTCTCGGCAACTCTCATCCAGTTGCTTCCAGCCACCCTGCGAAGGTCGTCACTCCACCGAGCCTGAGGGCGTCACACCATAAGCTTGCCCATTCGCTGTCTCCACTCAAGAACACGTCTACCCCAACAGTGATCGGTTCTACGTCTAATATGGCCGGCCCATTGCCACTTCAGCTTACTTATTCTGTGAGCTATGTCTGGTTCTCTGTCGGATCACCTCATGATGGTAATAAGATGGCTAATAATAAATTACACACTTTCTTATCCGTGGAGCTCGTGGCTAAATAATAACAGTCGTTCGGGTCGATCTTCAGGTTAAGCCGCGCTTTCCTAGGTTGGGCCGTTGATGGATGACCACCCATTTCATACCGAGTTTCATCCGTGCCTCGGAAAGCACTTTAAGCCGTTGGTCCCGACTGTCATTAGTAGATCTTTGACAGTCGTTACAGGTAGTCAGTGGCCCAAAAGTCTGACAACCAGTCTTACCAAGGGGTATCGTATTACCCAGTACTAACTGGGTTGTGGAGGTCAGATAGTCAGTCGCTCCATGTAAAATACTGGTATTCAGATGCATCCAGTTAGACTGGAAGCCGACCTTAACATTGTTGGGAAAAGGCTAGGCAGAAGATGATGACTTTCTTATCCGTCATACACCCGGTAATCACAAAGAAAAAATCCGTATCAACATTCCTTACAAAATTAGCAACAATTGTTCCCAACACAAGGTTACCGTAATTCGCAAAAGGGATGAACATAAGGAAAACATACATTTATTTGTCGACCAATTTATGTAATAGTAAAGTGTAGTCTACGTGAATTACTGAGCATTTCGTACCCGAGTTAGTTAATGTTCGTTTTAAGATATAAGGAGGTCTGAGGAGGGACTGAGGGTTCCATTTGTGTACCTGTAATTACACGTGAAGTCGGAGAAATTCACTGTTAAGTAAGTTGGCTAAAATGTAGAAAATAAGTAACATAAGAACGTTGTTTTTCAAAGATCTGTTAAGCGAATTAACATACCATAACATCAGGCCACCAGCAGAGAATGGGCAGCAGCGTGTTTTTTTTTTAACAACCGTACTACGATCGACAACCCGCCTGCCAAGCGTGGCGATTATGGCAAAACCCCCCCAATTTGGGGGAGGCCTATGTCCAGCAGTGGACGTCTTTCAGCTGAAATGATGATGATGATGAACATCAGGCCTGTTTCTGAGGAGCTCTTGGCTAAATAATAACAGCTGCTCGGGTCGATCTTTAGGTTAAGCCGCGCTTTCCTGTGTTGGTCTGTAGATGTGTGACCACCCGTTACATACTGAGCTATCTCCGTGCCTCGGAAAGCACGTTAAGCCGTTGGTCCCGGCTGTTATTTGTAGATCTTTGACAGTCGTTACAGCTACAGCTTACAACGTTGTTTACTGGGATAAAAAATATCCGCTGACCCGACCAGATGCTATAAAAGTTCGAACTGATCACTAAGTTTCATCGGATTCGTTCAGCCGTAGAGGCGTGTAAAGTTAATAAGACATACCAATACCAATGTTACTCATCGCAAATAATATACCTAGGGTGTAAGTGACAGCCCTCCACAAACTGACAGGGTGCATTCAGCTCCTTATTTTAAGTCATATTCCACCGGAATATGACTTAAAATTAATTCGTCCAGTCTTTTTTTTTCAGTTACTATTCCTTTATTTCAATGTGAAATTCCCTGTACGCAACTCCCGCAGCTAAAATAAAAAAATCCAACAATGGATGTTGAAATACTCTAACGAACGACGCGTGAAATCAGTTGTTCACGTCCTGCATAGCGACAGAGTTCATCGAACTCGTCGTCGCGCTTGCCGTTGGCTACGTGCGTTTTGCCACGGTAACGATACATTGCGTATAAGGAAATAAACCAAATAAAATTTGGATTCCCATAACATTCCTGAAATAATTTCTTGTACCGGTCATCTTAGTATGATATACTGAATTCACCCCATCAGTTTGTGGAGGGATGTCCCTTACACCCTGTATTAGTTCAGAAGTATGGATTCAGTTGGCCCGAGTAGCAACTTCTCCAAGTCACGGAATGTGGGCCAAACATATAGCGCTTTGGCTGAAAAACTCATTAGTTTTCCGCGTACCTACCAACTTACAGAATAGTTTCTTGTCCTACCCTCAACCACTGGATAATTTATCACATTCCCGTTTAAAACGGACCAGTGGAGGCATGTGTTTCAGTTAATTTATTTGTTTACATTCTTTACATACCGTAAATTTAACGCAATGTTGCTAGCAAGGAGCAAAGAGCTCGTGGCTAAATAATAACAGCCACTCGGGTCGAACTTTAGGTTAAGTCGCGTTTGCCTAGGTTCGCCCGTGGATGAGTGAGTACCCATTACATACCGAGTTTCCTCCGTGCCTCGGAGAGCACGTTAAGCCGTTGGTCCCGGCTATCATTTGTAGATCTTTGACAGTCTTTACAGGTAGTCAGTGGCCCGATAATCTGACAACCAGTTTTACCAAAGGGTATCGTATTAACTTAAGTGGCAGTGGGCAGGGCACATTGCTCGCAGAACGGATGGCCGATGGGGCCGGAAAGTTCTGGAGTGGCGACCACAGGTATTATGTTACCTACTTAAATAAATATAGCATTAGTGCTATAAATGTTTACAAAAATTGTACTGAGGAGGATCCATGTGTCACCATGGAAAATTCTCAATTAGGGTATATTAGTAATGGGATTTTATTGTCTGGTGATGGCACGGGAGTCTCGGGGCTCACTCCAGATATTAATATTAATTTAAACTAGGAAGTGAGACAACAGAAGGTACCATTAACAATTTTGTTAAACCTACCAACATCAAGGTACCTTCTTGCACTCATTTAAATATTAAAAAAGGGCCTCAGCAGAACACCTTAAAATTATTCCACCAAAATATCCAAGGCATTTCTTCCAAATTATTAGAAATTGAATTATTTTTAGAAAGAAGTATGTTTGATATTATTTGTTTTACTGAACATTGGCTAAAGGATTACCAAATGCTTATTAATTATGAGAACTATGCGGTGGGTAGCTGTTTTAACCGTAAATCTATGCTGCGTGGAGGTTCCCTAATATTATTGAAAAATTGTGTTAAATATAAGCAACGTAATGACATAGTAGGTCTCTCGGCGGAACATTGCGTCGAACTGTCTTGTGTTGAGCTAGATAAGCATGTAATTGTGTGTGTGTACAGACCTCCAAACTATCAAAACTTTTCCTTATTTGAATCAATAATGGAAGATGTCCTGGCAAAACTTGCAGCCAGTGATAAACCTATAATTATTTGTGGTGATTTCAATATCAATATTTTGGAAGAAAATTCTAATAGCAGTCGATTATTAAATCTTTTCAAGTCATTTGACTTGACTAACATTTTTATTGAACCTACGAGAGTCACACTTCATCTTCTGCTACTTGTATAGATAATGTTTTCTGCAATTGTGATTACTTAGATAAAGCCATAGTAAATTGTTTGCCGTCTGACCATAGCGGACAAAATGTAACTTTTAGGTGTAACATACCATAGCAAAAAGTTCAGATTCAATTTAGACCTATAACTACTAATAATTTAAAGAGGTATAACAATTCCCTACAGAACAATTTAAGTGTTATGAGCCATCATATGGACGATATTAATATAAATCAATTGTATGATAATTTCTTTTCAATAGTTCACACTGAATTTAACAAAACTTTTGAAAAGAAGACAAAATGTATTTGCCCTAAATTTATATTTAGTGATTGGGCAACTAGAGGTATCAGAAAAAGTAGGGAAAGACTATTTGAGCTTTATGGCCTTAAGCCTTATATAAACTCTGAAACTTTTAACAAGTATGTTGCTAAGTATTCAAAAATTTTTAGAAATACATGCAAGGTTGCCAAAGCCTTGCACATTAGCAACAAGATCAAAACAGCAGAAAACAAAATTAAGACAGTTTGGAAAGTCATAAATAACGAGACTAACAGGAAGAAAATACGTAACACTAGCTACACATTAGATACAGCATGTGGTCCTAAAAGCTCTAATCAGGAAGTAGCTCATGAGTTTGTAAATTTCTTTACCGATATACCGTTAAAAACTACGGAGGCTCTTAATTCCTCTCCTGAAGTCTCAATTGGTTTATTAAAGGCGAATGTGTCTGACTGCCCGGCTGAATTTAAATTTAAACACATAAACCCTATGATAGTTATTAAAGCTTTCCGGCAAATAAAAGTCAAACTGACCGAAGATCTTTGGGGAATGTCTATCAAAGTTTGTACATCCATAGTTGAGACTATAGCACCATACTTAATTTTAATTTTTAATTTGTGTGTAGATCAAGGAGTTTTCCCGGACTTAATGAAATACAGTAAAGTCATACCTCTGTTTAAATCCGGAGATAGTAAAGATACAAATAATTATAGACCTGTATCCGTGTTGCCAGTTTTTAGCAAAGTGTTTGAAAAGGTAATGCTCAATCATTTTAACACCTACAGAATCTTACACGATCAACAGTATGGTTTCACCAAGGGACGTTGTACAACTGACGCCGGTGTAACCTTATTAAAGCACATATTTACTGCGTGGGAAGAGTCCCAAGACGCCATTGGATTTTTTTGTGACCTCTCCAAAGCATTTGATTGCGTAAATCACGACACATTACTTTTGAAACTTGAGCATTACGGACTAGGGAAACTTGCACTTAGTTTGGTAAAATCTTATTTGAGTGATAGACAACAACATGTGCAAATAAATGGTGTTAATTCACAGGGTTTAAAAGTAAAAATGGGGGTACAGCAAGGCTCAATATTGGGTCCTTTCCTCTTTCTAGTATATATAAATGATCTCCCCTATTTATTGAAAAACCAACCTCAAAATATGGTGTTATTCGCTGATTACACTTCCCTAATTTTTTAGATAAATAGACGGGCCCAAAATCTAGATGACGTGAATAATGCCCTACTTCAGGTCCATAATTGGTTCACAGCAAACAATTTAGTGTTAAATGAAAAAAAAATACGAAATGCGTAAGATTTGCTTTACCGAATGTTAAAAGTAGCGATTGTGATATAGTATTGAATAAAGAGAAACTTGAATTTGTGGATAAAACGGTTTTCTTGGGGATTACGCTTGATTCAAGGCTACAATGGGGTTCTCATTTAACATCTCTTGCGGGGCGGCTAAGTTCAGCAGCGTATGCTATAAGAAAAATCCGTCAATATACTAATGTAGATACCGCTAGACTGGTCTATTTTAGTTACTTTCATAGTATCATGTCTTATGGCATTTTAATGTGGGGACGGGCTGCAGACATTGAGTCTATATTTATTCTGCAAAAAAGAGCCATCAGAGCCATATATAATCTTCGTAGGCACGATTCTCTAAGGGAACTGTTTAAGGAAATTAACATCATGACGCTACATTGTCAATACATCTACGAAAACATAATGTATGTAAGAAAAAATCTACATTTTTTTAATAAAAGAGGTGACAGACACAGTTACAGTACTAGAAATAGAGACCAATTAGTTCAGCCAGGTTTCAGACTCGCTAAAGTAGACTCATCTTTCATGGGGTACGGTTTGAGATGCTATAATAATATTCCACAAACTATTCTTGAACTGAATGAAACGAAATTTAAAACATTCATTAAACGCACACTATGTAAGAAATCATATTACAAGTTGGACGATTATATCACTGATAAAAATGCTTGGCTCAATGCCGGTCCTGCTCCACAATAACAGGGGCGATTAAATTGATAGCATTAAATAGTATTGTTGGAGCTGCTGAAGATTGTATAACTATCGTTGCATTGTATAGATTCAATCTCTTTTGTATTATATAGCCGCCTAGCCCATATTGTGTGAGTACTATGTACTAGAAAGCTGTCATTCGCTGGAAACCTGCGTCTTTTCTTGGATTGAATGTGCCCTGGCGGTTAGGAGTATGTCATGCTCACTCAAATGTCTCGCTGATGGTGGCGCGTGTGTCGGATCATTTAGTTCCCTTCAAAATGGTTGAGTTGAATGGTGCTGATACATGCGTCATGTTCGTGAACGGGCGCTGTCAGTTGTGACTGGTCATCTCTTATTTGCCACGGCTTATTTGAATTAATTATTTTATTTTTGAATTGTTTTTACTATGGACACCTTTAACGTACACATCTTGCTGCATCGTTCTCACATAATGACCATCTCAAAATGAATGATGTAACCAAGGTTTTGTTAAAGTATTCTGATTTAAAAGAGTGTCCATGGAGTTTCTTGCCCGTTCTTCTCCATAGAGATCTACGTTAGGGAATGGGCATCTACAGTACTTTCACAGTTTATGTGCCTTGTGACTGGGACTGTAGCTATATTTTACTGTTGCCTTTGTTTCGACAATTCAAAAGTGCCTGTAACTGGCCTACTTGAAATAAATGCTTTGATTTTGATTGATTTTGATTTTGATTTTGATTGACTTATTTGGTATATTGATCATATGCATTCATATTTGCCGCGAACCGGAAGACGTTGCGTTGGAAGGCCTCCCACTAGGTGAACCGATGACCTGATAAAGGTTGCAGGGATCCGCTGGATGCGAGACGCACGGGACCGGTAAATGTGGCGACACTTGGGGGAGGCCTATGTCCAGCAGTAAACGTCTTTCGACTGAAATGATGATGATGATGATGATGATGATGATGATGATGATCATCATCGTATTAACCAGGACTAACGGGGTTGTGGAGGTCAGATAGGCAGTCGCTCCATGTAAAGTACTAGTATTCAGCTGCATCTGGTTAGACTGGAAGCCGACCCCAACATAGTTGGGAAAAGGCCAGGCAGATGATGACATTCAAGCAATGTTGCTAGTCGATGTTTCGATATGAGGGGTAGGTACTTGGTAGATATGGTGTAAAACATTCATAATGGAGCTGGAAGGCACCTGTTTTTCCCGTCATAAACATAATATCACGCCTTTAATCCACCACCCACCTAAGTAGATTTTATTTTTTATATCATTAATGGACTATGGTGACTATTCTATTTTGTAAGCATAAGCATAATCAGCCTATGTTCCCACTGCTGGGACGCAGGCCTCCTCTCTATGAGAGGGAATGGGCTATAATCCACCACGCGGGCCCAGTGCGGGTTGGTAGATGTCACATGTCTTCGAATTTTTGGTTCTAGGACATGCCGGTTTCCTCACGATGTTTTCCTTCACCGTTTTTGAGAGCAGTGGTGATGAAATAACTTACACAAAGTAATGCGCCTGGCTGGGTTCGAACCCACGACTTACTGCTCGTAAGTCGGGGTCTCCACCACTGGGCCACCGCACCGCTTTTTTGTAAAGCATTATTTAATTTTATTTTCAATTTAGTTAACAATTTCAATGTTTTCAACCATTTTATTGTTATATCTTATTTAATGTACTTGCAATGTAAGCAAATAAATTGTATTTTAGTTTACTTCTCATTTCGCCAGTTATATTTAAGTCCCATGTAATAGGGGGCGAGAATATTGCCATCAACCGGGCACGAATCCAGACTCCGTGGCTGCTACTGAGAAATGCCTAATGGAAAAACCCAATAACACTTTTTTTCCGTCATTTTTTCTAGTGTACACACGGCGGCACATGAAGCTGTATATTTCAAGTATAACTTGGCCTCGCATTGTATAGATTTTTTATACCATGAGAGATCCGCATAAACTGGTTTTGTATAGCTTGATTGACCGACGTGAGTACCATACCTTGGGCTGCGGGACTGTTCGAAAGAGATAGCGTGGCCCTGGAACACAAAGGGCAAAGAAGGAACATGGATGGGTTTTAGTCAGTACAAGTCTGACACTCCCTTCCACTCCGCCCAGAGTAGGGGGGTCGCTTGATGATTTCCCATCCGAAAAAAAAGGGTACCAGACCTTCTAGTTATGAAGATATCGAAGGTCAAAGTTCCAACTATTTCCCACGTGATTTTTTTTTTGAAAAGTTTTTTTCTTTTCCTAGCAATTATTTTAGCGCAGTGTCACTTAGTTTGATGTACAGAATGTTTGGTTGACGGCTTCGTGAAGGGTCCGTTTACACCCTGTATAGGTTAATGCAGATAAAACAGGCCGCGCACTAATACAACACTGCAAAAATCCTCCTACGTCACTCTCATACATTTTGTATGAGCCACGTTGGCGCAGCGCTCGTTATTCGTATTTTTGTGATCATTTTATGCGGTGTATATTCGTTCGAAATGCCAAAATATGTGTGGGCTTATTCATTGCACTGGAGTGGATGGACCTTGATGCCAAGAGCTGATGGATACTATTGCATTGCAGTCGCAACTTCTAATGTGCTTTGGCGCAATTTTGAGATGCGATGCGCTGCGCAATATTGCGATGCGATGCGCTACGTCCCGCCATTGCTGCAATTTAGTCATCACACCTGTAGCTGTTTTGACATGGAAAGAAAAATTCTAGTGCAAGCAGGGTTTGAACCTGCGACCTTCCGATTCAGTACACCGGACGTCGCAGGTTCAAACCCTGCTCGCACTAGAATTTTTCTTTCCATGTCAAAACAGCTGTAGTTCCCTACCCCTGCGTAGGGAACTACAGCTGCTGTGTTTTGCGTATAAAAATATTAAAAATCACTCCTGTAATCTTCGAAGAGTTAGGCAGAGCTGTAGCTAGTTCTGTGTAATAGGGACCGAGCGAAATTGAATTTGGCTGCCATTGAGAAATCTCTGATGTCGAAGTTCAGTAACATTTTGCCCGACCTGGGAATCGAACCTAAGTCCTCATGCTCAACAGTAGCGCTTACGATGACAAGACCTGTGGCTGTGACGATAATAAAATAACATCATGCCTGTAACCTTAGCTTATAGGTGCGTGTGTTAATTACAGGCAGATTCGACAGTTTGGTTTTGCATCTGGGAACCATCCCAGATGCAAAAATGCATCTTGTCTTTCAGAAGACATTAGGCAATGTATACGCCTAGTGGTGGGAACGTCGGACTGCAAAGTCATAGGTCTCGAGTTCGAACCCGAGGCACGCACTTCTGATTTTACGGATACATGTGTGTATTGTATAATTATCACTTGCTTCGGTTAAGGAAAACATCGTGAGGAAATCTACATGCCTGAGAGATATTTCTTGACTAGATCTAAAGCCAAGTCAGAGGCCCATGGGCGGCATAAAAACTCTGATACCAGGTTAAGCACTAACCACACGATAAAGAAGAAAATAGGCAGCGTTTACCACAGCTGGTCCATCGGCTTTTTCGCTATTTAATAACCTTAAAAAACACGCTGGTATTCAAAGTCAAAGCATATATTTTAATTAGACCGTTACAGGCACTTTTGAAAGTCAAAAACAAAAGGATGAAGCTACAGTCTCAGTCAGAAGCTATGATATTATAAATAAAAAGAGATAAATATCGATAATATATAGACAAATTCAGACAATTGTCGTAATTTAAGTACTTCAAGTACTACTGTACGTTCCGTATTATCTGTCGCAGTCGTAATATCATCAGCTGTCTAGCCTTTTCCCAACTATGTTAGGGTCGGCTTCCAGTCTAACCGGAAGCAGTTGAATACCAGTATTTTACACGGAGCGACTGCCTATCTGACCTCCACAACCTAGTTAGTACTGGGTAATACGATACCCCTTGGTAAGACTGGTTGTCAGACTTTTTGGGCCACTGACTACCTAACGACTGTTAAAGATCTACAAATGACAGCCGGGACCAACGGCTTAACGTGCTTTCCGTAGTTAATGGGTGGTCATCCATCCACAGATCAACCCAGGCAAGCACGGCTTTACCTAAAGATCTACCCGAGCGGCTGTTATTATTTAGCCACGAGCTCCTCTGTCGCAGTCGTAACAACGCAACGATATTTAAAAGCCACTCAGTATGAACGTAGCGTTTCTTTCTTTATAATATCATTGCTCAGAAGGCATAATAACTTGAGAAAGTACCTAAGTTGTCCATTTACTCGATATACAACATTTATAAACCAGTAACTTTCCAAATAGACCGAACTAAATGAATGAACACATCCTATCGAACTGGCATGATTGAATTCATTTGTTTCCGACCATTCCATTAGTGAATGAATGACAACTCATTTGAGTACCCAAATAGGTTTTAAATTGAGGAATTTAAAGTACTAGCTAATGCCCGCGGCATCGCCCGCGTGGAGTACGGTAATTGTACTACCGGGATAAAAAGTATCCTTTGTGTTAATCTAGGTTATAAACTATCTGTGAGCCAAATTTCATCCGAATCTGGCCAGTAGTATTTGCGTGAAAGAGTAACATCAGACATCAAGACATCCTCACAAACTTTTGAATTTATAATATTATTCAAGCATTTTTAACGTTTTCATGTACTTGTTTTATTTTCTATTTCCTCCTATAACTGCCTCGTTGGTCTAGTAATCTCAAGCGCGACTGCTAAACACTAGGTCCTGAGTTCGATTCCTAGGTCGGACAAAGTGTTACTGAATTTTTCTCAGTAGCACCCACACAGTCTGGATTTATGCCCGTGTGATGGCAATAGACTCGCCCCCCTATTACATGGGACTAAACAAAACTGGCGATACGCGTTTGTACTATTAGATACACCACTGCCTTACCCTTTGGGAATTACACGCGTGTTGTTCTGTATATTTCCATGGAATAATTTCTAACCTTCCTGCGAGCGATATTCATCATCATCATTTCAGCCAAAAGACGTCCACTGCTGGACATAGGCCTCCCCCAAGTGTCGCTACATTGAATTTGAATGACGTAACCAAGGTTTTGTTAAAGTATTCTGATTTAAAAGAGTGTCCATGGAGTTTCTTGCCCGTTCTTCTCCATAGAGATCTACGTTAGGGAATGGGCAACTACAGTACTTTCACAATTTTTGTGCCTTGTGACTGGGACTGTAGCTATATTTTACTGTTGTCTTTGTTTCGACAATTCAAAAGTGCCTGTAACTTACCTACTTGAAATAAATGCTTTGATTTTGATTTTGATTTTTTTTACCGGTCCCGTGCGACTCGCATCCAGCGGATCTCTGCAACCTTCACCAGGTCATCGAGCGATATTAGCACACATGAATTGCGAAATGTTGGTGTCCCTTGCAAACTAATTGCTACTAACTGAGTACAAAACCAAACCTTAAAAGATAATAAAGACACATTAACTGACCTCTCTAAACAAACCTATTCATACCAACTTGTTTTTCAAACAGTTAACGATACGACGCCATATTGTTGTAATACACATGTATCAAAACAATATGGCGTCGTATTCCGACCGTCACGCACATCGCTTCGGGCTATTACCAAACATTTTCTTTTGCTGTACCTATTTATATACGATTGGTATAATATTTAGGGAACTTACGGACTTTGGGGAGTTACTTGTCTAAAGATAGGTTATCGCTCGTTAATATTTTAATGGCTTTGGTCTTCTACTTTATCGTGCGGTTAGTGCCTAACCAGGTGTCGAAACTTTTATGCCGTTTAGGGACTTTACTTGGCTTTACATACTGTCGAGAAATGTCCCTCAGACATGGTATCCTCACGACGTTTTCCTTCACCGAAGCAAGTGATAATTATAAAATAAACACGTGAATGCGAAAAACCAAACAGGTGCGTGTCATGGGTTTGAACTTAAGACCTATGACTTGGTAATCCGACGGTCATACCACTAGGCTATCACTGCTGTTTCCAGCTTGAAAGATAGGATAGTTTTGGACCCGATAGATGGCGCTGTGAGAAGCAGCTCGGCCAAGAGCAGGTTGCTAGTATACTGTACAAATAGACGGGAAGACTCAAACAAAATCCTAATAAGGTAGTGCCATATTGGCCATTGCTCGCTCGTCTAGTTCAAGTAACGTGTCATAATTGGCAATTCAAGGCATCACTGAGGCAAGGGATCGTATTTTACTGTCAGTTCGTCTGAAGTCACATTGTCTAATCCCTGTGAATATTGTTTTTTATTGTTTTTTTTATATATTATTGTTTATTTATTTAACAATTTATGTACACACTAAATAGAGGAAAGAAGAAAGGAACAGAAAATAGTACAAACGTAATGCTTATTTCTAAAAAAATCTCTTCCAGCATACCTGTGAAAGGAGATACTGAAAAAGAGATGTAGACATAGTGTGTAAAACAAGAAGAGAAAAATGAGAGATTTTTTTTTACATTTTTTTTTTTATTTCACTCTAAACATTTCCTAGTCATTTAAATATTACCATCAGCTTCCTGCTCTTGTCCCATGTTACTTGGGGTCGGCGCAACACGTTTTTTTCTTCCATTCTTCCCTGTCAATCGTCACGCTATCATTACTCTTTTTTCCTTCATTCCATTCCTCACACAACCCACCCACCCATCTTAAATATTAAAATGGGTGTACAATCATCGTTAACGAAGCTGAAAACCCCCATCATTACAATCGTTTTTAGTTCTAGACCATACCTTCTTGTTAGGGAGATATGGTATGAGGTATCAGGACACTAGCGCGAAAGACATTTGCGCGAAGGTCACTTGCGAGAATAAACATGCGCGAAAAGACATATGCGCGCATGGACTTTTGGGCGATTAGACTTTTGCGCGAATGGACCTTTGGGCGCATAGACAGTTGCGCGCATAGACACTTGAGCGAATGGACTTATGCGCGAACGGACATTTACGCACAAAGACACATGCGCGAAAGGACTTATGCGCGAATGGTTAGGTTAGGTTAGCTGTAGAGTAAACATAACACTGAGGTTCTTCTAAATCGGAATCGATTGATTAATCTTTTTTGTACAAAGTAACAAGAATATTCTATACATCAATATACATTTGTCATAATAGACATTAAAACAACTGAATGACCTTAAAAATCGACATTAATGAAACCCAAAAGCTTGAACAGAGAGTAAAATTATTTTGAAACATACGTTCAGAATCGATATTGTAAATCGATTAAACAATAATTATATCTGGCAGCACTATTCATGTTAGATACGAAAGAATAATTTGACATGTCACTTGGGCAGTGTTGCCACTTCTCTCGCTCTATCTCATTGAAAATCAGAAATAATATGATGTTACTAGCTTTTGCCCGCGACTTCGTTCGCGTGGAATAGTGACTTCCGGCAGATTTTTGGCTTTACCCACATAGTTCCCGCGCTCGGCCGATACCCAACCAAATGCGTGTAACGAAACCATAGCGCGATCTATTTCGATCCCAACGCCATCTATCGAGCATAGTGACAACTCGGATTATTTATCTATACTCCGTTCGGGCATTTTCTATGTACTAAAAGTTTTATTATATTGATATTATTTTTTTCATACCTTTTTACTATTTATTTACTTTTTTCCCATGAATTAAAACAATAACATGAACCGAACTCATGTAACGATCGACACCATTGCGCGATCACCGCCATCTATCGAGCATAAGGACAACTCGACATATAGTACTAATAGAATTATCTATACTCCGTTAGAGCATTTAATAATTTTTTTTTTTTTTTTTTGTAATAAAAACTATCCTATGTCCTTTCTCAAGTTCCAAACTATGTCTGTACCAAATTTCACACAAATTGGTTCAGTAGTTTAGGCGTGAAGAAAAGACAGACAGACAGACAGAAAGACAGACAGAGTTACTTTCGCATTTATAATATTAGTTTGGAAGTTTGGATTTGGATGTTTACTCTACAGATTAACCGTAGCCAGTCGCGAGTAAATCTAGTCGCGGAAGTGTCCTTTTGCGCAAAAGTTCATTCGCGCAAGTGTCCATTCGCGCAAGTGTCTCTGCGCGCATGTGTCTATGCGCGTAAGTGTCTATGGGCGCAAAAGTCCATTCGCGCAAAAGTCTAATCGCCCAAAAGTCCATGCGCGCATATGTCTTTTCGCGCAAGTGGGTTTGCGGAAGTGTCCTTCGCGCATATGTCTTTCGCGCAAATGTCCCAGATCCATGGTATGATGGAGGTCAAAGTTACAACTTTTTTTTTTTTTGTAAAATGGGTTTTGAATGTTATAACTTTAAATACCTCCATGATCCCTTTACAATGTATCTATCAGCACAATGTTTTGAGTGCGTTACATTGAGTCCTACCGTAAACCGTGCTTTTTACACCAACATAAGAAGTCATTTCGCCGCAACAATTTTTGCGCAGTGGTACTTAGTTTGGTGTACAGAATGCTTGTTTCACGGCTTCGTGAAGGGTCCGTTTACACGAAGTACATTACAAAAGTTATAATGCCTCAGTGGTTACCCCACATACGATCGATTCTCTAGTTTATGTTAAGTAATGTTTACTCTGAGAGATTTCTCCGAGCTTCGGAGAGCACGTTAAGCCATCAATTCCAGCTGTCAAGAAAATATATATCATGTCTTCTTAGCGTGGAGCCTGATTTTTAATATCCAACTACGAACAGATGGTGGAAATGTGATAGTGGTTTTATGCTAAACTAGCTACCCGCCCCGGCTTCGCACGGGAACAATTTTCTGGTGCAGTAAATTAAAAAATGGGGATGTCCGATGATAAAATGGGTATAGGGAATTAGATTGTGTAATTCCAAAACACACTCTCCGAAATGTAACCGATAGGCTGGCAACTTTGCTGCGATGGCTTTGGAGCCTGGCTTTGACAAGGGAGTCGTTGCCAATGAGCCTCTTGGCACGTCGCTCAATAGCTTCCAACGCTCGCAGCTAGTACTTGGCTGATCCATCCCAAAGGTGAATCCCACGATCGAACTTGAACTTGATTGGAGTCGAAACGTGACTATCCTTATAAAATTTCCACTGCTGGGACACTGAACTTCTGTAAAACGGAACCTCCACGTATGAGCCTACGTGGAGGTTCTATCTGAATGCGACACAATTTCAAGTTATATAAGTTGTAGCCTAACCTACCAATCTCATATTTGGCTGCCCTGCTGCTCTCGCAAACGGGACTGCTGAGCTCGATCTTCAGCTGTATTTCTAGGGATTCAGGGATTACAGGCGTAATATTCTGTTCTATTGAACCTTATACCTTCTTCTGCATTTTCCAGGTCGACCTCAGCGAGAAGCCCTCATTCTGGAAGGCTCTAAAGCCACCAGCCAAGGACAAATGCGGCGAGCTGCTAACATCGCTCTGCTATCATCCCAGCAACAGTGTGTTGACCCTGACGCTGCTGAAGGCACGGAATCTGAAGGCTAAGGATATTAATGGGAAATCAGGTGTGTAATATTGTATTTTTTTTATATGTCCCATAGGAACTTCTCCTTTATCGTGGGTGCGTTTTTATCCTCACGCACGTTTTTTGCTCACAAACAGCCAGACCTGAAACAACTACGAGTACCTGTAGGCCTAAAGGATCTGGTGGCACGAACTCTAACCTACCGGAACTCGCAGCGTTGTAAGGCTTCCCAAAATTGGACTCCTGACCTGTTCAAGGCCGTGGGAATCCTTTGAATGCGATAAGTTTAGGGCTGGACGATCTGGCGACGGTTGGGGGAAACCTATGTCTAGCAGTGGATAGGTTTTAGCTGATATGATCTTCTTCTTTGCCCTCGTCTCTTTCGATTACGCGGGGTCGGCTTTCTTAATGTTTCGGTGCCATTCACTTCGCTGGTAAGCATCGTCATCCGTAACACCAAACTTAGAAATATTTTTTCCGTTCGGGGATCATATCCGCGACGCGCAGTACAGCATCTATTTGCAATGTAGCAGATTGCTATCTATAATTATGCAGGAGCTTGTCTCTGAAGGGTCCTTATTTCTACGCAAAGCACCCTTGCTGAATTGCAATAGATGAAGAGCATGGTGTCAGTCTAGTTACAGACAGATGCTCGGCTGAGTCATTTATTTGACGTGACTACTTGAAATCTTTATCAGGAAAAGCCAGGCATTATCGATGCTTCTGTTCTAACAGATGTCAGACGATACTCAACGGTGGCCATTTAGCATTAAGGAAGACAATCCTTATCTATACTTGGCCATCACGTGGGCGACGCTGCGGGGGAACGCCAGTGACATAATATAAAAAAGGCGTGGTACTTCCTGGCCACGCTAATAATATGTTTGAACATTTTTTTGTATTAACTCCGATCCAAATGGCATTTGTGGCGCGGCCAGGAAAAAACGCTAAAAAAGATTTTTAGAGAGATTCTAGCAGTTCATGTCTTCTTAATAGATAGTTACCACAATATTTGTGGTGTAATAAAAGCCATATTTATAAGTACTCCTTATAATATTCAACCATAATTTAAAAAACAGTCATAATAATAAGCAATGCCTGCATCATTAGTCTAGTGGCCGCAAGCGTGACGCCTGAACATGAGGCCCTGGGTTCGATTCCCACTTTGGGCATAGTGTTATTGGGTTTTTCCATCAGGAATTTCTCAGCAATAGGCAATATCCTCGAAATAGGCTTGCCCCCTATTATATGGGACTTAAAAATAACTGGCGAAATATGGGTGTAATATTAGGTACACCTCAGCCTAACCCTTCGGGGATTACAGGCGTGATGTTATGTTATGTAAATAATAAGCAATACCACAGAAAAATCTCATAACACCGTCCTCCTTACCGCAAAATTCTAAAATTTAAACATGTTCCAAATTCAATTGAAAAATATGAAGTTGACCAATTCGCGCGCTCCCTAGGACTGGCAATAAATCAAGATATGCATCTAAGGAGGCCCAATTAAGAAAAGGGAGGGGTCCATTTCCAACGGTAACTGGAGACTGGGAAATATTGCTGAAGAGTTTTTTTTTAATGATCGTTCGGAATAGGGTTGTGCCGCATGTTTTTTTTTTTAATTTGAATAAAGAAAACAATTTTTTCTTGTAGTGTAAAGAAAAAGATTGGTTTGTTTATTTTTTTTTTAAATGCAACATACTCTGTGGCCATAGCTCGACAGATAAAAGAGCTATTAATTAATTAATTAACAAAATTGTAACTAAAATAAAGAAAAGAAAGAAAGAAAACATATTTATTTGGATTTGGCACATGGCACAAGTGCACACTACAAAAAAAAAAGAAACTTAAATCTGAACAGAAAAAAAAAGATAATATGTGTCACGGCTACGCCAAATAGGCCCAGTTCAAACTGCCGAGCAGCTAGTACCCGACGCTGGGATTATTGTATTTTTTATTAAAAACCGTTCTTTCTTTTTATCGTGTGGTTAGTTCTTAACCTGGTGTCAGAGTTTTTATGCCGCCCATGGGCCTCTGACTTGGCTTAACATGCCGTCAAGAAATATCTCTCAGGCATGCTGGTTTCCTCACGATGTTTTCCTTCACCGAAGCAAGTGATGATTATACAATACGCACATGAATCCGAAAAATCAGAGGTGCCTTGGGTTCGAACTCGAGACCTATGACTTGGCAGTCCGACGGTCACACCACTAGGCTATCACTGCTTATATATTATTAAAAACCGTTTGAATTTAGTTACATTGCCGCCGCGAGAGTGCACCGGATGCAGCTGAATACTAGTATTTTACATGGAGCGACTGCCTATCTGACCTCCACAACCCAGTTAGTACTGGGTAATACGATACCCGTTGGTAAGACTGGTTGTCAGACTTTTTGGGCCACTGACTACCTAACGACTATCAAAGATCTACAAATGACACCCGGGACCAACGGCTTAACGTGCTTTCCGAGGCACGGAGGAAACTCGGTATGTAATGGGTGGTCACCCATACACAGACCAACCTAGACAAGCATAATAATAAGAATTATAAGAATAATAAATATGGGACCAATTCTTTAACCTTAGTTGTTCACCCTTATAAACGCCTTATAAGTTCTCATTGCAAGAAATTGCAATGCCTTGACAAAGTTTAATAGCAATGCATCGCAAACTGGCAAATACAATTTGCCAAGACTTAGGTAACCAGTAACTAACTACATACTACAGGCTCAATCCATTCACTCATTAATTGGCATAACATCACGCCTGTAATCCCCGAAGCATTAAGCAGAGGTGTACCTAACAGTACACCCACATTTCGCCAGTTATGTCTAAGTAATTGGGGGCGAGCCTATTGCCATCAACCGGGCAAAAATCCATACTCCGTGGCTGCTACTGAGATATTCCTGATGGAAAAACCCAATACCACTTTGCCCGACCCGGGAATCAAACCCAGGACCTCGCACTTGCGACTACTAGACCAACGAAGCAGTCTAACTAATTAATTAAACCGAAATAAAATATTTTTAATCCTCTCGGAATTTCAACTTAACATCAAGATTCAAGAAGAATTTGTGCCAGAATTCCAACGTACTTAGACCACCCCTAACTTCAGGCGAATGAATTTTATCTTCGAAGAATTTTCATGAAGAAAATATCTAGTAGATTACCGTCAAGTTCATTAAGATTTTTATTATTAAAGGTACCTTTTATAGGCATCATATTTTTAATATCAAGGTACTTGTAATTTTACGATGATTGCCAGACGTCTTTATTGGGAAAGTCGTCTCGTTATTTTTTGACTGTCTATGACTTTAGGCAGGTTTAAAGTTAAGACCTAAGGTCATATTTTGGCTGCCAAATGTATGATGTTCAAGATTCGTGGCTCGCCTCTTATATAGCGGATCCCGAGTAGACTCTTCAATTTTTTTTCTGTGCAAAGTACTTATTATTTTGAACAATCTCACGAAGTTACAAGCTTAGAAAACAAATGCTTTCTGAAATAAAAAATATCAAACTTTAACAAACTAACCTCAAATATATTAATTGTACTATTTTATTGCTTTTGACGTAATTTTGACAGCTAGTGTTGCTATTTTATGGAGTAACGATAATGCATTTTGACTTTTTTAATTCAAAATCTGTGAAAGCCTAAAATTATTTTTTTATCCAGATGGTATTTACTAACTGTGAAACGAAACGCGAACTCATTTTGACAGTTTGTTTTGTGAAATTTTGTGTCATGTCATTCAATGTTTGTACTCGCGTTTGAGAGCATCTGCCGTCTCGTTTGAGAATAACTTTTAAATGCCCTGCCACCATGTCTTCATCCTCTGGATCAAGTCCGGTGCGGGCACCAAGTAGTGGAAGTGAAATGACGCGTGTTTCTGACTTTGTTGAGCAGCATGCTCCTTCTAAACTGAGGCGTGTTTTCTACACAATACACAAAGCTGTTTAATGTACAGGTCAAAATCTGTTTTACTACAACCTGTCTCAAGTCTTGGCCTAGTAAAAAGGCACTGAGAACTTAGGATGCAAGAGCGAGCGAAGCGAGCTCGGGAAAAAAGTTTAATAGGGGAAATAAAAGTTTAATTTATTATTTAATCGTAATTAAATAATAAATAAACTTTTATTTAAAACCCCTTACCTTACCTCCCCGCGTTATCTTTTTTTTTAATTTCTTTTTTTCTTTTTTTTAGTCCGTAGACTGGAAAATGTAACACTGTGAAACTGTTTATTTTTGTTACTTCGAAACACAATATTATAATATTTATAGAATTATGTTTTAAACCGTCTATTCTTAACCGACCAATCTTGTCAATTCCAGATCCCTACGTGAAAGTCTGGCTCCAGTTCGGAGACAAGCGTATAGAGAAACGTAAGACAGCGATCTTCAAGTGCACCCTAAACCCGGTGTTCAACGACTCCTTCTCATTCAACGTACCCTGGGAGAAGATTCGAGAGTGTTCCCTGGACGTCCAGGTCATGGACTTCGACAATATTGGCAGGAACGAGCTGATTGGCAGAATATTGTTGGCTGGTGAGTTTATTTTTTAAACACTAATTAACATTGACGGCACGGTTGGCGCAGTGGCTGAGCGATTGACTGCTGCGCTTCGTGTCGCGGGTTCGATTCCCGCACGGAACAAATATTTGTATGGCCTACAGGTAGTTGTTTCGGGTCTGGCTGTTTGTGTATGTGAGTTTAAATGTTTGTAAACGCACCCACGATACAGGAGAAATTCCTAGTGTGGGGCAACGTTTTAAAAAAAAAAAAAAAAAAAAAAAAAAAAAAAAAAAAAAAAAAAAAATTAAAGTAACAATATCAAAAACTTACTTCAATTTAGCGTTCGAAACACTCAATTCAAGTAAGTTTCTTACATTGTGCTTCGATCAATGATAATTTATTTGCAAGAATAAATACATTCATTCTTCGATCAACAATACCACTAAAATAATTTTTATTAGAAACAAAAGTACATCGCGAAATTGGCCAGGATTGCAAACACTTATCCGTAAGTCATCGGAGAAAAGGTTAAAACAATAAATTTCAAATTGTCTATGTCTATTAAATGAGGAGCATTTTTTTTTTATTTATCACCAATAAGAGACAGTTACAAAGTTCAGTAGATGGGTAGTATCGGGGCATAAAACTGCCACTATTTTTCCGAGGTCAGTCCAATCAGACGTCTCTTGGGTAACTCAGATTACGCATGTCACCGACGGGATTACTGATTGGCTCACGTTACCTGACTGTGTTTGCTTTATTGAATACCAATATCAAGGATTACAATCGTTTTTACACACAACATTATGATGGACGGAGAGATGTATTGACAAAGAGCTGTAATAGAGTAAGATCCCAGCATTACCACAATGCATTTCTTGAAACAATTTCACAAAATATGTTTATAAAAAGCTCCCCTCTTTCAAAGTCATTTTAGCGCAAACGTCCTTGTAGCACTATTTCATTGTATTGTTGTTTTTATTCAAAAGTCAATTTCACCAATAAATAATCCGCCATCTTGCATTTTCCAGGGAAAAATGGTTCCGGAGCGACAGAAACGAAACACTGGCAGGACATGATCACGAAACCTCGGCAAACCATCGTCCAATGGCATCGTCTGAAGCCAGAGTGAACGGCTTTTAACAAAAAAATAATTTAAAAAAAAAATACAAAAAACGTCATAAGACTGAACGGTTAACAAAATTTAATGGCACACCAATCTCTCTGAGCTGTCCTTGTATTGGCGTTGTGCATATCTTTTTCTCTTTTCTTTTTTTAGAAAAAAAGAAGATATCTTTTTTTTTGTCTGTGATGCGGCCAATACTAGGCGGATTTTTTTTAATTGTGAAAAGTCGGTAAAAACGTAAAGTACGTTTAAGATATGTTTTTTTACTTATTTGTATTTATTATAAACACAGCAAAATATAAATTGAGTTTTGCAAAGCACTTTAATTTTTTCCACTTTTTTCCTTCATCAAAGCACACGCTATTTCTCGAATCTTGTCTATCTTTAAAAGAAAAATATTAAAAATGATCTAAATTAAAAATCAAAATTGGTGATATTTCTAAAAAAGAAAAATCAAAGTGTTGAACATTAACTTTTCCTAAAAATTAGTCGAACTTGAAATGCTGTTCATTTATTTCATTAATCATGAAGCAAAGTTAGACTTTCCCAAGTTTTTCTTTCTGAAATCAACTCAATTCCTTTTTCTGTTATCAAAAAATTTGCGTCTTTTTTATGAGCTTTTGTTTGTGATAAAAATTGAAAAATTTAATTCTTATTTCTTGCTTTTAAAGTACAAGTTACTATGACTCATTCTTTTTTTATATTTTTATGACTTTTTGATTTCCATGACACAGCATTTTAAGTTAGTCTTAGTCTTCATGCTATATTGACGTTTTACTTATTAAGAAATGGTTGGATGATGAATGTTAAGAATTTTAATAAAAAATATTGTTAGAATTATAAAACTAATTGTTAAAAAATGTAGTAATTATTACGAAAAGTCGGGTTCACATCGCACAAAGAAGAGTAGATTTTTCTTTTTAACGTTATTTCCTTTTTTTATGTTTTATAATATTATAAAACGTAAAATGCGATGTTTTATCATGTAAGAAAGAATTTTCTTTTGAATTGCTCAATTAACGAGTCAATAAAAAAAACTGTTTTTTTTTTATTTAACATTTTGAATTAATTGTAATAAAATCATCAGAGTAAATACCAAACTGCCAAATTGTTACCTTTGAAAAAAAAACAATAAAATAACATCTAAAAACGCGATTTTTGAGAAAAAATGTGTCAAAAGTTTGCTTTTTGTATTGAAGATGCATTAAGTGAGTAAACACATTCTAAATTAATTGTTAAAAATTAAGGAAGAGCTGAAAGTGTATGAGGCTGGTCAATTTTAGGTGAGAATTTAAAAAGAGATGTAAAAAATGCCCAAAGTTGCAAGCCGTTCTTTGATAATCATCCAGCAACTTTTGGATATAGCTTTGTTTGATAGGTAGCAACGTTTTTTTGTTAAATATATAAAAGTATATATATATTATATAAAAATAATAAAAAATAGTATCGAAATGCTTGTTGTTACATGTTAAAGCTTACATTCCGTAAAAGTAGTTCGAATCGATGTTAAAACGTATTGCGAAATAAAAAAAAAATAATCATCAGAATCCAAATATTGTATACATTTATAAAAGTTTTATAGAAATTAGCGTATTTATAGGTGTACCATGTAGCTTGTTGTTATAGATGTTAGACAGTTCAATGTTCATAATAATTAGTTGCGAAAAACAAAACAAATAACAATCTGTTGAAAAAAAAAATTTACTAATTTTTTCTTGAAAAAAAAAACTCAAACTGAGCTTCAAAAACCGATTTTAGTGTGAAAAAGTCAAGAAAACATAAATTTTAAGATGTATTTAAATAGTTTTAGAGATAAAAAGTTAAACCAAACGGTTAGAGACACCGATACTTAATTAACCGACTATATTAGTCACTATTACTTGTAAATAGGCAGAATTGAATCAGTAAAAACTTGGTGAAAAATTCTGGTTCCTTATAAGTCACAGGAATTAGCCGTTTTAAAATCTTTCGACTAAGTATCGATGTAACTGGCCCTAATTTGGAACTAGTCACATGATACAACACCAATCTTCAGTCTAAACTTTGCAAATCAATAAAATACCTACTAAAATGCGCCAGTAAAAATAATTCAATAGAAAAAAAAATTAAAAATCTCTAAAAATCAGTCAGTTCGTTGAAATTTTAGTAAAATAGCTGAGAACTATATTTTTTACTCTCGTGTTTATGCGAAGATAAATGTCTATTTTAATGGGGTAAGAAAGCCTCGATAACGCTTCTTTAATTATTTTTGCTATGCATTTTTATATATTGTGTTGATTTGTCTAAATGTACGCTAACGCTTTATTAGTTAGGTGACCACTAAATCCTTATTCTCGACTTAAAAGTTTTTTTTTTACTCAAAAGTGACCATAAATGGCACTTCGTACTAACCAATGCAGTTTCATTAGATCCCTTTTAAAAAAACGAACATTCGAAATCTAAATTCTCGAAAATTAGGACAACGACTAATTTCAGCTGTTTTTAAAAACAAAAGCATATCCAGGTATTGGTAGGGAAGTAAAAATAAAAAAAAAATATTGTAAGTATAAAAGAAAGGTCAAAATGAGAGGAACTATTCTAATAAATGTACATAAATAGGAAAAAATGTATTGATTGTCGTCATGCAAAGTTTGAGCTATTAACGAAACTTATTTCATTAAAATAAATGCATAAATAAAATTTTTAAAGAAATATTTTTGCATCTTCCGATTACTACCTCTTTTCTGCTTTATCAATATTTTCACTGTTGAGTAGCGAAACGTTTTTCAACTCTAATAATTACGAAAAAAATATTTTTTCATATATAAAATACTGCAGTTATATTTTTAAGGAATTATCCAGTAGTTTGACACTAAAACAAAAATTTCTTTATAGAAAAAATAAATTCAATATGGCGATCATATTCTAAATTTCTCGGTAAAATTCTAAAATATTTTCAGCTTTTAGTGTCAAACTACTCATTTATCCTGCCTATTTCTAAGCTTTTCGATTTCAAAATCATTGTGATGTACAATTATAACATATCAATCATTTTTTTTATTTTCAAAGCCTTCAAGGAATATATATTTTGGTGAAATGTTCTAAATAAACTATTTAGATTAACACTGCGCACATATAAATTATTTTTTATCTATGTACAGAAATCCTCAATACTATAATAAACTCTTGTATAACTATGAGAATCACAAATTATTTTTTTTTTCTTCTAAAAATTACACCTGTATTCTAAGTTAACGATAAATTACAGAACGTTGCAATTTGTGACTAAATATTGACGATTTTTGTAATATTAGTTAAGTTTTGTAGAAATTACCACAAAATTGGTGGCGCACGCATTTATTTTTAATCATATAACATTAATATATTTGAATGTTATCGTGTAATCGCAAATAACATAGTAATGTGGCCGAGAAAATGAGTTACATTGCAAAATATGTAATATTCGCGCTTAAATGTCATCTGCCATATTAAAAATTGTCGTGACGCTTCGGTTTTTGTTCGGTAAAGTTCGGCTCAAACGGTGTAACTTATAATCGCGGTCTATGTCTATTTTGTGCAATATAAATGTTATAAAATTAGGAAAAATGTGATTTTAAAAATATAGTTGATTATATTTTATCGTATATTTAAAAAAATAATAACGTTTTAAAATATATGTAATATCATGGTAATGTTAAGGAATCAGTGTTTAGATTAGATGAAGAAGTTAAAAAAATGTATTTATAGACTGTTACGTTTAAAAAATAAGGATGTATTCGCTTCGAGAACAATTTTTTTTTATTGTAACGCATAGTTGTCATTGTTGTAATTATTTTTTGTCTTTTTTATGTTTTTTCATGATCAATTAAGGTTTTTAGGTGTACGGTTCATTAAATTTATTATATTATACACGTATTATAAAGTGTTGACAATCATTAATGTATTGTGTATTTATTAATTGTAATTAAATTCATTATTCCCGAATAAAATATTGAGTTAATTACGGGTGATATTCATTTATCCCTGACCTGCAGACTGCATGGGTACGTCCCGATTGGTAACTTTGCCAACTTAACAAAATACCATCACAAAAGTCCCGTTTCGTAACTATTTTGATCTTCATACATTGAGTCTCGTCTCGTCAACTTTTGAGTATGCGTATTCCTGTTTGGTAAACTTTTTGTTCGGTAAGTACAGTTAGGATTCAGAACTACTAAAAAAAAACTCAATTACTAAAAAAAAAAAAGCAACACCAACATCTCCTTGATTCTGTTCTCCTAGTACTTTCTGTTATTGAGTTCGCTCGTAACAAACCTTAGTGTGTCAGAGAGACAAAAAATAGCAACATCAACAAGAGGTTCCTTTGTAACTTTGGGAGCTGGCTGAATGTACCGAAAAACCAGTTGAAATTGATGGTTGACGAAACGGGAATCAATGTATGAAGATTAAAATAGTTATGAAAGGGGCCTTTTTTCAGTTGATTAGCACGTCTTTTGTTTAGTTGGCGAAACAGAAAAGTTACCAAACGGGATGTACCCGAATAGCAGCCACAATGAAATCAGCCAGAAGACGGTTGCGAACAGAATTTCATCCCCTCTAATTCAAAAAGTAATTGAATTTACCTCATTTTATGGATTGTGATTAAATTTTTCTCATTTTATGAATTGTATATTATCTTTAAAGAATATTTTATATAGGACTCATTAAAGCGGTCGATCTATAGTTGAAAATATTCTGTCTACTCTGTTACTCTGTTGTGTTGTCCGTCTGGATAAAGTGGAACACGTTTCTCTGCCGATGTCTACAGCTGCAGTGGAAGAAGAGGTGGACACTGAATTGCCCGAGATTACAGAGTTCATTTCAGCGGAGTTATGTCTTCGGGCAAAGAATACTGCTCCAGGACCAGCTGGCATACCTTTACGGGTCTATTGCTCTACTAGTACTACTTATTGCATAAAGTATATTTTATTTACAGTCCAGACGTACTGCAGGTTATCACCCATACCTTGTCGATGTTCCACATATTCGCACGAAGTGCTTTGCTACATCATTTATTATGCGCACAGCCAAGGAGTGGAATTCCCTGCCTGCGTCGGTGTTCCCAAGTTCATATGACCCCAACCTATTTAAGTCGCGAGTTAATAGGCTTCTTTTGGGTTAGCTCGTTCCATCGTCGACCTCATCTCTGTCCTCTGGACTAGATTGAGGTAAAGAGTACGCCCATTCATTATAAAAAAAAAATATAAAAAAAAATTAAAAAAAAAAATTTCAATCCCAACTTTGACAACAGCGTCTACAATATACTCAGAGGAAAGGGTTGTAGGGAAAAAATAAAAATCAAAATATAGAAATTTTGTATTTTTTATTGAATAGCTTTTCTATTTATATTTATGTTCTCAATATCACAAAACATTATAATTAGGTAGGTATTCAAGTAAAAAAGCCGATAACTTCTAAAAATAAAACACCGTGTTGGAAAAATTTAACAAAAACATTTTTTTTTTAAAGAAAACTTAATTTTGTAGCGTTAAAACGCCAAATTCCGAAGAAAAACATTTTTTTTTCTATTTTTTCTAAATTTTTCCAACAGCGCGAAATCACAAGCAGCGTTTCAAAAATTTTGTGTCAACATACGCTTTCTATTGTCACTCGATGACTAAACAAACTGTTATCAGATCCATTTGTAAAGTTAATAAAGGGCAGGAAATGGAAATCTACTTTTTGAACTCTTTTGTGACTCGGTCACCGAAAAACGTGTTTACAAACCACGAAAATATGTTCCGCATGACTGATTTACTAAAAACTGATAAAAATCAATGATCATTTACTAAGATTTTTACAGAGAAGGCAAGAAAAAATTGGATTTCACAAAAAAAAATAATTATATAAAAAGTTTTCGTGGTCTAAACTTATCCACAAACAGAACAGTTACAAAAAATTTGGTATATTTAAGGAATATTTTGAGACCAATTACATACGTTTTATCGATAAAACGTATCCGGGGCATTTTACTTTCCCATCACTATAAAAATTATCAGCAAATGAGATTCCAGCATTTGAATTTATCGCGTGGTATTCGACCAATCACATTGCGTTGTTTTGAAGGACGCTAGTGTTGTACTTAGATGTAAAATGCCCTATCTTCTGTTAACTTCTTAAGACTTCTTTGCTTCTTCTTCCTTCTTCTCCTCTTCTGGGGCGGGAGTGGGGAGCTCAGGATACTCCAGTTTCACTCCTTCTTCGCAAGTGAAGATCGGACAGCAGCCGGGGAAAGGCGCAGTCTTGTTAGTCTTGTCTGAAATGGAGAACTTGAGATTAATTATAATTGTCTTTTTTTTTTGTATCTTTTAGTGCATAATATCACGCTTGTTAAAGCACGTTAAGCCGTTGGTCCCGGGTGTCATTTGTAGATCTTTTACAGTCGTTAGGTAGTCAGTGGCCACAAAAATCTGACAACCAGTCTTACCAAGGGGTATCGTATTACCCAGTACTAACTGGGTTGTGGAGGTCAGATAGGAGTCGCTCCATGTAAAATACTGGTATTCAGCAGCATCCGGTTAGACTGGAAGCCGACCTCAATATAGTTGGGAAAAGGCTAGGCAGATAATGATGATCACGCTCGTAATCCCAGAAGGGTAAGGCAGAGGTTATACCTACATTTTCCAATTACAATTAAGTCCTATTTATTAATAAAAAGACGCAGCTACAACCTGCTTAATGGCATTCTTCGTTAAGTCATCGACACGAGAATAAAAACTCACAAGTTCCTCCAACCCAAAGGGGTTATACGGGGTCTATAACCACTGATACTGTTAGCCTGCGTCATCCCACTGCTGGGCAAAGGCCTCTCCCCATGACTTCCAGTTGTTTCGATCCAGGGCTAATGTGGACACTGGTCGTTGGTTTTGTCCAGCTCGTCCCTCCATCTTCTACGAGGTCTGCCGCGACACCTTCTGGCTGTGTCAAGGCTCCAGGAAGTGGTTATTTTGGCTAACTCATTGGGCATGCGGCAGTTCAGTTCTACTTCAGCTTAGCGGCTTTTTGAGCAACGTCAATAATGTGTGTTTACTTATCCCTTTAATTTGTATTTCCTTTTTTTACTTACCAGTGTCCAGTTTGCACTTAGGGTTGGCCAGCGGCAGAGGGCCGCAGTCCTCAACCAGCTCCAGAAGCCTGGGGGGCTGGTCTTCACTGACGACGCAGGTGCTGCGGCCGCAGAAGGGGGCTAAGTCCCAGGTGTTGCCAGGCTCCACGGTCGCGCAACGGGTCGATGCGAAGCACATTCCGGGGAAGTCTAGAAAGATAAAAGAGTTTTTTTGAGTAACGTAAATTGGCGGGGAAAGGTCGAAAAGTGGAATTTTTGGTCGAAACGTGAAATTTTTAGGTCAAAAAGTAGATTTTTTGGTGGAAATGTGGAATTTTTTTGGTCGGAATATATGATTTTTATTGAAGAATGTAATTTTTGGATTGCTCTAGAAGTTAATCTCATTGTGTGTTCGAAATCGTTAACCACGATTTGTTTAAATTAAAAGTAAGTTTAAAAGAGTTTTTACAGCTTCGTATTGGAATCAGAAACAAAAAAAAATACACAATTATTTTATTTCCTATCAACTCAATGTATGTCATTAATACGCATCCCAAAATGATTGTTGTTAAGGGATAGCCCTATCCTTTAAAAATAATCGTAGAATTATGTAAATTTTTTTTTGGAAGTAATTACTTATTCTTTATACGTTCCAAAAAAAAATTTGGTTCTAAGAACTCGCTTATGTAATAGGTAAATATACCTATAATTACCTATGCACACCCTTGTATTTATCATTCGATCACTAATCAAATATCGACATAAGTCTGACGCCATCTTTGAACATACAAAACAAATATTTGGTTGCGAACTATGTACTATATGGTAAGAGGCTACTTTCTAACATTTGAACTTAGAGAGCCGATTTCTAATACTGAGTGTTTTATATCTACTAATTAGCAATTAGTTTGTAAGTCTGTATGTTTAGGATTTATTGGCAGTAAATTACAAACCAAGAACTATGGAGCGGTAAAAGTTTCAATTCTATAAAAGTAATTAAAATTGAAAAGGGTTTGGCGGACGTGTACATAATAGTACACCCACAAGTCCCATGTAATAGGGGGCGAGCCTATTGCCATCAACCGGGCACAAATCCAGACTCCGTGGCTGCTACTGAGAAATTCCTGATGGAAAAACCGAATAGCAATTTGTCCGACCTGGGAATCGAACCCAGCACCTTATGCTCAGCAGTGGCGCTTGCGATCACTAGACCAACGAGGCAGCAACCCAATTAACCAAACCAAATAGGCACCCCCAAATCACCCCCCGCCCGGGGGGGCTCCTATATCTATTTAGATGCTCAAAATCAACAGGCATTGTTCTTTCAAAATCATTGACAAAAATTCACTTCGCTATTTCAATGTTGTTCACACAAAAAAAAACAAAAATGCGAAAAACGCAATTCATTTATTTTTTTTACAAATCACACTTGTATGGAACATTCACAAGCGCTCGTCATATTAATGGAAACAACGAACAATTGGGCATTTTAAGTACAATTTTCGAGGTATGTAGAACAGGGTTATTGCGTGAGAATGTATGTATATGTATTGTTGTATGTACAATGCGTTGTGAAAGGCTTTGGAAACTATTGTTGATAGTATCCTGGGGGCCTAAACAAAGTGGCATTCGACACAAAGATGACGGAAAAGTCAAAATGACGTGTTGGATTGACTTTAGCTATCGAAAAGGATTGTCGTAAGCTATCGAAAAGGATTGACGTAAGCTATCGAAAAGGATTGACGTAAGCTATCGAAAAGGATTGACGTAAGCTATCGAAAAGGATTGACGTAAGCTATCGAAAAGGATTGACGTAAGCTATCGAAAAGGATTGACGTAAGCTATCGAAAAGGATTGACGTAAGCTATCGAAAAGGATTGACTTAAGCCACCGAAAACTTTACGTGAATTCTGTTGAAAGTTGTATGAAAACGAAACTTTATAATCGATATCGATTGCCCTCAAATAGAAATGATTGAAACTAGCGTGTATAAGGCGTCAGGATGGTACATTTTATTGAAAAAAAATGCTTTCAAAATACACACCACAGACACACGCACACAGACATAGACATAGTTAATTTTACAGCGGTTGTCGTAGTTTTTTTTTTTTACCTATATTGTCTCGCTGCTGAGCAAATTTCTCCTCGATAACATTCCACTCTTCTCTCTGTTCGGTTTACTCTTATTAACAATACAAAACACCACAATGACGACCAATAAAAATGTCTACGCAATGCACAGGACGAAAATCCTAAAAATAGACAAAAGACAGTCTAGGTCATTCTAGATCTAAAATAATGCTCTAAATTATGTCTGTTTCCTTATTAAAAGTGAATGGTGTTTTGTCTCTGGTTTTCGTACATTTCTTTGTCATTTTGGCATTGTGAGTCATAATCATTTAATGGGTTGAATTCGGTCTTTCTGGGTAATGGTTTAGGAAACAGGATTGTTCGTCAATAGACTTGAGTTATGAGATAGTTCTCCAGGCAAATGAATAATATGACAATGGCTAAAAGGAATATTGTGGTCTTGATTTTAAACTCTTCTTCGGCCATTTTTAGAATTCTACTTAGGTTGGGATAATTTATGTAATACTAGTTTATGCTCGCGGCGATAACAGTAGTTATCCCAAGGGATCGTATACCGGGATTAAAAGTATCCTATGTGTTAATCAAGGTTACAACCTATCTGTGTACCAAATTTCATTTAAATCTGTTCAGTAGTTTTTGCTTGAAAGAGTAACAAAGATCCATCCTACCACTCATTCTCACAAACTTTCTTATTTACAATATTAGTAGGACAGGATGAAGGAAATGAGATGAGGAAATGATACCGTGATGGTATACAAGGAAGAATGGAAGAAAAAAACGAATTACGCTGATCATAAGTGACTTAAGACAAGAGCAGGAAGATGAACTATCGTTAGGTCCTATATCAAGCATTGTGATCTGACAAATCTTCAATTAGCTTTCCCTTTTTTTTTTGTTAATTGACATTTCATGTCCAACTTACCGTTATAATTTTTACCCAAGATAAAGTCCAAATGTTGGTGTTACTTAAAGTGCTGCTTACATCAACAAATGATTAACCATAGATCTAAGAGTAAGCTTACATTTAGTGCAGCCGGAATCCACTAAGACATTACGAAAGTGAAAGTACCTCATACATCTAGATTGAGCTAAGTGGGGCGACGTAGGGTTACCACACTAGTGCCAGACTTACTGCAATGCATAATTGCTTAACCATAATTAATTACAGTAACTAGACGACATTGATTTCAACACCACAGGATACAATTGTACTATTCTGTAAAGTTGACTTGGAACCTCACTAAAGCGAGCGCACACAATTCGAAAGCGAACTCATTTGTTTTTAAAAGTAAATCATCGCGGATTCACATCGAGACACCGTTCGAATTTCGAAGCACAATTCAAAGAGATTAATGGATTGTGTGAGAAATGATATGAAAGAAAAAGGAGTAAATGGTAGAGAGACGGCTGACAGGACTCCGCTACTGAATGTCGAAGCAAAATCAAGTGCTGCGTCGACCCGAAGAGTAACATGGGACGAGAACAGGAACATGTTGTTGACCAAGATTTAGAAAGAATGAGATTTATTCTTTCTTTACCGTGTGGTTAGTGCCTAACCTGGTGTCAGAGTTTTTATGCCGCCCATGGGCCTCTAACTTGGCTTTACATACCGTCGAGATATATCTCTCAGGCACGCTGGTTTCCTCAAGATGTTGTCCTTTACCGAAGCTAGTGATAATTATACAATACGCACATGATTCCGAATGAGATCGAAATTGAAAGAGAAAGATCAATACATCTGATCTTCAGAGGGACAGAAATCTTGCAAATTCATATTTCAACAATAATTCCACATCATCTTTACATTCTAGTCACACGTCCCAACCGTACCTGAAGACACGTGACATTTCTTTTACTCAGAGACGTGACAACCTTACGTGTATCCGTAATGTATCAGTTAATTCACCAATGGATTGAACTTTTGCAATCGTTGTGTAAGCATTAAGCAGACTCGTGATACATTTTAAGTATTCTTTTTCGAAGATTATTGCAATGTGCATTACGGTATTATGTCAGACTGACAGCTGGTCTTTTGAGTGCGATTTTTAGACAGATTTTTAGAAACGTAATTGGAAGACCCTTTTGATTTTACATATAGCCTTTTTGCAGAAATGCTGGTTAACAACCAGTCTGACCAAGGGAAAGCACGTTAAGCCGTTGGTTCCGGCTGTCATTTGAAGATCTTTGACAGTCGTTACAGGTAGTTAGTGTCCCGAAAGTCTGTCAAACAGTCTTAACAAGGCGTATTGCATTACCCAGTACTAACTGGGTTGTGGAGTTCAGATAGGCAGTCGCTTCATGTAAAATACTGGTGTTAGTTAAACTGGAAGCCGACCCCAACATAGTAAGACAAAGGCTAGTCAGATGATGATGAATGATGGTTATGGCTAGCAAACAAAAACGCAGTTTAACTATACGTCTTTTTACATTGAAACCTTTGGGAATTAGTCCTCTCATTATATTCATATAGTAGCTTTATATAAAATATGAATACCTAGATGAAAAATCATAAATTGCCTGCCGTCAAAACCGCAAGTTAACCGCAATTGTAGCCGTAGCACAACTTGAATGAACGCAAGATCTCAGACAATTGAAATTGAACACTGCCTTTTAATTCGCCATTGAAACTTGGAACTAGTGATCAGAAAAGAATAATTGAGATGATGGCCTCATTGGCCTAGTGGATGCAAGCGCGACTGCTAAGCATGAGGTCCTAAGTTTGATTCCAGGGTTGAGCAAAATGTTATTAGGTTTTTCAACCAGGAATTTCTCAGTAGCAGCCACGGAGAACGATGGAACTTAATCATCACTGGCGAAATTTGGGTGTACTATTAGGTACATCTCTGCCTAATCGTTCGGCGTGATGTTATGTAGCCACGGAGTCCAGCTTTGTCCCCAGGCTAATAGGCTCACCCCCTATGACATGGGACTTAGGCATAACTGGTGTAATGTGATTTTGTAGTTATATTATGTAAAAATCTCATGTTCATTAAGAAATCGATTCCCACTAAAATAACTACTTTCAGGATTTCCGGTTACTACCTACAAGTTACATAAAGGTTATTTCCTTAATTCTCAATAGGTTACTTATAACTGTGGTTTAACAAGACATTAACAGTGAAAGGTACACGGAAGGTTTAGTCGTGACAGTAACTGCTAAATGTCATTGAAGATCGGATTTCCTAGAGAAAGTTATTCAAGACCTAGGTTTTGCAGCTGTTCAGGCGAAACGTGCACATGATCGTGGTAAGCAGGCTTTGGTGGCATCTGGGTAAAATATAAGATCAGTCTAAAAAGAAAAAAAAATAATGCTATTCTGTAAAATTCACTTTTAATCTCACTCCAGTGAGCGCACACAATTCGAAAGCAAACTCATTTGTTTTTAAAGTAAATCATCGCGGCACCGCACCGTTCGAATTACAAAGTGATGTTGACAGAACAACCCTACAAATAAGCTTGAAGAATGTAACAATAAAAACGAATTCTTTTTTTTCTGTTTATACGGAACTCATTCTATTTTTAAACCTGACAGCTGGTTGACATCTGTCACCACACACTACTGAATAAAAAAAAAACAAAATGTCAATTGAAATGTCATTTCCTTTGTTACTTAACCCTCTTCAGCCGTGGCCTTGCTCGAATTGAATTAAGTAGCAAAAAGTGCAAGTTGCATTCATGTCGATAAAATGTCGTCCCTTCTAATTCTAAATGGTAAGGTTAGTGAAATACGAAGTTATTATTATTTAGACGAAGGTATGTTATTATAGATTTAATAAAATATTTATTGTTATATGTTTTTATAGGAGAAAGAGCTTGGACAAAACAGCGTCATACCATCATGACAATTGGTATTTCCTCGAAGAAAATCTATGTAATGACACTTAAGCAGCCCTTTAACTTCATCTGCTAATAACAGGCCTTTAGAACGCCAAAGAAAAATGGCAAAAAATTAATAAACGACCTTAGGAACTTCCCTATTATCGCCAAGGTTGGTAAACCAAATAGTCAAGCCATTATAATGCGATTAGTAGATGTCATGAGGATACTGTTTTATACAGTAACTAGGTTGTGGAGATCAGATCGGCATTCGTTTTATGAAAACTACTGATATTCAGCTGCACCTAGTAAGACTTGAAGATAAGGGTAGGCAGATTATGATGAGACAAGAAGTCGCTGCTTCAAGTTTCTCTTGACATACTAATCTCTGAGTCACCTTACCTAACTTCTCTATCATAATAATATGTTGATTTGTGCTCTAATTAAAATTTAAATCACTTTTAGTAACAACATATGATTCCAATCCACTTGGATGCGTTATTGATTTATTACCCATCGTTTTAACCTCAAAATGTCAAGCTATGAAATATAAATTATTACGATATTTAGTAATAACTCGACTACTGACATTTCAAAATCGTTTTGCAGTAAACTTTATTGCAAATAGTCTGTTTTAATGTCATCTTTTTAAACAGGCATATATTTACTGTAACATTATGCCTGTATTCCTTGAAGAGGTAAGGAGACAAGTTTTATCAATATTAAAAGTCATTTATGCAAATTAGGCAGAGTACCAGCACTTTTTGAAACGTTAAAATTGCATAGCACAGTCCTCCAAAATGCCCACTCTTCACCTCTTCCTATAAAATTTTAGCTAGAAAGAAGTTGCGTAACAATGTCCCCAGCAACATTATACGTAACCTAAGTGATCATTACTAAATATAAACACCCACACTTCGTCAGAAATATTTCTTTCCTTAGAGGCAGAGTTTATTGTCATAAACCGCGCACAATTCTCCGTATCTGCCTCCGACAGATATCATCTTACTTTGCCTTCTCTCCACAATTTTATCTTTTTTTTCCTTCATTCTTTCAACCCACGTTTACTTACAAAATACAGACCAGAACGTTTTTACGTAATTCAAAACAAGAACGTGCTGCTTCGCGTTTAGTTTTTAAATCTCTTTCGTAATTATTTAGCATCTTAATCTCATTGTAATTCTAATAGTAACAAGTGACATCATTTCTATGCGTGTGTCCATTGAACGGCAAAACAGTTACGCAAAAAAACAGACTCCATCTTTCTTTAGTAAAAGATGGAGGGATGTTGAAGGGTTAAGTAAAAGATCGCTTTTGGTCCCTCGAAACGTAATAGAGTTAAAGATTCAGCTTGCCGTTCAATTCATAACTCCATATTTTTTTTATTATTATTGTTGATGTCAGTCTATTATTGGCAAATACTAAAAAAAAAAATCCGCTGTTGAGAATGCAGTTTTGCTTGTGGCAAGCAAAACGTTGGACAGTTTCTTATCTTAATATTACCGTGCTTTCCCTCAATTTAAATATAAACGAGATCTATAATTACGACAGATCATGGGTTAATGCTGTGTAATTATTTAGTTGTTAAGCCTGTAATTAAACAAATGAATAATATTCAGTTCATATCTGATGATGAATACATACGTAAAGTTAATTATGCCGACCTCGCTTATCCAAGCTGCATAACTTTACTTGAATCAAGAGCAGAGCCCTAGCAGAATTCTAGATAGTTCCAAGGTCTAACCCGTTCACTTTTGAATGATTTTGTTCATATAATGAGTCAACGTGTTTTTATTATGATTACGCCTCTTACCTCTTAAGGTCGCCAGGAAATGAACCGAGATTAAATAATGGAACCGTTTCGTTACACTTCTAGGAAAGTAAAAAGAAACCGTGTAAAAGATACTTGAATTGATTTTTACTTGTTTTTTTTACACGATATACACTTTTTTGGGCGATTCAGTTTTTTTACCGGAATCGTTTTTAAGAGTGTCGAAGTTAATTTAAAAGATGCATTAAATTAGTTTCTTATGTTTTAAATTAGTTAATTTAGTTTTTACTTACGTATTTGACTTTATGTAACATTATGTTAACAAGCATAATCAGTTAACTGTTGACAAGTGAAGATTTCTCTTGTTTCTTTAGCAAGTATTTGAAACTTTCTAGTTCTACACAAATCTTTGTTTATTTAATTATTTTAGACGACGCGACGTATGTACAAAAGCAGTCATTTACGTTAAGACAGCAAAAGGTACATCTGTGCATGGAAATATGAAAAAAATACTTCTTCCTAATGTCTATGGGTACTGGGTACTCTTGTATTACTATTGATAATACCTATTCATCCGACAAAAACCAAAACGAACTTTTATCAACTGTGATAAAAGATAAAAAAAAGATTAACCGTCTCAGCCAGAGGCATGTGAAAAGAAATAAAAATGCAGCAAATATAGAGATGCCTCACATTAAAATTCACTGTTATAGCCAGTTATATTAATAATTCATACCCATAAATTATACTATCTGTAAAACAGTTACTTAAAAACAAAAACTCAAATTAACATTTTGTTACACGAAAAAGTTAAAATTACTTGTAATTATAGTTTTAAAATTAAATCATTCTTCACTCAGGTCGTGTAACTCGTTGCAAAAGATAATAAAAAAGATAAATTTCGCGTTTTGGTTCGAGACCAGTTTTGGAGTCCGAAAAAGCGCATGTATTTTAGGGTTATCGGTTATTATGAAGGATTTTTTTTGTATCGATTAATTTGCTTTTAAAAAAGGAACGAGAAATTGACATTGGTTTTCTTTTTAATAATTAAAAAAAAAACAGAGCGAACGATTCTGTTGTTTTTGATCATTAACGCTTGACGACTAAATACTTTTCGATAACTTGGTAGACTTCTTACAGACTAAAAAAATCAAAACTGCGTAATATACTATCATCAAGACTTAAGATGGTAAGGTATTTAAAAAAATTGTAAATGTCAACCCTAACTTACGGTCACCGCTCCATTAAAAAGGTCCGTTACTCCCTGTGGTTATTCCAAAAAATTCAAACAAACGACCATCAACAAAATTCGATGTTTGAAAATATTGAACGCAATTTTGTCGTAACAATAAACTTTTGAAAATGGAATCATTGTATCACCTATTTATTGCTTAGTGGCTTTAGTAAAAGTGTGACCAATATTGTCTATTGTCCGAAACCCACAGACAATGGAAAATATTTGTCATGTTTTATGCGTGATGCAAACTTTCTTGTCTAAACAAATATTGCAAAATAAAGTGCTAGAAATTGTAAATGCAGGTGAATCAATGTTTATTAAACATCCTTTCACAAATAATTCGTTCAGCTTTTTATTAGCACTTTCACAATTGACAATCTATCGTCGATAGTTCGATAAATAAAACGTAACTAATAAGAGACAAAGATTATGAAATACACCGAAATAAATTGGCCAGTACATGATACAGACCAAACAAAACATCACCTGTAATCCCCTAAAGCCGACGATGTTTAAGTCTCATGTTATAAGGGGCGACCCTATTGCCATCAACCGAGCTCAAATCCCGACTCTGGCTAGACTTCCAGAGAAGGAACAGGTATTGATCACCTCTCTAGCTAGTTGGTCATCATCATCATTCTTCTGCTCTTATCCCAATTTATTTTAGGTTGGCAGTGGCAGCATGTCTTCTTTTTCCATATTTCTCTATTACTCGTCATCTCAGCAGTAACCTCCTTTCTAGCCATATCATCCTTCACACAGTCCATCTATCGTTTCTTTGGTATTCCTCTACTCTTACAACCATCTACATTCATACTCAAAACTTTCCTCACGACATATTCATGGTTAATGATTTTAGATAGAAAGTTCAGGCTTCCATACGATATTCTTCTTCATCATCATACTCTTTATACAATTTTGTAAGTCCCATAACAAATTTATTTGGTAGCTTTTATTTAAACCAGGCATCGCCGTTATAAATATTTATTTTACAATGCAAACAAACATAAACGCGTATGTTTTTAAATAAAATTCGTTGAATGAATAATTTTGAATAAAGTCGTCAAATTATAATTTATCGACTTCTAGTAGATATCACAAAAATAATTTGAATAGAGTTTTTATTAATTTATCGATCAATACTGTCTTACTTTTTACGCTGATTTTTTACACATTCGAATAAATAACGAATTAGCCAGAATATATACGTATACAGAATTCAGGTTTTTTAACGTAATTCGGCTCTGCCTTATGGCCCTATGGGATATCTTCGCCTTCGTAGGAATATTTAATATTATCAGATTAATTATGTTAAATACTAAAGAAATCCTCATGTTCAGACAAGTCATAAAATCCGTATGACGCAGGGGCGGATCGCCAGTCATAAATAATAGTAAGTACTTCTTACATCTATCGCTTAGATTATGGCACACGGAAGAAATATAAATGAAAGTAGATTGCGTAGTGAAATTGCAAATACAAGCAATGATCCAGGAACGGAACAATCATTTTTACATTTAACATTTCAGCTATAAATATTGGGTGCACCGATAGTTATCTATTCGGTTTACCTCTCGGGCACCCATGTTTTTTTTTGACAATCTCCACTTAAGTAATGATTAAGCCGTGCTTGCCTAGGTTGGTCTGTGGATGGGTGACCGCCCATTACATACCGAGTTTCCTCCGTGCCTCGGAAAGCAAGTTAAGCCGTTGGTCCCGGGTGTCATTTGTAGATCTTTGACAGTCGTTAGGCAGTCAGTGGCCCAAAAAGTCTGACAACCAGTTTTACCAAGGGGTATCGTATTACCAGTACTAACTGGGTTGTGGAGGTCAGATAGGCAGTCGCTCCATGTAAAATACTGGTATTCAGCTGCATCCGGTTAGACTGGAAGCCGACCCCAATATAGTTGGGAAAAGACTAGGCTGATGATGATGATGATGGATTAAGAAGCACAGAAATATACAATATTTCACATCTGTCTTTAAAATTTGGACTGTTAAAGGGATAACTCCCAACTAGAAAGACTTTTTGAAAGCTACAATAACTACAATTTGAAAAAATACCTTTAGTATATTTAAATATTTATTTAAATATTCATTTAAACGCTCAACTTTTTTTTTTAATCTTTACGAGTTTTCAACAACAAAATAACAAATGACAGTTTCTCTGGAAGATTCTAAATTATGGAAATGTCATAATATGTGTATGTTGGTAGCCCTGTGTCTTACCAACTGGTCCGTTACCGCCATCTGTTGCGTAATCGTGACACTTTTTTACACTCCAAATACACACGCAACTTTAAAACAAGACCATTGACTCATTTTTGCCAGTTTTGTGAATTAAAATTATGACGTTTTCGTAATAAAAGACGAAAAAAATAATTTTATAAAATTTAGATAGGAATTATTAATTAATAATTTTACCGTGTTCCTATTAAACTGTCATGGTAATTTTTAACTTGAGCTTTTTCATTAACGAACGTAAAAAGTAATTAACGGAACAAAAGAATTGATTCGGTTAGTTCATCTAAATTAAAATAAAAGACCTATACTAATTTAAGCAATCATTTGAAACTGAAAAAAAAAAACGTTTTTGTTTTTGCAGTTCTAGGGAGATAATAATTATGATGTGTATGATTGGTTAATAAGCATAAAATAATAAGTACAGGAGATTTAATCTGCTTTTTTTTAAAGTTGTTTTTTATATATTTATTTTGTGCCCTATGTTTTCTTATTTAACCCAAAGGTTGACTGGTAGAGAATGCCTTGTGGCATTAAGTCCGCCTATGTACCACTATTGTACATGAAGTTTAAATAAATTAATAAATTAATTTAAGATACTGTAACTAAACAGTGAAAATATTATTCTTTAGCGAGTGTAAACTGAGTACACTAGCAAAAGAATAACAGAGCACAACACATAACAGACACTAAGTACTTTGTGTACGTTGAAATAATTTTATTATGAAAATATTCCTCTCCGTTCAAATGCACTATGGGAGTGGCCTAATCTAAGATTTGTTTCTAAGAGAACGAATGAAATGAATTATAATAATTTTGTATTTATAATTCTTAACTTTTCGATTAATAAATTATATATGAGGGATGTCATACTTTTAATATACTTATTTTGGTACGTACAGAGTACTTAATATCTTTACCACTTAAAACTGTTTTTTTGTAACATTTGCAGCAACCAAATTACGCAAAATTATAATTTAAAAAAAATATTTCTATAAATGTCTGTTTTTCATTTCGTGTAGTATGCACATGACATGCTTAAAAAAATAAGCACTGAAAATTTATAAATCGTGCCTGTTTGAATTTATTTTTATATTTTTAAGTTTTTTTTTTCCAAAAATCCGTACTTCTATTAATAAACTAAAAACAACGGACCTAACTACTCACATTAAGTGTGTATCTAATTAAGTAATAATGACTAAATCGCCGTAACGGATTACTTAAAACAAGTTGACCGTAACTTAGCGTTCAACTTTTACTATTTGCTAGAATGTTCGGTACTGCGATTATTTGGTTCAACTCTTTCAACAAAATAAGAATTTACCTTTCACACACCTGAAGTATCAATTTTATAAGAGAATTTTAATTAAAAATTTCTTTAGGGGAATTAAATTTTGCAAGAACTTTTATGTTCCTAATTTTCTTTATATTGTCGTAAAAAAATATTAAAAGTGAATTAATTCCCTCAATTTGATATATCAATTTGTTTATTCATGGTTAATTTCATTGTGTCACTATTATTGAGAGATTCATCTTGTTCCTTTATAAAATAACCCATTTTTTAAACACAAAGGCACTGATTCCAGTGCAACCACTCTTTGTTTTCCAATTCGACATTCCAGCTTTTTTTAAAAGGCACATATAATTTTTGTTTTACGTCCTTCCAATTTAAAAAAAAAAGGTTTTAAATAAGCACTGACCTCTTAACACATCAGCCGGGATCAGTCTCTTGTACGTCGTCGGCCTCTCATCCTCCTTTTTCTCCTCAGTAGCAAAGGCAAGAGCGATAACGGCGAACGCTACGAAGTATTTCATTTTGAACAACAACACCTTACGAATGCCGACTAGACAGAAAAAAAGATAATAAAAAAAAAAACGATTTGAATTCGCGCGCTTTTTTGACAGGTACGTGTCAACGCCGCACCAAGACTGAGTCAATGGTTTGAGCTTCCCGCCTTTTTATGCCAGCTGTCAAGCGGGGAGTGAGCGGCTAAGATGGCCGGCGATTTTTTTTTTCTCATACCTCTCAGGGTTGACTTTTGTTGTTATGTTGTGAAATTTTATTATTTTTTATGATGTTATCAGTTTTTTTTGAGCTACCTAACGCCTTTATTGGTGTAGGAATATATTCTGATTTAGATGTTGCATTTTGCAACGGAATGATACTTCCAAACAATGTTTTTTTTTTTAGATATTGACATTCTTTTCCTTATGATTTTAGGCAGAATTTTTATAAGTATTGTTGTTGAATCGTCTTAGTAATGCACCTACACAGAAAATCGTTTACACGTTTATACTGATTAGTACTTTTTCACAAAAAAACAATATGGATGCGATTCCTGGCTTATCATTTTGTTTACTCAGGTAAAAACACTGTTTCCTTGTACTACAAAATGAAGATCATGGTTCCTAAGACCACTTAGTCTGTATTTAGACATCGAGTAGATTCTCGGTCATAATGCATCCTTTACTGCAGATATCAAACCTAATATTATTAACTAGCACTACGCCCGCGACTTGGTCCACTAAAATTGTGATAGCTTGGCTAATATGCATGATATAAATATAATTTATAGCCTATAGCACTGATGAATAATGTAACTTTCTACCAGTAAAAGATTTTTTAGAATTGGATCATTAATTCCGGAGATTACACCCTACATACAAACTTACCTCTCATAATATTAGTATAGATAATTCAAAGATCTAGTTTTTTCTTCAGGACAAGGAATAAAAACGCACTTAAAATACTTAGAAGTCAGTACACCCCACGCAAGTTGTCATTAAAATGAATAAACCAGAATACCTAGTATAATGAATGATACTCATGTAGACCGCTGTAATAAATTCTAATCAGTTATTACGTGAGTCATAGTCTGACTGCCTCGTTGGTTTAGCGGTCGCAAGCGCAACTGCTGAGCATGAGGTCCTGGGTTCGATTACCAGATCGGCAAAGGGTTATGGGGTTTTTCCATCTGGAATTTCTCAGTAGCAGCCACGGAGTCTGGATTTTGTCTGGTTGATGGCTATAAGCTATCCCCCTATTACATTGGACTTAAACATTACTGGTGAAATGTGGGTGTATCTATTATTAGATACACCTCTGCCTAACCAGTCAATGATAACAAGCGTGATGTTATAACTATACAGTCGTACAACAATCCTTGTTTAAAAACTAGCCAGTTCTAGTATTTTATACATTTGTTTTTAGGTAATAACACGCTATTTTTAATTCAGTTGCTTTTGCGTGCGATTACGGTTGCGTGTGTTCACCATTTTTAGGCCTGATAAAAATGTAAAGGAGAGAATAACATGGCGTAACGCCTGTATTCCTTGACAGGGACAGGTAAAGATGTATCCAGACAGGGTGGAAAGGACCCCGAAGCTAAAACGGTTACTACATATTTAGTATACATTCTGAACCTGAACCCTACGTAGAGATTTTTCATCGGTAATTAAAAAAAAACTATTCCATACATTTTGACCACGATTTTAATTTCACTTTTTAGATTTTTTTTATTTTTATTCTTGTTTTAATTATTTAATTGTAATTATTCGCGCATAATGTAGTGCACGTTTTGCTTTTCTGTAAGTGATGAGGCGCTTAGACTTAAGTTTGCAATGTACAAATCATAATGTAACAGTGTACTCATTGTTGAGAAGCCTAATAAATAAATAAATTTCCGCACGCAAAATACGCGTTTTGGACGCGGAGTTGCGGACACCAGCCCGTTATACAGAGTCTAACAGAAAGGGTATAGTCATATGAAAGTATATACTGCAGACCATCAAACTGAACAACTTTCTCCTTGGGTCCAATAACGTAAATGCGAAAACATAACCAGCTGTCCCATACAAAATTTCAATACCAACTTGACCCTGAAAATTTGAATTTTTTATATACTTCTCTTTTAGTCGTTAACTGTGTATTCAGCCTTTGTAGCCATAATATAATCTGACACAGTGCATTCATTGTTTCTTTAGTGTTCCTTACTTCAATAGCGATCCACATTCATAATCAGTACGAGGACATAACTACTAAAACCTGCCTACCCTTCCGAGATTCAGTCGTGTTGTTACATAGTGCGAGTAATGTTCTAACATGGCTTCTAAGTCTGCCGACCTTGTTTCGGATTAAAGCGTTAAGACTTACTTATTTATAGATGTTCTGGCTCTTTCGATTGTATTATACTTAATTTATTTGTCTACAAAACTACTCAAGGACTGAACGAGAAAGGCAGACTGCACAAATGGCTTAGAATCAATGACATCTATAGAGTGTACTCATATTAGACTGTCGTTTTGTTTGTATTCAACCGTACGAAAAGCTTTACTTGTATATCGAGCCACGGAAACACATTTCCTAGTTCATATAGCATAGCATAATCAGCCTATTAATGTTCCCACTGCTGGGACGCAGGCTTCCTCTCTATGAGAGGGAATGAGCTATCCACCACGCGGGTTGATAGATGTCACATGTCTTCGAATTTTTGATTCTAGGACATGCCGGTTTCCTCACGATGTTTTCCTTCACCGTTTTGAGAGCAGTGGTGATGAAATAACTTACACAAAGTATTGCGCCTGGCTGGGTTCGAACCCACGACTTACTGCTCGTAAGTCGGGGTCTCCACCACTGGGCCACCGCTGCTCTTTTGTTCAACAAGTTCTCAAGTCAACTTGGAGATACGATCTTATTCATAAAAATATGAGTTCCAAAATAACAGCATGAAATTGTAATAATAATAGTAGGCTCGTGACTGTACTTACATACAGTAAAAAAAATGCTAAGAGGCAATCTATATTTTTAATAGAGATATCTACGAACATAATTAATATCAAGCTACCCAATAAGGACAGGTATCGCGACAATGTAGGTGGAATCTAGATCAAAATAGTCTTCCTAGTAATTAACTTCTGAGATATTTTTACAAACATACCTTTTTAACTGTCAACTAACTATAACTTTTTTAGTGTGGACTATGTAATATCGCGACTATACAAGGTGTAAACGGACCCTTCACGAAGCCGTCAACCAAGCATTCCGTACATCAAACTAAATAACACTACGCAAAAATTATTGCTGGGAAATGAATCACGTTTTACAGTAAAACTCAAAACATTGTGCTGATGGATGCTTTGAATAGTAAACAGATCATTGAGGTAATTAAAGCCAATTTATAAAACTTAAAAAAAAAGTATTTAAATAAAAAAAATGTGAAAAATTTGGAACTTTGACCTCAATTATCTCCGTAACTAGAAGGTTCTCAGGTATGGTCTAGAACAAAAAAAATGTGAGCCGTCACGGGACGCCTGGCAGATATGAAACATCGACATTATTTTGTAAAAATAATATGCAGAAAAGAACAGATTGTGATAGAAACTAAATAATATGTTATAATGACAAAATAAAAAATTACGATTTTTTTTCCAGATAACGATGACTATTTATTGAATAAACATTTATTTTCATTAAATACAAAAATTTACGAATTTATTTCAAATCGTGACTACTTAATTCGTTTAATCAGTGACTTCGGTAATAGTTATATTCGATGTTGCCTCTGAGGACGGTATTACTGTGACAATTGGTCGATGGTAACTGAAGTATGTTACAAAAGTATTGGACATAACGTTATCAAAATCTATATATGTATATAAAAGAAAGTCGTGTTAGTTACACTATTTATAACTCAAGAACGGCTTTACCGATATGGCTGAAAATTGGTTAGAGCCAGGAGACGGACATAGGATACTATTTATAGGTAGGTAGGTGGTAGGTAGGTGGTAAGTAGGTGGTAGGTAGGTAGTAGGTAGGTAGTAGGTAGGTAGTAGGTAGGTAGTAGGTAGGTCGTAGGTAGGTAGTAGGTAGGTAGTAGGTAGGTAGTAGGTAGGTAGTAGGTAGGTAGTAGGTAGGTAGTAGGTAGGTAGTAGGTAGGTAGTAGGTAGGTAGTAGGTAGGTAGTAGGTAGGTAGTAGGTAGGTAGTAGGTAGGTAGTAGGTAGGTAGTAGGTAGGTAGTAGGTAGGTAGTAGGTAGGTAGTAGGTAGGTAGTAGGTAGGTAGTAGGTAGGTAGTAGGTAGGTAGTAGGTAGGTAGTAGGTAGGTAGTAGGTAGGTAGTAGGTAGGTAGTAGGTAGGTAGTAGGTAGGTAGTAGGTAGGTAGTAGGTAGGTAGTAGGTAGGTAGTAGGTAGGTAGTAGGTAGGTAGTAGGTAGGTAGTAGGTAGGTAGTAGGTAGGTAGTAGGTAGGTAGTAGGTAGGTAGTAGGTAGGTAGTAGGTAGGTAGTAGGTAGGTAGTAGGTAGGTAGTAGGTAGGTAGTAGGTAGGTAGTAGGTAGGTAGTAGGTAGGTAGTAATTAATTAATACATCCAGCAGGTGACGCACCGTACACACTACTGCATATAGACTGTATATATATACCATCATATAGCGTGGCGACGCGTCGCCACGGCATGCGTCGCCACGCCAGAAATCGGTTTTACGTGCGGCTATAGATGTTTCACATCAAAATTGATTGCAGTGACGGGGAGAACAAGTGCCTTTTGGCTTCGTTAAGGGTCTTGTTACACCCTTTATTCCCCAATAGGTTAGGCACAGCTACTCACGGTAAACTGAGCATTATTACCCCCAATGGTAATTATCATGCGATAATGTGGTCAAAGAATTTTAGAATTCTAACAAAGAAGTGTGGGCCCGAATATCGCAAGACTGGAGCCCTGAAACAGCTAGACCGGTTCGCGGTTGACCTAAGAGAAGATGGCGGGACGTCTTGAATGGCTTCCTCGCGAAACTCTCATGATTCCTTGACCTCTCCCAGAAGGCCAATCTTGCGGAAAGTCGTTGCACAAATACGAAACGTTTTAGAAGCGATTTTTCAGGACCTAAAAAATAAAAATACTAAAATAGTATAATGGTTCTACTTTCCCATTCGAATTCATTAGTTAGGGCCACCTCGAGAGAACCAGAACTGTGTTGGGGAATGGAGCTGTGTTACCAAGAAATTTCCACTTCCTATCCTCGTCTCTGGGCCCCAAAACTTGTAGCCACAGTGACCTCTGCGCTCCCATCGACAACGTCGTGAAGAAGGCGAAATATTGCTCCAACAAAATATAACTACATAATTTTTTTAAATTTCTAATATTTACATAAATTTGAAATTTAAAACACCCCCATCGCAACAAAGAAAAGCGAACAAACACTTGTAAAGTCAATAAAATAGCTGAGCCGGTTTTGATAAAACATATCTAATTGTAATATACACATCATGCCCTTTTATTTGATACCCCACTTGGGTATATCTGAAAATATTCGATTATTCATCACCACTTTCATCCCCCATATCTAGTAAATGTCTGCACCGATTTTGATAAAACGTATCTAAGAACCATCGAAAAGAAACTAGCTTTCAAATAAAAATAACTGCATCCAAATCGGCTCTTAAACAAGTAGTTTAAGAGCTACGGTGCTAGAGACAGACACACACGCACACATTGTGGCCAAACTTATAATTTATCTTTTTGCGTTGGAGGTTAATAAAATTCTGTCATGCCAGCTTCACCAAGAACAAGAAATCAAATTTATTCCCAAGAACAGCAGCATTCGTTTTTATTGAGGAAACCGTTTCTCATTACTGTGTTATGATATCAATGGATCCCCATTGCTCTCAGTGACAGGCCACGTGACCGTTTCATCCTTATTATATTGTCTCTGACGAAGACTACGTCATTCAGTAGGAGTCGTTGTAGACTGAAGGTCAGCCGTGTTTTGTTTTACCATAATATTAGGGGATAAAGTATGAAATTACTGATTTGTATGGACAATTTCGTGAAAAGTGATATTTCCATACTAACATTTTGTTTTAGCTAACTATAGTCAGAGTGAAAAAAACTGCGCTGCACACACACAGTCTATGACAAAAATATACGTACATGAAGTAGTGTAACCGACGGCACATTGAAACAAGTATTTTGACACACTACCCTATGAGGTAATATGCAAGTACTCATCATCACCATCATCATTTCAGCCGACGTCCTCTGCTGGACATAGGCCTCCCCCAAGTGTCGCCACATCGACCGGTCCCGTGCGTCTCGCATCCAACGGATCCCTGCAACCGTCACCAGGTCATCGGTCCACCTAGTGGGAGGCCTTCCAACGCAACGTCTTCCGGTTCGCGGTCGCCACTCCAGAACTTTCCGGCCCCATCGGCCATCCGCAAGCCACCGGCCATCATGCAAGTACTAGTACGGTTATTAAACTCTAAAAGGTACGTTATTTAACAATCAAATAAATCCAATAAAACCGGAATTAAGAACAAATATACGTCAAAGTTACAAACAGAAGAAAATGTGAGAAAAAATACGGCAATGTCATAGTTAAAGACCTATTATTATCATTGTATTCCCTGAATTGTTAGGCAGACGCTTACATAGAATATACCTACGTTTCGACAGTTGGTTAAAGCGGGCTCAGTGCGTGTTGGTGGCTTCAATATGATCATTATCAACTGCCTAGCCTTCTCACAACTACGTTGGGGTCAGCTTCCATTTTGACTGGATGCAGCTGAACACTTTACATGGAGCGACTGCCTATCTGACCTCCACAACCCAGTTAGTACCGGGTAATACGATACCCCTTGGTAAGACTGGTTATCAGACTTTCGGGCCACAGACTACCTATAACGACTGTGTAAGATCTACAAATGACAGCCGGGACCAACGGCTTAACGTGCTTTCCGAGGCACGGAGGAAACTCGTGACTGAGTGGTCGCCTATCCACGGACCAACCCAGGCAAGCACGGCTTTACCTGAAGATCGGCCTGAGCGGCTGTTATTATTTAGCCACGAGCTCCACCCACTGCTCACTTAGAATGCAGTGATCTAATAATAACACGTATCTAACCTTGACGGCTAGATCTAGAATACACTAGACTTATTCGCCTACACCTATTTATGCTATCCTAGTATGAAACGTGTCTTTGTTCCAATGCTTACTTTTTTTTTTCTTTTTTTTTTTGAAAACTTTGCCCCACACTAGGAATTTCTCCTGTATCGTGGGTGCGTTTACAAACATTTAAACTCACATACACAAACAGCCAGACCCGGAACAACTACTTGTAGGCCATACAAATATTTGTTCCGTGCTGGAATCGAACCCGCGACACGCAGCGCAGCAATCAATCGCTCAGTCACTGCGCCAACCGTGCCGTCAATTATATTTAATTGATACTGCTTTAGTTTTATATATTGTCTTGACCTTTGACTGAGATGTTGATACCCATAGGACAGTGTGATGCATAAAAAACACAAATGTATACAAATAAATAAAATTGAAGTGTCTGTTTGTAATATCAAAATAACAGCTTTCAGTAAAAAGCTGTTGCTGTTGTTGTTGCTGTTGTGCTGTTATTGTGTTTGTTACGTGCCCTGCCTACACCAAATCAGCTGAATAGCGACATGATATGGTAATTACGTCAAACGGATGTTTCCACACAAAATTCCAACACGCCACCTGCCGACTCAGCGAACGGACGCCTCGTGCCGCCAAGTGGCCACCTACTTCCAAATCCGCTGATGCCGCATCCACGTTTTAGCATTACTTACGTAAATTTTCAATTCGGTACTAGCATCGTCCGAATATAGACCTAAAACTAATATAAGTTAAATTGTAATTTTTATCTTAATTAAAACCTTTATAAAATAATTTTGGGTTTTTTTTAAGTCCTCCGGTTGCCACCTTCGTAATTGGCGCAGTCGGTAGGATATTCGAGGCAGTGCGCGGCGCGGTATAGATTTCCAAAAATCGTTTATCTGCTGACTCCGATAGTCGCTGTCGGTATTTCCAAGTACCTCATCGAATATCCGAACATAAGAAGACGCAGCTGAGGACGTATCCAGCCATCGATACACCAAGGAAAACCATGTATATGTAAGTGCTTGAAACTTTCTTTGAGTGTTGCTCCCGACTCCTTTCTTTTAACCCCTTATATAATATTAATTCAAGATTTTTCATCCAAGGGAAACTAGGACAGGATCTGTCTCTTCCAGACAGATAAATAGGATTAGGGAAGTAGATTTAAATAGGTTTATAGATTCAGATAGTTTAGGTTTAGACACAATATTTAGTAGTGACGAAATGGAATTGAACCCCGATACTATCTTTAGGGCCTTACGCCCAGTGCCAGACTTTGATGGAAATCCGAATGTTCTAACACGTTTCATTAAAATATGTGATCAGCTCGTAATACAATACGTCAGAAATGACCCGAGTTACGAGTTCACTAACCTATGTATAATAAACGGTATCTTAAATAAAATTACGGGATCTGCAGCTACAACTATAAATTCCAATGGTATACCTGAAAATTGGCAAGGGATCCGTGACGCTTTAATTAACAACTTTTCCGATCAAAGGGACGAGACCGCCCTTTACAATGACATGTCCTTACTAGCCCAAGGAAACAGCACTCCGCAGGAATATTATGACAAATGCCAGACCCTTTTTAGTACTATAATGACTTATGTCACCCTGCATGAAAATATAGCTACTACCATCGAAGCAAAACGCGACCTTTATAGAAAACTGACGTTACAATCTTATGTCAGAGGTCTTAAAGAACCTTTAGGGTCCCGTATCCGATGTATGAGACCCGAAACTATAGAAAAGGCTCTGGAATTTGTACAGCAGGAACTAAATGTCATGTACCTACAGCAACGCAACGAAAGTATTCCTGAGCGACGTAACCCGACACAGCAAGCGCATTTAACCCATAGAATGCCACCAGCGGTCCTTATGACCACGCCCAGACCTTTTAGCTTTGCGAATGCAGGCACGAGCTGGCATAAGCCTATGCCCACGCCGCCGCAGCAGCAGCTGCAATGGAGGCCACCCTTCCAGCATAATCAGGTACCTCATCGTGCCCCCAACATGGTTAGTCGAACCCAGCAAATGTTTCGTGCACCCCCGCCAAACTACCATCCCCAGAGTAACATATTTAGATTACCGAACGCAAATCCGTCAGCGCAATATACAGGTCCGAAACCAATGAGCGGCGTTAGTCACTTCGTACAAAAACCAATAGGGTTACCAGGAAATAATTGGCAAAGATCAGGGAACCCACCACCTAGTAATTACTTCAAGACACGAGAAATGAATTTTAACGAGATGACAGACCCTGAAAACGCTTATTATTACCCCGACTATTACTATGAACAACCTGACTATTCCTGTTACTATGACTATCCCGACTTCTATTACTACAATCAAACCGAGCCTGAGAATATTTTATATGTACAAGATGACACACAGCCACAGAGTACTAACAACGCGAATTGCTTAGAAGCACCAAAGCCTACCTCTAGTGCTAATCCGGATTTTCTCAAGGAAAAGGATCAAAAAGGGTTAAAATAGAGTTAAATATTCAATCTAAAAGGGAATTACGTTACATTCAGATATCGGACCCACCACTTAAGTTATTAGTAGATACCGGGGCTAACCAGTCTTTTATTAGTCCTGAGGCAGTCGAGCAATACTTTTCGCACATACCTTTGAATTTTGACCCCTTTGAAGTAACAAATGCCCGTGTAACTAGTACACACAACCATTCAGTTACTGTTCCGAATTTTCCTGAATTTAATAACCCTACGAATGTTAAGTTTTTCATTTATAAGTTTCATAATTACTTTGACGGACTAATAGGCCTAGATTTACTTGACGGAGCACAGATTGATCTTAAAAATAACTATTTAATTACAGATTTTACAACTATACCTATTCGGTTTTATCAATGTAAAAAGTCCAGTTATCAGGAAACCATTCCCGCGAACTCATCAAAACTATTAAATATTCCTATCTATAGCCCAGACGGTGACGTTTCCATAGCTCAGCAAATACACAGTAATTGCATTATACATGAATGCATTACTCGCGTTACCGACTGTACGGGCATCGTTGAAATTGAAAACCCGACCGATTATGACTCACTCGTTACTTTTGAGCGCCCTTTACAAGCGGAGATATTTAATAATGAGTGCACTAGCACTAAACAAGATCCTAGGCGCGTTAAAGAAGTTCTATCTCGATTGCGTACAGATCATTTAAATATTGAAGAAAAAACTAACTTAGAGACTTTATGCAGTCGTTTTGCTGACGTATTCTATGTAGAGGGAGAACCTTTGACTTTTACAAATAAAATAAAGCACCATATCAAGACAACCGACGAACTTCCAGTTTATACGAAAAGTTACCGCTACCCATTTGTTCACCGACAAGAAGTTAGAGACCAAATTACTAAGATGCTAGACCAAGGTATCATAAGACCTTCTGAATCAGCTTGGAGCTCACCTATTTGGGTAGTTCCTAAGAAGGCAGACGCATCAGGCAAACAGAAGTGGAGAATAGTAGTTGACTTTCGTAAAGTAAATGACAAGACCATAGACGACAAATACCCGATACCTAACATAACTGACATACTTGACAAGCTTGGTAAATGCCAGTACTTTACTACTCTAGACCTAGCATCTGGATTTTATCAATGTGAGATGCACGCTGACGACATCCCGAAGACAGCCTTTAACGTAGAGCATGGGCACTTTGAATTTTTGCGCATGCCCATGGGTTTAAAGAACTCACCATCTACCTTCCAAAGAGTGATGGATAATGTACTCAGGGGATTACAAAATGACATCTGCCTTGTGTATCTCGATGACGTCATCATCTTTAGTACGTCATTGCAAGAACACATGATTAACTTAGAAAAAGTATTCAGTAGATTACAGGAATCCAACTTTAAGATTCAAATGGATAAGTCCGAATTTTTAAAGTTAGAAACGGTATTCTTAGGTCATGTAATTAGTGGAGAAGGTGTTAAACCTAATCCTGATAAAATAGCGGCTATAGAAAAATACCCATTACCTAAAACCACGAAAGAAATAAAACAGTTTCTCGGATTATTAGGTTATTACAGGAAATTTATCCCGGACTTTGCCCGCGTCACCAAGCCTATGACTAAATGCCTTAAAAAGACTAACAAAATTACTTTTGACACCGACTACATTGACTGTTTTAACAGATGTAAGACTTTACTTACAAATGACCCAATCTTACAGTACCCCGACTTTACTAGAGAGTTTATATTAACCACTGACGCCTCTAACGTAGCTATCGGCGCTATACTCTCACAAGGTACCATTGGCTCAGATAAACCTATCTGTTACGCCTCAAGAACTTTGAACGATAGTGAAACCAATTATAGTACTATCGAGAAGGAGCTTTTAGCTATAGTATGGGCTACAAAGTACTTCAGGCCTTACTTATTTGGTCGTAAATTTAAAATACTCACAGACCACAAACCACTACAGTGGATAATGAACCTTAAGGAGCCTAACTCAAGATTGACTAGATGGCGCCTAAAACTAAGCGAATACGACTACACTATAGTTTACAAAAAGGGAAGATATAACACCAATGCCGACGCTTTATCCCGAGTGGAAATTAACAATGACGAGACCGAGTCAATGTTAGCTAACCCATCAGAGCGACCACCGTCACGAACAGGGTCCACGACAGCCACTGCACATACCAGCACTGAAAACCCTATTCTAGAAGTCCCAATCACTGACGAACCTTTGAACAAATTTCACCGACAGTTATGCATTACCATAGTAGGTGACATTAAACGACGTACAACCGCTACTAAACCTTTTGACACACACACCCGTACATTTATTCAGGTTTCAGAATCGAACTTAGAACAAGACGTAGTAAATGCTATAAAAGAATACGTCAACCCTAAAGTTAAAACCGCTATAAAAATAACTCCACCCTTAGGGATGTATTCAATTATACCCATAATCCAGAATAGTTTTAAAAGCTCAGCAATTAATTTAGTATTAGCCAAAACCGAACTGGAAGACGTTAAAGAGTACCTAAGACAGCAAGAAATCATAAAACACTATCATGAAGGGAAAACTAATCACAGAGGAATAAACGAGTGTCATCTCGCCCTATCCCGAAAATATTATTGGCCTAAAATGAGGGAAGAAATAACTAAATACATTAATGAGTGTACCATCTGCGGACAAACGAAATATGATAGGAACCCGATTAGACCTCAATTTAATGTAGTACCCCCAGCAACTAAACCCTTCGAATTAATACACATGGATCTATTCACAGCTCAAAACGAAAAGTACTTGACAGTGGTAGATGTTTTCTCAAAATATGGACAAGCGTACCATTTGAGAGATGGTACAGCAATAAGCATACTTCAAGCAGTTTTAAGTTATTGTACACATCATGGGTTACCGTTAACAATAGTGACCGATAACGGCACGGAATTCACAAACCAACTATTCTCCGAATTTACAAGATTACATAAAATCAACCACCATAAAACATTAGCACACTCCCCCAACGATAACGGAATCATTGAACGATTTCACTCTACGTTACTAGAACACTTACGTATCCTACGATTACGTCAAAAAGACGAACCCGTAATCAACCTCATGCCTTATGCCTTATTAGCCTATAATAGTTCAGTTCACAGCTTCACCAAGTGTAGGCCACATGACATAGTTAGAGGACACTTTGACCCAAGAGACCCCCTTGACATTAACATGACTGAACACCTAATGCAACAATATGTTTTGACACACCGAAACCAGATGAAAACTGTATACGACCTTATCAATGACTTTACTCTTGCTGACCGTACAAACATTATACGAAATAGGAATAAGGAAAGAGAGCCCGAAATAGAATACCAACCGGAACAGCAAGTATTCATTTCTAACCCAGCAGCCGACCGACAAAAATTAGCACCACGCTACACACATGACACTGTTTTAGCTGACCTTCCGATTCATATATATACCTCCAAAAAGAAAGGTCCTGTAGCTAAGTCCCGACTCAAACGTATCCCTAATAAATCAAAATTGTTACAGGATACTGCTGGCAATGTTAGCCCAACCAATAACGGCGCTCGAGATAAGACTTGAAAGCTTGGACAATGGACCCGGACTTTTACCTTTCAACCTTGGACAAACAAGGCTCATTACACATTACCACACCTTCCTACAATACATAGACTTAACTGACATTGAACACAGACTTGATTCTGTAATGTCTCAACTCGACTATTTCCAGAGTAAACTAGAAAACCAAACCTCCCTCTTGTATGAACTCCAAATCAACCATTTAGCTAATAAATTAACTGAAATCAGTTCGCAGTTAAAAACACTAGAACCCGGTCGTAGTAAAAGAGGTCTCGTAGACGGATTAGGGTCTGTTATAAAAAGCATTACCGGAAACTTAGATCATACGGATGCCCAAAAATATAATAATGCAATCAATCTTTTAGAAAGTAACAACGATAAAATAGTATCAGAATTCAATGAGCATGTCAGTCTTAACAAAGTTTGGATGACCCGATACAGTGACATACTCTCAAAAATTGCTAGCAATCAAGAGAGAATCAATAGTACATTAGGATTAATCTTAGACGAGAAAACTGCCGCGACAAATGACCTTATAAGATTCGCAAAGTTTGCTCAGTTGCTGGCTATAATTAGCGACAATACAGAAGATTTATATTTAGAGATAACTAGGATAGAAGATACCTTAGCTTTTATACGTGCATCGAGCACCCATCATAGTATGTTAGGCATAGATACTTTAAGTAACATGATTAAGAGATTAATATCTATTTACGGCCAGAATCAGTTAATAGATGCGGATCTAAGAGAGTACTATACCGTTATAAAACCCGGTTACTACTACACGAATAAAAAAATTGTTATTATATTTAAAGTTCCAATAACCAGCCCCGATAAGTTCGAATTATACAGATTAGCAATAGTTCCCAACAAACTTATGTACACCTATATTCCTCCTTACCCTTTCCTTGCAACTAATGGGAAAGCTTTCAAGTACATAGAGGCTGAATGCCCGAAGTTCGGCCCATATCATCTCTGCGAAGAAGGAATCAACCGTCAACCAACAAGAGGACATCTAGATTGCATCCAAAACCTCATCTACAACCAATCTTTGGAGAAATCTTGCCTGCCTACGAAGCTCACACTGACTAAGGCAGCCATGGAACAACTGGATGACAGACGTTATACGCTCATCTTTCCACAACCGACCCGGACGGAGCTACACTGCGAACGTCAAGAATTCATCTCCCTGCATGGAAGTTATCTCGCTACCATCCCGCAAAAATGTCTACTACGCACCGAGCGATTCATTATTACCAACACCAACGACTATATCAAAGGGCAGCCGCTGAAAATCACCGAAATACCTATAAACCTGAATATTGTTGAAGAAACCATCCCACATCTGAAACTAAACCCACTGCACCTGAAAAGCCTACATGAAATCGAAGATAAAATTTTAATGCAACACCCAGTACAAATCGAACACGCAATGGCGGAAAATTCACTATACCATACGACGATTCCACTATACGTCATACTATTCAGTGCAACTGTACTGATCATCGCAATCACTATACGTCGCTATAACGTTTGCACAAAACTTACGAAACCACAGAAACCAGATGTAAACCCTGAAAATCATCAATACGAAGATGCAGAATCACCCACAATCACGAAACAGACTCCAGCAACATTTTCGCTCAAGATTCTCAAATAGTTGCTGTTCTGAGGGGGGAGGTGTTACGTGCCCTGCCTACACCAAATCAGCTGAATAGCGACATGATATGGTAATTACGTCAAACGGATGTTTCCACACAAAATTCCAACACGCCACCTGCCGACTCAGCGAACGGACGCCTCGTGCCGCCAAGTGGCCACCTACTTCCAAATCCGCTGATGCCGCATCCACGTTTTAGCATTACTTACGTAAATTTTCAATTCGGTACTAGCATCGTCCGAATATAGACCTAAAACTAATATAAGTTAAATTGTAATTTTTATCTTAATTAAAACCTTTATAAAATAATTTTGGGTTTTTTTTAAGTCCTCCGGTTGCCACCTTCGTAATTTGTTGTTAAGCTGTGATTTGTTATGAATTTAGTAAAATGCATATCCAAATTCTATACGGTACTTATAAAAAAAAAACACATTTTTTTTCAATTTTTTCCGTCTGTCTGTTTGTTTGTTCCGGCCAATCTCCAAAACGGCTGGACCTATTTTGACAGGACTTTTACTGGCAGATAGCTGATGTTATGAGGTCTAACTTTGAATAATTAGTTTATTCCGTGCAAAATTAAAACCGTTGAAGTTGATAACAAAATCCGATTCAAAAGGGAAGTATTTCATATTTTTAACCGACTTCCAAAAGGTGAGGTTATTTTTAAAAATGTCAACAGCAACAGTTAGTTATTAATATTAAACGACTTCTTAAATAGGAGGTGGTTATGTATTCCACCAGCAACTTATTTTTTTCATTTATTTCACCGATTTCTCCGTGATAACTGGCCCGATTTAAGTGTTCCTTTTAAAGGACTAACCACACATATTCAGCTCTGTTCAGCTTTTGTCCATAGAAAACAACAGTTTTGTATGGAGATGCGTACGCATCCGTTCAGCTTTCCGCGTCTATTCAGATGCGTACGCATTTCCATTCAAAATCGTTGTTTTCTATGGACAAAAGCTGAAGAGAGCTGAATAAGTGTGGTTAATCCCTTAGGGTTCCGTACCCGAAGGCTAACCAATAGGACCCTATTATTAAGCCTCCGCTGGCTGTCCTTTTTTCATTTAGTAGAGGAAGCTCGCGTGGTGGTGCCAAATTAATTTTAATTAACTTTTTTTCGTTACTTTATGAGTTATCCTCTGTAATTTACATTTTTTCTTCTTAGTCTATGTGGATAATGTGTGTAACTAGAACTAATTATAAGTTCTAGTTACAATGTAAAATTGATATTTAACAAGGATTTGTTTGAGACACCACTGAAAAGGGTAAAAAAATCAATGAAAAAAAAAAAATTACCGACTTTCGGAAGTGAAGTTATTTTCCACTTTTAGCGTTTATTATTTTTTGTATTTTTTTTTTGCAAAAAAAGATTTTGTAGTTCTTTTTTACTCAATGCATCGTTATTAGTCTTGTAACAATCTTTAAACTATAGTCCGGTCCGGCTGCAGGGATCCGCTGGATGCGAGTGGCACGGGACCGGTCAATGTGGCGACACTTGGGGGAGGCCTATGTCCAGCAGTGGACGTCTTTCGGCTGAAATGATGATGATGTTGACGATAGTCCATCCACGGTCATTTACTGTAAGGACAAAAGAGTTTGATCTCATGTCGGTCTGAATTCTAATGTTGTTGTGAGTTAACTGCACTTTAGTGTATTGTGATATTTCTTTTGTGTTGCATAACAATGAGTACGAGAATAAACAGTATTGATGGACGGTCCATGCGGCCTCTCCTCTGGTCTAATAATCTTATTGTGTCATTGTTAGAAACAATTACGTGTGCGTAAATAATGGCTCCCACATAATAATGTGTCAGCCATTTTGTTGTGTTATTCCCCAAACATCACGTTCGAAATTCGAACGGTGTCTCATTGAGAATCTGCGACTTTTAAAACAAATGAGTTCGCTTTCGAATTGTGTGCGCCCATTGGAGTGAGGTTCCAAGAGAACTTTACTGTAAAGCTCGGTGACTGATTTGTGTCCGGTTGATAACAATAGACAAAATAGACCTGTGTGTAATAAAGGTGCACCTCTAGGCCTTACCTTTCGGGAAATACAGGTGAGATAGACCGGCAAAATAGTTGCCGCCTGTTAGAGATACCGTAATACCAAAGCTTTATGGCTTATACAGAGTGGAAGGCACACAAACGGTTACCACGTATTGAGTTTATCATTCTGAACTTCCTCACAGAATTTTTTCAACGGTTTTTTTTTAATTTAGATGTTCCAGGCATTTTGATCGTGTAGGTATTGCACTTTTGTAGGAAACAGCTGATTTTAAATTACCTGTTAAAAATTTCGATGTGGAATGATGTACTGAAACCGTGATAACATTTTGTGCGTCAGTGTCGCTGCCACCCTGTATGTGTAATTATTTTTAATGACAAATACAGGGTATAAAAAGACCCTTAACGAAGCCAAAAGGCACTTGTTCTCCCAGTCATTGCGATCATTTTTTTGTTCTAAACCATACCTGGGAACCTTCTAGTTACGGAGATATTGGGGGTCAAAGTTCCAACCTTTTCACAAGTTTTTTTATTTAATTTGTTTCATTGAGTCCTACCGTAAAACGTAATTTTTCACCCCAATAAAAAAAGTCGTTTCCCAGCAATAATTTTCGCGCAAAGTTACTTAGTTATGATGCATGGTTGACGACTTCGTGAAGGGTCCGTTTACACCCTGTATGTATTAAGACGTTTCCATGTGCCTGAAATATTTCTTCATGTTTTTATTTCTAATCTAGACTGTTACAAAAGCAAGTCATGCCAACAATTTGCTGCCTTTCTAGATCCAGCTCGTAATTATCGAAGTCTCAGCGATTATTGATGACTCGGTGAAAGTTCACTGCAGTTTGGAGCAGTAATCGTCTTGTCACGTTTTCCAACTTACCTAGCTTTAGTTCTAGACTTTTCTTGCGTAAGTTCTTCCTCTTACCATATCGATGGTATGGCGATGTCTGCAATGCCACAGCATCATCATTTCCGCCGAAAGACGTCCACTGATGGACATAGGCCTCCCACAAGTGCCGCCACATTAACCGGTCCCGTGCGACTCGCATCCAGCCGATCCCCGCAACCTTTACCAGGTCATCGGTTCACCTAATGGGAGGCCTTCCAACGCAACGTATTCCGGTTCGCGGTCGCCACTCCAGAACTTTTCAGCCCCATCGGTCATGCGTTCTGCGAGCAAATCCCACACCTGCCCACTGCCACGCAACGCCACATAGCATAAGCTAAAACATAGTGCATTGTATAATATTCCCTCTGCTGGGACACAAGCCTCCTCTCTTATCATCATCTGAACAGCCTTTTCCCAACTATGTTGGAGTCAGCTTTCAGTCTAACCGAATGCAGCTGAATTACATGGAGCGACTGCCTATCCGACACCCACAGGCCCACAGCCCTTGTGGTAACGGGTTTTATCGACGGAAGAATCGACAAAATGACAAATCAACAAAATAAATCTGACATTTTGTCGATTCTTCAGTCGACAAAACCTGTTTCTACGGTGACAAGACAACATTTTTCACCGTATAAAGAACAGTGGTGACGAATAATAACAGTGTGCTATGTAACACACACGTACACGTGAGAGCAGCGGTGGCCCAGTGGTGGAGACCACGACTTACGAGCAGTAAGTTGTGGGTTCGAACCCAGCCAGGCGCATTACTTTGTGTAAGTTATTTCATCACCACTGCTCTCAAAACGGTGAAGGAAAACATCGTGAGGACTGGCATGTCCTAGAACCAAAAATTCGAAGACATGTGACATCTACCAACCCGCACTGGGCCCGCGTGGTGGATTATAGCCCATTTCCTCTCGTAGAGAGGAGGCCTGCGTCCCAGCAGTGGGAACATTAATAGGCTGATTATGCTATGTAATACATGTGGGGTGTGAACTCAGCGATCGTTGCGCCGATAGTCGTTTCAACCAATGGCTTAATTGCCAAGAGCCTCGACCAATACCTGAGGAGGCTCTCGTTAGGCAGCTGGATCAAGGTCTTGATTCAGAAACCGTAGTATTATTGTTAGGAGATTCCTCTATCTGGAGCCCTGACCGCCGGAAGCTTGGACCGTTTCCGATACCGGTGGGGGGTAGCCTTGGTAAGACTGGTTGTCAGACATACCACAGCAGGTAAGACCCGTAGTCAGACTTTCGGGTCTCGACTGGGTACAACGTCAAAGATATGCAATTTCTGCAAGGGACAGCAGGACCAACGACTAAACGTGCTTTCCAAGGCACGAAATGGTGCCGTCACCTCCTTCTGTGAAGCAGTCATGCTAGCGAATGAGGTGGCGGAACGTGAGAGGGAAAGAACCTCACGTCCCACCCGCCACGGGAGACGACCTGGGCGTCGGGTGTCACGTGGTGGCTCCTGGCCACCGTAGGCGTGGGCCTGTGGACGGCGAGTTATGGGCTAGCTCGCCGTCCGGCTGTCTTATGACGACAGGCCGTGTCGACGGCGCGTTCGTATGAAATGGTCTCAGTGTGCTACTAGATTTATCAACTGTCCGTATTTGTTTAATTAGGCAATTGCGAAACCAAATTAATTTGTCCAACAATCCATTTTAAGCTAAAACAATAGAAGAATGAAAAAAAAATGCATCAATGAACTTTTGTCATGTAATTTTCCCAAACAGGTCAATGAATGACAGTGAAGCAATCGATGGAACGAATGAATGAACGTGTCATGGTACGGTAGACATGCAGGTCGGGTTTTTATCATTTCGCCTTTTTTTCACATGGTCAGCAGAATACTAAAGAAATGTTGAATGGACTGTGTGAAGGATTTATGGATAGAAAGGAGGTAACTGCTGAGATGACGAGTAATAGAGAAGTATGGATGAAGAAGACATGCTGCGCCGACACCAAATAAATTGGGATAATGGCAGGAGAATTTTGATAACAATCAGCATAAAATATTGGACTGAATTAGACCAAAATAAGAAACATTCTAAAAACTAATTGTAAAAAGAAAATTTTGGGCTCGTCCGGGATTTGAACCCGGGACCTCTCGCACCCTAAGCGAAAATCATACCCCTAGACCAACGAGCCGCTTGGTAGACTTGTCAAAAACAGGCACTTTACTTGATATCAATTATTCCGTCAGCACTGTTTTTTATACGGTGAAAAATGTTGTCTTGCATGCGTAACACGACCACCGTAGAAACGGGTTTTGTCGACTGAAGAATCGACAAAATGTCAGATTTCTTTTGTTGATTTAACTTTTTGTCGATTCTTCCGTCGATAAAACCCGTTTCTACGTTTACGTTTACGTTGGTCATTGGTATCGGCGTAATCCGTTTTTTAACACTCCTTTATTAGCTACACCTGGTAGCCAACTACTGTTGTTCGCAGAACGGATGGCCAATGGGGCTGAAAAGTTCTGGAGTAGCGACCGCGTACCGGAAGACGTTGCGTTAGAAGGCCTCCCACTAGGTGGACCGATGACCTGGTGAAGGTTACGGGGATCCGCTAGATGCGAGTCGCACGGGACCGGTCAATGTGGCGACACTTGGGAGGCCTATGTCCAGCAGTGGACGGCTTTCGGCTGAAATGATGATGATGTAGCCAACTATGTAAGAAATCCTAGAAATTAAATTTGACCCGCTTCCCGGTTTCATATTGAGCTGAAATTTTGCATACATGTTTAGTTTGGATGACAATGCATGGTTAGTTAAGTGACGTCATTCTAAATCCAATATGGCGGACTCCCAAAGATGGCGGACTAGTAATTTTTTATGCATTCCCATAATATGGGTATCAAATGAAAGGGTTTGCTGAGTAGAATACGAGGAATTAAATTTCGTTACTCTAAAGCGTGTTTTAAGTATAATATTTTATTATTTCTTCCATTCCCTCCTGTCAGCCATCACGATAACATTTAGTATGTCAACTCATTTAATGATGTTTTTATATAACATCACGCCTGTAATTTCCGAAGGGTTAAGCTGAGGTGTACCTAATAGTACACCTACATTTCGCCTGATATATTTCAAGTCCCATGTAATAGGCAGCGAGCCTATTGTCATCAACCGGGCGCAAATCCGACTAACGTGGCTGCTACTGAGAAATTCCTGATGGTAAAACCCTATATCACTTTGCCCGACCTGGGAATCGAACCCAGGACCTCATGCTCAGCAGTCGCGCTCGCGACCACTTGACCATCGAGACCTTATTTTGCAACTCACAATGCTCTCAATCAAGTACATAGTAAAGATGTCTTAAGTAAATAAGATCATGTATAAAAGATTTTGACAAAGTAGGTCGCAACTCGCAAGTCTTACTCAGTTTGGTACGCAGATCGCATAAGTTAAGCAATAAACTGGTCGGCGATCGGATGGGTGACAAGAATGGTTTGTAATTGATACCGGTATCTTTGATTTATTATTTACTGGGATTCGCAACGTGATAGGTCATTCGGTGGTAGGTGAATCATTGGAAATTGGTACATTGGCTGTTTAGCTGGCTTATGTACTTATTCGATTCAACGGAGGAGCTCGTGGCTAAATAATAACTGCCGCTCGGATCGATCTTTAGGTTAAACCGTGCTTGCCTAGGTTGGTCTGAGGATGGGTGACCACCCATTACATATCGAGTTTCGTCCGTGCCTCGGAAAGCACGTTAAGCCGTTGGTCCCGGGTGTCATTTGTAGATCTTTGACAGTTGTTAGGTAGTCAGTGGCCCAAAAAGTCTGACAACCAGTCTTACCAAGGTGTATCGTATTACCTAGTGCTAACTGGGTTGTGGAGGTCAGATAGGCAGTCGCTCCATGTAAAGTACTGGTATTCAGCTGCATTCAGTTAGACTGGAAGTTGACCGCAAAATTTAGTTGGGAAAAGGCTAGGCAGATGGTGAAACAAGCAAATGACTCTGAGGCAGGTGTTTTATTAGTTATTTAAATATTTATTTATTTATTTAAACTTCATGTACAATAGTGATACATAGGCGGACTTAATGCCACAAGGCATTCTCTACCAGTCAACCTTTGGGTTAAATAAGAAAACATTGTGATAGGGTACAAAATAAATATATAAAAATAACTTCTTGCTATCGAAAATTTATATAGGCACTTATAATGATACTAATACTTATGTACAAATAAAATAAACTAATACATATTTTAACAAATACCAAAATTAAGAACGAGAAACCTAATAATAATTACCATGACTCGACTTCTAATAGAGAGAGAGCTATTTATTCTGACTTAAATAGTGGTTACGCACTTTTCTAGTTATTGTCATTTTAATTTACAAATTTTAGTTTTAAATTTGTATTATTTAATTAACTAGTTTTTATACATAAGTGATTGGAATTTTATTTTTTATAATTGTTTATTAAGACACATTCATAATAATTACAGAATTTTAATTTTAATTTAAATTATTTAATTGATTATAATTGTAACTTTTTGTTTTAAATGTATGCATCAAATATGATCCTTAATAGATTGAAATAAATGATTTTGAATTTGAATTTTGAATTAGAATTAAAGAAGTAAAATAGGGTATGACAGCTTGTATAGAAGTTCGCCATTTTTGTCGATGGAAAATCCCACCGGACAGCATTTAATCTAATAAAGGACCATAGAAGTGTGTCGATTTCAAAATCGTCATGTAGGTAAATGGCTGTGCGTAGCGTGTAGGTAACTGTATCATTATTTCGGCATGCATACGCAATTCGTAACGTCATATCCTGTTATCATTTTAACGGTGTTTATGTCGGCAATATGTGTCATACTAAAATAGGTATGTTTAGAGATCTAAAAAAAAAACATTTAAAAAACAGACGAATTGATAACCTCCTTCTTTTGGAAGTCGGTTAAAAGTAGACAGGCTTCAACTGGAGAATTGTTGGGGTAGTATTAGGTACAGCTCTGCCTAACCCTTCGGTGATTACAGGCCTGATGTTATGTTATGTAGAGATCTAAAAATTTATATTTTACTGGCCAAAACCGATTTCAGGCCAAACAAGTTTATCCTATAGCCATCAACCGGGCACAAATCTAAGCCCCGTGGCTCCGTGGCCGTCCCCGAAGGTTTAGGCAGAGGTGTACCTAATATTACACCCACATTTTGCCAGTTATGTTTAAGTCCCATGTAATAGGGGGCGAGCCTATTGCCATCCAAACTCCGTGACTGCTGCTAAGAAATTCCGGATGAAAAACACGGTAACACATTTTCCGACCTGGGAATCGAAACTAGGACCTCATGCTCAGCAGATGCGCTTGCGACACCTAGACCAACGAGGCAGGCCATTCAAAACTGTACCATAAAATTCACACTTATAATTGAAGGATCCAATTAAAGTGGAAAAAGCCTTCTAAGTTTGTTATGAAACTTAAGCTAAGTGGTGATGAAGCTGCCCCAGATAAATGGTGTTACTTAATAACTAGTACTTACTGTGCAGACAATGGGTTACTAAGTACCTATATGATGTTGATGTTAGGGTAACCAGGTGATCGGTTTGAGCAAAGACATTTTAGTAATTTAAAATAATTAATTCTTGCAATGTCCCGCGTATACAAGGTGTAACCGGTCCTTTTACGAAGCCGTCAACCAAGCATTCTATCAAATTGAGTTCCATTAATTGCAAAAATTGTTGCTGGGAAACGACTTTTACCCCCAATATCTCCGTAACTAGAAGATTCCCAGGTATGGTCTAAAACAAAAAAAATATCGCAATGATAGGGAGAACAAATAACATTGGGTGTCAAAATTCCAATTTTTTCTCAATTTTTTTTTAATACCTGTTTCTAATTTAAGAACTTTACTTTAAACACCTCCACGACCCCCGTACTATTCAATTCATCCCCAGCACAATGTTTTGAATGCGTTACATAGAATGCTACCATAAAATGTGATTTTTCACCCCCAAAAAAAAATATATTCCCTGCAATAATTTTTGCGTAAAGTTACTTAGTTTTATGTACATAATGCTTGGTTGACGGCTATGTGAAGGGTCTGTTTACACCCGGTATGTATATAAGGTCTAACTATTAATACACGAAATATTTTCAGGGAATATAGGCTATAACAAAGCCATTTCAAGGGATTTTTTTTTATCTGAGTATATTTTTTTATAAAAATAAATAATTTAAAATTACTTGACCCACAAAATAAATACTGGCCTTTTATTTTTACGCATCCATTACGCTAGTTTACTACGTCGTATTTACCTACTGTCATTGTTAGAATATGGGAGTAAAGGTTTTATGCAAAAAGTCTCAAAAAATTTTAGAATTATAATAATTTCGTAAAAAAAAAATCACTCCGATAATTTTTTTTTTCGTTGCTATGGCGACTTTACGACTTATAGAAGTAACTCTTAAAATATTTCGTGTATGAAAAGATAGACCTTATATACATTAATGCAAGCTCAAACGCTGTCCAAATGTTATTATTATAAGCATTTTGTACTTATAGTACGGTCTATGTAATATCATTGGCTGTCCCCAAGCCCAACACTTTTTGTAATCTTGCATTGTTTTCTTTTATGCCATCTGGCATCCCTCACGTTTATCGAACCCCATTTGTATAAAATCACACTTGCCATGCTATACTTTCTATTCTGAATTGAAGATAGTTTATTTAATCAGTTTTTTTAAGCCACTACATTTTAATCTAAGCGACTATAGTTATTGTTTTGACTTACTTTACACGTTCAATGCTATTGTGACTAGCTTTTAGCTAGATACAATGGACATCGTGTCTAGTCTAGTACCTTTCAAAAATGTTTTGTTTTTAATCTCAATTCAATAAAATATGAACAAAAGATTACTAAAAGTAATAATAGCTCTATAGTTTAAATTCGAGTTCATTAGGCAGTCCTGTTACAACATACGTTTTAGTTCCGAAAAACAAACTAGATGGCGCTGTACAATTACGTCACGATTCTGAATCGCGGTGTTAAGATTCTCCGCCGTCGAACGACCCTCGCGCGGTACTTTAGTGAATTCATACTTACCTGGCATAGGGGAAACCGTGATCAAATAGGCGGTTCCCCCAGGGCGAGGCCTTTCCATTGCACTGCGGTTAGGTTGACCCTTGCGATTATCCCTAATGTGGATAACTCGGATGCGTAATTTTTGATAGTGGGGACTGCGTTCGCGCCGTCCCCCCCCAGAAATTCTTGAATAATGTAAGCCGGCATCCAAATGCAATTATCTGGCTCACAGCTGTAAGCTGAGAACCAGATAACTGCATCTGGTTCTCAGTAGAGATGGGTTGTAACAGGTAAAACACGATATCTGTTATCACTGTTACTGTTACATAAAAATAACAGATCCAAATATCTGTTATTAAATAACAGCCTGTTATTTTTGTACAGACGATAAATCTCAATTGAATATCTTCTTTATTTCTTCCATTAAAAAGTCGAAAATCGTATAAAAAATAAGTATAGAAATTAGAAGTGTTTATATTGTTGTCGTCCGGTTATTGCTATAAAACTAGTGTTATAGCAATAACCGGACAGCCACTTTTCTAGAAAAGTGTTGGCACTCAGCCTAATTTGAATAAATGATTTTTGATTTTTGAGATCTCAACCCCAACATAATGTAAAAGATTAGATAGATAGGAGAGATTGTTCATTAAAAAATTCCTAACTGAACACTTTCCTTCATACTTTATTACAGGCTTAGGACTGTCAGTTTACTATAAATTTATGAATATTACGATGTAATTAGTTAAGTTTGAAACTGGCGCATTTAATATGGGGACTAGTACTATGAGTAACAGTAACAAGCCGCGGTAACAGTGAGGTCTGTTCATAACAGGCTGTTATTAAAGTAACAGATAAAATAAGTTGGTAGGAACAATTGTTATTTGTTAAATGTAAATATCTGTTAGTTCTATCTGTTACGATAAATATGCCTCACCCCTAGTTCTCAGCCAGAGAACCAGAATACATAGACGGACTTAATGCCACAAGGCATTCTCTACCAGTCAACCTTTGGGTTAAATAAGAAAACATTGTGATAGGGTACAAAATAAATATATAAAAAAATAACTTCTTGCTATCGAAAATTAATATAGTAGGCACTTATAATGATACTAATACTTATATACAAATAAAATAAACTAGTACATATTTTAACAAATATCAAAATTAAAAACGAGAAACCTAAACCTCCTCCTTTTTTCGTTGCTATGGCTACTTTACGACTTATAAGCAGTTACTCTTAAAATATTTCGTGTATGAAAAAATAGACCTTATATATTACTCGTCACCTCGACATCCTTCACAGAGTCCATTCATCGTTTCTTTGGTCTTCCTCTACTCATATAGGTATCTACAGTCATACTCAACATTTTCCTAACTGCATGGTATAAACCCTATTCATATAATTCTGTTGTATGGTTTGCTTGCTTCTTGCTGATTATCATCACATTACGAAAATAACACCATGAAGTTACTACACTAAAATGATTTGTTTATCTTTACGCTTAGCTTGGTGTGTTGATGTGATTTGAAAGGTTCTTAAGTAACTAACTTAATTTCACACTGTTGCATATACGGATGAGATAGACTTAACTGATATCAATGTTGTTAACCGTAGTATGTATAATAGAGTAATTAACAAAGGACCTTGCACATATAGGGTCTAACTATTCATACACGAAATATTTTCAGGGAATCATATAACGGCTATAACAAAGCCATTTCAAGGGATTTTTTTTTTATCTGAGCATATTTTTTTATAAAATAAATAATTTAAAATTACTTGACCCACTAAATAAATACTGGCTCCTTATTTTTAAGCATCCATTACTGTAGTTTACTACGTCGTATTTACCTACTGTCATTATTAGAATATGGGAGTAAAGGTTTTATGCAAAAAGTCTAAAAAATTTTTACAATTATAATAATTTCGTAAAAATAAAACACTCAGTTTTTTTTTTTTGTTGCTATGTCGTCTTTACGACTTATAGAATAGAATAGAATAGAATAGAATAGAATAGAATAGCATTTATTTGCAAATATGGGTTGTACATAATTAGGTAGTAGTAGGTTTACATCAGAGTTCTGCCATATTTCACCATTCGGCATGCAAACATTTTTATTATATAAAATTGTTAAAAGAAGTTACTCTTAAAATATTTCGTGTATGAAAAGATAGACCTTATATTATATTGCCTACCACCACCAAATACACCACCACACCACCACCACCGGTGGTCCGTGGTGTTATTTACCATCTACAGACCTTCATGAAAGAAGAGTTTTGGCCGTAAGCTGTCGTATACCGACGACTCCGAGGATGGTCACGCGACACCACGCAGCAAAACAAGACGCCGTCAACGATACGTGTCTAAATGTTATAGTTTAATAAGGTTTTTTATATGTATTAGTTTATTATTGTGTAAGATTATTTTGTGTATTTTATGTATGGGCCTTATTTGGCTGATAATAAAATGATTATTATTTCCTTTATTCGTATTTACACATATTAATACAAAAACTATAAAAAATAGTAGTCCCACCGGTATCGGGAACAGGAATCAAGGTCAAGGCTCATGATTAATATTATTTCCTTTATTTATTTTTATACATATAATTTACATTTTTTAATATTTCTATACAAAGTAATATAAAAAAAAAACATTTAAAAATATAAAAATAGTAGCCCACTGGTATCGGGAACAGGGTCCGAAATACCGGTGGTCAGGGCTCTTGAGAGAGGAACCTCCTAACGATACGCGCCGTGTCCAGAAGTACTGCTTTCTGAATCAAGCCCTTGATCCAGCTACCAAGCGAGAGCCTCCTCAGATGTTGGTCGAGGCTATTGGCTATTAAGCCATTGGCCGACACGACTATCGGCACAATGACTGCTGTACGTGAGTACAGCAGAGAGTGTGTGGGACGTTAGTCCCACATGTCGACAACATGATTATTATTATTATTATATTGAAGTCGGTAATCTGAGGTGTTTCCCACGACTTTGACGATATCGTCAACCCAACGAGGTTTAGTCGGTCAAAGCCTTGCTCCATTTGCGGGACTGTTCGAAAGAAATACCGTGGCCCTGGAACACAAAGGGCAAAGAAGGAACATGGATGGGTTTTAGTCAGTACAAGTCTGACACTCCCTTCCGCTCCGCCCAGAGTCATTTGATGATTTCCCATCCGGAAAAAAAAAAAAAGCCTTGCTCCGTCAGCCATTTCCGCGTCTAGCCAGATGTCCTGGCCAGGTGACCTACACTGTGGGAAAGCGATGCCGCCAGACGACCTGTATAGCTCTGTCTCTTTCCCACACTGGAATAACTCCTGCTTTAAGACGTCATAGTAACTCCCCAGGTCCACTTGAGGCGCTCCGCCCGGTCCCCGACGTCGGAGACTTTCGTCCGACGGCGGATATCGGCGTTACGCACTCGATCTAAGAGGGTTATGCCGAGCATGGCTCGGTCCATGGCCCTTTGTGCCAGTCGTACTCGGTGGACAGTAGGGTAGAGTGAAAAAAAATATTTTTTAAATTTTAAGATTCCTGTATAATCAATCGATGATACGTAGTATTAGATGTGTTCATGCAAAATATTAGCTACTTAATTCAACCTCTTAAGGTAAATTATTGGCTATCTAACAAAACTTTATTTACGACTATATAACTATCTTCACTACGATATTTATACGTAAAATTACTAAAGGAATGAATAACTATACAAAATACATACAAAAACATCACAAAAATACACATTATATCATGTATAAAAGTATACGCAGAGACGCCAAAAACCGCCAAATGATTTAATACGTATCATCGATTCATCATAAAGGAATCTTTAATTTGAAAAATATTTTTTTTTCACTCCACCCTAGTGGACAGTCTCCTTTGTGAGACTTATAGAAAAAGATGACTGTCCCACTGGAGGGTGAAGCCAAAATAGCGAATATGGTAAGGCATAAAATTGGTCACTCCGTCTCGTCCCTGTATTTTGGTGATTTCTATAATTATTTTGGTTAGAATTAGAGTAATCTTTAAAACGGTCTTATGGCTTTTAACGTTTTTAGAGTTCCGTAACCGAATGGAAAAAAAAACTGATCCCTTATAGATTCGTCATGTCTGTCGGTCTGTATGTCCGTCTGTATGTCACAGACACTTTATCCCGAAACTATTAGGACTACACACACAATTGAAACTTGGTAGGTAGATGTATTCTGTAAACCGCTTTACGATTCTTATACAAAAATAAAAGATTAAGGGGGTCTACCCATACATGGAATTGAAACTAAAAAAACTAAATCATCAAACCTATACGTGCGGGGTGTCAATCAATAGGTCTTTAAAAATGATGTTGAGGTTCTTAAAACCATCCCGGCCACCGTAGGCGCGGGCCTGTGGACGGCGAGTTATGGGCCAGCTCGCCGTCCGGCCGTCTTATGACGACAGGCCGTGTCGCGTTCGTGTTCCACGTGCGCCTCATAGAGATGTCAGCAAATAAGTAGGGGTCCGCAAGGGCCGATGCCTGCCAGGGCTGCGGGACTGTTCGAAAGAGATACCGTGGCCCTGGAACACAAAGGGCAAAGAAGGAACATGGATGGTTTTAGTCAGTACAAGTCTGACACTCCCTTCCGCTCAGCCCAGAGTGGAAGGTCATTTGAAGATTTACCATCTGAAAAAAAAAAAAAAAAAAGGTTCTTATTGCTCTCGGCCATTCTGTCACGTGTCCCCCGAAGTGAAATGTTTTCTTTTATAAATGTTATTTGTATGGTGTACATCAGTAGCGAAGGGTCAATTTTTGTAAGAAATAAGCCGGAGTACATATCTTTAATGTGGATATATTATTGTCTAGGGAGCAGCGGTTGCCCAGTGATGGCGGTCCCGACTTACGAGCAGTAAGTCGTAGGTTCGAACCCAGGCAGGCACATTACTTTGTGTAAATTATTTCATCACCACTGCTCTCAAAAACGGTGAAGGAAAACATCGTGAGGAAACCGGCATGTCCTAGAACCTAAAATTCGAAGTCATGTGACCAACCCGCACTGGGCCCGCGTGGTGGATTATAGCCCATTCCCTCTCATAGAGAGGAGGCCTGCGTCCCAGCAGTGGGAACATTATAGTGCTGGTATGCTATTATTGTCTATAGAATACTGTTTATGCCATTATTCAAAAGGAAGCCGGTAGGAGTCGAGTTATATGGAACCTTCACCACTGGTGTACATAATAAAGAATATTCTATCCTATTCTAAGCGTACCCATAGTAAATTACTTCTTTGTTTCATAATTACAAACCAATCAACTCTTACTCAACCAAACAATTTCACTCCCTAACTCACCATCTCTCTGCCCACCATCCAACTCTTAACAAGTCGTAATATTATTACTCGCTGGCTCATTGGTGACACATATTCCTACCGTCTCGCCGGTAACGCCCAAACCAGCCGAACTGGTTTACTGCTGATGTAACATGGAAACTTACTGGTCGAAGGGACCAACAGACGGTTAGCAAGTAGTATGGGTTATTACTAATGGAAATTTTATATGTGGTTGCTATAGACCGACCGTAATGAGTCCTCGCGAAGCTATCAATTTAAATGGAATATTCTGAAGGTTGATCACGTTTTGGTGCAATTAGCATCGTAATATCTACGTCGAGAGCAGCGGTGGCCCAGGCGTGGAGACCCCGACTTACGAGCAGTAAGTCGTGGATTCGAACACAGCCAGGCGCATTACTTTGTGTAAGTTATTTCATCACCACTGCTCTCAAAACGGTGAAGGAAAACATCGTGAGGAAACCGGCATGTCTTAGAACCAAAAATTCGGAGACATGTGACATCTACCAACCCGCACTGGGCCCGCGTGGTGCATTATAGCCCATTCCCTCTCATAGAGAGGAGGCCTGCGTCCCAGCAGTGGGAACATTAATAGGCTGATTATGCTTATGCTATCTACGTAGGTTATGGTTATTTTAAAGCAAATAACCTGTGGGATATTGTTAGGACTTTGTGGACGCTTAATGTGGCTTTGATGGGGCAAGGCGAAGGACTCATTAAAGCGGTCGGTCTGTAGGTGAGACGGGTATGGGATATGAGTACTCATAGTTTTATGCCGTTTAGTCTAGCAAAGAGGGATTGAAACACAAAGCGAGGTGTAACTAAGTATACATCCACATTTTGTCAACTTTACGGCGTTCGTGGTGCGAATACTAACGTGTTATCTGCACCTCGTCTTGGAGGAGTAGTTTTGGCCGCAGGGAGTGGTGTTCTGTCGCACACATGAACACACAATGGCATAGTGCACTGAAGTGTTACTAACATAGTTTTTAAGTTTCTATGAAATTAAATGAATATACAGGGTGTAAACAGACCTTTCAAATAGCCGTCAACCCAGCATTCTGTACATCAAACTAAGTAACTTTACGCAAAAATTATTCCTGGGAATCGACTTTTTTTTATTTTGGGTGAAAAATCACGTTTAACGGTAGGACACGATGGGAAGCACCCAAAGCATTGTGTTGATGGATGGATTGAAATAGTACGGGGGTTGTAGAGGTGTGTAAAGTAAAAATCTTACATTAAAAACATGTATTCCTTAACTCCACACCAACAATGCTAAATATCTACTCATAATATTCATATTCATTTTATTGAGTTCCACAATGTTAAAAAGTCAAAGTCAAAATTATTTATTTGCTGTAAATGTGGTACAAAAGATGGTAAAAATGACATGAAGTGCAATGACACATTTCGCCATGCAAATATCATTAAACACAAACATTAATTTAGGTAGCTAACTAAATAAAGTATTTATTTATAACAGCTTAGTTAGACTCTTACTAAGTTTAATTAACTAACATAAAACAAAATTTTGATATTAAATACTAAAAACGAATAATGTTTACAAATCAAAGTATTTTAACATACAACAAATTCTTAGCCTAATATAATTGTTTAAGTAAACACACACAACATCATATAAGTTACATAAGGCTTACAGTTCAGAACAATTATGGACCCTGTTAGGGCACAGTAATGTACATTATTAAAATTAAATTTAATACTGGGTGTAAGGGACATCCCTCCACAAACTGATGGGGTGAATTCAGTATATCATACTAAGATGACCGGTACAAGAAATTATTTCAGGAATGTTATAGGAATTCAATCAATTTGATTTGTTTTATTTCCTCATACGCAATGTATCGTTACCGTGGCAAAACGCACGTAGCGAACGGCAAGCGCGACGACGAGTTCAATGAACTCTGTAGTTAGGCAGGAAGTGAACAGCTGATTTCACGCGTCGTTCGTTAGATTATTTCAACATTCATTGTTGGATTTTTGATTTTAACCGTATTATTTACATAAAAGGAGTGCTCCGTACAGGGAATGAAATACCTGGTCCGATAAATTTGGTGTGGCAGTAAATCCTAATAAATGTCAGGCGATCATCATTGGCAGCTCTCGCAGTCTATGCAAGTTGAATGGTACAACCTTGCCACCAGTTCTTTTCGACGGTACGGTCGTTCCTTTTAGTACTGAGGTCAAGGATCTTGGCTTGCATATCGATAGCTCTATGAAATGGCATACTCAAGTTGCTCGTGTCAGTCAGAGGGTTACTGGTTCGTTGCGGGCTTTGTACCGCTTGAGAAACTTTTTACCCTCAAATACGAAAACAATGCTTGTACAGTCCTTAATTTTTCCTATCATCGATTACGGTGACGTGTGCTACTTTGACCTGAATGCTGATCTCCTCGACAAACTTGACCGTCTTCTAAATAACTGCATTCGATTCGTTTTCAATTTGCGTAAATATGATCATGTCTCCGAACACCGGACTCTTCTTAAGTGGTTGCCCATACGTCAGCGTAGGGAGCAAAGGGCGCTTACCACCTTGTTTTCTTTTCTTGTTTCTCCCACTTCCCCTAGTTACCTTGCTCCCCACTTTCAGTATATTTGTGCCAACCATAATAGGAGCCTGCGATTATCGCAAAACCGTATGCTTCAATGTCCCTCTCACCGCACTGATTTCATTCACCGATCTTTCTTTGTCCAGTCTATTTCTCTGTGGAATGCGCTTCCCCAGAAAATCAGGATGGCAACCAATCGCTTATCTTTTAAAATTAAAGTTCGTGAGTACATTCGGAAGAAGCTGGCAGTTTCGTCACAACGGTAATGTTTTCCCCATGGTTTGTGTTTTTATTTTGGTATATTCGTGGAAATGTTTATTTACATTAATTTTAATTTTGATATATATTTATAGTATTTGATATATACTTATAGTATTTTATATATCCTTGTAGTTAATCTTATTATTATTTAAAATTATTTTCAGATTTACACCTACCACTGCTTGTCTTTGCATCACCCAAAGGTTGACTGGTAGAAAATGCCTATGGCATTAAGTCCGCCTCTGTACTTATGTGCTTGAAGTGTTAAATAAATAAATAAATAAATAAATGAAATTTTACATTGAAATAAGGGAATATTAACTGAAAAAAAATTAAAACTTCCGGAGAAAAATTCCGTTGGAATATGATTCAAGTTACGGACCTGAATGCACCCAGTTATTTTGTGGACGGCAGTTCCTTACGCTCTGTATAGTTATTATATCATAGACAACCATTTCTACTTATAATTTACAAATAAAGGGTTATGAGTAACATACTTAGTACAATAACAGGAAAAAAATAAATAAAATGTGACATAAAGCTACATCATTGCATCAATATTATTTATTGTTCTTATAATATTTCCTGTTCATCATGTATGGCGGAAATTAGCGATAAGGTTGGTTTTTTTAGAAATGAGTACTTCTCTGTTTTTTCAAAACATCCATCCATCCTCGAAAGGGGTCTTTCTTGCTGGTCATTCTGTTCATTGCGGGACTGTTCGAAAGAGATACCGTGGCCCTGGAACACAAAGGGCAAAGAAGGAACATGGATGGGTTTCAGTCAGTGTAAGTCTGACACTCCCTTCCGCTCCGCCCAGAGTGGGGTCATTTGATGATTTCCCATCCGGAAAATAAATAAATAAAAGGGGTCTTTATTGTTTTTCATGTGGCTAATCCCTAACCTACACGCGTAGCATGACCACCGTAGAAACGGGTTTTGTCGACGGAAGAATCGACAAAATGGCAGATTTCTATTGTTGATCTGTCATTATGTGCTGGTGTCAGAGTTTTTATGCCGTTCATGGGCCTCTAACTTGGCTTCACAGTCGTCAAATATCTCCCAGGCATGTTACCTTATAAGGTACTGGCAGCAATGTAGGTGGAATCTAGAACAAAAATGTTCCTGAAATAATTGTCTAAACTTCCGTGTAGGTAATAATTATCTAGAATTATTAAATGTTACCATAAACAATGCTGCTCGACTAAAATGTCAAGCGTGTGTTTAAGATTAGGATAGAACTAATCCATCATACGTGTACTGTGTGTCATATTTGTATGACAGAAACGGCAGAATATTATGATCCTAATACAGTATGCTCTCTTTGCATAACGATCTTCACCAGCTGTACGAAGATTTGCTAGAGGCACGAGGAAACTCTATTCCTCGCAAACAAGCCATGGTGTCTCCGTCGAAGTTACGCACTTTCGACTCCTTGATGTTTGTCACTTCCGTGCCGTTTTGTGAGAATAAACTACTATAAATAAATTATGAACCTAATAGCTTTGTACAATATTCTGACAAATAAATGCATTCATTCATTCATTCATCAAATTCATTAAGTGTTATTGTGTCTATCTCTTATCTCTTAATAATTTCTCAGTATTTGCCACGGAGTCTCGATTTATTCCCGTAAAGTGTTCTCTAAAATGTTCGTTTAGGCATATCAGCCTAGTTAACTGTTTGGCAGACTCTCTACGACCTGTCTCCGCAGAGTTTTGCAATTTTTCGGCCTTATAACGAGAAAAGATGGCAATAATCTCGAACAACGGATGGTTACCGGCAAGGGGGTGGTAAACGACCATGGAACACAAAGGGCAAAGAAGGAACCTGGATGGGTTTTAGTCAGTACAAGTCTGACACTCCCCTCCACTCCGCCCAGAGCGCGGGGGGGAGGGGGGTGTCATTTGATGATTTCCCACACGAAAAAAAAAAAAAGAAAGATGGTCCGACCAGATAGACTCCCTATGACTTGTCAGTCCGATGATCACACCACTAGTCTATCACGGCTTAAAGTGATTGTAACCTACGCACTTTTATTAGAAAAGGTTCAAAAGGCGTTCCTTAGGTACCTATAAAGGATATAAATATACTCTTAACATAGCCGAAAGGCTCTTGTTCTCCCCGTCTTTGCGATCATTTTTTTGTTCTAGACCATACCTGGAAACCTTCTAGTTACGGAGATATTGGGGGTCAAAATTCCAACTTTTGCACAAGTTTTTTTTTTTAAATACACGTTTTTAATGTAAGATTTTTACTTTACACACCTCCACGACCCCCGTACTATTCAATCCATCCATCAGCACAATGCTTTGAGTCTCTTTCCATCGAGTCCTACCGTAAAACGTGATGTTTCACCCCAAAAAAAAAAATTGATTCCCACCATTTTTGCTTAAAGTTACTTATGTGAAGGGTCTGTTTACACCCTGTATAAGCAGAAACACGGCTACGGGTAGGCTACTATCCTTATCTCTATCCAACAAAATTCTTTTTGGCTTGCCTTAAATACAACTCGCTAGAGGTAAGGCGCGCTCGAGATCAGCTCACAATACCCTCTAAGACGCTCCATGGCGCTATTGACGTCTCTGATCTGCTTGATGTGCTGGCGCTTAATGATCTTTTGGATTCAAATCCAACAGACGATCTGGTTGCTGATGGATGGACGAAGATTTTATTGGTATGTCAGTAGTACTGTGAGTGGAATAACTTATGAATGTGTTGTTAAGCTTCTTTTATTTTCACTTAAAATTTTACTTTATTTTGTATATTTTAATTTGTGTTTTATTTATCTCTTTTAGTTACTGTTATCGGTTGTATACACAGTCGTTGTAATTAAATAAATAACAGCTCGAAAGGGGTTAAAAAGAGGATGAAGTTCGTCATTTTTGCAAATGTGGAAATCCAACGACGACTTGTCCAATGATAAACATATTCATAAAATGTACGTAAAATCGTTCTATAGCAACTAAACCTTTGTGACGTGTTTGTGACTCATAACCAGCCTACTGAAAGTTTCGGCCACGTCAGTACTTCATACTTCCGTGCTTTATACAGGACAATGACATTCTATTGTGTAGTTCAAAATACAAGCCCGTTTTACTTGCCTATTTAAATGCCTAAAACAAAACCACACTATTGCATTTTCAGCTTTCGTGTGACTGTTTAGAGTTAAATTTCCAATGGTACAATAATATTTTAGAATTAATTTAGTTGTTGGTGAAAACGGGAGTTATTCTTTTGTGTAACACAATAAGTTTCGATGTCAATTGTTAGTTCGTTTTCAGGTTCAGTGAGAGGACAATTTGGAATAATGAAAAAAATAAAACGTTTAACTGATATTTTTATATGTGGCTGTAATTGTTGGCCGGCAGGCCTCCTCTCACACAGAAAGACCATTGATCACCACGTATCACGTATGCTCATTGCGTGTTGCTGATTTCAGATTGTTACGTGGGAGAAGTTGATACGCCAGAATTTCTTAGATCAGCTTCGGGACAAGATCAAAATCATCATCTGAAAGTCAGAATCAACAGTGGCGACCACCAGAAAAGCGCCGAGACAATGAAGCTCGACGACGTCCCAGAGAAACGATTTAACTGGCCTGGATCATCATCTCAGCTGCTTAGCCTTTTGTCTTTTTTTCCTTTTCTTTTTATCTTTTTGTTGGTGTCGGCTTCAAGTCTAACCGGATGCAGCTGAATACCCATATTTTAAAGGAACGTTAGTTACGTTAGTTCTGGGTAATACGATAAGATAAGGATATTGAAATAATTTCCTTTATTTGTTTTCCTAACACATTATTTACATTTTTAAATATTTTCATTATCAAAAATTATATTTACAATAAACATTTAAAAATATAAAAAATAGTAGCCCACCGGTATCGGGAACAGGGTCCGAGATACCGGTGGTCTTTAGAGAGGAACCTCCTAACGATACGCGCCGTGTCCAGAAGTACTGCTTTCTGAATCAAGTTCTAGATCCAGCTGCCAAGCGAGAGTCTCTTCAGATATTGGTGGTGTCTATTGGCTATTAAACCCTTGGCCGACACGACTATCGACACAATGACTGCTGTACTCACTTCCGACATGTCGACAACCTAATAATAGTTTTAAAAGAGTACCTAACTATGGCGTCGCTTGACAACTGCATTTAATACAATTTCTTTGAAAATAAAATTTGAAATTTGAAAGTTTGAATGGCCTTTTTGATATAAATATTCGACTTTGACTTAGGTTGGTGACAGTGCAGTAGTGTCTACTCATGGTGCACCAGACGTAGTTATCACCACTAACAAAATATTAATATTTAGTTGGAGTCTTCCTCTTTATCGTGTAGTTGGAGCCTCTAACCTGCCCCCGTAGCATGACCACCGTAGACAAGGATTTCTTTGACGGAAGAATCGATAAAATGACAGATAGTGCAAAGAAATCTGTCATTGTGTCGACACAATCTGTCATTTTGTCGATTCTTCCGTCAAAGAAATCCTTGTCTACGGTGGTCTACTACGGGGGCTGGTGTCAGGGAGTTTTTTTTAGATAACGTTGCCCCACTCTAGGAATTTCTCCTGTATCGTGGGTGCGTTTAGAAACATTTAAACTCACATACACAAACAGCCAGACCCGGAACAAATACCTGTAGGTCATACAAATATTTGTTCCGTGCGGGTATCCAACACGCGACACTCAGCGTAGCAGCCACTGCGCCAACCGCGCCGCCAAAATTTTTTTTTACTGCGCCTTTGGCTTAGTTGCCACAGTTGCCATAGGTCATGGCATAATTGTAATAACTATCTATCTATCTATGGCACCTAGCAACAAAACGTATCTTCTTTACATAGTAGAAAACAAAGTCGCTTCCGCTGTTTGTACGCTTAGATCTTCTAAACTGCGCCATGGATTTTAATACAGTTTTCAGCAATAGATAAAGTGATTCAAGAGGAAGGTTTATATGTATACAGGGTGTAAACAGACCCTTCATGAAGCCGTCAACCAAGCATTCTGTACATCAAACTAAGTAACTTTACGCAAAAATTATTGCTGGGAAACGACTTTTTTTTGCGATGAAAAATTACGTTTTACGGTAGGACTCGATGGAACGCACTCAAAGCATTGTGCTGTTGGATGGATTGAATAATACGGGAGTCAGGGAGGTGTTTAAAGTAAAAATCTTACATTAAAAACAGGTATTTAAAAAAAAAAATGTGAAAAAGTTGAAACTTTGACCCCCAATATCTCCGTAACTAGAAGGTTCCCAGGCATGGTCTAGAACAAAAAAATGATCGCAAAGACGGGGAGAACAAGTGCCTTTCGGCTTCGTTAAGGATCTATTTACACCCTATATGTATATTATCTACATTACACCCGAGCGAAGCCGGGGCAGGTCGCTAGTAGGCACATAAATAAAATACATTCAATTATAACAGATAACTGTATTTCATCTATTTTACTAGATGACTACACAACTACGCAATCACTGGGTTTAGTAAACAATCGCTTGCCTAGTGAACGGCTCATTGGTTGCATATGGACCGGAATGGGCGAAAGTGAGAGCCGTGATCTGCGCACGCGCAGTATATTAGCTGTAGGTAGGCTTAGAGTCGGTCTGCATAATGTCTAGTTGTCTATACCGTTTAGGAAGGGTTTGAACCCGACTATCTTATGCCCGCGGCTTCGCTGGAGTTTGGTAATTGCCCCAGGGCTACTACCGGGATTTATTAAATTTCATGTATTAATTCAGGTTATAAACTATCTGTGTGCCAAATTTCATCCAAATCCGTTCATTAGATTTTGCGTCAAAGAGTAACAAACATACAAACAGTCATCATTTGAATTCAAATTCAAATGCAAATTCAAATTATTTATTGCAATCCATAATGTACATATACAGGTGGTAAAAAACAATTAAGAAGAAACAATTATGGACCCTGTCGGGCACAGCAAAATTAAATTAATTAGGAAGGAGAGAGGAACAGCGCTTTTATCAACTTACCATTTTTTATTTTAATTATATCATTTATTTATTAAGAAATGAATTATTATATTTGATTATATCATTCGTTTTTTTTATTCTATATTATGATATTACAGTTATATTTTATGTAATGGGTGCATTTTTATTATTTAAACCGTTTAATGAAGTAAGATATATGAACGTGAACGAACCAAAAGGAGTAAGTATATTGTAAGGGTCTTAGGGTCTTATTTTTATGGTTTCAGTTAACCATAAAAATCGAGTAAGAAAGAAAAAGGCGTGAGTTTACATAAATGTATGTATGTGTCAAAAGAGGTCGCGCTTGGTCCCGCCTGTCATTTTTAGTCGACAGTCGTCACAGAGAGTCAATGGCCTGAAAGTCTGACAGCCAGTCTTAGCAAAGCTATTGTGTTTCCCAGTAACTGGTCTGTGAAGGTAGGATAGGCAGTCGCTCCACGTAATATACTAGTATTCATCTGCATCTGGTTAGAACCTGCTGAGCAGAAACGCACTGCCTTTAGTCGCGAATTATACAGAAACAGCATAAGGTGAAGGCGCGGCGCAGGCGCAGCGTAGACATGATGCCTTTTCAAAACGTTTTCATATAAAATGCACTTAGGCGACGTGTCGTGAATTACACTCAAGCGGCGCGCGCAGGCACGCCGTTCTTTTGTTTCGTTATAAGCCCAAGCCTGCGCTGCGCCTGCGCTGCGCCTGCGCTGCGCCTGCGCCGCGCCTTCACCTTACGCCGTTTCTGAATAATTCGCGCCTTAGAGAGAGTTTGCTGTTTGCAAACTTGAAAAAATTATTAATAAATTTATTCTAAAATATCATAATTTGGGACTGTAAACTCGCACGTTCTACACGGCGTGGTAATGTATTTCGAAATGGTAGCGATATTGCAACAAGCTACGATAAATTAGAAGTCTTATATCGTCATATCATAGATGACGGAAACCGTCAGACTACTACCCCACTTGCTATTCATTCCAGTAGCTTGCTAATCAGAAACCAGTAGTCTAGTACTGCCTGTAAAGTTCACTTAGAACCTCACTCTAGTGAGCGCACACAATTCGAAAGCGAACTCATTTGTTTTTAAAGTAAATTATCGCGGATTCACAACGAGACAGCGTTTTTTTTAATTTCGAAGTATCAGTTTCAGGATCGACGATCATTGCAGGATGGCTGATAAGAGCTTTATGGTGTGTGATTGAAGAGGTCTACATCCAGGAATGGATTGCTGTAGCCTGATGAAGATGATGGCTAAAGTAGTAGCAGTAGAGATCTTTACTATAGAGGAAGATTTAGAACTAAAAAAACCGACTTCTAAAAACACACTTATAACATCATTTCGGAAGTCGGTGACTTTGTTTGTTTCTTGGACTTTTTTGCCACCGACTTCCGAAATTAAAGTTATTTTAGCCTTTTATGTTTTTAGGAAGTTTTTTTTATTAAAAAAGTTTTCGTTTTAGGCTTTTTAGTTGTAATAATATACCACACAAATTCTTGTAATTAATCATTTTTATATTGTAACTAGAAGTTATTAAGGGATCATCATTTCGTTAACATAGGCCAAGAAGAAAAAATAAGTATTTAAGGATATAAATAAACTCATAAACTACTCCAGCAAAAATAATAAAATTTATATTGGACCACCGCGCGGGATTCTTCTCACAAATGATACAAGAATCTCCTAAATCGGCCCAGAAATCACGGAGTAAACGGCAAACACACATGAACAAAAAAACAGAGATATACCGGTGACATAACCTCTTTCCTATTAGAAGTCGGTTAAAAATTACGAACACGGAGAGCATTAAATAGCACCCAAAATAATACCCAAGCAGATATCAGAGCACGATGACCTGGTAAATGTTGCAGGGATCCGCTGGATGCGAGTCGCACGGGACCGGTCAATGTGGCGACGCTTGGGGGAGGCCTATGTCCAGCAGTGGACGTCTTTCGGCTGAAATGATGATGATGATGATGATGAGATAGCAGAGAACTCATTCATCATCATCAACCACCCACTGCTGGGCATATGCCTCCCCTTTCTTCAGTCACACTTCACGGTCCTGTGCGTCCCTTATCCAGGTGTTTCCCGCGATTTTGACGTCCCAACAATATCGTCGACCCAACGAGCTTTGGGACGACCCTGGTTTCTTTATCCTTACCTTGGCCACTCGGTCAAAGCCTTGCTCCATCGGCCATCTCCGCGTCTAGCCATTAACTGAGAACTCATTGACTGTCTAAAATTAAACGCTGCAATTAAAATGTAGATTTGTATGCAGATAAGTCAGTTCAATACGACTGCTCTATATTTCTTCCATTTCATCCAGACGCAAGGCTAAAAAGATTTTAATCTCATTATTTTATCCGGAACACGGAAAGCCGGTATTTCAGACACACAATGACGCATAAAAAACTAGTTTACTGCAATACTGCCGCTGTTTTATTAATCTTAATTATAATAACACTGAAGTATGACTGTTTGTTTGTTAGTCATTTACTCTGTAAGACTAAACATAGCAAAGTTTGGCATAATCAGCTCATAATGATCCCATTGCTGGGACATATCATCATATTCATCATTTCAGTCGAAAGACGTCCACTGCTGGACTTAGGCCTCTCCCAAGTGTCGCCACATTGACCGGTCCCGTGCAAATCGCATCCAGCGGATCCCCGCAATCTTCACCAGGTCGTTGGTCCAACTAGTGAGAGGCTTTCCAACGCAACGTCTTCCAGTTCGCGGTCGCCACTCCAGAACTTTTCGACCCCATCGGCCATCCGTTCTGTGATCAATGTGCCCTGCCCACTGCCACTTAAGTTTGGCAATTCTTCGGGCTAAGTCGGTAACCTTGGTTCTCTTGCGGATGTCCTCATTTCTGGGACACAAGTAGTCCGTAATCCACCAGGCGAGCCCAATGCGTTTTGACTTCGAATTTTTGGTTCTAGCACTTACTAGTTTCCTTCACCGATTCGGTAGCAGTGGTGATGAAATAAACTACAGAAAGTCTAGTGGTCGCAAGCGCGACTGCTGAGCATGAGGTCCTGGGTTCAATTCTCAGGTCGGGCAAAGTGTTATGGGGTTTATCGATCAGGAATTACTCGGTAGCAGCCACGGAGTCTGATTTGTGGCCGGTTGATGGCAATAAGCTTGCCCCCAATTACATGGGACTTGAACATAACGGGCGAAACGTGGGCGTACTATTAGATACACCTCAGCCTAACCTTTCGGGGATTTAAGGCGTGATGTTATGTTATGTAAAATGCTTACCTGGGTTTGAACCTATAACTTGGAACTAGTTCTTCGGTGCCATTAAAACTTCTGCTGCAACGACTAATATTTCATTGCCTAGGATTAAAATTAAATCCATCCAGCTTTTGTTGGATGAGTTAATTGATTGATTATTTATTGATTGTTTTTTTTTTTTTTAGTCTTTTGACTAGCTTTCAAAAAACTGCATAAGCATAATCAGCCTATTAATGTTCCCACTGCTGGGACGCAGGCCTCCTCTCTATGAGAGGGAATGGGCTATAATCCACCACGCGGGCCCAGTGCGGGTTGGTAGATGTCACATGTCTCCGAATTTTTGGTTCTAGGACATGCCGGTTTCCTCACGATGTTTTCCTTCACCGTTTTGAGAGCAGTGGTGATGAAATAACGTACACAAAGTAATGCGCCTGGCTGGGTTCGAAACCACGACTTACTGCTCGTAAGTCGGGGTCTCCACCACTGGGACACCGCTGCTCTCAAAAAACTGCATCACGTTCGAAATTCGAACGGTGTCTCGTTGTGAATCCGCGATGATTTACTTTTAAAAACAAATGAGTTCGCTTTCGAATTGTGTGCGCTCACTTGAGTGAGGTGAACTAGTGAACTTTACAGAATATACTAAGTACTATTTCTGCAGGTAAAGACACTAGTAACTCTAGTGCGAATATTACAGTTTAACATTTAGCAAGTGATTAGCACACTGTTCCCACCATGCAATATTTTTTTATAGTTTTATACATGCAAAGACAATTCAGTGAATATAATCTCGTAACGTATGAAAAAGCTGTTAATTTTCGTTTGTCGTACTGTGAGGCAACTATTGCTTGTTGCTCTAGATTAGTTTAGGGTTCCGTATGGCTATACATGCAGACTTATATAAGGTCTATCTTTTCATACACGAAATATTTTAAGAGTAACTTCTATAAGTCGTAAAGTCGCCATAGCAACGAAAACGAAAAAAAAAATATCTGAGTGTTTTTTTTTTTTACGAAATTATTATAATTCTAAAATATTTTGAGTTTTTTTGCATAAAACCCGTACTCCCATATTCTAACAATGACAGTAGGTAAATACGACGTAGTAAACTAGCGTAATGGATGTTCAAAAATAATGAGCCAGTATTTATTTTGTGGGTCAAGTAATTTTAAATTATTTATTTAAAAAAAAAATATACTCAGATAAAAAAAATCCCTTGAAATGGCTTTGTTATAGCCGTTAGATGATTCTCTGAAAATATTTCGTGTATGAATAGTTAGACCTTATATTAGTATAAACTAGTGTTATTGAATTATTGAGTTTTTTCATCAGATATTTCTTAGTTGCAGCCACGGAGTCTGGATTTATGCCCGGTTGATGGCAATAGGCTCGCCCCGGTTGTATTAGTAGGTCTTCTTTCTCCTTTATCGAGTGATAAGTGCCTAACCAGGTGTCAGAGTTTTAAACCGCCCACGGGCCTCTGACTTGGCTTTACATGCCGTCGAGAAACATCTCTCAGGCATTCTGGTGTACTCACGATGTTTTCCTTCACCGAAGCAAGAGATAATTATACAATACGCACATGAATCCGAAAAATCAAAGGTAGGTTTTGGGTTCGAACTTGAGACCTATGACTTGGCATTCCGACAGTCACACCACTAAGCTATCACTGCAATATATAAAGGGTGTAAATAGACCCAACGAAGATGAAAGGCATTTGATCTCCCCGTCATTGCAATCACTCTTTTGTTCTGGACCATGCTTGGGATAATTTGGGAGGAGCTCGTGGCTAAGTAATAACAGCCGCTCGGATCGATCTTTAGGTTAAGCCGCGCTTGCCTAGGTTGGTCTGTGGATGGGTGACCACCCATTACATACCGAGTTTCCTCCGTGCCTCGGAAAGCACGTTAAGCCGTTGGTCCCGGGTGTCATTTGTAGATCTTTGACAGCCGTTATAGGTAGTCAGTGGCCCAAAAAGTCTGACAACCAGTCTTATCAAGGAGTATCGTATTACCCAGTACTAACTGGGTTGTGGAGGTCAGATAGGCAGTCGCTCCATGTAAAATACTGGTATTCAGCTGCATCCGGTTAGACTGGAAGCCGACCCCAACATAGTTGGGAAAAGGCTAGGCGGATGATGACCATGCTTGGGATAATTCTAGTTACGGAGATATTGGGGGTCAAAGTCCTTACTTTTTCACAAGTTTTTTTTTTAATACTATTTTTTAATGCTATAAGTTTACTTTAAATACCTCTACAAATCCCGTACTATTCAATGCATCCATCAGCACAATGTTTTGAGTGCGTTCCATGAGTTTTACCGTAAAACGTGATTTTTAACCCCAAAAATAATTTTTGCGTAGTTACTTAGTTTAATGTACCGAATGCTTGGTTGACGGCTTCGTGAAGGATCCGTTTACAGCTTATATATAATAATAGGTACACCTCTGCCAAATCCTTCGAAGATTAAAGGCGTCATTATATGTAACTCAGGTTTAGCAATTCTTCCTTTAATAGTGACTTAATAAATTAAATTCGTCGCACATGCAACTAGACTTTCAGTTTCTATTTCAAAGAGACATACTTGCTCAATTCACTATCTTGTAAAGGTCAGACAATAAAAGCTATTTATTTGTGGCTTATCTAAATTTTATCTACATGAATTGTTATCCAATCACTTTGTTAATGTATAAGTAAGAATACACCGTGACTTTTTAGTCGTCTTACAACGGCAGCCCACTTCATTTATCCAATGAATACTAAACATTCATAAAAAAAATAAGTATTTATGAGATTTTAATAATTTAAAATTAAAAATATTATTCAGTATTGTGACGCATGACGTAGTTAAAATACCCTGCTGGAAGCGACGATCTACTGGACTCGAGTGCTGGGTAGGTAATGTTCTCCCGTTTGCCACGTAAACATCGTTAACAGAATGTTTCATAATTTTATTCTAATTTTTGATGTGAAACATCTATAGCCGCACGTAAAACCGATTTCTGGCGTGGCGACGCATGCCGTGGCGACGCGTCGCCTTTTGACTTTGACTTTTGTAACATACTTCAGTTACCATCGACCAATTGTCACAGTAATACCGTCCTCAGAGGCAATATCGAATATAACTATTACCGAAGTCACTGATTAAACGAATTAAGTAGTCACGATTTGAAATAAATTCGTAAATTTTTGTATTTAATGAAAATAAATGTTTATTTAATAAATAGTCATCGTTATCTGGAAAAAAAAATCGTAATATTTTATTTTATCATTATGACATATTTAGTTCCTATCACAATCTGTTCTTTTCTGCATATTACTTTTACAAAATAATGTCGATGTTTCACATCTGCCAGGAGTCCCGTGACGGCTCAGATTTTTTTATTATTACTTTTCTTTGTACCTATTATGGAAGATAAAAAAAATCGCGCCTAGAGCTATTTTATGTCGGGTACATTGAGTGGACGACCTTTGTAAGACGACTAAAAAGTCACGGTGTATAATTCGCAATGTTAGGAACTTATTTAGTTGTTTCATTCGGGGTGGAAGGGACGTCTACGTACCAATGCTTACCTGGCAAGCGTTGGGAAGCCTTACCAGGTATTCAGTACCAACATTATTCTGTACCAGACCATTCTAAAACATAGAAAGTTTTCGTCGGTAATTTAAAAAAAATCAGGTGTTCCATACATTTTCCCCGTGTATTGCACTTTTGTAGGAGACAGCAAATTTTTTTTAAATTACCATCATCTGTCTATCCTTTTCCCAACTATGTTGGAGTCAGCTTCCAGTCTAACCGGATGCAGCTGAATACCAGTATTTTACATGGAGCGACTGCCTCTCTGACGTCCACAACCCAGTTAGTACTGGGTAATACGATACCCCTTAGTAGACTGATTGTCAAACTTTCGGGCCACTGACTACCCGTAACGACTGTCAATGATCTACAAATGACAGCCAGGACCAACGGCTTGACAGGCTTTCCGAGGAACGGTGGAAACTGATATGTAAGTAATGGGCGGTCACCCATCCACGGACCAACCTAGGCAAGCGCGGGATAACAAATCTCGCGACATAAGTAATTATTTTTTTAATAATATGATGATTTATTTTGACTTTTTTTTTTATTCTGTATCGGTATTTAATTTATTTTTTAATGTTTAATTTAATTTAATAATGTTTCTTATTTAATGTAACGTAATTCTAATATTTAGGTTTTAGCTATAATTTATGTGTTTGTGTTTGTATTTTTGTCTATTTTTTGTTTTTATATGGGTCTTGCACCTGAAATAAATGGAATTTATTATTTTTATAACCTTAAGATCGACCCGAGCGGGTACTATTTAGCCACGAGCTCCTTTTTTTTTAAATTACCACTGAGTACGTGGTAACCGTTTTCGCGTCGAGGTCTCTTCCACCCTGTATGTTGAATGGTCACCCATCCACGAACCGACCTCGGCAAGCATAGCTTAACCTTCGGTCGAATCATACCGTTGTTATTATTTAGCGGTATTTTCCTACACGTAATGGTTATTTATTAATTAACCGACCGACCAACATGTCAGTAATTACTAATTCAAGTACTGCCCACAATTTGTTAATTACAACGATGTGCGTTCTAAATAATGTAATGTGAACTAAAAACATAATTATAGGAAACTACGTGTACTGATAGTCATAATTAAGTTAATCATGTAACTTAGATATGTATCTATTACTTAACATAACATAACATCACGCTTGTGTTCCCCGGAGTGGTGAGGCAGAGTCGAATCCGTATACTGCACATATTTTTCGTCAGTTATATTCAAGATCCATGTTATTGGGGGCGAGCCCATTGCCTTCATCATCATCTGCCTAGCCTTTTCCCAACTATATTGGGGTCGGCTTCCAGTCTAACCAGATGCAGCTGAATACCAGTATTTTACATGAAGCGACTGCCTATCTGACCTCCACAACCCAGGTAGTACTGGGTAATACGATACCCCTTGGTAAGACTGGTTGTCAGACTTTTTGGGTAACTGACTACCTAACGACTGTCAAAGATCTACAAATGACACCCGGGACCAACGGCTTAACATGCTTTCCGAGGCACGGGGGAAACTCGGTATGTAATGGGCGGTCACCCATCCACAGACCAACCTAGGCAACCACGGCTTAACCTAAAGATCGACCCGAGCCGCTGTTATTATTTAGCCACGAGCTCCTCCATTGCAGCCCATTGCCTTCAATCGGACATTAATCCAGACTCAGGGCTGCTACTGAATAATCTTGATAGTAAATTCTCCACTTAAGTAGGTACCGTGGATGGGTGACCACCCATTACATACCGAGTTTCCTCCGTGCCTCGGAAAGCACGTTAAGCCTTTAGTTCCGGCTGTCATTAGTAAATTTTTGACAGTCATTACAGGCAGTCAGTCCGACAACTAGTCTTACCAAGGGGTACCATATTACCCAGAACTAACTAGGTTGTGAGGACAGACAGGCAGTCCGTCCATGTAAAATACAGGTATTGAGCTGCATTCGGTAAGACTGGAAGCCGACCCCAACATCGTCGGTAAAAGGCTAGGCAGATGAGGATTGTGTTACTTTAGGTAGTAAGTGTAGCAGTGGCGAAGGGTCAATTTTTGTAAGAGGTAAGCTGGAGTACATATCTTTAATGTGACTATATTATTTGTCTATAGAATACTGACTGTGCCAGTTTTCAAAGGACGAATAAATGCCATGCGTGATAAAACCGTGTAATGCGTGAGGAAACCGGCATGTCCTAGAACCAAAAATTCGAAGACATGTGACATCTACCAACCCGCACTGGGCCCGCGTGGTGGATTATAGACCATTCCCTCTCATAGAGAGGAGGCCTGCGTCCCAGCAGTGGGAACATTAATAGGCTGATAATGCTATGTTATGCTTATGAATAAATGCCCTGGTGCAGTTCTCAGGTCAGATAAATTGAGTTTCCATCATCAGCCTCCAGCAGACCAAACTTGAATACGATTCCCCTTGTAGGACTGGTTCACTGGTTGACTACACATACCGACTGTCAAAGATCTACAAATGACAACCGGTACCAACAGCTTAACGTGTTTTCCGAGGCACGGAAGAAACTCGGTATGTAATGAACGGTCACCCATCCACAGACCAACCTTGACAAGCGCTGCTTAACCTTGTAGATCGACCCGCGCGGCTGTTATTATTTTAGCCATGAGCAGCGAAATAACACAGTATGGTATGAAATACATAGGTATTGTTATGTTCTTGAAGGTGACATAAGGTAACAAAAAGTTGCGTTTTTTGCTGCGATTTTAACTAGATAATTGTGAAAACATACGCAGTATTATTGTGGCCGGTACCACTACTTTTGTTATGTTCTAACGTATTGGCAATTTTTTTTAAGCACTTTTTCTTGTTCATCGCGTGGTTACTGCTTAACCTGGTGTCAGAGTTTTTATGCCACCCATAGGCCTCTGACATGGCTTTACATGCCGGCGAGAAATATCTCTCAGCCTGGTTTCCTCAAAATGTTTTCTCTTCACTGAACTTAGTGATAATTATACAATACGCACATGATGCCTTAGGTTCGAACTTTAGAACTATGACTTGGCAGTCTGACGGTCATACCACTAGGCTGTCACTTCATTAATGCACTGGTTCTGGATAATACGATACCCCTTGGTAAGACTGGCTGTCAGACTTTTGCGCCACTGACTAAATGTAACGACTGTTATCTATAAATGACAACCGGGACCAACGGCGAGGCACGGAGAAAACGTACGTAATGGGTGGTCACCCATCCACGGACCAACCTGGGCAAGCATAACGCAGTGACCCTTTAAAAATTACAAAACCAAGTTTTAACACTGGTAGCGTGCCATATAAGTATTTAGTAAATAAATAAAATAAAAACCCATTTATCTTTTTGCCCACAGTCATTGCTTGAGTGCATCGAATCTAAAATTATATACAATTGTATCTAATTCAGGACTTAATAGCAGAGTAGGCGTGAATTTAATCTTTCGACGATTTGCAGTTGGGAAATAAGACAATTGTTTTAAAACAAGTGTGGCGCCACCGAGGCCGGCCCAGAAAAAGGTAGCGAGACGATCTGGACGCGTACCGTGAAGGCTGGTTCGAGGAGGCACGGGAAGAGAGCTCATGGAAGGAATTGAGGGAGGCCTATGCCCAGCAGTGGGACAGGCTAATAAAAAAAAGACAAGTGTGAGGAGTAGGGGTCCTAGATCCATAACTAGTATTTCCGAAGAATTCCGGACATTTAAAGAAAGTTCCGGACTTTTTATTCTTTTTATTTTATACAGTATTGTGCAATTTTTTTTACAACGATGTATTATTAGGAGTACGATTTGTTGCAGAACATTGTCACAGTTTTGACCTAACCTACTCTTTCTTGAAAGCAGGTGCTGCAAGTGCCCACACCAGTGCTCGCGCCAGTGCCCGCGCCAGTGCTCGCGCGAGTGCTCACGCCAGTGCTCGCGCCAGTACTCGCGCCAGTGCTCGCGCCAGTGCTCGCGATAGTAATCGCGCGAATGCCCGCTTGTTTTCTGGTACTTGCTATTATCAGTAAAATGAGTAGATTCAGTACTGTCCATTCAGCTACATCTGGTTTTTTTTATATTGAAAGGGCCTACTCTTGACCTCAATCTATTCCCGAGGACAGAGATGAGGTCGACGATGGAACCAGCTAACCTAAAAGAAGCCTAGCCTGGTTAGACTGGAAGCCGACCCCAACATAATTGAGAAAAGGCTAGGCTGATGATGAAGCAGTCACGTCCAAAACGTCTCCCCGTATATTTTCAATCAAGGCCTACTTAAAAATATATACACCACACTTCACAGACCTTAACACGCTTGTAACCACATTAAACATATGACCCTAGTTTTAAGGTCGCTAATTATATTGTTAAAAAACATGGGTATTCCGCTAAATCGGATCTCCTTTGTTTTACACAGTTTTTTCGGCAAAAAAAAACCGTTCTAGGAACATAATTGTTTGGGACAATGTACGTGGAATTCTGTGTTGAATGAGATCTTTGTTTTGTGATTGCGTTTTGTTTTTATGCCTAATTAGTGCAGTGACGAAGCCGTCAACCAAGCATACTGTTCATTGCGCGACTGTTCGAAAGAGATACCGTGGCCCTGGAACACAAACGGCAAAGAAGGAACATGGTAGGTTTTAGCCAGTACAAGTCTGACACTCCATTCCGCTCGAAAAAAAAAAAAAAAGGCATTCTGTTCATTAAACTAAGTAACTTTACGCAAAAATTATTGCCTTGAGACGACTTTTTTTTTTGGGGTGAATAATCACGTTTTTCGGTAGGACGGTATCTCCGTAACTAGAAAGTTCACAGGTATGGTCTAGAACAAAAAAATGATCGCAAAGAAGGGGAGAACAAGTGCCTTTCGGCTTCGTTAAGGGTCTATTTATACCCTTTTTGTAAGGTCAGGTCTATCTTTTCATACACGAAATATATTAAGAGTAGCTTCTATAAGTAGTAAAGTCGCCATAGCAACGAAAAAAAAACAATTTATCTAAGTGTTTTTGTTTTTACGAAATTATTATAATTCTAAAATTTCTTGAGACTTTTTGCATAAAACCATCCCTATTCTAACAATAATAGTAGGTAATTACGACGTAGTAAACTATCGTAATGGATGTTGAAAAAATCAGGAGCCAGTATTTATTTTGTGGGTCAAGTAATTTTAAATTATTTATTTTTATAAAAATATAATTAGATTAAAAAATAAATCCCTTGAAATGGATTCGTTATAGCCGTTAGATGATTCTCTGAAAAAAATTCGTGTTTTAATAGTTAGACCTTATATAGGTGCTTACTGAGGCCTAAAGACAACTGGAAAAAGATCTCTTTCAGGATTACAGGCGTGATGTTATGTCATAAAGGGAGGCGTTTACCCAGCGGCCAGCAGAGAGTACAGGTGTGGTTGGAGAAACAAGTTGGAGGTAAAAGTAAGCAGAAAGTGAAGTCTCATTGTGAAGAAGCTCGTCTGTGAATTACACTATGATACCAAGATGACCTAGATCTAGCACCAAGCAGAATGCAAGCATGGGTTCATGTGAAATTACTGACGCCATTTGACAATTCAACTGTGTGTCTAGAATTCAATGATACCTGTTATGCCTCAAAAAGTTACTGGCCACTTACAAAAAGCTGAACACAAAATGTCATCACGTTCGAAATTCGAACGGTGTCTCGTTGTGAATCCGCGATGATTTACTTTTAAAACAAATGAGTTCGCTTTCGAATTGTGTGCGCTCACTTGAGTGAACTTACAGAATAGTACTCTTTAATGCGTTGTGCATGCTCCATCCAGATTAAAATCGAAAGCACCTGAGAATGGCGTGTCAAAACTAACATTAAGACCGTAAAATATTCAAATTGATCTCAAAACTGTTACATTTTGTTACATAATCATAATTATTTCGAAATATTTCATAGATTTATGATCTGTAACGAATTGTGCGGAAGAAACTGACTAATGTCTTATAGGTACGGTTTGGTAATTAATTTTCTAGACTTATTCGAGCTGCCTTGTTCATTAGAATAGAATAGAATAGAATAGAAAGTTTTTATTTCAGACCAGGGTCCATAGGGTTAGTAACAACTTTACTTAAGTTCTAGTGTTAGTAGGTTACAGACACAGATGAAAATATACAAGTTAAAATACAGCATGGAGCCGCATCCACCTTCGCAACATCGGGGAATCCCACCGATCTGCGAACACACCGAGAATACTGTTGGTGCTGCCGCGAATACGAGTAATCAGGGATGCACATCTCATTGATATAATGGCCCTATTTAGTCTGAAGGTCGCAAGCGTGACTGCTGAGATTCGAGTCCTGATTCTATCCCATAGCTGATTCTATTCTCTTTGGCTAGGCGGTATCATTACCATATATCCAAAATATTTGGTTATTAGTAACAACCTGATCTGAATTTGTAAGGAGCTCCTGGCTACATAATAACAGCCGCTCGGGGTCGATCTTTAGGTTAAGCCGCGCTTGCCTAAGTTGGTTTGTGGATGGTCTAGTACAGATCGAGTTTCCTGCGTGCCTCGGAAAGCACCGACTGGCTGTCATTTGTAGATCTTTGACAATTGTTACAAGTACTCAAGTAGTCAGTGGCCCGAAAGTCTGACAACCAGCCTTACCAAGGGATATCGCCGTATCGCATTACTCAGTACTAACTGGGTTGTGGAGGTCAGGTAGGCAGTCGCTCCATGTAAATTACTGGTATTCAGCTGCATCGGTTAAACTGGAAGCCGACCCCAAAATAGTTGGGAAAAGGCTAGGTAGAATCGCACTATATTACATCTTATCGCACAAGCGGCAAAATTCTTTACTCAATCCTCAATATATCCGGTGACATCCCCATTGGCAAATACAGCTTTGAAGTTATGTTATGAAGTATTGATATCAAAGTCATATTCAATTCATTCTAGATTTGACTTACTATCGAACACCTTCTAGAATTCTAGAATAAAGGTCATAAGATGACCTTTTTTTTGTATCGGACGAGCCCCCGTTTAAATATGACATAATAATATACAAAAGTGTTTATTAAGACTCGATAACGCCTTGTTAATAATGTAAATATTAATAATACATAATCAGCAGATCTTAAAAAGGCCCATAAACAAGTTTTTACATAATACTACAATTTAATAGCTAATTTGATTTACAAAATTCATGTTTCTATTGCTCTTGATCCATACGTTAACATTTATAAAATTTTCTTTATTTTGACAGAATTGTTACCATGGCAACAAATAGGGGCTATCGTGCATGAATTCGTCACTAGAGGCGTTCGTGTAGAGTAAGGTCTTCAGACATGTTGAGCCATTCCTGAATAAATACCGGGTGTAAACAGACCCTTCACATATCCGTCAACCAAGCATACAGTTACTGTACATCAAACTAAGTAACTTTACGCAAAAATTGTTGCTGGGAATCGGACTTTTTTTTGGGGTGAATAATTACGTTTTACGGTAGGACTCGATGGAAAGCACTCATAGCATTGTGCTGATGAATGGATTGATTAGTACGAGGGTCGTGGAGGTGTGTAAAGTAAACATCTTACATTAAAAACATGTATTTAAAAAAAAAACTTATGAAAAAATAGGAACTTTGACCCTCAAATATCTTCGTAACTAGAAGGTTCCCAGGTATGGTGTAGAACAAAAAATTGATCGCAGTAACGGGGAGAACAAGTGTCTTTCGTTTATGTTAAGGGTCTATTTACACCCTTTATGACTTGAAGATTTTAAAAAGCATGTTAGAATCTAATTTGTTAGTACTTGGAGGAAGAATTATTTTTAAATGTTTCATGCTTACTAATTTTAGGGACAATATTGCAAATATGTCTCTGAAGTTGAGAGCAGCGGTGGCCCAGTGGCGGGGACCCCGACTTACGAGCAGTAAGTCATGGTTTCGAACCCAGCCAGGCGCATTACTTTGTGTAAGTTATTTCATCACCACTGCTCTCAAAAACGGTGAAGGAAAACATCGTGAGGAAACCGGCATGTCCTAGAACCAAAAATTCGAAGACATGTGACATCTACCAACCCGCACTGGGCCCGCGTGGTGGATTATAGCCCATTCCCGAGAGGCTGCTGCTGGGACGCAGCCCTCCTCTCAATGAGAATTGAGAGGAGGGCTGCGTCCCAGCAGTGGGAACATTAATAGGCTGATTATGCTATGCTTATGCTATGCTATGTATCTGAAGTTTACACTATGCTGTGCACATGTAATAAAATAAACTTATTATTAAGTTATTGGTACTTTAAAGTAAGAAATAGAATTAATGACAGGACCTTACTCGCCAGTGGCGTCATCTGGTGAGCTCAAAAACGAAAGCCCTCATTGTTTAAAGATGGCCTCAGAATAGAAACAATTCCGAAGGTGTAGAAGCAAACGCAAAAAGTAATATCGGGATAAAGAGTACCTATCACAAGTTGAAACTCAAGACATGGTCTATCTGAGTCATCTGAGTGCCCATGTGGAGATATGAAAAATGTACAAACAGATGGAATTACTCTTGCATTTACAATCCTAACTTAATATAACAATTGCAAAAGTAAGTTTGTTTGTTTGTTAACTTTTCACGCCCAAACCACTGAACTGATCATTCTGAAATTTTGCATATACTTTGTCAGGTGTACAGAAACGGACATAAGATACCTTTCATCCCGAAAAAATGTACTGTTCCCGAGGAAAACAACAATAACGTTTTTATGATAACAGATGGCGCCACGTGTCTTTCGAATTATGGTTGAATTATTACAAGCAGAGTACAACCCGAATTGATTGTCAAATTCTAAATGAACGCGAGCAAACCTGCCGGCAAAAGCTGGTATTAGTATGAGTATGAGTCACTCGGAGCTCAGTAAAGAGTCTAGAGAGTTCTCACATGTTACTAAGAATTATTTGACGTAATATTTACCTTTTAGTCCAATGGCAGCAAGCTTGTTGATAAACGTTAAGGTCCTCAGTTGAATATCCGGGTCAGGTAAAAATTATCGGTGACATTTGTAAAGTTCTTAGTAGTCAGTTTTGAACTAAGTGTTGCATTGGCATAAATTAATGTTCGTGGAAAACATCGTGAGGAAACTGGCATGTTACAGAACCAAAAATTCGAAGACTGTGTGTGATATCCACCTCGCACTGAGCCAGCATAGTGGACAGCAGTGGTGAAGATTCAATTAAGGAACAATTTAAGTGTCTTGGATCCCGCAACGAAATTAATCAGAAAAGAATAGCGGAGTAGTAGGAAAAATGATAGGTACCAGTGGCGAAGGTTCCATACAACTCGATTCCTACCGGCTTCCCTTTGAAAAATGGCACAGTCAGTATTTTATAGCCAAATAATCATCATCATCTGCCTAGCCTTTTCCCAACTATGTTTGGGTCGGCTTCCAGTCTAACCAGATGCAGATGAATACCAGTATTTTACATGGAGCGACTGCCTATCTGACCTCCACAACCCAGTTAGTACTGGGTAATACGATACCCCTTGGTAAGACTGGTTGTCAGACTTTTTGGGCCACTGACTACCTATAACGACTGTCAAAGATCGGTTTATAGACAAATAATATAGTCAAATTAAAGATATGTACTCCGGCTTACTTCTTACAAAATTGACCCTTCGCTACTGGTGGACAGCCTATTAGTTCTCACAAGGAGGTGACCTGTGTCCACATAGCAGGGACGTTATAGGCTGATTTTTCAGTTTCTATCTCTCTTTGTGTAACTTATCTGAACAACAATGATGAAGAAAAACCTGATAAACTATTCTCCATCTCTTATCCTGCCCTCTTAGCTCAAAAACATGTAGCCCAAGTGACCTCTGCGCTGCCACCGACGTCGCGGTGAAAGTGGCGAAGTTCTGGCCTAACAAAATATAAAAGTTGTCGTGCCAGCGACACGAAGAAGAAGACATGACAAATATCTTCAAATGAGGATGAGGACCAACGGTTTAGATATACTTTCAGAGACATGTGGGTCTTGGTATCTAATGGACGAATACATCCATGGCAAGCCAACCTTCGCAAGCGTTGCTTAACACTAAAAATCGACCCTCCCGGGCTGCGGTTATTATTTAGCCACGGACCTTAGTAAGTATCTACTAACTAATAGTTTTCAAAATTAAAAAATAATGGGTGTAGGTACACTTAACGAAGCCGAAAGGCACTTGTTCTCCTCGAAATTGCAAGATTTTGTTTGTTCTAGACCATACCTGGGAACCTTCTAGTTACGGAGATATTGGGGATCAAAGTTCCAACTTTTTCATAAGTTTTTTTTTTTGTTATAACTTTACTTTAAATGCTTCCACAATCTCCATACTATTCAATGCATCCATCAGCACAATGTGTTCAGCGCGTTACATTGAGCCCTACCGTAAGACGTGACTTCTGACCCCAAAAAAAAAAAAATTCCCAGCAATAATTTTTGCGTAGAGTTACTTAGTTACTCAGTTGACGACTTCGTAAAGGGTCCGTATACACCCTGTGTTTATTTTTTTTAACGTGGGCAATACTTTAGCCACGTGTAGTACTCATTAAAATAAGCTACTTTTACTACGGGACCGACCATGAAATCGCGAAAAAAATATCAGCTGCTCCACACATTATTGGTCGCGAACTCGAAATAATGTAGGCAACAGCAGATTTTTTAAATCATATTTCATAGTTAGCCCCATAGTAAGAGTTGCTCATATTTATCTATCCAAACACCCTGTATAACCATATCATCAACATATTGCGAGGCATTAACACCTACAAATACAAGTAGGTATATAAACCAGCTCAGTAAATAAGTACCTAATCAAGTCATCCACTTAATTATTACATTACCAACTGGTTTACGATTATTTATGTTCAAATGTCAGTTTGTGAACGTACGTTAGGTTTGGACAATGACTTATAGATTACTAGTTTTTTACCCGTGGCTTCGCTCGGGATAAAAAGGATACATAACATCACGCCTGTAATTCCCGAAGAGTTAGACAGAGGTGTAAGTACCAGTGGCGAAGGTTCCCTACAACTCAATTCCTACCGGATTCCCTTTGAAAAATGGCACAGTCTGTATTCTATAGACAAATAATATAATCACATTAAAGATATGTACTCCGGCTTACCTCTCACAATAATTGACCCTTCGCTACTGGTAAGTACCTAATAGTACACCCACATTTCGCCAGTTATGTTTAATTAGGTCCCATGTAATAGGGGGCGAGCCTATTGCCATAAACCGAGAACAAATCCAGAGTCCGTGGCTGCTACTGAGAAATCCCTCATTGATAAACCCAATAACACTTTGCCCGACCCGGGAAGCGATCGAATCGATCATAATCGGACCTAACTCCGCCATCTTGTTTTTGCAATTCAAGTATCTCCGTTAATTCTGAATATGGATTGAAAGAAACTGGACCCCACAACACAGGGAATCCTAGTGTGGGGTTCAGTGCTTCATCTACATTTGTAAACATAATAAGACATTTGACATTTGTATTTATAGTATTTGATATATATTTATAGTATTTTATATACCCTTGTAGTTAATCTTATTATTAATCAAATTATTTTCAGATATACACCTACCACTGCTTGTCTCTGCATCACCCAAAGGTTGACTGGTAGAAAATGCCTATGGCATTAAGTCCGCCTCTGTACTTCTGTGCTTGAAGTGTTAAATAAATAAATAAATGAGACAACAAATATTTTTTTTTTTTTTTTTTTTATAATTTCACAATTGTTTCCCAATAACTCTAACAACTGACCTTAAAACCCCTTAAACTCCTAATAACTGACTTTAAAATGTCAATCTAGTATCAAAATATCCTAGCGACGGTACTTATACGTTACTAGCTTAAGGCCAAGGCTTTGCTGTGAAGGGCGAAAATTATCCCATAGAAACATACTACTGAGATAAAAAGTATCCTATGTGCTAACAGATCTTGGGCTATCCTTGGGCCCAATCCGTTGAGTTGTGTTGCGTGAAAAGATAACCTTTTCCCAACTATGTTGGGGTCAGCTTCCAGTCTAACTGGATGCAGCTGAATACCAGTATTTTACATGGAGCGACTGCCTATCTGACCTCCACAACCCAGTTAATACTGGGTAATACGATACCCCTTGGAAAGACTGGTTGTCAGACTTTTTGGACCACTGACTACCTAATGACTGTCAAAGATCTACAAATAACACCCGGGACCAACGGCTTAACATGCTTTCCGAGGCACGGATGAAACTCGGTAAGTAATGGGCCGTCATCGACCCCGAGCGGCTGTTCATGGTGTATTTCCTGATAAATTAAAGGTAACAATAATCAAACCACTTTTCAAGAAGGGAGATAGACTGTCCGTAAATTGTTATCGCCCTATAGCTCTTATACCAGTGTTTTCAAAAGTATTTGAAAAAGCAGTACATGAAAATATTTACAACTACTTTGTTAAGAATAACTTGTTTGCAGATGAACAATCGGGGTTTAGAAAAAATAAATCGATTGATATGGCAGTCTATAATTTTTTAAATGAAGTAATGCGTAATTTAAATAATAAGAATCATGCTTGTGCATTATATATGGACCTTACCAAAGCTTTTGATAATGTAGACCACAATATACTGTTATCGAAATTGTCGGCTTATGGCGTTAGAGGCAGTGCTTATGATCTAATAAAGTCCTACTTAAGTAACAGGAGACAATCGACTCAGATCACAAGGATTTGTGCTAAGACTTAAAGAGAAATAACTTACTCATCAAAATATAGAGAAGTAAAAATAGGGGTACCACAAGGCAGTGTTTTAGGACCACTTTTATTTATCATTTATGTGAATGACTTGCCGCGCATTACGAGCCATCCGACTGTTTTGTTTGCTGATGATGCCACTGTTGTATTCTCCAGCAAAGAACTGTCTCAACTAAAAGAAGAAGTAGAAAATACATTACTAACTATTATAGAATGGCTGACATCAAATAAATTAAAAATAAACTTAATCAAAACTAAAATTATGACTTTTAAGAATAGAAATGGCAAACAAACAGACGTCGATGTTTATTTCCAAGGACAGAAGATTGAGCAAATCAATACAACAAAATTCTTAGGCTTACATATAGACTATAACCTAAACTGGAAGTCACATTTGGAAAGCTTGTGTCTCAAATTAAGTCAGCAGTCCTATGCGTTATATATGCTTGCAAAAACGGTCAGTACCAGTGCGGTCTTAGCATCTTACCATGGTTACGTAGGGTCCTTGTTGAGATATGGCATTATGTTTTGGGGCTATTCTACAGAAAAAGAGGCTGTATTTAAAATGCAAAAGAGATGTATCCGCGCAATATGTAGTTTAAAACCAACAGATAGTTGTAAGCCCTTTTTTCAAAGCCTAAAAATATTAACACTACCATGTTTATATATATTGGAAGTCGTAGTCTTTGTAAAACGCAACTTGCATTATTTCAAAAATTATAGAAGTCAACGTAACAATAGAAAAATATATTTCCCTGACAGCAGTAGAACTACTTTGTTTAGCAATAGTATTTTTTGGATGGCACCTCGACTTTATAACCATTTACCAAAATGTATAATAGATTTAAAAAGTGTGGACATATTTAAATGTAATGTTAAAAAAATGTTATTGGTAAAATCTTATTATAGTGTTAATGAATATTTGTGTGACAAACCCTAAATAATGTTTATTACTTAAGTTTGAATTAAATTGCGTATTTCACAATGATTAATTAATGACATTTTAGCATAATAGATTAACTTTGACATTATTACTTTGACATTATTTACTTTGACTTTAATTGACAAATTTAATAGACATGTAATTTTGAACTTTAATGTATTTAAATTTTTAATTTAGGGACTAACCACGTTCCGAACTAAATGTTGCATGCCTAGTGCAGAATATGGTGACACTAACAACTTTCCTGTTTTTCAAAAACCCACCTGTATAACTACCCATATTTGCAATAAATGAATTTGAATTTGAATTTGAATTTGAATTTGTTATTATTTAGCCAGGAGCTCCTCTTGCGTGAAAAGATAACAGACACATTACATTCGTGTTATAATATTAGTATGGAAGGATAACTTAATTATTATAACTAGAAGACGGGATATTTACCATGTTTATTGTTTTCTTTGAGTTCCCGATATTTTGGCGCTGTTGCAAGCACCATGATCACGGATAAACTGAAGTTATTGCGGGTGGGTGTTTATGAGCAGACAAATCGGTCTACCCTCTTTCTTGTTCGTTTTTTGCACTCAGTACCGCTACCACTGTCACTCACAACTCGATTCTGTTCCCGACACACGAAACTCACTGTGTCTGCTTGCGAACTTTTTTCGGCACTATTCCGCTTTTTACACAGCTGGACCACTGGTTTCCTGGCTTTCGACAGTTGAAACCCATCCTCCCGATTGAAGTTCTTATATTTGGTGATCTCAATAGCTTCTCTAACGAGTCTAGGGATATAGTGGCGTTCTGTCGAGATGACCTGAGGGTTATGTAACTCAATCCAGTGGTTCGATCCTGATTTCAGGAGATGTTGAGCTATGGCTGATTTTTGGGTGTCGTTGTTCTTCACCGCCCTGATATGTTCCGATATTCGACAAGCCACCGTACGTTTCGTCTGACCGATATAAGACTTGCCGCAACTGCAGTCCACTTTGTAAACACCGGGCTTTTCCAGTGGAAAATTATCCTTCGGCGAACGCAGCATCTTAGACACTTTTTTGAAAGGAGTGAAGATAGTCTTTACGGCGTATTTCCGAAGAATGTTGGCAACCTTATCTGTCACTCCCCTCACGTATGGCAAAAATGCCGGCTGCCTCTCAACCTCGCACTTCCGGTGCTTACAACCACGGTTTGGTTTAGGTTGCGCAGGTTTCCCTGTATATCCGTTTCTCTGTAGGACCCTCTGCACATGTGTTAGCTCAGCACGTAAATGTTCCTCGTTGCATAGATCATATGCGCGGTTGGTGAGTGAAGTCACTACAGAGTACAGCTGTCTGGGATGGTGGTGAGAATCAGCGTGTAGATATCGATCCGTGTGAGTCAATTTCCTATAGACTGACTGGCTTAGAGAACCGTCAGTACAGACCCCTATTTTCACGTCCAAGAATGGAATTGTCCTCTCATTTTCCATCTCATTTTGAAAAGATAGACCTTATATACTTTCATACGCATTCAATAAAAAAGCTGTTCAAGCCGCTGCTGCTGCTGCTGTTAAAGCTGTTCTGTGTTTTAATAAAAAAACATAAAAAAACATTATGCGCTTTTTGATCTATTTTTCTAAAAAAAAAAAGTTTAATCCGTCCTGCAAGTTTTACTAAATGTCGCTTAGATCAATTAGCCTTTCAACCGTTCGATACGATGTCTATTTACAACAATTTTTTTTTTTTTTTTGTGACTCTATCTGTTTGTTCCGGCTAATCTCCGAAACGGCTGGACAGGTTTGACGCGAATTTTACTGGCATATAGCTGATGGTAAAAGGAGTCACTTAGGCTCCTTTTATTTTAGAAAAAATAGATTACCGTGGATTGGACCAACCAAAAAAATTAAACTCATGAAATTGTGGACCTCCACAATCAAGTTGGGTAATACGATACCCCTTGGTAAGACTGGCTGTCTGATTTTCGGGCCACTGACTACCTGTAACGACTGTCAAGGATCTACAAATGACTGCCGGGACCAACAGCTTAACGTGCTATGCGAGGCCCGGAGGTAACTCGGGATGTAATGGATGGTCACCCATCCACACACCTTGAAGATCAACCACCACCACGCTGCTATTGAGAATTACCTTATGGAAAAACCCAGTGACATTTTGGCCGGTAAGGACACAGACTGTTGCGCTTGCGACTTTAACCAACTATGCAATAAGTTAAGCAAGAATGAAGGCTAATAAATATGCTAATTAGACAATTGATTAGTACCAGGAATCGTAAGAGATCAGAGGCTAAGAAATTGTACCTAATTACTTCCCTGTCTTACAGAAAGGCTTATTATGTACTGAATGTTTTCGCCCTCATTCAGATTTATCTCGCTATCGATTTCCAGTTCGGTCAAAGTGTTTACAGTGTTTATTCATTAAGGATGTCAAAGCCTGGAATCCATCGTCATCATCACCCACAGCCCGACTTCACTCATTGCTGGGTATAAGCCTCTCTATGCTTGTTCCAAGCTCCAGGCTCTTGTGCCAGCCTCATCCAGCATATTCCCGCTATAGCAATAATGTCGTCTGCCCATTTTGCCGCCGAACGATCAACGCTTCTCTTTCCAGGCCTTGGACGCCACTCAGTCATAGCTTTACTCTACCTGCCATCACAGCGTCTTGCATGGTGTCCAGCCCAACTCCATTTGAGCTCCATAGCTCGATTTTCAATATCGGAGTCCTTGACCCTGGAGCACGATTATTTAGTTATTTAGTTATTGCTAATTAAGGGACAAGCCGATTGGCAATGGGCTTGTCCCTTAATTAGCATATTTTGCTTCCAATGTGGGGGACAATGGGTTCCTACGCTGTGAGCCTTAAGATTCCTTTGCGGTTGTTAATGTCATATATCTTGCTTTTTTACAGTTCGATGTTCTCAGTGTATTAGTTTGAGTTTCCTCCGTGGCTCGGAAAGCACGTTAAGCCGTTGGTTCCGGGTGTCATGTATAGATCTTTGACAGTCGTTAGGTAGTCAGTGGCACAAACAGTCTGACAACCAGTCTTACCAAGGGGTATCGTATTACCCAGTACTAACTGGGTTGTGGAGGTCAGATAGGCAGTCGCTCCATGTAAAATACTGGTATTCAGCTGCATCCGGTGAGACTGGAAGCCAACCCCAATATAGTTGGGAAAAGGCTAGGCAGATGATGATGATGTTCTCAGTGTATTAGTAGTGATAGCCTAGTGGTGTGACCATCGGACTGCCAAGTCACAGGTCTCGAGTTCGAACCCAAGGCACGCACCTCTGATTTTTCGGATTCATGTGCAAATTGTGTAATTATCACTTGTTTTCCTCACGATGTTTTCCTTCACCGAAGTGAAGGAAAACATCGTGAGGAAACCAGCATGCCTACGAGATATTTATCGAAGGCATGTAAAGCCAAGCATGGGCGGCATAAAAACTCTGACACCAGGTTAGGCAATAACCAGACGATAAAGAAGGAAGAAGTGTTTTAACCATTTGGAGAGGATTGACGATGAACTGAATTAAATCTACATGCCTTGCCGCTATAAGTAGAAGCCGTTACTTCTGGTAAAACACGGTTCGGAGCAAATCCTATCACACAGCACTAACTGGATGGAGGTCAGATAGACAGTCGCTCCATGTAAAATACGGGTATTCAGCTGCATCCGATTAGACTGAAAGCCGACCCCAACATAGTTGGGAAAAGGCTAGGCAGATGACCTACATTCTTCCCTATTACAAGGGACTGGCGTAATGCTGGCTAGATTATATCCTTTCTTGGAACAAAGTATATTACATAAGTCTACAAACAGACCTGGAGAGACGGTCCGCCTTCGTATACGAGTGTCGTCCCACGTTTTGTGTTCGATGACGTCAGCGCAACTTTCTCTGTTGTGAGCGAACGCCGTGACTCACCGGTGTTGGGCCACGCAAACAGCGGGCTAAATGGCAATGCTGAATTAAGGCCTGGTGCATCTTAGTCCCCCAAGTATCGCCACATTGACCGGTCCCGTGCGACTCGCATCCAGCGGATCCCTGCAACCTTTACCAGGTCATCGGTCCAGTTAGTGGGAGGCCTTCCAACGCAACGTCGTCCGGTTCGCGGTCGCCACTCCAAAACTTTTCGGCACCATCGGCCATCCGTTCTGAGGTCAATGTGGCGATACTTGGGGGAGGCCTATGTCCAGCAGTGGACGTCTTTCGGCTGAAATGATGAAGATGATGATGCATCTTAGTTAGAGCTATTCTGGAAAATACGAGGGAGAATATCTTTGCCCAATTTTACTTACACCTAAAATAATGAATTAATGAATGACTGCCTCGTTCGTGTAGTGGTCGAAAGCGCGACCGCTGAGCATGAGGTCCTGGGTTCGATTCCCAGGTCGGGCAAAGTGTTATTGGGTTTTTCAATCAGGAATTTCTTAGTAGCAGCCACGGAGTCTGGATTTGTGCCCGGTTGATGGCAATAGGTTCGCCCCCTATTACATGGGACTTAAACATAACTGGCGAAATGTTTCTGTACTATTAGGTACATCTCAGCCTAACGTACCGGGGATTACAGGCGTGATGTTATGTGTAACGAACGACACCAAGAACCTTCTGTTGTATTTTCGACACTCGTCTCTGCTTTGGGAGTTGATATTCCAACAGTGCTTGATACAAAAGGAAACTGATGGGTTTCGGCATCTACATTTCCTATTGTGACTGGTAATTATGAATGTTGGATTAAGGGCCCAGTATTCTAGCGCAAATCCTTCTGACGACAAAAGACAAGCATAATATAAGTATAATCAGCCTATTAATGTTCCCACTGCTGGGACACAGGCCTTCTCTCTATGAGAGGGAACGGGCTATAATCCACCACGCGGGCCCAGTGCGGGTTGGTAGATGTCACATGTCTTCGAATTTTTGGTTCTAGGACATGCCGGTTTCCTCACGATGTTTTTCTTCACCGTTTTGAGAGCAGTGGTGATGAAATTACTTACACAAAGTAATGCGCCTGTCTGGGTTCGAACCCACGACATTCTGCTCGTAAGTCGGGGTCTCCACCACTGGGCTGCTCTCACAAAAGACAATGTGAAGAAAAAAAACAGCTGATGATGTCTTTCTTTAAAAGTAAATCCCATAATTAAATTAAACAATTAGTAAACCTAGTAAGTCTGACAACCAATCTGACCAAGGGTTATCGTCAAAGAGATTTAAAATACTTATAGAGCGGACATTAGGAATATTTTCACACAAAATTTTTGATCCCGAACATTTTCGATATTGACACACGAATGCTACCTGTCAAGCGGGCGTATGACACTAGACAGAACGATTTATTACTAAGTAGTAATGAGTTTTGGATTACAATTTTCTTCGTCTTGTCCTGTTTATCGCTCATAAATAATAGAATGTGTTTGGTTATCGTGTTATTCAGTAGCTGAGACTTTAATGTTGGGTACAGGGTGTAAGAAGACCCTCAACGAAGCCGTCAACCAAGCATTCTGTACATCAAACTAAGTAACTTTACGCAAAAAATATTGCTGGGCAACGAATTTTTTTTGGGGTGAAAAATCACGTTTTACGGTAGGACTCAATGTAAAGCATTCAAAACTTTGTGCTGGTGGATGCATTGAATAGTACGGGGGTCGTGGAGGTGTTTAAAGTAAAAATCTTACATTAAATTTATAAATTTAAAAAAAAAAAAAAAACTTGAGAAAAAGTTAAAACATTGACCCCCAATATCTCCGTAACTAAAATGACGGGGAGAACAAGTGCCTTTCAGCTTCGTTAAGGCTGTTGTTACACCCTTTAAACAATCACTCTATTTACAATAGTGTGACGGAATTTTTAATGGATAAATATATATAATTATTTGAAATTAGGAAAATATAACATTTAATTTTAATTTATTTTATTTAATTTAATTTTTTGAAGTTCTGAATAATTAAATTGTAACTATAGTACATCAATCTTTATTTGACATTGACATTGTTTTGTTTATGTTTGTTATTATGTTATCTCCACTGTATTTTGTACTTTTGCATGCCTTCTGGTAAAATATGGCTGTTCCTATTTATATTTTTATGTCACCGTGTTTATACCCATATTTGCAAAATAAACATCTTATCTTATCTTATCTTATCTTATCTTATCTTACAATACTGTTATTAAGCTGCATCCGGTTAGACTGGAAGTCAACTCCAACATAAAACAAGAAAAAGCTAGACAGTTGTTAATGTAGGTGTCCTCCAAAAAATTAAAAAAATAAACTCAACGAGTATTTAAATTCATTCGCCATTTTCACAGCCCCATACGAAACGCAGTCAACCAGTCTCGTCTCTCGCAACAACGACGATAAAATCCTCAATATTTGGCCGTGCACGGTAAATTCAGTATCTACCAAAATGTTTGGTATTACGTGTGGCGTGACTTGGCCGTTATTTTTGGCATTTTATAATATTATTTTAGTTTGTGGTTGTCGACATGACATTTTACGCTTTCGATTTTTGGAATGAATAGTTATGTTGCATCTTTCACATCATACTGGGTGTAAGGGACAGCCCTCCACATACTGATGGGGTGAATTCAGTATATCATACTAAGATGACCGGTACAAGAAATTATTTCAGAAACGTTATGGGAATCTAATAAATTTGATTTGTTTTATTTCCTCATACACAACGTATCGTTACCGTGACAAAACGCACGTAGCGAACGGCAAGCGCGACGACGAGTTCGTTGAACTCTGTAACTAGGCAGGAAGTGAACATCTGAGTTCGCGCGTCGTTCGTTAGAGTATTTCACAACCATTGTTGTTGTTTTTTTTTTTTTTTTTAACCGTATTATTTACATAAATGGAGTTCTGCGTACAGAGAATATAATTTTCTATGAAATAAAGGATGATCTGTCCCGGTTCAGCTGGAACGAAGCAAAAGTGGTTAATATTAGGGCGCGTTAGACCAGAAATTAGGGACAAAGTTTGTTGCTTGGTTAAGCGATCCATGGAGGAAGGTAACTGAAAAAACGATAAAAAAATTGAAAATTTTCCGGAGAAAAATTCCGGTAGAATATGAATCAAAATAAGGAGCTGAATGCACCCTGTCAGTTTGTGGAGGGCTGTCCCTTACATCCTGTAGTCGCGAGTGTGACCGCTGAGGGAATTCGCACACTATGTGGCCCCGATCGCGCCTTGTCGCATGACCAGCCGCTATCTTGAACAAAACTAGTCGGAGCCCCGGTTGTGCAACCAAACCTTCGTCCTGGTCGAACATTCTGCATCAAAAGGTCGTGGTCGTAGCCATGTAGTGCACGAAGTCCATATGCGTGCAGACCCAGGTCTGATCCCCACATCGATGCCAATATGGATCTTGCCTCCTATTATTGCCTTGATTAAAACTGGTGTTAATGTATGTGTGGTCTAGGTCAAAAACATAAGGTACACATACCAACCGTTGCCAGAAAGATTACATCATCTGGAAGATCTCCAGGATTGAACTTAGGTCTAGGTTGATATTTATCAGAATAGACAGGTAACGATGCCAACCGTTTATCCGTGACCAACTTAGGTCGGTTCTGAGTTAAATTAACTAGCAAAACTTCGTAGACGTAATGAATGTCGCGCACAATACTACATAAAATTCTCTCATCATCTACCTAGCCTTTTCCCAACTATGTTGGGGTCGGCTTCCAGTCTCACCGGATGCAGCTGAATACCAGTATTTTACATGGATGTCTTTTTAAAAAAAAGATAATAATATTGGAAATTTCTGTTTCTATGGAAAATCTAAAATCAGTCTAATTTAGATGTTCACTAGTTTTCGAAAATGTTCTTTTATATTTTTTAAGAACTATGTATCCTGCTTATGTTTATGAAGTTTTATTAATATCGGTTCTGTCATTTCGAAAAAAAAAAGTGCTTGAAAATTTATATGAATTACCATAAGTTGTAAACACTACAACGTGATGTAACATTGATAATGTTGGCGATTGTTTTATTCGTTATTGCTGTATGATTGTATTTATTATCAATGTAATTATCTTATTACTAAACATGTTCAGCGTTCCTACTGCTGCATCGACCATACAACTGCTGAAAACAGCAGCCTCATCTCGTCTCTGCAAGAGAGAGCGGGACACCTACATCACGCGGCCTCTGTGCGATACCAACTACTAAATATACATGAAAACCTGACAATGTCATCATCTTCCCACCCTAGTTCCATGTTACTTGGGGTCGGCGCAACACGTTTTTTTCTTCCATTCTCCTCTGTCAACCGTCACGCTACCATTTAGGTATTCCGTTTTCTATCATATCATTCCTCACACAATCAATCCATCGTTTCCTTGGTCTTCCTCTCAATGTCCATCCATCAACATTTACATTCATCACTCTTTTAGTCATTTACAAATGGCCCCTCCTTCTCACAATATGTCCATACCAAGACAGTCGATTACCTTTCAACTTTTCTGTAACTGGCGCAACTTTCAAACTTCCTCTAATATACTTCTTCTTCTTCTTTTCGTCTTTCTTCTTCTTTATTCTTTCGTTCTTTACTTTATCCATTCTTGTCACACCACACATCAACATTCTCATCTCCTCTACATGCAAATTGACAATGACACTAGCTGGCAATGAGCAGTGCATAAAAAAACCTATTACAGGTTAGGTTATTGTCACTAACTCAATTTTCTATTTAACTCAACAGCAAAAATAACTATGAATCATGATCTAGCAGAGTAGGTAATCATTATACTTAATATTTGGACAAAACCATGTTTTTTTTGTCTAAAATCTTCACGCTATGTGGAGTTGGGTGACGAATAGAGTAACAGCCTTGGCATAGTTGAGTACTCTACTATGAAAATTACTATTATTATGTTTTCGATGAAATGAGGATGTTATTATTCGCGTTATTATTCTGTTATGATATCCATACTTTATTTTTAACTGACTTCCAAAAAAGGAAGAGGTTCTCAATTCGGTTGGTTTACTTGTAACGACTGTCAAAGATCTACAAATGACAGCCGAGCAACGGTTTATCGTGCTTTCCGAGGCACGGAGGGAACTCGGTATGTAATGGGTGGTCACCCATCCACGGACCAACCTAGGCAAGCGTTATTATTTAGCCACGAGCTCTTCTTCACGACACGAGTTCGATCTCTGCATGAAGTAAATTAATAGGTAATAAGTAGGTAGGTAGAGAAGTATCCCCACTTACCACTTATCGAAAAGCAACTATTTCCAATCCTTAGTTTCTATTCATTGAATAATCATAATATTTATTCAAAGGAACTATTATAAAGCAGGTACGTAATATCGTTATTACAATTTGATTTGCAACTAGTTTTGCAATTTTAATTACTTACTTACCAATGATTATGCAAGTAAGATGAAACAGGAATTAACGGCGAACTATTTGCATAATAGATTTAAGCGAATTTAAAAACGAAAGTGCTATTTGTAATGTTGGTTGAAACAAATTAATAACATTGGTAAACTACATAGCTGTTTAGATAATAATAGTTGGTTTTAACGCCATCTATACCAAAACATATAAAGCTTGAGGATGATTATCTCCTCGTAGTTTTACAATTAATCGACAGATGGCGTTACTTCCGCGATATTCCTTTGTGTTCAGTAATTCACTAAAAATATCTGGAAAATAAATCAAATTCCATCTGCATTATATGAAAGTGTTTTAAAATTGAGAAAAAATGCAATTCTCTCACACTTTTCTTTCACATGTTCTTTGTTAAGGGTTTTGATTTCCGCCCTTAGTCCTTATAAATGTGGACCATTGTGCGTGTTCTTTCACATGATTACGATCATCATTTCAGCCCAAAGACGTCCACTGCTGGACATAGGCCTCCCCCAAGGGTCACCACATTGACCGGTCCGTGCGTCACGCAGTCAGCATTATTACAATACAACGTTTTATTTTATTAAAAATATAGATTTCCAAACGAAACGTTTTATTTCTCAGTTGTCAATTTACTTGACGCAACATTGATAGTTTGTGTTGCCAAATTACAGTTCCAAATTAGGCGATATACTGACATTTAGGTCACTTGAAAAGACGATTAATTATTACGATCTTAGGCTACCGACGACAAGAATATAGGCTTCTAGTGAGTTGAACGTAGTCAGATACCTACTCAATCATGCATTACGGTGGCTTTTGGTAAACCAAAAGCCACCGTAATGCATTGGTAAATAATTAAATTCAAATACCACAGAAACGGCAGATTGTTTTATCGCTAAATTAAAAGTCTTGCTCAGGTGCTGGGTCTGCCTGCTCAGCAAAAATAAATGTTTTGTGACAAACAAAACATTTTTTTTGCAAGCATTGTCTTTTTTACTACCCACATAAAACGTCAAGTTATTTTTCAATCCATAAAGTTCTTGCGATGTATAAAACCTAATGACCAATATTGGTGACTTTTTATTTTTTTTTACCATTATCAAAGCTATAATTATTATTTACTAGCTACAATATCGATTAGTACCACAATACAGAGTTACACAGTTTAGTTTTCATAAAAAATTCTATAATATTGCATAAAAGGCAATTCAGTGTTTTTAAGCCATTTCGTACGAAAGAAATAAGCTAACTTCGGGCGACTTGCACGCCACATCTGGCAACACGTGGCGTTAGTCTTCGTCAGTCAGTTGAGCATTTTTGGCAGCACTGTGCCGCGATTACTCAACGACGCGATACGGTCGGTCATTGTCACTCACGGAACCGATTACAATTTACAAGTTATTTTCAATAATAGTGTACGTGTGCAATAATAATAAAACAAAAAATATTATTCTAAGAAAACTTTAAACAGTGTTGAAGTGCTATTGTGTTGACAAAGGGTTAAAATAACTTTTTTTGTTTTGTGTTTCAAAATAGTGAAGTGATTCAAGATGAGTAATTTCACAAAGTTTATTAAAACTACGCCAATCACTGATGACTACGAGATCTCCAACACAGTACTCGGCCTTGGCATTAATGGAAAGGTTAGTTTTCAGTTGGAAAGTTATTTTAAAACTTTATAAAATGTTGTTTACATATGACGTCACATTTTAAAATTAGCCTTTACCCGTTATTACATTTATCTCATCACGCTTGAATGACAAAAGAATTAAAATTAGCTCTGGTTTTGCTTTTTTTAATCTTCGTTCGGCGGGAGGTTTGCGTCATATTGGCTATTTTTTTAACATCCTCTTGTTTTAAAACTTCGCGGAATGCGGAGTTATGATGTTGAATGAATAACAAACTTTTATACATTCAAAGTAACATGAATTATATCTTCACGCATTTTAAATCTACGTACAACATGTCTATGGTTTAAAAAAGAGTTTTTACAGTAAGAAAATGTAAACAGGCAAAAGTCTTGAGCTGTTTTAGTCTTGTGTCATAAGATTTAGATAAATTATGAGATAAAAAGGTTCTACACATATTGCACAATTATTGCCATTGGGAATGTACATTTAGACAATACTGATAAACAAGTTCTTGAATAAGATCTAATGACAAATAAAATAAAACTCAGGGTATTTCCAATAGAAATCAGGTTTTTCCAAATGGTTCAAACTTGTGTCAATAAAAAACCCAAAGAAGTTTCCGAAGCTTGTGAAAGTTTAATGCCTTTATTCATTGTGAAATCATATACTAAAATGTGAACTCATTTCCTTTTCCTGTTTGCTATAAAGGTGTGAAAACAAACTTTGAAATATCTCAAAAGTTTAACCGAAAACAGAATGACTGTGTTGATGTGAGATTGTTTGTGTGTATGCTTGTGCAAACAAATCTTTCCTTCTACTACCAGCCAGTTGTTGTTTATGGAAAGAGTCCACTTAATAAATTTCGTAATTTTCCCTCCAAAAGTCTTTCAAAGTACATCATCTGCCATTTTTTTTTTCTCATCTTTGTTGGAGTTTGGCTATAGTCAAAGCAGTTGCAGCTGAAAACCAGAACCAATACTGTCCTGTACAACTCAGTTGCTTTGTATTACAATATCCCATGGTAATCCATAAGATGTAATCTTACTATAATACCTATTATAAATGCTAAAATTTGTGAGGATGAATGGATGTTTGTTAGTCTTTCACACAAAAACTACTGACTGAATTTGTATGAAATTTGGCACACAGATAGTTTATACCCTAGATTAGCACATAGGATACTTTTTATCCCGGTAGTATGCTCCTATGGGACATTACCGAAGCTGCAAAGATAAGCTAGTATTTAATAAGACAGCACCAGCGTGTGTATGTAAGGCTGCATCAGTGACTATTTATATTCAATTGCTCACGTCAAAGTTATTGAACTCAATTAAATAATCATCCTTGTTGCACACAAACAAGTAACTAATTATGTGTTCCTAGTACTTCATTTACGGTTTCACACACAATTTGCTTTTGAAGAGAACAATGTTTCCCACATTGTCGTTTCTCATTCAATTTTAATGTGTTAATGAGTGTTTGATGTCTCTGCTCCGTGCTTTTATGAATGACATGTCATACAAAAATATTACCCTCCTACTGAGGCAAATGGGAATTAAAAAAACAAACTTATCCACTGACTTATTTCAGCAACTAAACTGCACTAGGCCAGCTTGGTAAATTGTAGTCCACTAGGTCTCACTGAGACGAGGCCTGTGTCCTAGCGGGGGGAACATTTTCAGCTGATTTTGCATAATAACACATTGTCGTTCTACAGCAAAGTGCTACTACATAGTTTTTAAGTTTCTATTTACTAAAACGAAGACTATCATACAAATCGTATTTTTATGATATAATTATAATGATAGTCTGCAAGGTAGTATCTATGGGCCAAAGTTGCTTGAAAATAAATTAATGTTATTTTTTTTTATTTTATTATTTCTGCCACCAATAGACATTCCATGGTACTTGATAAGTTAAAGTACTATAACAAACAGATAAAAAGTCATTGCTGCTATAGATGACTTTGCAAACTTGTCCATATCAGTAAACATAAAATGAGCCAAGTGTGGCAATAAATCTATCAAATTTGAAATTTGAAAGTCATGCTTGAATAGCAATGTCGCAAGCAAATGGAAATTAAAAAAAAAAACAGTCAAACTGCTGCAGACAACAGATTTTGAACAGATACTACAGTTTAATATCATTTATAGTCCGCTGCCCGTTGTCAGAACGTACACAGAATATAAATAGTACTAACGTGAATATTTGAGCATTTCACCAAAAGAATGTACTTGTCTAGTTTTTAGTGTTACATGACTAGCAAAAACAGCTGATTACAAACTAATAACTTATCCGAGATGAAAAAAAAACCAATTTCGTTTAAAAGCGTTCATCCAAAAAGTTGGAAACGTCGCAAATAGCTGTCAAAAATTTACCTGTTTTAATTAATTTGGCAATATTACTGTATGGAAATAAGAAATTTTAATATGGCTAACTAGTGAACTAGAATATTAGTAATGAATTGCAATTAAAACGCTGAATTTGATGTTGTAACCGTTTTTGGTGTAAAAAAGGCATTTGGAAAGTTTCCAAATACTTTTTTTACATCTAAAACTAAATATTCGGTGTTACGATATTAATTATTGCATTTCATAATCAATATTCTAGTTCACTAGTTAGCCATATTTCTTATTTCCATACAGTAATATTGCCAAATTAATCAAAACAGCGAAATATTTGACAGCTATTTGCGACATTGCCCACTTTCTGTAACGCTCTTAACAGTGTTGACTTACTTAACTAGCAGTATAAAAACTAATTACCATTTGACAATAAAATGTTATCTACAAAACCATAATTTACATAATATTTATTTACAAGCAGACATGCAGTAGACATTTTACTGTTGTTTAAAATTTTAATGATCACTTTGATAATCCTGGAACAGTTTTATCTGTTCTGTGATGATACTACTATGGCAAATGGAACGGGACTGACAACCCAGGATGTGACAAATATACAGCGGCAGAACCAGTACCTATCCATTCCTTTGAATTATTATAATTAGCATTACTTGCTTACAGGGGAGCTCCAAACACAAATATTGTAAATGTAAACTTGTTGAAGCAATAAACCATTTTGTATTTTTTGTATTTTTTTTTTTTTTGTATTAAAAATGTTGACAGTACTCAAACTACTCTATCAGAAATATTTATAAAAACACGTGTGTAGTTACAGAATTAAAATCATCAATACAACCCTCTAAGTTCATTTATCCCCATTGAATGACATTTTCATGAAATAGTTTAAAGGTAGAACACAATAATACACCGTGTTCTTCACGTTATCCATAAACTTTGGCAAACACTTCTATAGCTTTTACAAATCAAATCTTACAAAGGAAGTAGTACTTAAAAAGGCTTCGTCACAAAGATATTTGTAATTTCATTTAATTTAATTGAGCTATGCAGTAAGAATGGGTCTTAATTTGGTCTATCTTGCCGCTTAGTGCAATTAAATTATCAAATGCTACTTGCATTTCATTTGCACGTACGAGAGGAATCCGAGAGTAAATAAAAAATAAGAATTCATTAATGGGTCCATAATGAAAAATGCTTATTTCCGTGGTCTTAACATCTGATCGAAGTTTATGTAGGTATATCGTCCGGAACACGATGTATAGGCCGTTCTGAACATGTTGTGTACTTGTGTCGACAATCGCTGATCTTATTAAAACAATAACAAATAAAAAAAGGCGTTACACATTATTATCATAGCAATGACTCAAACCCGGTTTCACAAGGTTAGAAAACATATTTTTTGTAAATAAAAGCTTGTATTATGAAAAGACTGCCAAATATTACATTTTCGTCTGAGGTCATCGCGGAATCCAGTTTTATGGAAAAGTTACTTCATAGACATTAATCTGGTTTGTCAGGGACTTTTTAAAATACTTTCGGAATAAATTATAAACGTAACTTAGTCTACATTTGTCGAGAAACCGGCTTAGTTTTCGAATAGTACCTATCATTAACGAAGGGTAAATTTTTGTAAAAGGTAAGCCGGAGGAATCCGGTAGGAATCGAGTTGTATGGAACCTTCGCCACTGGTACCTATAATTTTTCCTACTCCGCTATTATTTTCTGATAAATTTCGTTGCGGGATCCAAGACAGTTAAATTGTTTCTCTGGGACTTCGTTGAGCTTCATTGTCTCGGCGCTTTTCTGGTGGTCGCTCCTGTTGAGGCTTTCAGGAGTAGCAATGGTTTGGGAATAGTGTGGCGGGCTTGTCCCAAAAAGAAACTATGATTGAAAAAGAACCTTCAAAAATTGTGGCGAAATGTCGGGGCTTATAAAACGCCCAGTTAGACAAAACCCTTAAATATAAGAAGATACGTCGTAAACACATGCATCATCAGCATCTGCTTAGACTTTTCCCGACTATGTTGGGGTCGCTTTCCACTCTCACCAGATGCAGCTGAATACCAGAATTTTACATAGAGCGACTCCTATCTGACCTCTACAAACGTAAACACATCTTGGCACCTATAATGTTCCCACTGCTGGGCCACATTCCCCCTTCTTCAGGCTTCTTTGGGAGAGAGAGTGGACCGCAATCCACCACACGGACCAGGTGCTCGTTGCATATTACACGTCTTCGATATTTTGATTCCTCTAATATGTATTTTCCGTCGCTGTTTTTAGAGCTTGTCTTCAATAATAATTATGACTTAATTCTGGCGCTAAAGTAATATCTATGTGATACGTCGTTCTATGTGCCATCAGGTCTATCTTTTGATAAGGACTTATCTTTGAATTACGATTAAATGAACGATAAACATATTACACTGGTATCTATAATGGGTACAACGTTGCTTTTTGTCAATTTACGTAAGTTTGAAATTGTCTTACAAAGTCCAAATCAGGAAATGTAATGGGTTTTTTTACCCATACTCTTCTACTGTTACTGTGAGTCTGGTCGTCCCACTGTTGGGCAAAGGCTTCTCCCTGTGATTTCCAAATCTTTCGGTCTAGGGCTAATGTGGACCACAGATCATACAAATGCTTTTTTAATTCTTATTCTGTGCCACCATAAAACAATCCTCTCATAGGTTAACATAATTATAATGAACAATTAAATACCCAGACTGTACATGCGGCTTTCATAAACCACGTAGTTTGCGAAAATATTGACATTATTTAAAAAAAAAATGGCGGTCATGTACAGAAAAGTTCGGACGTTCTTTTTAATCTTTCGGAAATAATTCGAACGGATGATAACTTATTGCGTAATAGCAGTTTTTCCTCACGAGGTTTTCCTTCCCGTATTTTACGGGCCCACTATTCCCCCCTTAAAGATCACAATCGATAGTTTCGCAATAATAATGCGCCATTATAAAAATCAAGCGGTTTTCCTCAAGCGACTTCTGTACCGTGTGGCGTGTAAGTCGTTCATAATATCACAAAATGTTCACAATTAACGGAGCTAATACATTGTTATGGGTAAACATGACTTATTTATTTTAATTATGTCGCGTAGACTTCCTTAAAGGCTCGTCCTGATAAATAAGGACTTACTAAAGGTATAATTATTTAGGTCGTCTGGGTTTTGTGCCTATGCCTTGTTTGAAGAACTTGTTTTGATGTCCATCCACCCATCCTGGACTAGCGTGGGAACTACGGCCCACTCCTCACTGGAAGTGGACATGATTCCCAATAGAGAAGGATCTCTAATTACTGATTTGCTGCAAAAGAGGGTAGTTTGTAATAAAACTTTACTAGAAAAATATTCAACTACCCACTTTTCAAACGATTCCTTTTCAGAATATTAAAGGTTTTGAATAGGTTTTGCTACTTGCCATAAAGTGAATAAAATCCATAACATGAATAGAAGGCATTTGCATGTGGCTGAGATGAGAATGCTAAGGGGGATAATATGTGGTGTTACGCGAATGAATAAAATAAGAAATGAGGACATAAGAGGAAGTCTGAAAGTGGCGCTGGTGACTGAAAAGTTGTGTGGTAATCGGTTGTCGTGGTATGGGCATATGATGCAGAGTAATGAGGAAAATGTTGTGAGGAAAGTTTTGAGTATGAATGCAGCGTAAATTCTGCGACTCATTTTACGCGACTCACAGCTCAAAAAATTACGCTCGTTTGGCCTCAGCATTAACGAGCTTCTTGCGACACCTCTAAGGGTCTTGAAATGCGCATTTGCAAATAAATAAATCTTACGTCAATGGCAAACTTCATATGACGTGCTCTTGTGGTTTGCAGCGACTAATAGAATTTCCTTTGTCTATTCTTATTCTGTATTGTTTTCTCAAATCACAGAGGTACTTAACTACAATATTAATGCTCATGTACAAAGTCGAGCTTAACCCAGAATTATTCTGTACAACCACTTTATTTTCTAGCTGTTGCTCAAGTCTGGCAGTGTTATTTGATTTTTAGGGTTCCTTACCTCAAAAGGAAAAAAACGGAACCCTTATAGGATCACTCGCTTGTCTGACTGTCTATCTGTCCGTTTGTCACAGCCAATTTACTCCAAAACTACAGAGCCGAATTTTTTTTTTAAATTTACAAAAAATTGTTCTTTGTCTGTAGATTACAGGAAAACGTTTATGAAAGCTATAAAAACAAATAATAAAAATAAATTAAAGGGGACTCGCCTACCACGATGATACGGAACCCTTCACACGCGAGTCCGACTCGCGCTTCGCCGGTTTTTCAATCAGGAATTTCTTAGTAGCAGCTGTGATAGCAGCCCGCAGTCAGGATTTGTGCCGGGTTAATGTCGATAGACTTGATTGAAATGTGGGTGTATTTACTGTAGGTACCTAAAGCTCAGGCTACACCGTAAGCTGGCGGCCGCGCGACCGACACGAACGCCTTTGTCATACTTCGTCGTTCGACTCTTTCGATAGTTCGCAGTGTGGACCAAAGTATGGAAAGAGAAGAAACGATGCGTCGTCATTCGCCCGCTCGCCCACCCGCCAGCTGGCATGGCGATTAACTCTTCAAGTGTTAAAGTCGTGATGTTATGTTTAGAGTAGTTTTTTTTTAAATTGATTCAAATAGTTATTCAATGAAACTCATCTTTCAACGTTGCTTTTCTTATCAAAGATACTCGTAAAGATAAGATCGCAATTCTTACCCATTATTGCGTAAAAACGGCAATGACAATGCATAAAGCGGTCCCCACATCAACTACGCTAAATTATTGCACAATGTCATGAATTGCGCAATTGTTTTTGGGGATTACCCCTTGGCCACAAGCTTCACGCTCAAGGGAGACGCGTGTAGCGACAGCGAAAAAGTGTTTTGGAAAACCAGGACCTGAGACCAACTTGTGGGCTTTCTCTACCAAATGAAAAAAGAATCACGTAAATCGGCCCAGTAATGACGGAGAAATCGGTGTACTTACATGAAAGAAAAAAAAAAGATACCGGCCGAATACATTACCTCCTGTTTAAGAAAACAACTAAAGTTGTATTGAGCAGGTCATACATAAGTCACCTTGACGCGGCATATGGAGCGATAGACAAAATAAAAAAAAAGCGCGTGTCGTCTGACGCAAGTGGTATCGCCCGGGGCTATGCACGAGACTTTACGCGAAAATATTGAAACTTATGGAGTGACAATGTTATTGTACAGAAATAATTAATTGATTGAATAATCGGTCTATCAAAATGTGAGGAAACGTCATGACCTAAAACCAAAAATTCAAAGGTAAACTTGGCCTATGTGGTGGATTACAGCTTCACACTCAGATGAGGTCTGTGTCCCAGCAGTGGGAACATTATCTAGGCTGATTATTAGTACTGGTTATTAGTCATGAGAGTGAAAATATTACGCAAAAATATTGTAAGTTTTCAGACGGCCAAATATGGATAAAAATGAGTCATCATATTTTTATCATAATGGATGTCGTTAAATTATTCACGAGTGCCTGAAATAGCATAATCAGCGTTGTCCATTTATTATGATAATAACTGACATTATCAAAATTATCTTTGGTTTCGACTTGACATTCAAATTATCTCGTATAGCGCCTAAAGAAAATATGTAGAAGGCATGCTCACGCACGAATAGCGCTATAAGATTTTATCCTTACCGATTTGCCCCAGGCTACACGCGCAAGTGACAAGCATGTTGTAACAGACATTGCGGAGAAAATAAATGAAACAAGATGTTTATTTGATCATGACATGAGTCACCATGACGTCACTAGCGGGGTGACCGAGACGGTGCTTACGCGATGTAGACTCGTGACGCGCGTGCGTTTCGGTGGGCGCATTACCTGAGGCCGTGTACGGAACCTAATACCTACCTTTTTTTTTTAAATGGGCTTAGTATACTCCCTAAAGCATACAGCTTTATTTTCGCTTCGAACGAAATGTTACTTAAATTGCTTCTTTTATAATTGTACCCCAAACTACATCATAAACCTCGGAACATATTAAGTTCAATTATACGAGCGACTGCCTCGGTGGTCTACTGGTCCCAAACGCAACTGCTGCGTATGAGGTCCTGGGTTCGATGCCCAGGTCGAGCAAAGTATTATTAGGTTTCAGCCACTGTCTGGATTTGTGACCGGTTGATGGCAATAGGGTCGCCCCCTACATGGACTTAAACATAATTGGCGAATTGTGGGCGTACTGTTATTAGGTACACCTCTGCCTACACCCTTTCTTCGGGAATTACAGGCGTGATGTTATGTAAACCAGCGAGCAATGGCCAGTAGGCTCTTGCAAGTAGATTTATAATGATTTTGTTTACGCATTTAAATGTCTTATGTTAATTAACATGTTACTATAGACGTCACGTCATTGTGACGTTAGAATGTCATCAATATTAATGTCCTTTTCGGGAAAATCCTTTATTCGGTTCATTACATAACTGAATTTCACTATGACAAATCAATAATAATGATTAGACTTTAAAATGTGACGAAAATGCCGAATGAGTCATTGAAAATATTAAGATACATTCGGTTATTTTGAGGTGTTGAGTGATGACTGTTCCGTAGGGTGTTTCGTCATTCGTTCGTCTTTTATTTTTATAGTTCATATACCTCTTGCACATACTTAGCCGGCTTCCTTCAAAGGCGTGGTATCTATCATACGTTTATAGACTAAATATTGAAGTTGCTTTTACCAATGCCCTGGGGTAGAGCCACCTTGATGCCGCATTAGACGCCATAGACAGGGGAAACTACCGTCCGTATTGCACGAGCTCATGTCAGTCGGGTGATGGAGGGGTCGCGGACGTCAAGCAACGCAGTACTCTGGGCGCATGGCCCGACCACGGTCATGCTGTAGCTCACCAGACATAACATTCGTCTGGTCGGAAGATCCTCCCTTTTCTCGAGGGTATGAAGAATTTTACACCCTGTTCGTCCTACCCCTAAAATATTATCCAGAAATGCAGTTCTGTTCACATGAAAAACCGAATTCTTTTAGAATATTAAGGAAACCGTAACCTTTAAACACTACTTTACAATTCTGGCCAAAAACAACAAACACGATAAATATTCCATTGAAATAATTCCAAACTTCGCAAGAACCATGAATATTTATCAGCTAACTGTCCAACTACCCTCTAGAAGACTGCAGACAAAGTTTTAAAATAACCTTTGCAAGATCCATCAATCTGGGTATAATCAAAACAATTTGCAGACGCTTGTTTGAAAATACAGTTTTATGTCAGAACATTCTAAAACGCTGTTAAAGCTAAATATGGATCTAACAACAAATTTATAATAAAAGGTCAAAAGGAAATTGACATTATGATTGAAGACCACTGATTTTGTTATCACAGACGGCAAGACTCTTATTTACATTGTCCCGATCTTCAACTTTCGAATTCGCAGGAACTATTAAAGAGAATAGCATGTAGTATGTCAGCTACCATATAGCTCCACACCATACCATATGGCTTTTGGCTGATTTTTACCACGGCATGAGCTATTCATCCACCAACCAGCATTGGGTGGTGGATTACGGTCTTCTCCGTTTCACACAGAGGAGACAGCAATGGACATTTTGGGCTGATTATGCTACAAGCTCATCATTCACCTGCCTTATCCCAATTTATTTGGGGTCCACGCAGCATGTCTTCTTCTTCAATACTTCTCTATTACTTGTCACCTCATCAGACACCTCCTTTCTTACTATATCATTCTTCACACTATACATCCATCGTTTCTCTGGTCTTCCTCTACTCTTATAATCATCCACGTTCATACTCAAAACTTTACTCACGACATTCTTTCTCACCCAATCCATAAAGTTTCATTATGATAATAACTTTGTCATTAACTTAGCAGAACTCATCAATCAATATACAGTTTAGAAAATATCTGTACTCTGTAGGTCGTACAAATGAAAGGTCAACAACCGGTACATTCAACTCCGGACCCTCGGTCAACTCCACATGTGGTAGTGTGACCAGTCAGTAGATATAGTCGCTCATTGTTGTAGCGAGTTCATCTCCTTTCCTGTTAGCAAGAAGCGTGTCATAAGATCCCGTTTTTAAATAAATGCTTGGTAATAAATCTTGTGTTGATAGAATCTATAAATGGAGCTGTGGAAAACCACTAAGGAGATCTTCTTCTTATCATATCGATGTTCCTTCCATATTACACGGTTTGGACCCAGTAGGTGGCCACGTTTATTGCAGCGGCGGAGGCTCTATTCAGGTCGTCAAGAGTGCAGGTAAACGGACACCTGGTACTCCAGCAGGTAGGGCATAGTTTGATCCGGAGCGCTGCACTCGCACTCGGTATTGGAGGAACCAATAATGCCCCATTTTGCCAGATTATGTTTGCAGCGGCCTACTTGGGTAAGCAATCGATTCAGAGCTTTCCAAATAGGCAACTGTAGTTCACTGCCGGGAGCCAGGTGTTCTTGGGTTCTCACTAAGGAGATGGGAGGATGAGATAAGACTTACAGCGAGCCTTAACTAGAGGAGAGTGGCTCGAGATAGAAAACAATGGAAACAGCTAGAGGAGGCCTTTGCCAAAAGGCTTGCTGAATAGGAATACTTAAACAACAAACAAAAACAAAGGAAAATTTAGAGAAAAGGGCTTCTTAATAAATTATTCTGGAAATGTTAGGACGTTTAGCCGTTTTTATGAGATTTCTATGGTAAATCGGAATCATAATATATTCAAGTTAGTTTGATAATCAGCACTTTTTAAACGTCGAAAATTATATATGCCATTGCCAGTTCCCAAAAACGGCCACCCTTCACCACTTGTTTTAGCTGGGGAAAAAGTGACGGAACAAACAGCCCATCAAAAAAAAATCTTAAAGGTAACCCTTTCAAGATTTTTTTTGTAACTGGGGAACTGGTTGACCGTTAACCAAGACACCAACGTTTCGTCCGTTTTGTCAAGTCACATAAAGACCCCTGGCGAGTATATTGTTATTAACTGCTACCGAGAAATTGCTGATAGGAAACCCAGTAACACTTTCTCATCTACCATGAAGATGCCCATCTTCATGGTAGATGCCTATCTTCATCTTCAAGCTGAATATCCCACGCTCGGCTGCTTGCGACCACCAGCGAGGCAGTCATAATTGACTACCCACAATTGTTACGTCTCCTCCAAAAAAAACCAAAAGCATTCGGGCATATTTGCAAACTCGCACGGTTAAGCACCCAATCAGCCTAACATTGATCTATCATTTACTGTTACATGCTCATTGAACCGCAGTGCCCTACATTTGTCATCACGAGTATAACCTCAGAGGATATTCAGTAGCTCTGTCTCTTTTATCCTTGCTAAACATCCTGTGAGATAGAAAGAGGACTGTACAGTTGTCTCTCTTTTTGTCCAATTTTCCCCTAGACATTTGGTCACCAGGCATACCGAACTAGAAAATAGTTTTATTTTAGGCTGTGTTAGTATTGTGAGTTGGCAGGTCTTTGGCAGTCGTTACGGGAGCCCGAAAGCCTGGTAACGTTGTGCCAGCGGCTTTTGTGTTACTCTGCAACTGGATTGTAGTCAGATTGTCATTGGCTCCATGTAAAATACTGGTATTCGGCTGCATCGGGTTAGTCGACCGACCCGATCATAGCTGGAGAAAGTCGACGCAAATGATGAACGCACAGAATACAATGAACCGCAGTGCCCTACATTCATCATCACGCACGAGTATGACCTTAGAGGATATTCAGTAGCTCTGTCTCTTTCATCCTTGTTCAACATCTTGTGGATTAGAGAGAATACTACTTTTTGATTCACAAGAGTATCAATTCTTCTCCATGAAGATCTACGCTTTGGAATGGGTAACTACGTCACAGTTCTTTTCACAGCATCTCCGTCAAAATCGTATTAATCTTTATTTTCAATTCAATAAGGTTGCTGCTAGTGCTACCAGGGTGGCAGTGGCTGTGAACAAAATGGTGAAGCTACAGCTTCATCATTTTGTTTTATTCTGGCCAACTCCTTGACAGTTCAAAAGTGCCTACAACTAGTTTATTTGAAATTAATGATTACAGTTACAAAGAGCACTTTTATCGCTTCTCGCCAAATTTCAGCTGCCGACATTTCGTCATCGGGCATACGCACAAATTTTCTGAACACACGACCTCAGTACGGCACGACAGTAAACAAACGTATGTAAGGTTCAATTTAGCTCACCTTCGACACATTAATTATCACTCCTTGAATACGACGTCACTTCACAAAGTTCATTGGCATCAATTATTTTCCACGGTAATTTGTATTTCTTTACTGTATGTATGTCGGTATGAAATCTAGTTAGTTACGAACTCGTCTAGAATCTGTAATTTGTAGACAGAGACTGATTTATGGGACAATGCCAAGGTTCTCGTAATTTTTATGGAGAGACTAGACAAATCTGATGTCATATATGTGACTTAATAGCGGCATTGGCTGTGTAATTTTTGTGTGACACTCCTGGGGACAGACTTGTGACGCTCCTGGGAACAGAGGTGTGACGGGGATTCTTCTTAGCGTATCGATGGCAATCTAAATTGAATCAGCCCAGAACTGAGCTACTAGTTTGGCGCTTTCGGTAGCGTCCATCAGTTCCTGAAGTGAACAAACAACAGGACACGCAGGACAAGATATTAAGTGCCCCATCATTTGTGGAACAGCACCACATTTACACTGCAGGGCAGAGTCATTAATGAATCTCCACCTGAGCAGGTTTTCCTTGCTGCGACCAACCTGGGTCCGGAGTCTATTTAAACTTCCAGGTCAGCCATGGCAACTCATGTCCAGGTGGGAGATTTTCAGCAGGTGGAACGAATGGGTTAGGTAAGGTTGCACTACCTCGCCACAACCTTAGTCTTTCCGTAGACCGCTCGCCAGCGAGTGGGGCGAAACACTTCAGAAAGCTGTTTCGGCTTTTCAGCTTTTGCGAAAGGGATTAATTTAGTCAGACACTATTATGACAAATTAAGTCATACTCGAGAGCCATAAGACAAAACAGCCAAAAGTGAAGTGATTTGGGATGGGAGAGACCCACACTCATGCGTGGCCAAAGGTTGAACTAGAAGAAGAAGTTATACTATCGAATAAAGCTGTCATACATACTGTACCAAATATTTCCGTACCATTGGTACAAATAGCAGCATTGCGAAACCCTACATCATCTTTCTGACCTTTCACTAACCCCTGCTCTTTTCCTGATCCCAATTTATTTCTGTTTGACACAGCACGTCGTTCTTCCATGAATACTTCTCTATCAGTCGTCTTCCCAGTGTTCACTTCTTTCCTTTCGATATCATCTTTCAGACAATCCTTCGACCTACATTTCATTTGATTATCCTCTCTTCTTGTACCCATTCCAATTCCTTTAATACTAATTTCCACGATTCAGTCCTTATTTTCTTCTACCATGTTTTGAAAGACTGGTCTTCATTTGAAGGTGTCCTGCTGTTTGGTTATTAGGCAAAGTTTATTTGTATTGCCTATCGTATTGATTTTATAATTGGTTCGCGTGTGAAACGCGACCATATACAAGTTTTAATCAGCCCGAATAAAATTGGTCTCTAGTAACAAATGAGGGAAATAACTCAGTGACTTGAGTGTGAAAAACATCGTTGGTTTTATTAGCGGCCCACATATCTTGAGACGCGTTCTAATTTGGAACTACGTTTAAAATGTTCTGGATTTGACAGATGGGTATCGTTTTTCTTAGCAAGCAACGCCATCTTCATGTTCCAAGTTATGTTGGTCATGTAATTTTCATTATCATTATGCCTAAATTGGTCTAGCGTGGGTAGACAAACTCCCTGGCGTTATCTCAGTTTCGTATGTACTTACATTGGTGCTAAAGTAATTAATTTTGTACTTGGGCCTTTTGAAGGTAGTAATTTCTTGTAACTTGAGTCAAATTGCTCTCTTTTACTTGGAAGGTATTTCTAAGTAGGTTTCGAGGAAATTAAATTACTGGTTATTTTTGCTTTTTAAGTACCCATATTTTATAAGATGGGATGGCAGGAGCCACAGTTCAACTCCATTCTAAAGAAGGTCATCATGGTGATTTTAATAAGTTTTTAAACAATATCACGCTGGATATGGATGAGGAGGGACGAATCGCATGTGACAAAAAGTCTGATGAATATAAGTGTTGATGGATGGAGAGGAAGACCAAGGAAACGATGGATAGATTGTTGAGGAATGATATGAAAGAAAAAGGAGAAAAAGATAGCTTGACGGTTGACAGAGGAGAATGGAAGAAAAAAACGTGTTGCGCCGGCGCCAAGTAATATGGGACAAGGGCAGGAAGATTATGATGATGACCTACCTAGGGCTCAAGAATAACAGTTTTCTTTAGATCTTCTTCACAGAAAACCTGATTTTGCCTGTAATTAGAGTCTTTCTTTACAAAAATCATGACCGAATAGCAGGACCTATTTCAGTTCAATAAATCAAAATCAAAGCATTTATTTCAAGTAGGCCAGTTACAGGCACTTTTGAATTGTCGAAACAAAGACAACAGTAAAAAAAATAGCTACAGTCCCAGTCACAAGGCACAAAAACTGTGAAAGTACTGTAGTTGACCCATTCCCTAACGTAGATCTCTATGGAGAAGAACGGGCAAGAAACTCCATGGATACTCTTTTAAATCAGAATACTTTAACAAAACCTTGGTAACATCATTCATTTTGAGATGGTACATTATGTGAGAACGATGCAGCAAGATGTGTACGTTAAAAGTGTCCATAGTAAAAACAATTCAATAATAAAATAATTAATTCAAATAAGCCGTGGCAAATAAGAGATGACCAGTCAGACCAGTCAGTTCCTCCATCAGACATGCCGATTTTTAATATTGGTCACATAGCATCCTTTAAGTAAACACAAGAGAAAAAGAAACTTATCAAAAGAGCATTGTAGTTGAAAATGGAAGCTGATTTTAATATTCCCAAAATTTTCCTATGACGTAACCACAACACGGTTTGTTAAGCCACCAGGAAAAATACAAATAAAACGGTCTCGCAATTAGGATTCGCAATAACCGAATACAATAAACCTATTACACTAAAAGCAAAGCTGTTTGAGCACAATAACTCATTGTTTGGAGTTTGAACCTTGAAGGTGTGTATTGAAGAATACTATTTGCATCGTGTTTTGTCGATTATCATATTCCTATTTGGCTGGGAATCAGCAGCTTTTGAATATCAAGAATTACTTACAACAGCTCCTCAATATACCCGCCCTTTGGAGCTCCTTGGTATTTCAGCTGGAGAGATGAATAGCGGAACAGGAACACACTTTTTTTTTGCTAGCCTATATGGTGTCCCACTGCTTGGCAAAAGCCGGAATTTCTACTCCATACCTCTCTATCTTGAGCGATCTCCGGCTACGTTAGCCCCGCAAACGATCAGATCGTCACGCCACATTCACCGCGGTCGACCTCGACGACGTTGTCCTTCCTCATGCGTCTAGGCGACGATCCTTGCCCATCTCTCCGGATGCATCCGTGCCACGTGGCCTGCCCACTCCCACTTCAGCCTGGCTGTTTTTTCTTCAACATCAGCTACTTGAGTTATGGAGCACAGGGTGGTTTTTTAAACGCGATCTGTTCGCTTAACATCTATTATGCTGCGTTCCATTGCTCGCTGGCAAATTTGAACAGAATAAATGTATACAGTAATAAATTTGTCTTTTAGTTTAGAAGACCTGTATGGTGTGGACATCGGTATTGACTTCATCGTAAGTTACATGGTGGCCCCTTAGTATCGGCCTCGACCTAGGGCGAATATCACCTCTGAAACTGAATGCGATTAGCACATGTTAACTTCGTTCCAAAGCTGTCTGTGTCAGATCACGATCACTTTTATTGATTTCTGATGGAAAAACCCAATAACACTTTGCCCGGTCCGGGAATCGAACCCAAGACCTCATTTTCAGAAGTTGCGCTTGCCACCACTAGACCAAAAAACAGTCGAGTAACGATACTTTAATATTAAAAACTTGACACCCAATTTTAGCATCGGCACGAATTGTGTACAGAATTTTGGGTCGATATTTAAATTACATCTGTCTCGAAATAAAAATGACCTTTTCCACTGGAAAAACAAGCGAAGCAAAACCTTTTCTTAGATAAAAGATTTTTTGTAAGATGCCCCGAATAAAATAACACCTGTTTCCTAAAAACATCGATACCTTACCCGTGTGATTTTTAAGCGGATCCTAGATCACTACAAATCTTCTTTTGATCATACCCTATCTTCCGAAATTAGATCTACCTACAACATACGCACTAGATACGCTTCTCTGACCTTTGTTTACCCAGATTTTCGCAGGCACCTCGACCTAATCGGTTTCTGCAAGATGTGCCCCGAATAACACTGACCCTTTTCAAAGAAAAAACAGGCCAAGCGTGAAAATATTAAAGTCTTAGAAGTGACCTATGCAAACAAAAACAGGTTACCCGTGAAATTTGAAATTTTTGTTCGACAGAATACTCCAGAAACCTCTTTTGATCTTGATTAAACCTTTCTCCCGAAATTAGGTATACACACGCAACAGATACGTCAATTGGCTGATACGCATCTACCTGACCTTTGTGTAAGGAGGCTCTTGTTTATCATATTAAAGCTTATGTAATCCAATAACAGGTATATTTAGAATCGATCTTGGTATGATAATGATTCGTCTTTTAAGGTCAGTTTGGGGAATTAGTTTACACTGCTGATCACAAAATGAGTCAGAGTAAAGGCTCTCGCATCTTTTAAGTCCCGTTGATTCGACACATCATAATCATCATTCTCCTGCTCTTATCCCAATTTTTTGGGGTCGGCGCAGCATGTCACCTTCTTCCACACTTCTCTTTTACTCGTCATCTCAGCAGCCACCTCCTTTCCAGCCATATCATCCTCCACTCAGTCCGTCCATCGTTTCTTTGGTCTTCTTCTACTCGTCGATACAAAATGTCCAAAACCGTTTACGATTAGTTTCTAAACTTTTTGGAGTCTTCTAGATACTTAAAACGACAATCATTTAGTATCGCCACCTCTAAAGATTTCCACTAGAACGTGGAGATTGGCGCTAGCAAAGAGAGGTATAGGCCAGCAGTTGTTGAAATAAGGCAGTGGATAAAGAGGATTTCCAAAGAGTAAGGTGAAAATAATACGGACATGCTTTTGACGTAACATGTTAATTGCGAAAACATGTTATTTGTTAGAATCCGTGACGCAGTTGCGAGTCATCGCAGTAAAGCAAGACCTCGTTGTTAACTTGTAATAGATCCTGTTTCAGATCACCAACGTACAGAAACATTATGCCTTTAATTCGCACGTTATGTTTAAGTCCCATGTAATACGGGGCGAACCTATTGCGATCAGCCGGCACAAATCCAAATTCTATGGCTGCTACTTAGAGATTCCTAATGGAAAAACCCAGTAACACTTTGCCCGACCTGGGAATTTAAACCCAATACGACTTTTTTTGACTATCGCGCTTGCGACAACTAGATCAATGAGACCAGATCCATGAAAAGAAACGGAAGAAAAAGATGACGTAGCTGCCAAACTTACTAAGTTGTCTGTTAAAAATTGTGACGCAGTACCCAATACACAAGACTTCGTAGCAATAGATCCTCATTTAGATCAGTTTCGCGAAATACAAACTAACTATCATATCTGCCAATAACTAAACACACTGATTCCTTGTAGTAAATGCCAATACATATCCGAAGCAGCGTAAACATTGAATTCGGATGTAAACATCCGTAATGAGACCAGCGACCCTGAATACAAACAGATGCTTTTCAGAATCATGGTACATCCTTATTCATAATCAGCCTACATGATCTATCTACACTGGTGGGATTCTATTTATCCGGGAGACGGAGCCCAGTGCGGTTCGATGAATGACAAATGTCTTCGAATATTTAGTTCTAGGTCATGATGGTGTCCTCAATCGAGATTATAATGATTTATGTTAATTGGTACATCTTCCCAGCTTGTATCCAATTTTACTTCTCTTTGATATTACATCATTCGTATTCATTCGTACAGGAGAGAATGGGAGAAGAAAACGTGTTGCGTCGACCCCAAATAGAATGGGACAAGGGCAGGAACATAATGATTCTAAAAGCGATTCGTTTAGGTGTGATCTGTGAAACAACCGTGAGACATGGCTCAAAAATAAAGCCCGACTTATTAAAAAAAAGTAACTCTGAAGAAGGATTTATTTGCCAAATATAAAAAGTCTGGAACTTCAAGAATCCAGACCTATCTTAACTCATTTGACTTCGCCGGCTTATTTATTTTAACTAAGTCAAGAGAAGACTCGAGTCCTAGTACAAGTAGACGAGACTGAAATGTCAAGTAAACATCGCTCCAGAAACTAAGGTAAAGGTAACAACATTTGCCTATCTCAATTTCAGCGCAAACACACCGCGAAGACTTCCTACAAGAATAAATAAAGGAAAGTTACGCTTTTAGTAACAGCTGAACTCAATTCAATTCATCTGTAAGCTATTGTGGAATAACAGACGTTGTTATTACAACTGGTTACGCTCAAGTTCTTCCGAACTACGTTGTATTTTTATCTGCTAAGGCTTTTTATCGGCTGGGTATCTCGGCGAAAAAACGCGACTAAACTACACGGGCGTTTTTGCGCGTCTTAAAGACACTGTGGCACCCTGACATTGCCAGACACCAGTGGCGAAATCTCCATATTACTCGATTCCCACCAGTTTCCCTTTGAAAAATGGCACAGTCAGTATTCTATAGACAAATAATATTATCACATTAAAGATATGTGCTCCGGCTTACCTCTTACAATAATTGACCTTTCGCTTACGCCAGACACGCGGTAGACCTTGTAGAAGATGGCGGGACGAGCTGGACAAAACCCACGGCCTGGATTTAAAGAAATGGAAGTCATAAGGAAGAAGTCTGCTGTGGTCCATCTGAGAGGGAAAACGCAACTTTGCTCCATCGTAGCTGAATAAATATTCTGAAATGATTTTTCGCTTAAATGTAAAGTTTTACTTTATCTGGTGAATCTGAGCGGAAAAGGCAATTCGTCATCACCTTTCAGCCCTTGTCCCATTCTACTTGGGGTCGGCGCAAAACGTTTTCTTCATCCATTCTCCTCTGTCAGACGTCACGGCATCATTTACTCCTTTCTCTTTCATATCAGTCTTCACACAATCCATCCATCTGTTCTTTGGCCTTCCTCTCCCTCTCCATCCATCAACATTCATGCCCATTGCTCTTGTGATATAACGCGAAAAAAATGGCTGTTTCTGCGACTTCGCCACCTTCAGCGTTTTTCCTTCAGATCTGCCCCTAAACTAAAGGAAAATGAACACACAAACACGGAGTCTCGCAATAGAATTCCGTGAAACATGATGCCTGTTCCTTCAGACATTTATTACCCAGATCTGGATGTACAGGATGTCAAACAATCACGGTTGCGGGTTTATTTATGTTTTCGTTTATTCTGTTAGTGGAATATTACGTTTTTATTGGTTTCGTGTGGTGAGAGATGACGTCTTGTCCTTCATCCATTACAATGTTACGCTTGTTCTTTAGATTTATCTTTAATTCGTAATGGTATTGTGGCAGTTTATGGAGGAAAAATATGTTTTCAGTGCACGCATTTTAGCTGAGGAGACGATTAAAATTACGAAAAAAATTAAAAGTCAACTCAAATTATTTTTCCCGACTTGTCCGTGTCTGTTTGTAATATTAAAATAACAGCTTTTTATTGAATGCAAATGAATGTATACATATTAAACGATACTTGTAACAAAAAAAAACATTTTTTTAAATATTTTTCTGTCGGTTTTATCCTGCTAATCTCCGAAACGGCTGGACTGATTTTGACGGGACTTTTACTGGCAGATAGCTGATGTTATAAGGAGTAACTTTACTACTTTTATTTTAGAAAAAAAATTAAGGTTCCGTGCAAAAAATTTAAACCCTTGAAAATTGTTAACAAAATCCGTCATAATTTTATAATAATTTCACGCAGACAAAAGTCGTGGGTAACAGCTAGTCTTGCAATAAAAGTAAATACCTAGTTGAATATAAAGAGAAAGAAATAATATTTATGTAATACCGCCGACAAAAGACATTGTAACAGAGTAAACCCGTCCAGGCTCTCAAAGAAATCTTTCAGAAAAACCTCAACAATGATTGAATAGGTATAGCTCCAGAGCCGAGTGAATTCATAAAACAAAACAAATAAAACTAATTACCATTTTTCCCAAGCCAACAGAAGCATGACGTCAGCCAAGATGAGAATCCGTTAAAGTTAACTGTGTACATATTGTGATAGGTTACTTATTATATCTTAGGCTGAGGCCAAACGAGCGTATTTTTTTAACTGTGAGTCGCGTAAAATGAGTCGCGGAATTTACGCTGCATTCGGTTTCATACTAAAGTCCTGTTTGTATCACACGGCGACGCAAAATGAGTTTTCACACGGCGACGCATAAATAAATTCCGCGACTCATTTTACGCGACTCACAGCTCAAAAAGTTACGCTCGTTTGGCCTCAGCCTTAGGTGGTCATTTTATGACTGCATGCTACTGACTAGTATTATTATTGCATCGCGTCTTTGCTATCGTAGTAGCAAGTATGGTTCTAAGTTTCCTGGTAGAATCCCAGGGTCAGCAGTGTATTGGGTTTTTCTGTTTGTAAAATTTAGAAAGCAGCCAACTCCAATAAAGCCCCCCCCCCCCCCTCCCCCCACCACACACACGCCCTGATACTACGTCCGCCTCCAAGCAGCCTTAAGTGATTGTGCCCCGTTAACAATTAAATAGACTTGCTCCCTATTTTTTACCGACTTCTAAAAAAGGAGAAGGTGTATTCCACCAGCATCTTTTTTTTCTCCTGTATTTTCTCCGATTTCTTCATGATTGCTAGTCCGATTTAAGTGGTTCTTTTTTTATTTGGTAGAGGAAGATCGAGCGGTGGTCCCATAAAAAATTGTATTAACTTTGCTTCGGTACTTTATGAGTTATCGTTAACATTTTTGCAAAAAAAAAATAAACGACTTCCGAAAAAAAACACCAAAAAGTGGAAAATTACTTTATTTTCGGGTGTTTTGGAACTTTTCGGAACTTTTGTTTGTTTCATTGACTTTTTTGCCACCGATTTCCGAAAGTGAATATCCCCTTTTTAATGTTTTTTTTTGGAAGTCGGTTGTTTTTTTTTTAAAATAAGTTTTTGTTTTTCTCTTTTTATTTGTGGTTTATTTAAGTGTTAGCTGGCGAAATGTGGTTTGGTAGTTGGTACCACCTAGTGAACGTACAACTCTGCGATTATTATTTACAACAACGTCATATCATACAAGCGGTTGTATATTAATTGCGCTGTTTTAATTCAGATTTTCCTATGACGCAATATAATTCTTGATATTATGTACTATTACTTTGATAGATCACATCCTGCGTAATAAAACATCAACTTACAATATTTACAGATCAATATTTTGGCGCCGCCGGCCGATCGTATTGTAATAATTATTTTGGTACTAGACAAAATTATATTCTAGTTTAGATTTCGCAATCTCCCAAATTCCCAAAAATAGATATCCAGCCCAATTTAAATTAAATAATACCAGCCGCTCGGATCGATCTTTAGGTTAAGCCGTGCTTGCCTAGGTTGGTCTGTGGATGGGTGACCACCCATTACATACCGAGTTTCCTCCGTGCCTCCGAAAGCACGTTAAGCCATTGGTCCCGGGTGTCATTTGTAGATCTTTGACAGTCGTTAGGTAGCCAGTGGCCCAAAAAGTCTGACAACCAGTCTTACCAAGGGGTATCGTATTACCCAGTACTAACTGGGTTGTGGAGGTCAGATAGGCAGTCGCTCCATGTAAAATACTGGAATTCAGCTGCATCCGGTTAGACTGGAAGCCGACCCCAACATAGTTGGGAAAAGGCTAGGCAGATGATGAGATATCCAGCCCAAAAGTTGAGGAAACGTATAACAATTCAAACGTATAATAATTGACAATAGCCTGAAGTTTCAATTCATATTCCTAATTATATCCAGGATTAGCTAGTAAATTAAATATAAGTACCCAGATTTTATTTTGGCGAAGCTATCTAACCATTGAAAGGGCAATATTTTGCGTGTATTCTATTCTTGTCATTTATATGGCATCTTAACAAATTATGTAATTATTCTCCTGCCCTTATTTCAATTTATTTGGGGTCAGCGCAGCATGTCTTCTTCTTTCACACTTCTCTATTACTCGTCATCACAGCAGCCACCTCCTTTCCAGCCATATCATCCTTCACACAGTCCATCCATCGTTTCTTTGGTCTTCCTCTACCCTTATACCCATCCACATTCATAACCAAAACTTTCCTCACGACATTTTCCTCATTCCTCCGCATCACATGCCCATACCACGACAACCGATTACCAACTTTTCAGTCACCGGCGCCACTTTCAGACTTCCTCTTATATACTCATTTCTTATTTTATCCATTCGTGTAAAATGTTAACAAACTACGTACTAAGAATATAAACTACTTTTCTAAAAATACCATTGATCTTATTGCTTTGTAATGGGATTTACGCAATCTACAGTGATTTTAGTGGCAAATAAACCATTGCTGATTTCTGAATAACTACCACTGAAATGCCTGGGTTGCCTTATGCACTTCTGTTTTCTAGGTAACATTGCGCAGTCAAAACGAAAATGACCGAACTCAAAATAACGTGAATAGGGAATATCCTAGATATAGAAAAATTGAAAACTTTTTTATTTCTTTAAAGTGCCTTATATTGGCCCATAAAAACGTTGCGGTATTTTTTTTTTTTTTTTTTTTTTAAATTTTCTAATTCAACACTTATTTTACAATTTAATATTTTATGTAGCGTGTTTTTGGTGAAACGAAACGCCAACTCAAAACACATCTTCCCTTGATAACGCCGGTAGTGACGTCAAAGTCAATACTAACACATCATCTGCCTAGCCTTTTCCCAACTATGTTGGGGTCGGCTTCCAGTCTAACCGGATGCAGCTGAATACCAGTATTTTACATGGAGTGACTGCCAATCTGACCTCCACAACCCAGTTAATACTGGGTAATACGATACCCCTTGGAAAGACTGGTTGTCAGACTTTTCGGGCCACTGACTACTTAACGACTGTCAAAGATCTACAAATGACACCCGGGACCAACGGCTTAACGAGCTTTCCGATGCACGGAGGAAACTCGGTAAGTAATGGGTGGTCACCCATCCACAGACCAATCTAAGCAAGCACGGCTTAACCTAAATATCGACCCGAGCGGCTGTTATTATTTAGCCACGAGCTCCTCTAAAGTCAATACTAACACAATTTTGTTATCTCACACAAAACGCAAATTTCGTGTTAGGTCACTTTTGTTCTCAGAGTGCACATGTCATCCTTCTATATTTATAAAACACTATGTCCGCTAGTGTGTTTATGACTTGAGAATCGCTCATCCGATTTACGTGATCTCTACTTTGCGGCTTTATAAAAGAGCTTAACCAACTTACATTATGGCTTATTTGGTGATAACATAACACCACGCCTGTAATCCCCAAAGGGTTAGGCAGAGGTGTACCTAATAGTACCTACACACATATTTCGCCAGTTACGTTTAAGTTCCATGTAATAGGGGGCGAGCCTATTGCCATCAACCGGGCACAAATCCAGGTTCCGTGGCTGCTACTGAGAAATTCTTGAAGGAAAAACCCAACAACACTGCCCGACCTGGGAATCGAACCCAGGACCTCGTGCTCAGCCAGTCGCGCTTGTAATCACTAGATCAACAAGGCAGTGTTTTTTAACAACACTAACAAAACATTGTTATGATATCTAAAAATAGCTTAAAATCTGGTTACCCCCAACGTTTAACGATAACCCTATTTAGTAACACATGACCTTAAAAAAAATACGTTTAAAGTGCTAAATTCATTCGCGATCGAGTGGATTTTACTTCGGCCTTCGTTCAAGGTTATGTTTTTTTACCTAAACTAGAGACGTATGTTTACTTATAACATTTGTGTGTCTGAGACGATTTTTCGGGTTAAAGGTAGGTTATTTTAATCGGTTTAATAACCTGCGACATTCTTTCGCATGATTTTTTTTAAATCGGGTTTTTATTTGTTACCAAATTCAAGGGTTTTAATTTTTTTTTGCACGCATCCCTAAATCTTATTCTAAAATAAAAGTAACCTTAGTTACTCCTTATAACATCAGCTATCTGCAAGAAAATTACCGTCAAAATCGGTTCAGCCGTTTCGAAGATTAGCCTGAACAAAGAGACCGACGAAAATTTAAAAAAAAGGGCGTGTTTGTTCTAAGGACCGTATATACTTTGTCGATCCATGTAAAACACTGGTATTCAGCTGCATCCGGTTAGACTGGAAGCCTACCCCAACATAGGACTAAGGCTAGGCAGATGCTTTGAGAAAAGGTTTTTTAAAAAAACGAAGTTAGTAATGCACATCATCTTTTCTGTACCTAACTCCACAGGAAGTCGTTATCCCTATTCTTAGCAGAGACCAAACACGATACGACATCAAAATGGAAATCTCATTGCCAACATCGTTAAACTTTTAATTGAGGTAACAGTCTATAGTAATATTATAAAGAGAAAGATTTATTGGTCTGTTTGTACCGAATAAGCTCCGAAACTACTAGATCGATTTTAATCATTTTTTCATCAATAGAAAGCTAAATTATCAGGAAGTAACATAGGCTATAAATTACCGGGTGTAAACAGACCCATCACATATCCGTCAACCAAGCATTCTGTATATCAAACTAAGTAACTTTACGCAAAAATTATTGCTGGGAATCGACTATTTTTTTGGGGGTGAAAAATCACGTTTTACGGTAGGACACGATGGAAAGCACTCATAGCATTGTGCTGATGAATGGATTGAATAGTACGAGGGTCGTGGAGGTGTGATAATTTAAAAATCTTACATTAAAAACATGTATTTAAAAAAAAACTTGGGAAAAAGATGGAACTTTGACCCCCAATATCTCCGATAACTAGAAGGTTCCCAGGTATGGTCTAGAACAAAAAAATTATCGCTGTGACGGGGCGAACAAGTGCCTTTCGTTTATGTTAAGGGTCTATTTACACCCTTTATATTTATATCATGTAAATTAGCCGAACTATCACAATATTCGCGGACTAAGTCGCGGGCGAAGTGCTAGTATTAAATATAGAGTTTCACACTATGAAGGAAAACGTTGTTATAAAGTTCGCGTGTCGATGATAAAATCTAATAATGTTCAGGATCGATGCCAGAATTCAAAATGTCTGATAAAGTCTGGCCTTGGAGGCTTAATATAGAAAAAAAAATGTAATTACAAGAAGTACATTAATTGATTTCGATTACGTACTTCTTCACAATAGGGTTTTTCCATTTTTCGTCACTTTGGCACTTATCCGGTTTATTTAAATACGTAATAAAGGAAGGCAGCAGAACAGGTTTTTTTATTAGTCTTGTATTTTCCAGTCCAGAAACGGGTTTTGTCGACGGAAGAATCGACAAAATGACCGATAAACAAAAGAAATCTGTCATTATGTCGATTCTTCCGTCGACAAACGCCGTTTCTATGGTGGTCATGCTACGCGTGCTAGGCAAAGGACTTTACGAAATCTTTCCAGGTACACTAGCTCAGACCAGCCCTCATTGAGCACTTCCAGGTCATTTCACCATTTCTTAGTCCTCTGAGATGGCTAAACATTGTCACTGACTGTAAAATAAAGTCATATACATATTTTGTACTAGCTGTGCCCCGCGACTTTCTTTCTCGTGAAATTATTATAAAAATGATGTTTTCTCTATTTGAGTCGGATTTTGGTAACAATTTCAATGGTCAATCTTTTTTCTAAAATAAAAGTAGCTTAAGTAACTCCTTATAACACCAGGTATCTTCTAGTAAAACTCCTGTCTTAATCGGTCCAGCCGTTTCGGAGATTAGCCGGAACAAACAGAGACAAAAATTAAAAAATATTTTTTTTTTGTTATAATTACCTTATGTACTTTCATATGCATTCAGTAAAAAGAAGTTTAGTTGAAATTACAGACAGACACTTTAATTTTATTTATTTGTATCTAGATACAAACCCACTAGGTGGACCGATGACCTGGTGAAGGTTGCAGGGATCCGCTGGATGCGAGTCGCACGAGACCGGTCAATGTGGCGACACTTGGGGGAGGCCTATGTCCAGCAGTGGACGTCTTTCGGCTGAAATGATGATGATGATGTATCTAAATATTCAGAAGTCTACACCAAAATCCAAAAAACGTTAAAATCAACAAACTGAGTCGTCTCATCCTCTAACTCGTCATTAGCAGTTGGCTAGGTCAGTTACTGAACCGTATCGTGTTATAGGATCATTATTTATAAATAGACGCGGTTCCCATAAATGCTTCAATGACAAAGTAATTCGGTCTGATTGTTGAATTTGAAGAAAGGAGGAGCTTGTGGCTAAATAATAGCAGCCGCTCGGATCGATCTTTAGGTTAAGCCGTGCTTGCCTAGGTTGGTCTGTGAATGGGTGACCACCCATTACATACCGAGTTTCCTCCGTGCCTCAGAAAGCACGTTAAGCCGTTGGTCCCGGCTGTCATTTGTAGATCTTTGACAGCCGTTACAAGTAGTCAGTGGCCCAAAAAGTCTGACAACCAGTCTTATCAAGGGGTATCGTATTACCTAGTACTAACTGGGTGGTGGAGGTCAGACAGGCAGTCGCTCCATGTAAAATACTGGTATTCAGCAGCGTCCGGTTAGACTGGAGGCCGAGCCTAACATAGTTGGGAAAAGGCTAGACAGATGATGATGCTAGAATTTGAAGAAAGATGGTAAAGTGGTCCATTATTTGAACCAGCTACGTGATTAGGGTCAAGGAAAGCCATTGTATCGAAAAAGGAGGAATTATTTGGCGGCAATAAAAGTGTAGGCCACATGGAATGTATAGAGGATGTGATTAAAGTCTAGGCCAGATTGAAAAGGGGGACACCTATGTGTCATTCAATAGTATACTATGCATAATTCCAATATATCAAGTGCTAGGTTTAAAAAAAAAAAATCGCTTTACTTTATCGTGTGGTTAGTGCCTAACCTGGTGTCAGAGTTTTTTTGCCGCCCATGGGCCTCTGACTTATGCCGTCGAGAAATTGTCTCTGGCATGCTGGTTTCCTCACGATGTTTTCCTTCACCGGAGCAAGTGATGCTCGTAATTATACAATAGGCATATGAATCCCAAAAATCAGAAGTGCGTATCTTAGGTTCGAACTCGAGACTTCAACTTTTAAATAAAATTGGGTCGGTCTTAACCACATTAGGGCTTGGCATCCAGATTAGGGCTGAGGTTTCTTGAATATCCTGTTGTCCAGTGCTTGCGTATAAAGGTTTCCAAACCACCAAGGCAAATTGGTTTGCAGTAATGGTTGTCTGAGATGAAAACATGCTTCAAACGCCTTCAAACCAGTAGCGGACAAAATTATCCACAAACCTGCATGGAGCCGGCGTGGTGGATTATGGCCAGCTCGCTCCCACAGAGAGCAGGCCTGTGTCCCAGCATAACATAACATCACGCCTGTAATGCCCAACAGGTTAGGCAGAGGTGTGTCTAATAGTACACCCACATTTCGCCAGTTATGTTTAAGTCCCATATAATAGGAGGCGAGCCTTGCCATCAACCGGGCGCAAATCAATACTCCGTTACTACTGAGAAATTCCTAATGGGAAAACCCAATGACACTTTGCTCGACCCGGGAATCGAACCCAGGACCTCAGACCAATAGACCAACGAGGAAGCAGCAGAAAGAAAGAAAGAACATTATAGACTGATTAATACAGGAAAAAATGCAGGCTAAAATGAAGGCTAAAATGATGACTAAAAGAAATCGTTGATCCCTTATATTTATCTACAGATACGAATGACAAATTATCAACAAATTGTACACTAGATTATTTCTAAGTATTTCTACTTACGTTAGCTGTCAGTGGGGAAATCCGTGAGGCCCTGACCTGGATGGCGATGCACGGAGAGATTTCAATGCGTTGTAAATGCATTAGGTTGGATTTTTACCAGTCCTGTTCTGGTAAATCTAACATAACATTACGCCTTCAATCCCCAAAGAGTTAAGCAGATATGTATCTAAACTTATACTGTCACTTACGGGATATCTTCCGCGATTGTTCATTATTTTGAGCTCCCGATATTTCGACGCTGTTGCAAGCTCGGAAGATACCCCGAAAGTGACTGTATAAGTTTAGTAGTAAACCGTGAAAGCTTAAAACAGTGTTAGATACGTATCTGTAGTACACCCACATTTCGCCAGGTATTTTTGAGTCTCATGTAATATTACACCGAGGAGAAGATGGTGGGATGCCTTTGGATGACTTCCTTTCGTACTGTCGAGAAGAAGCACACCATCGAGAGTAACGGAAGAAGAAAGAATGGGGGAGGCCTTTGCCCAGGAGTAGGTCAATATCTACTCCTGGGCAAAGGCCTGCCCCACTTACATTACATTTTTTTCCAAAGGACAATTACGTTACATTTTTTATTATTTTTTTTTTCGTTTTGACGGGCAATTAAAAAAAAATGTAGAAGGCGGTGAGGAGCTCATTAACTACCTTTTACGACAGTCAAAGGTCTCCGAAAATCCAACGGCTTACATGCTTTTCGAGCCAAGGTTGTGGACTCACTATGTAGTGGAAGGTCAGGGTCACTCATTCAAGGACAGTCCTCGGCTAAAGGAGGTTAGCCTTCCATCGATCTGTGAGACTTATTATTTAGCCTTGGGGCTTGTCCTTGTGCTGCAAATTAGGGAAATAGGTTTACTATGTAATAGTGTATAATTTGACGGCACGGTTGGCGCAGTGGCTAAGAGATTGGCTGCTGCGTTGCGTGTTGCGGGTTCGATCCCCGCACGGAACTAATATTTGTATGAGCTACAAGTAGTTGTTCCGGGTCTGGCTGTTTGTGCATGTGAGTTTAAATGTTTGTAAACGCACTCACGATACAGGAGAAATTCTTAGTGTAGGACAATGTGTTTTTATAAAAATAAACAAAAATGGTAAAAGTTCAAAATAACGCAAATAGAAGAAACTAGACATGCAAATTGTGCAAAACGTTCTTGCAATGTATTTTAAAATTTAGCTATGCAAATATTTCTACAAACTTATGTTATGTTTCTAGTCCCAAACTGTGTCAAGACTAGAGATAGTTCTTTTCTAGGTACTGACGTCAATCTACTGCAATCCGTAAAATTTCTTTAATAGATTTTCAACTTTATAGCTAAAGCATTAGGTTCTAGGTTGATTCAGAAAATTTGACAGTTTCGTGTAGCTCGATGTGCGGTCATCTGTACATCCTTGAACTCCACCCACCCATTCATAAAAAAACCGTAGACAGAGACAGCTTATCATTTCACCTAGTTTAGAAAAGGACAGATACATAAATATAGAACAGTCATCCTCTGTTTTGAACAATTACTATTTCTGTAGCAGACCAATATTATCCTGAATGGTTAGTAGTGGATACGGATATCGCCACGCATCATCATCTGCCTAGCCTTTTCCCAACTATATTGGGGTCGGCTTCCAGTCTAACCGGATGCAGCTGAATACCAGTATTTTACATGGAGCGACTGCCTATCTGACCTCCACAACCCAGTCAGTACTGGGTAATACGATACCCCTTGGTAAGACTGGTTGTCAGACTTTTTGGGCCACTGACTGCCTAACGACTGTCAAAGATCTACAAATGACAGCCGGGACCAACGGCTTAACGTGCTTTCCGAGGTACGGAGGAAACTCGGTATGTAATGGGCGGTCACCCATCCACAGACCAACCTAGGCAAGCACGGCTTAACCTAAAGATCGACCCGAGCAGCTGTTATTTAGCCACGAGCTCCTCACGATATCGCCACGCATCAAGATTAATTAGTCCATTTAACTGTGAGCAGTAAATAAATGACCACAATTTTCTACGTTCAATGCAACGGGATTTTATAGCTATTTGACGTCATATATGACGTCATACATACGTCAAGATATTATAGTTTACACATATTTGGTAAGGTTTACATTCCTTTTGTGGTTTTTGAGTAAAGAATGCGATCGTGCAAGGATGTCGAAATTATCTGGAAATTACGTCACGACAGAATTCGTTCGAAGAATTTTAATTTTAAGGCTAGTCAGTTACAAACACGATTTATTTAAGGTTGGTTGACAAATAAAAAGTACCTTACGGTAAAAAAAAAGATATTTATACAACATTAGTTTTAGTATATGCGAAACCTGAAACACGTATGTACAAAATTTCAAAACTGTATCTTGGAAAATCACAAAGTTATAAGCTTGTTCTGATACCTGGTCGTCCGCACAAAAACGCGGTCACCACGCAGCGCGCTCGCGCACGCGCTTCCAGGGTGGTCTTAAGCTCATTGATAATAATAATTTGGCAGTAGGTACCTAAATGATTGCGATAGGTACTTAGTGTCGTTCGGTGTCCAACTTGTAGCCTTTTTTAAATATTTTTTTGACAAAATATAACATGAGTTAAAAATTATTGGAATCGATTCAGTTACTTATTCTGAACAAACTATATTCAGGTTTCGCATATACTAAAAATAATGTTGTATAGAAGTCTGAACAAAATTCTTTAAAACCTATGGTGGAAGTCTTTTGGTGAAGTTCTCGCCATCATCATCATTTCATAACATCACGCCTGTAATCCCCGAAGGGTTAGGCAGAGGTGTACCTAATAATACACCCACATTTCGCGAGTTATGTTAAGTCCCATGTAAATGGAGTCGAGCCTGGTCACATCAACCTGGCGCAAATTCGGTACTCCGTGGCTGCTACTGAGAAATTTCTGATGGAAAACTCAATAACACTTTGCCCGACCTGGGAATCGAACCCAAGACCTCACGCTCAGCTGTCGCGCTTGTGACAACTAGACCAATGAAGCATAGTCACTCACATCATTTCAGTCCTGCCGAAATCGCCTGCTTCTGGGTATAGGCATCTTTCCTTTGTCTAAGATCCCGAGCATCCATCGTCCATTTGTTTCCCCCTAACTTTGATGATGTCATAAATTTAACACACTTTTGAAATTTCAGATTTCCTTTTTACAACCATTAAAGATTCAAAGCTATCTTGAGAAATACGGGTGCCAATACAATTACAGATAATTAGAGATAATCATGAGACAGGTCGGCAAACCCGTTGATTTTGCAGGTGTCTAGGGCATAAGGACTTTGCGTAGACGTTGAGCATAACTTCCATGCTCACCACACAAAGGGGATCAATGAGGAGAACCCCACAGAATAAAAACTCAACCACTTTCCTTCAGGTGGACCGTCAGTTTTTAAGATTATAAATGCACGTCACGAGACGTGCATTCAAAACATGTTTTGAATAACAGTCACTGGAAAAATCAATCAATACCGCACACAGTCTTCAAAGAAACATAAATACGTAAATTATCACACAATCGCTCTATATGGAGCGTTCAAACAAACCTGTTCTGGGAAAATTGACCACGATTCATCCTCACTCATACATCATTTAGTGTGGGCAGTAACATTAGCTGGTTTCCTGCGTCTCTATCGATGTTTACTGCCTTGTTTCCAGGATCCTGATCTGAATTGGTTGTTGATTTATTTGGTTCTAGAAAGAACACAATATGACGCCTGTAATCCCCGAAGGGTTAGGCTGTACTAATGGCTGGCTGGCTGGCTGGCTGTATGTGGTGTGTACACCCACAATGTGTGATGTTGATGGATGGAGAGGGAGAGGAAAGCCAAAGAAAAGTTGGATGGATTGTGTGAAGACGGATATGAAAGACAAAGGAGTAAATGATGCCGTGACGTCTGACAGAGGAGAATGGAAGAAAAAAACGTGTTGCGCCGACCCCAAGTAGAATGGGACAAGAGCAGGAACATGAAGATTTCGCAGTTTTGTTTATGTCCCGTGTAATAGGGGGCGAGCCTATTGCAATAACAATATCCTATCTCCGTGGCTGCTACTTAGAAATTCGTGATGGAAAAACCCAATAACACTTTGCCCGACCTGGGAATCGAACCGAAGACCTCATGCTCAGCAGTCGCGCTTGCGACCACTAGGCCAACATAATATGCTGCTACGACTACTAATAAATTCGGATATGGGCTTGTGGATGATGTTGAAATCCTCAGTTAAAGCCAAAAATAATCTTTATAGACTTCAACAGAACGCTTATTTTAGCATGCCATCTCTATCTCTAAAGTACGTCAAACCAATCAATCGTAAGCCATAAATAAACAAACAGATCAATTTGTCGATCAATCAGTCTATTAAAGTTTTTTTATAAGATTGATCTAAACGGACTGTCCGTAGTATCGTAATGGTCTGTAGTACTCGTAGACGATGAATAAACAGCTCTATTCATTGTCTATTATTAGTTGGTTACGTTTTTTGTTTGTTTGATTGTAACCCTGGTCTTTCATGTGCAAAAATACTTGATTTGTAGTAGATTTCTTTGTGACGGTGCTGGTCTGGGGAAATCCAGTCAGCCATGCCGTATTGCATGTCCTGAACTACTTGGCCCTTCTTACAAAAAAATATAATGAAAGACCCCTGTCATTATGAAATGATGGGCACTGACTATACTTATCATCAATCATCATCATCATCTGCCTAGCCTTTTCTATATTGGGGTCGGCTTCCAGTCTAACCGGATGCAGCTGAATACCAGTATTTTACATGGAGCGACTGCCTATCTGACCTCCACAACCCAGTTAGTACTGGGTTATACGATACCCCTTGGTAAGACTGGTTGTCAGACTTTTTGGGCCATTGACTGCCTAACGACTGTCATAGATCTACAAATGACAGCCGGTACCAACGGCTTAAAGTGCTTTCCGAGGCACGGAGGTAACTCGGTATGTAATGGGCGTTCATCCATCCACAGACCAACCTAGGCAAACACGGCTTAACCTAAAGATCGACCCGAGCGGCTGTTATTATTTAGCCACGAGCTCCTCAATATGGGAATCAATATTTTTCCAAGCTCGTTCAAATTCAAGTAGGTTTTGTCAGAGCTTATTACTGTCACACTCCAGGGCAAAGTCCTCTTGTACAGGGAAGACATTGAAATATAACTGCTGAAGTATTGTTTTTACTAAAAGCTTCACCCTAATCCTACGGAGAATTCGTCACGTCACGACAAAACCGTAAATCCTTATAAAAAGGTAAGCCGCCTAAAAGCCGTCGATAAAGGCATTACACCATATTAATGTAGTTAAACCCCATTACAAGCTTATCATGTGACGAGAACCACTTGTTTGTACAATGATAGTGTACCAGCAAAAAACATCAGATCCCCGTTAACTGCGCTTATCTATAAAGTACATATTGGCGTAACACATTGGTTACGATTGTGACCACGGTGTTGTGGAACACGTGATGATTATGGTACTTGTACGTTCATGCCTGTAACCGCCGAAGAGTTAGGCAGAGGTGCCTCAACTGTCTCAGTAGAGACACATTTCGCCAGTTCTATTCATGGGACTCTTGGGTAGCCAAAATGGAATTGAGCTGTACACACATCTGCCCCATTTCAGACGATCTATGAATCAAATTCTCGGTTCAACGGTGGTCATGTCCAACGATGCAAGAAATTCTTAATGGAAAAGCCCCCCGTCTGATTCGGGATGTTCCAAATCCAAACCGAAGAAAAAAAAAAAGAAAGTTCCAACTACAAAACTTCCTTAGACTTATTTTCGAATCGATGGCAATAATACTGATGATTACATGAGTTAGGCTCAGTAGGTGGCCACGCCATGTTGATTACGAGTAACAAGGCAATGAAAAGAGACTGTGACTTCTGAGTTTGTTTCGGCATTTTCTCCCAGGGATCTGCTAGAAAATGTCGACGCCATCTTGTCGAAAATTTTTGCACATCAAAATTTTAAAAGATCGAAGAAATTAACATAATTTGATTTCTGAATAAGAAGGTATTGGTGCCAGAAGAACACACCTCTAGAAATAGTGATAGCACTCAGATGATGCATTATCTAAAAATGGTACTTGAGATACAGTTCTTTGCCAGCATGTCTGCGTTTTATCTCTTGCAAAATATTTGATCTTCCAATGGTTTTATTAAAGTATTAGGTACCTACTTTTGTACTGCATTCTCGTCAAAACTAGTGGAAAGAACGAAGAATTGGGTTTTCTGGAATTGTGAGATCCTTGTATCAAACTGGGATCTGAAATCGCCACTTGAGGCATCAGCTATGTTTGGGTTCCAAACTGCCGATTTAATTATAGGCTCGTGATACAGACGATGTAAAAGAGAGAGAGAGGTACAAGAAGGGCGTTGTCAGACCATCTGCCTGATGTAGAAGACGTACATCAGATGTCAGAGCTGGGAAGGCCTGGATCAGACTCCAGCAGACCAGGGAAGCATAGCACAATAGGGAGCAGGTCTCCACTCAGCAGTGGGTGAAACAAGGCTGCCAATAATGATAATGATGAGGCAGTTCAGCTTAGTCTGTGAGGTCGCAACGGTATTGCAGATGCCCATAGAAGCCATAACTTCTTAAGTGATAAAATCATCATCTGCCGAGCTGCCAACTATGTCAGGTTCCAGTCTAACCGTATGCAGCTAAATACTGGTATTTTTCTTGGAGCTGCTGCCTTTCTCACCTCCACAACCCATTTAGTACTGGGTAATACGATAACCCTTGGTAAGAAGGTTTTCAGACTTTCGAGCCACTGACTAACTGTAAAGACTGCCAAAGATCTACAAATGACAGCCGGGAACAACGGCTTAACGTGCTTTCCGAGGCACGGAGGACACTCGGTATGTAATGGGCGGTCATCCATCCACGGACCGACTTAGGCAAGCGCGGCTTAACCTTGATGTACGACCCGTGCGGCTGTTATTATTTAGCTACAAGATCCTGGTTCAAATCATAAGAAGCTACTAATGCTACTATACGCCCTGTTAGGCAGCTTCTCTTGCTAATATGTCACACTTACTCAACAACAGATTAACGACACAAATTGTAAATAACAAGATTATTTACTGTTTATTTACTAATCCTGTCATCTAGTTACAACCTACATAATAATTCATTTATCACGCTCTTCTTACATTGTGAAGGTTCCAAGTTTTGACGTATTGATATTAATTGATTTATTATTAACCGTTACGTGATACTTGATATATTTTATTTATTTTTTAAACCAGCAATACATTGAAACTCAAGAATAGTCTCCGAAAGCCTGCCAGTTTTATGACTGGAATCAGAAACATTTGAAGGTATTAGCATTGAGGAAAGATAAGAGGAAGTCTGAAAGTGGCACCGGTGACTGAAAAGTTGTGTGGTAATCGTTGTATGAACGTGATGCAGAGGAATGAGGAAAATGTCTTGAGGAAAGTTTTGAGCATGATTGTCTATAAGAGTAAAGGAAAACCAAAGAAACGATTGACGGACTATATGAAGGATAGAAAGGACGTGACTGCTGAGATGAAGTGTAATAGCGAAGTATGGAAGAAGAAGACATGCTGCGGCGACCCCAAATTAATTGGGATAAGGGCAGAAGAATGTTGAGGTAGTAAGTAATATTGAGGATCTTCTTAGCATTTTTTTAAGGTTCTCGCTATGTTTTGTCATTACTGACGTACAAATTAAAATACAAAATGTCAATTTGAATCAAAATAATAATCATAAATGAGCGGCGATTTTTTTTGGACCAGCATATGCATTAGATGTGCCAGACTTAAAGTATCGCCGATGGAGACTGATATCCTAGACCGGAAATATAAAGGGTGCAACCAGACCCTTAAAGAAGCCGAAAGGCACTTGTTCTCCCCGTCATTACGAAATTTTTTTTGTTCTAGACCATACCTGGGAACCTTCTAGTTACGGAGATATTGGGGGTCAAAGTTCCAACTTTTTCACAAGTATTTTTTTTAAATACAAGTTTTTAATGTAAGATTTTTACTATTAAATCCATCTATTATCACAATGTTTTGAGTGCGTTACATTGAGTCCTACCGTAAAACGAAAGAAAGTCGTTTCCCAGCAATAATTTTTGCGTAAAGTTACTTAGTTTGATGTACAGAATGCTTGGTTGACGGCTTCGTTGAGGGTCTTGTTACACTCTGTATTAAAACTTTAATCTGCTAGCACCCGGATTACGTATCATACCTAAACCTAACGCACTCTTGATTATGAAGCCTTCATTTGAATAAAATATGATAAATTGTCAACCCACTCCGAGCACAGAGAACCTACGCGCTGTGAGCTGTCAAATCCAGACCTATTGTGATTATGAGCGTACGCTCATGGTGTTGCGTATCCATATTTATACTTGAGAGAAACGAGAATGACGTAGTTTCCCTGGCAACAAATATGGACACGTGATTTATTTGTTGAGTGACCACTGAAAACCAGCGCTGTGCTGTGGACCCACCATAGCACAGCATCACGCTGAATGGTAAGGGAGCGTTCAAGTATAGCGTAACGCAATTTTTGAAGATTTTTGACCCTCCCTCCCATCATGTGACGCGGCGTAACGTTTTTCTGTCAGCCGAAGAACGTCCTCTACAACTGACCAAAGACCTTGACTCATCATCTGACTAGCCTTTTCCCAACTTTGTTGGGGTCGGCTTCCAGTCTAACCTGATGCAACTGAATATTTTACATGGATGCTTATATGACCTCCACAGCCCAGTTAGTACTGGGTAATATGATACCCCTTGTTAAAACTGGTTGTCAGACTTTCGGGCCACTGACTACTTGTAACAACTGTCAAAGATCTACAAATGACAGCCGGGACCAACGGCTTAACGTGCTTTCCGAGGCACGGGAAAATTCGGTATGTAATGGGTGGTCACCCATCCACTGACCACCCTAGGTAAGTGCAGCTTAACCTAAAGATAACCGAGCGGCTGTTATTATTTAGCACGACCTTGTCTATGAACCGTATACCAAGCGTCGACAGTTGCATGTTTACGCAAAAAATTTGGCAACGTCGCCCTGTTGATATTTCAATGGTAACAAGAATTGCCAGCGCACCTCCCATATATTTAAAATATGTCATGTCGTTGGACGTTTAAGTGAATTTTGGGGATATGATTCATTTGAATAACATCCCGTGGGTTGACCCACGGGATGTTGGTATTGGTGATCTGACGAGGTGTGTCCCTATGACTTGAGATACGTAAGATTGTATCTCCACCTTGACATGAGTTGCCATGGCTGACCTGGAAGTCTTTAAACAGACTCCGGACTCAGGTTGGTCGCAGTAAGGACAACCTGCTCAAGTGGAGATTCATTAATGACTGCCCTGCAGTGTAAATGTGGTGCTGTTCTACAAACGATGGGGCACTTAATATCGTGTCCTGCGTGTCCTGTTGTTTGTTCACTTTAGGAACTGATGGACGTTACCGAAAGCGCCAAATTAGTAGCTCAGTTCTGGGCTGACAATTTAGATTGCCATGATCTAAGAAGAAGTGAGATCATAGAAAACTAGATGTACCTAGGGCAACTACAGATTCGTGTACGTCATCATCAGCCTAGCCTATACTAGTCCACTGCTGGTCATTGACTTCTCTAATCGATTGATCCTCGGCAGCTATGCTTCATTCACGTGATGGCACGGTTGGGGCATTGGCTGAGCGATTTCACTGCTGCACTACGTCCACAGGTTCGGTAACCGCACGGATCAAATATTTGTATAGCCTACAGTTAGTTGTTCACTCCAAGTTTCTGGTTGGCTGAAACAACGCGTCTTCCAGTTCTCTAGCAAACGGCATCAAAATGTCAAAGCTCCAAAAATTGACTTGCGTGTAAATATAACTTCAACGACGATTTGTTGAATTAACAAAATGTAAATGCTATCGTGTTATGCAATTACCCAACAGAATCTCATCATGTCATCTCATGAATCTCTCTCTCTCTTTATCTTAGTATTATTTAAAAATGTTTTCAGATATACACCTACCACTACTTTTCTCTGCATCACCCAAAGGTTGACTGGTAGAAAATGCCTATGGCATTAAGTCCGCCTCTGTACTTTTGTGCTTGAAGTGTTAAATAAATCTCTTATATAATCAACAGTCTGCCTATCCAGTACAGGTATATAGGCATCCCCCAAAATACACCCCAACTTATAATTGCTGCCCTTCAAACAAATACAAACTGCCTTCATTACTAAAGTTAGATTCCAATTCCCCAGCTTGATTAGTGAGAATATTCCGTAGATAATCAAATATATCTTTCCATACGAGGTGGTACGCACGACGGCTAATCAAGCTTTACAAAACCAGTTTATGCGGATCTCTCATTGTGTAGGAAATCTAAACAAAGCGAGACCAAGTTATACGGGAAATGTACAGCTTCATGTGCCGCCGTGTGTACTACCGAGTGCTTGGCCCTGTGATGTTAAAGGTCACAATTACGTAATCACTGTGTATTCTGAGTAATTAGTTCAGGATCATCCTATATTTAGATGGAGGGAGGATAGGCTTGATGTAATTCCTCTGTGTGACACCCTGTATCTACCTATAGGGTGTTAAGAAAGCAGAAAAGGTCTTGTCTTGACAGTAGTACACGGAGTTCACGGTACATTTATCTCTTTCAATTTGGATGAAAGAGATAAATGTACCAAGAATCCAAGAATATCGGCATAGCAAGATTAGTGAGAATATTCCGAAGATAATAATTCCTCAGTGCGACATCCTGTATCTGATAGGGACGCAGAAAAAGGCTACTCATGATGGCGATAAGGCTGCTTCGATAGGGACGTCCTTACTGTAATAGCCGCAAATTATAGCCGTGCTTTGTGTTTTTTTTCGCTAAGAGGTATTTTTACACGACGGGGCAGATGAAATGAGAAAATGTTGTGAGAAAAGTTTTGAGTATCAATGTGGACGGGTATAACAGTAGAGGAAGACCAAAGAAACGATGGATGGACTGTGTGAAGGATGATATGGCAAGAAAGGAGGTGTCTGATGAGATGACGAGTAATAGAGAAGTATGGAAGAAGACATGCTGCGCCGACCCCCAATAAATTGGGATAAAGGCAGGATTATGATGATGTATTTTTAAACAAGCAAGCTAAGGTAAATATAACGAGGATCAATTAAACCCAAGAATATCGGAAGCGGTCGACAGCTGACTGCGTCAGCAGGTTTTTCCCGGTGTTAGCAAAAGTCAAGTAACATCGTTAGGGAACTCGGGAATGGCGATGGAGTGCGACCTTTTTGTAATGTAAGGCGTGCTGTAATTTTTTCTCGTACATTGCCAGTGATTCGCCATGTCGGAGCTATAGACCGACCGCTTTAATCAGTCCTCCGCCTTGCCTCATCAAAGGCACATTAACATTTTGACCGCCAGAGTATAAACACACGCGCGTGACCTCCACGCTAAGCCACAATTTGAACTACCATTTTGTCACATATTTGTGTCGTTTGGCGTCCAGGGCACGTGCTTGCTTGTCACTGTGACTACGGTCAAAAGGTTAGGCGTCCACAAAATCCTAACAATATCCCACAGGTTATTTGTTTTAAAATAACCATAATCCACGTAGGTATTACGATACTAATTGAACCAATACGTGATCAACCTTCAGAATATTCCATTTAAATTGATACCTTCGAGCAGTCGGTCTATAGTACGTTATCTAATGAATGAGATCCAGTCATGTCCTGTCCCATGTTATTTGGGGTCGGCGCAACACGTTTTTTTCTTCCATTCTCCTCTGTCAACCGTCACGCTGTCATTTACTTATTTTTCTTTCATATTATTCCTCAGCTCGTGGCTAAATAATAACAGCCGCTCGGATTGATCTTTAGGTTAAGCCGTGCTTGCCTAGGTTGGTCTGTGGATGGGTGACCACCCATTACATACCGAGTTTCCTTCGTGCCTCGGAAAGCACGTTAAGCCGTTGGTCCCGGATGTCATTTGTAGATTTTTGACAGTCGTTAGGCAGTCAGTGGCCCAAAAAGTCTGACAACCAGTCTTACCAAGAGGTATCGTATTATCTAGTACTAACTGGGTTGTGGAGGTCAGATAGGCAGTCGCTCCATGTAAAATACTAGTATTCAGCTGCATCCGGTTAGATTGGAAGCCGACCCCAACATAGTTGGGAAAAGGCTAGGCTGATGATGATCATTCCTCACACACTCCATCCATCTTTTCTTATCTTAAAGCTAGCCCCTTTTTATGGTGAAATCTGAATGTAGACCTACCGTATACAGAGTGGAAGGAACCACACCGACGCGAAAACGGTTACCACGTCGTACTCAGCACATCGTTCTGAGCCTCCCATAGAAATTTTTCAATTCATCGGTTATTAAAAGCAAAACTGCCTGTTTCCTACAAAAGTGCAATGTCTACACGGTCAAAGTGTATGGAAAAGCTGTTTTTTTTTTTAATAACCTGTGAAAAATTTCTATGTACGGCTCAGAATGATGTAATGAATACGTTTTAAACGTTTTCGCGACGGTGTCTCTTCAACCATTTATATGAGTGAAGAATACATCTTTGCAAATCAATTCACGGAATGCAATCGTGAGGTTATGTTATTGAATTGGACACTTTTAACGTACACATCTGGCTGCATCGTTCTCACATAATGTACCATCTAAACATGAATGATGTAACCAAGGTTTTGTTAAAGTATTCTGATTTAATAGAGTGTCCATGGAGTTTCTTGCCCGTTCTTCTCCATAGAGATCTACGTTAGGGAATGGGCAACTACAGTACTTTCACAGTTTTTGTGCCTTGTGACTGGGACTGTAGCTATATTTTACTGTTATCTTTGTTTCGACAATTCAAAAGTGCCTGTAACTGGCCTACTTGAAATAAATGCTTTAATTGATTGATTGAAATATTGAACTGCGTATATGCACTGATCAAAATAAACGAACAAAACAAAGATGGAAAATGCGAACAGGAAATAAACTTATCAATTGTCACTGCATGTTATGTTATGATGTTATAATCAGAGGTCGGAATGAGGTAGAGTTATTTGTGTACTTACACTGGTTTCATACAGCGAAAGAATAAAGTGGATATGCCTCAAACCCCGAGATTAATTTTAAAGATCAGAAAAATCCCGTGATTTATTAAATAAAAAAGTTATTTACTTTTACACAATTTAAACCATCCGACATCGGACATCATGCGCACGCAGCGCAGCAGTTAATTAAAAAATGTCGCGGGTTCGATTCCCGCACGGAACAAATATTTGTATGATCTACAAGTAGTTGTTCCGGGTCTGGTATTTGTGTATGTGCGAGTTTAAATCTTTGTAAACACATCCAGGTTGCAGGAAAAAATCCTGGCGTGGGGCAACGTAAATAAAAAATTGTATTGTGAATTAATGTAAATACTAATAAAAATTGTATGTTAATGATCTTTGTTTTATTTGTGTAATCTATCTCCGAGGTTTTTATTATTATTTATTTGTAATATTGTTGGCGGCACGGGTTTGTATTATAAATCCCGGGAAGATCCATATTAATATCAACATTTCGATGCAAGTACGTAAATAACTCTACCTAATTCCGACCTCTGGTTATAATGCAGGCACCCATGCCTGCGATTGGATGTAAATAAACTCAACCTGAAGAGAAATTTCAAAAACATCTAGAAACATTTCGAAGAATGCAACATGCATCGACCAACCTGCACTGGGTCTGCAGGGAGGATTACAGCCCACTCTGTCTTTCAAAAATGGTTTTTATTTTACCCTTTTTAGTTGTGGTATCTCACACAAATTCTTGTCAAGTATCAATTTTATATAGTAGAAAATATTAGCACATCATCCACTTAGACGAAGAAGAAAAAATGCTAACTTTTTTTTTTCGGTAGCCTTGAAATTCCCACTGCTGGGCAAAGGTCTCCCCATATCCTTCTAGGTACTCTTCTCCTGCGCCACCTTGAACCACGACCAATGCTAACTTATTCTGGGAAATTTGGATAACTCAAAGTACCTAAGCAAAGTTAATAAAATTTATATAGGACAACCGCGCAAGCTTCCTCTACTAAATGAAAAAAGAATCACTTAAATCGGACCATAAATCACGAAAAAATCGGTGATCATAAAAGAAAAAAAAAATGCTGGTAGAATACATGACCTCCTCCATTTTTAGAAGTCGGTTAAAAACCTTTGTATCCCAGAAGTGGGAACAACATAGCTTGATTCTGCTATTGCCCTGCTACCTGGACTCTTCAGCCATACTACAAGACAGAACATTACACATTAATTAATTAGCGTGCGACCCGACTGATTAATTAATTAATGAACAGACTAGACACGTGAACAATGAGCACGTGTTCCGACACATGTTCGTTACGAATTAACGTTGTTGTCAGTATTACATGGTCGGAGATAAATAGAATGGCTTCTTAATTGAGTTTTAAAGTCCGAAATTCCATTTTGGTAATGAATTGAGCTGCATCTATTGTATTGGTTTTATTTGGTTTGTCCAAAGATTTTAATGGGTTTGTCTAAAAGCATAAAACATGGTGTAACAAGTCCTTAACGAAGCCGAAAGACACTTGTTCTCCCCGTCTTTGCGATATTTTTTTTGTTCTAGACCATACCTTCTAGTTACGGAGATATTGGGGATCAAAGTTCCAACTTTTTCACAAGTTTTTTTTAAATACATGTTTATAATATAAGATTTTTAACACCTCCACGACCCCCGTACTATTCAATCCATCCATCAGCACAATGCTTTGAGTGCGTTCCATCGAGTCCTTGGTACGACTGGTGGTTATTAGTTAATGAAAAATAATACGTGTAAATGTGTTTGTACAAACATTGCTGTTAACAAATCTAAACATCATTTATCATTCTCAAGGTAAAAAAAATATTTTCTAATTTGAATAAACTAACTAAATACATTATTAATTAAAAACTATAACGATTTCTATAATTTTTATTATAGGTATTTTTTTTCCCAAAAATAATTAAAACTACGTAAATTACAGTAAAAACTCGTTAACTCGTTTCGAACGCGAGCGAATACCTCGAGCGAATATCTAACAAGACCCTCATACCTACGTGTGCGACTGTCTGCGTTCGTGGATTTGTACTGTGACCACAACATTCTTCCGGAATTAGTATAACTAAATCAATCAATAATCAATGCTCATGTATGTTTAACTAAAAATTCAGTGTATGTATTATGATTATAACATAATATACTAATTGGGGTGTCTGAGGGTGTGCGTTAATTACGGTACATGTTGTAGATATTAGATATGTAAAGATACTAAGAAAATGTGTATATATATCTTTGTTTGCATCAAATTAACATGGTATCTACGTCATAAAGATAATTATTATGCAGCGCGGTGCGATGTTTTCTAACGCTTGTTCCTTCAAAGAAATGTTATGCATAATTACGTGCGATAAATAAGATTTCTCAATATATTGTTATAATAACGTAACATAGATCGGCAATGTGAATATCAAAGAAGTTGGAATTGAGGTGTACTCTAACCTGCCAGGGCTGCGGGACTGTTCGAAAGAGATACCGTGGCCGTGGAACACAAAGGGCAAAGAAGGATCATGGATGGGTTTTAGTCAGTACAAGTCTGACACTCACTTCCGCTCCACCCAGAGTGGGGGGGGGGGGGGTCATCTGATGATTTCCCATCCGAAAAAAAAAAGGTGTACTCAAACTCAAATCGACTGCCTCGTTGGTCGAGTCGGTTTGATTACCGGGTCGAAGAGTGGGGAATTTTCGATGATCGTTTGATGGCATTTGGCTCCCTATTACATGAGACTTAAATATAACTGGTGAAATGTGGTGGGTGTGCTATTAGGTAAACCTCTGCCTAACACTTCGGTGGTTACAGGCGTGATGTTATGTATGTTTCAGGCCTCTTACCACCCGTAACGACTGACTAAAATAACCACCATTACCAGAATATCAGAGCTAAATAAGAGGTAAGCCAAGTCAGAGTCCAATGGGCGGCATAAAAACTCTGACACCAGGTTAGGAACGAAAGAAGGAAGTATTTGACTTATACGAATCGAATGCCGTGCGCAAACTCTCTAATGAAAAACGTGAGAAAAACAGTGTATACCTACATTTTATTGACTTGCTTCGAACTTTTAATATCTATGACAGTCACACCACTATCCTATCACTGCTTGCTAGGGAATCAATTAGAATGGAACTCTGATATTAATCTCCAAATCGGATTGAATGCACTGCGCAAATCCTTCAAACAGAAAAACTAACATCCGTATTACACATGCATAATGCATAATCAGCCTATTTATGTTCCCACTGCTGGGCCGCAGGCCTCCTCTCTATGAGAGGGAGTGAGCTATAATCCACCACGCGGGCCCAGTACGGGTTGGTAGATGTCACATGTCTTCGAATGTTTGGTTCTAGGACATGCCGGTTTCCTCACGATGTTTTCCTTCACCGTTTTGAGAGCAGTGGTGATGAAATAACTTACACAAAGTAATGCGCCTGGCTGGGTTCGAACCCACGACTTACTGCTCGTAAATCGGGGTGTCCACCACTGGGCCACCGCTGCCCTCCGTATTACACGGCTACTACAAAAAGAAATGATTTCATAACTCCACGCTCACAATTAAAACCATTTTTAAATGTCGTCATCGGTACTGATACATGTTCTCATTTTAGTACTAGATGCGTGCGTCATTGTGAGACGTAGTGTCAATATACTGTTCGAATACGTCATTCGTCATTATTATCTCTCCTGTAAAGGTCATCATCATCTGTCGAGCCTTTTCATACAATTGTTATAACAGTAACAACATTTATTTATTTTTGGCCCATAAATATACATTAGTTTTAGTATATATGCGAAACCTGAAACACGTGTCTAGTGTTTTTATGTAAAGAATCTATGTACAAAATTTTAAAACTTTATCATGAAAAATCACAAAGTTATAAGTTTGTTCTGTTACCTGGTTGTACGCACAAAAACGTGGTTCCCAACATAGTTGGGAAAAGTTGTCTGCTGTCTACCAGTAAAAGTCCCGTCAAAATCGGTCCAGCCGTGTCGGAGATTAGCCGGAACAAACAGACAGACACAATTAAAAAAAGAGGTTTTGCTGTTATTCGTACCTTATAATGTATACTTTCAAATGCATTCAGTAAAATGTTGTTATTTCGTTTTAATTGTCGAAACGAAAAGTATTGTATCGTTATACAATTTTATTACCGGTCGGGCAGCGTGTTATTTGGTTTTTTCTTTACGAATTCCTAATATCAGTTCGATGCCAACATGTCACACTAAATGTCTTGTCATGTGACCTTCAAAATAAAATGTTTCTATCTATATATTCGCATTCATTGACACAAAGCCGGAAATACTACTAAAAGCTATAATAGAACTCCCACTATTAACCTTAATCTAATTAAATAAAAATAGCGAACTGAGCAGCTGATATAGACAAAATAGATTACATCTCGTTCGTTTTGTCACATCACCTAAACAAAAATGTACACACAGCTCAGGACACAACTCGGCATAGCCGAGCGGCAAAATAAACTTTCAATTTTGCCGCTCAGTTCTGTCCCGAATCAGTGCTTATACTGCATTTATGCTTGATACCAGTGGCGAAGGTTCTATAGAACTCGATTCCTACTAGCATCCCTTTGAAAAATGGCACAGTCAGCAGTAGCGAAGGGTCAATTTTTGTAAGGGGTAAGCCGGAGTACATATCTTTATCTTTTGTCTATAGAATACTGCGTGGCCATTTTTCAAAGGGAAGCCGGTAGGAATCGAGTTCTATGGAACCTACGCCACTGACAGTCAGTATTCTATAGACAAATAATATAATCACATTAAATATATGTACTCTCGCTTACCTTTTACAAAAATTGACCCTTCGAAAATACCCTTAACGCTTATAAAAGTTTTCGGACGACTGAAAAATCAACCTTACCGGTCGACCACTTTTCAATCTTATTTATTTTTTATTTTTTTTTCGGGTTGGAAATCATCAAATGCTCCCCACTCTGGGCGGAGCGGAAGGGAGTGTCAGACTTGTACTGACTAAAACCCATCTATGTTCCTTCTTTGCCCTTTGTGTTCCAGGGCCACGGTATCTCTTTCGAACAGTCCCGCAGCCCTGGCAGGCATCGGCCCTTGCGGACCCCTACTTATTTGCTGACATCTCTTTGAGGCGCACGTGGAACACGAACGCGCCGTCGACACGGCCTGTCGTCATAAGACGGCCTACGTCATAAAAGCGAAAAGTGGCAGACCGTTAGTGAGCGCGGTAGTACCATGTAGCATCACTAGCAATTCTTAATGTTACGTCCACAGACATAGATAGACCTCCGTCAAATCGCACAAGACACGGCTCCAGAGTTCCAGACACCAGACTCTGACAGATCTTCTTCTTCTTCTGGTGCTTCTCCAATTAACTGAAAGTGGGCCATCAACTCCGTAATTTCTCTTTGTCTTTCGCGAGGTGGAACTCTCAGCAGCACTCACTCGTGATTCCGTTATACTGACAGATAATGTACGCGCAAAGTCAGTGTCCGATGTCCTGAGCTGGTCTGCAATATGTCCTTAACGGTTTAACCCAATCTGTAAAGTGCGGTAAAGCCCGTATCGGACTTCAGACTGGCTGCGGACAGATCATATATAAAAAATCACGCCAGTTTCCCATTCGCCCGATACGTCCCCTCCAAAATAGGAAAGATCCGCCGACCAAGGCTCACCCTTCTTGAACCCGACGACCCCGTGACCCTCCTTCAAGAGAGCTGTAGGGAAACAAGCACCACTACCAGCAATACTACCGCCCGACCCTTGCTCGACGTGACAGCCCGCGCCGCTGAGCCAGTAACGTTAAACTCCCTAAATAATAATTCGACCCAGCCTGACCCAAGCTGCCCCCCCCCTCAATGACGCACTAAGTCAAGGCCCGAACCCCGCAGGGGGTGCCGTTAGTGACTGTTCATTTAATATTGAATATCCTTAGTTTGTAAGCCCTGGCTGGGGGCCTTAAAGTATTTTTTGGCCACCACAGGATAAGTTCGGTTAAGCAGGAACAACCTCTAGTAGATGTTCTACTGCCAGTGGTCATTTCTCCGATGGAGGTAGACAGACCATAGAACGCCACCTGCTACGGTCCTTACATACTTATTTCGCCTCGTCCACGTTCTTACTTGTCTTCTGTCCATGCACGCACGCCTATTGCGAGTACTTACCTACTACGCACCTGACTCCAGAATAACCTTAGCTTTGACAGATATTTCATTACATTATCTGTCTAACGGATGAGGAGGAGGAGCTCGTGGCTAAATAATAACAGACGCTCGGATCGATCTTTAGGTTAAGCCGTGCTTGCCTAGGTTGGTCTGTGGATGGGTGACCACCCATTACATACCGAGTTTCCTCCGTGCCTCGGAAAGCACGTTAAGCCGTTGGTCCCGGGTGTCATTTGTAGATCTTTGACAGTCGTTAGGTAGTCAGTGGCCCAAAAAGTCTGACAACTAGTCTTACCAAGGGTATCGTATAACCCAGTACTAACTGGGTTGTGGAGGTCAGATAGGCAGTCGCTCCATGTAAAATACTGGTATTCAGCTGCATCCGGTTAGACTGGAAGCCGATCCCAATATAGTTGGGAAAAGGCTAGGCAGATGATGATCTGTCTAAAGGATGATTTCCACCAAACGGCTCGCATCGCATCGGATCGGAAAGGATACGAACGGATGTGGGGAAAGCCGATCGCATCCTGCAGGATGACGACGGCTACGATCGGCTCCGTACCGTCGCTTGCGAACGTATGCGTTTCTGCGTCTAGTCAAATAGTTTCATTCCTATCGTTTTCACGTGTTCTAATGTTTGAAAAGGTTCCGATCGGATACGACGACAGGCGAACGGAGCTGATCGCGCGTCGCAACATACTTTCGGCTACGATCACGTGTCGCGGAAGACGCCCGCGATGAAGCTGCTGTAATATTGATTTTAATTAAATATTGTGGACCTACACGATTTAATATCGTTTAAAGATTGTAATATCCGTTCCGATCCGATGCGATGCGAGCCGTTTGGTGGAAATCATCCTAGTCCGTTGTCCAATCCAAAGTACGGTCCGTAATAATTATGTCCGGTAGGTTTAACCGAATCTTTAGCCGGACACATCCTACACTCTCTTATGTATACGACAAAGAAAGCTCAAATATATAAATATGTGTTACAATTTAGGTCAAGTTTGGCGTATGATACGAGCGCCAAAAATTTTAGCGTTGGTGGGTTATTTATCATCTTACGTAATGTGAGGGATGAGATCATTCCTTTTTGTCTGAATTTCGTAAAGGCACGGTCACTGTGTTAAGACAAAAAAAAAACGATGGATGGACTGTGTCAAGGATGATATGGCTAGAAATGAGGTGACGAGTAATAGAGAAGTATGGAAGAAGAAGACATGTTGAATGAAAAGCGACGATTCGACAACAATCAGAGGAGCTCGTGGCTAAATAATAACAGCCGCGCTTGCCTAGGTTGGTCTGTGGATGGGTGACCGCCCATTACATACCGAGTTTCCTCCGTGCCTCAGAAAGCACGTTAAGCCGTTGGTCCCGGTTGTCATTTGTAGATTTTTGACAGTCGTTAGGCAGTCAGTGGCCCAAAAACCCTGACAACCAGTCTTACCAAGGGGTATCGTATTACCCAGTACTAACTAACTGGGTTGTGGAGATAGGCAGTCGCTCCATGTAAAATACTGGTATTCAGCTGCATCCGGTCAGACTGGAAGCCGACCCCAATATAGTTGGGAAAAGGCTAGGCAGAGGATGGAAGAAGAAGACATGTTGCGCTGACCCCAAATAAATTTTGTGACTATAGAAAAATGGTAATCGAAATGTACAGTCAAGGAACTTAATTGTTCGGCCGAATGCCTACGTCAATATGAAAGTAAACTGCCAAATTAGTTCCGCGTAGATGCCGCCACGTGTTGGTTACCGTCATTCAGCTGCCATGCTGAAAACTTAGCCGCGAGATAAATGCTAAGTGTTTTGTCTTGTCGCCGAACCGTTGCTTTTCATTCATGATTTATTTGACATTGACATACGACATACACTCGGTACTCTCTCACGGCGAAGTCACGAATCTTCCAACATACATCCCTATTTAGACTGACAGTTGACAGTCAGTTTATTCTTCACTGAAGATCCTGGATTTTTTTTCTTTTTAATTAGCCTGTGTTGTTCCACTCCTGTGCAAAGGTTTCCCCGATTTTCCCACTTATCTCAATGGTGTGCTTCTTCTCGCCATTTCAGTGAAGTCCCTCTGGACTTATTTTTTTTTGCGGAAGAAATGAGATTTGAAAGAAACAAAGAAAAGTATATTGGAGCTCGTACAGGACTATAATTAGGTTTTTTTTATTGTGTAACTTAAATTCTGTAATGCCAATCTTACTTGCTCTTTTATTATTCTGCGAGTGCTGTGCTCTTCTATAAGTGACAAATTCACTATACTTAAAATAGTTTGTGATTTATGTTTATGTATGTTTTAGTGAGTAAGTCGCCATTTAAATAAATAAATAAATTAGATACTTACAAAAAAAAATCAAAATAAAACAAAATTTTAAATATTACGTTTTTAAAGTAAAATATCGTAGCGCTGGTATTCTGATGAGGTCATGGGGCCCCCAAATGATGCTATTTAATTTATTGTGTTAGTTTGTTTGAAAAGAGACTTACGTATTGAACCGTTTTCAATTAATCAATGAACTCACTTGCCAAGTCACGGTCTCTACTCAAGGAATCGCCTATTCCAAACGAATATAAACAGAACATCACGCCTGTAATCACCATCACATTTCGCCAGTTACGTATAAGTCCCATGTAATAGGAGGCGAGCCTTTCGCCATCGACCGGGCACAAATCCTGGCTGCGAGGCTGCTACTGAAAAATTCCTGATTAAAAACCACATAAACCCTTTTCCCGACTTGGGTATCGTTCCCAGGACCTCATACTCAGCAGTCGCATTTGCGAACCTTTAACCCGTTTCTAATGTAACCCTCTCTGTTGTTTTCAGGTCGTAGAATGCAAAGAAAAATCAACTGGTGCGAAACGTGCATTGAAGGTTCTTCACGACAATACCAAGGCACGCCGCGAAGTGGAGCTGCATTGGAGAGCAAGAGGCTGCATTCATATTGTTCAGGTAATTGAGGAATAATTTAGTAAATGTTGAGCATGATTGTAATGTTGCTGTTTGTGAAGGGTGACCCTGTGGGGTGCCTCATCATCATCATCTTCCTAGCCTTATCCAAACTATGTGGGGGTCGGCTTCCAGTCTAACAGGATGGAGTATATATACGAGTATTTTACATGGAGCGACTGCATTTCTGCAGACCCAGATAGTACCCACAACCCAGTTAGTACTGGGAATAATAACAGCCGCTCGGGTCGATCTTCAGGTTAGCCGTGCTTGCCTAGGTCTGTGGATCAGTGACCACCCATTACATACCGAGTTTCCTCCGTGCCTCGGAAAGCACTTTAAGCCGTTGATCCCGGCTGTCATTTGTAGACCTTTGACAGTTGTTACAAGTAATCAGTGGCCCGAAAGTCTGACAACCAGTCGTACCAAGGGGTTATCGTATTAGCCAGCACTAACTGGGTTGTGGAGGTCAGATAAGCATCCAGTTAGACTGGAAGCCGACCCTAACATAGTTAGGATAGGAAAAGGCTAGGCAGATGATGAGACAAGGTCTTTGACGTTAGGTAATCAGTGGCCCAAAAAGTCTGACAACTAGTCTTACCAAGGGGTATCGTATTACCCAGTACTAACTGGGTTGTGGAGGTCAGATAGGCAGTCGCTCCATGTAAAATACTGGTATTCAGCTGCATCCGGTTAGACTGGAAGCCGACTCTAACATAGTTGGGAAAAGGCTAGGCAGATCATGATGAACACGTGAACTCGCATCACTTTATAAACAACTTATTACACTTCTCGTTATGTATGATGAACTAAACGAAATAGACCGACCACCACCACGTCTAAAAATGATGGATTGGCTCCATGATTGATGAGAAAGCGAACAAACAAACTTATTTTTCTGTAAAACAACCGAATAACATTGACTAAGAACAAAATGACTGGTGGAAAGTTTGATCCATTAGAATAATGTAATCAGTCAAAGTGTTTATTTTAGTTTTAGGTTTCTTTGTACGATTGGCTAAGCTATGTAACAGCCGCACAGGCCAATCCTTTAGGTTAAGAGGAAATGCGGTCGGAGAAACTTTTGAAAATTAGGTATTTGAAGACATTGGTGCGATATGGACAACTGCAGATCCGACTGAATAGCCTAAGTAAAAAGTCATAATTCGAGGTTTGGCTCTCGACTGTTTCCTCCTCCAATATTCGACCAATTTAAAGGATATTTTATAAACTGAATAAGAACGGTATATCCTGTGTCCCTATGTTTTTCTTTTTTCATTAATAGTTGTCAAAGTACACTAGGCCTCTGTTGACAGCGGTCCAAATAGACAATTTTCAGCATTTTGTAAAGGTTCTAATGCTTATGTATCATCAAAAAGGAAAACATAGGGACAAAGAAGAAGTTGATATTTATTTTACTGTAAAAAAATCATTTCTATAGAGTCATAGAAAACAGGCGAGAGCGTTCTTATGGAAAAAAGAGCACCCGCATTTCCTCTTATAAAGCAACGTTTACCGAGGTCGGCACGTTAATGGACGTCCCTCCATGCCTTTGAAGCCGGGCAGTGGGTGGAGTATATGCCGTACAGTCACGATATCGAGCACTAATATGTATTCACTTTCCTAAAAAGCGAGAAACAACGATTGTAACTTGGAGATAGGATCTTTTTCATAAAAAAATGAGTTCCAAAATAATATGTTCGTAACAACATGATATTTTAATCAGAACAGTAGGAGAAATACATATTGATGCTCGTGACTGTACATGGCAGATGGGACCGAAAACTTCTAAAGTAGCAACAGAGTACTGGAAGACGCAGCATTTATAGACGTCTTCTAAAGTTTTACTGATGACCTGGTTAAGATCGTGGGAATCCGCTGGAAGCAAGGTGATGATACTGGTCGATGTGACAAAGCTTGTGGAGGTCTTATGTCCAACAGTGAATGTGTTTAAGCTAAAATAAAATTGATGATGTACATATGAAGAGAGCCGCGGTAGCCCAGTGGCGGAGACCCTGACTTACGAGCAGTAAGTCGTGGGTTCGAACCCAGCCAGGCGCAGGTTTGTGTAAGTTATTTCATCACCACTGCTCTTAAAACGGTGAAGGAAAACATTGTGAGGAAACCGGCATGTCCTAGAACTAAAAAAAAAAAAAATCGAAGACTTGTGACATCTACCAACCCGCACTGGGCCCGCGTGGTGGACTATAGCCCATCCCCTCTCATAGAGAGGAGGCCTGCGTCCCAGCAGTGGGAACATTAATAGGCTGATTATGCTTATGCTTATGCTTATATGAAGAGAGGCATTACATCAGCTCACTAAACGCGTAAATACTTAATAGCCCACCTACACATTTAACGCAGAGTAGTAATAACAATCGAGATAAATGGCTATATGAGTCAACTCTTTTAAGCGATAAGGGCAGCAATTATGCATGAAATCTGCACTATCGATGTGGGCAGTCACCAGTCACTGATAAGAATGCAATTACATACCTACCGCAGTTTAACTTTATCGATTGGAAACCTACACTACTATTTAGCTAGTATTTTTTACTTACAGCGGTTTCAGATTAGCATATTCTGTAGAACGTACCGGCTTACGCGCGTACACGCACGCCACATTACGACGCGCTTCAAAAAGTCGATCGCGTGTACTCGCGCTTACACACGTGTCCGCGTGGGGTGAGCGGGCGTGCGGTGTGTATTCGCGGCTCACGCTTATACGAGCTTCTAAGCGCGTCAACGCTCGTACGCGTCGAGTATATGCGCGTACACGCGCTACCAAAAACTTATAAACGCTGAATATCCGCTAAATCTGAAACCGCCTTTAGATTCATCACATGATTATCGTAGCCATTTCTCCAAGTCTCGTCTATGGTACGGCTTCCAGCCTAACCTTTGTATAATACGAAGAAAATGACATCGTCACAAAATCTGACACATCGTGCGACGCAAAATTCACAAACTTTTTTTTAAGGTGACCGTCCATCATTTGCTGCGTTCGAGTTCGTTTCTCTCAAAGCCAATATCATTTATTTACTCTGTGATTTCATTGTCACGTGCGAAACATTCAACAAACCATACTTGATATAACAGTTTAATTGATAACACATAATCTTGAAGTAATTGGCGACGTCATTTTATGTAGACGTCGGCGCATAGATAAAATTTTACTGCAGTTATGATGTTATAACTAGCCTATGCCGAAAGTCTAACAACCAGTCTTACCAAGGCGTATCGTATTACCCCAACTGGGTTGTGGAGGTCAACTAGGCAGTCGCTCCGTGTAAAATACTGGTATTTTACAGCATCTGGTTAGACTGGAAGCCGACCCCAACATATGTGGGGAAATGGCTAGGCAGATGATAATGAACCAGCTTATGCTTGAGACATAGGCTCGGCCATTGTTAAAAGGAATGTGCGTTTAGGGAGCGACCACAGCGCTTATCAATGCGAAAAAGACGTCACTCGCCTCTATTCTGACGCAGCGACTCATCACCGGTTCGGACTATTCGCCTATAACGCATGGACATAAAGGTATTTGCTGGTTATGCACTGCTGAGCATAAGCCTCACTTTTCTGGTACCAGTCCCGAAGCTCATATGTTCGCCTTATATCCAAGTGTTACCTGCGATGACAACATTGTTGTCCACCCATCATGCTGCCGAATGACCGATACTTTCTCCAGCCCTTGGAGGCCACTCAGTAACTGCCTTACTACACCTGTCATCATCGGTCATAAACGAAAAAAAATATGTCTTGTAGTCACTTGGTAGTGTTCCTGGTCCACTCGTGGATCCTGGTTTGGACTGTATATGGTTTTCCATTGGGAAAAGTCTCAGTGATATCCGGATTCTTCTATTTTACCTGTTTAGTGGTGCTATCATCAGACGAGCAGAGATATACAGCGAAGCGTCACCGTTATATGGTTGAAGTTCCACGGACCCGAAAAAAGCATTATGCTTCTGCATTTATTGTGCGAACCGCCAGTCTGTGGAGTTCAGCCGGCTTCTCTGTTCCCTGATCATTATAACCTGGATCTATTCAAAGTTCGAGTGAATCGGTTTCTTCTAGACAAGCGTGCTCCACACTAGGCCGCATCATCGCTTCACGTTAGGCGAGTTGCGGCCAAACGCAACCCTATTTACTACAAAAAAGCGACTCTGTTGTAATTGGCCTTTATTACCTCAAGCTGGCAAAATGTGACTGTAAATTTCTCTGACATACAATACTAGCGTGATGTTAACAATTTTTTTTCTACATTTTTCAGGTCATAGACGTGTATGAGAACTCCTACGGCGGTCGAGGATGTCTCCTAGTCGTCATGGAGTGCATGGATGGAGGGGAGCTGTTCCAGAGGATACAGGACAATAGGGAGGGTGCTTTCACTGAGAGACAGGCTGCTGAGGTAATATGATAGTTTAAAGCATTTATAAAGTGTTTTTGTGATAGTTAGGTGTTTATTTCTGCGAGTGTGCAATATTTTTGGCGAATTTTTCAAAAAAAAGTATGATGAAAGTATGATATAGCTAGCAGTAGCTATCGACCTGACCGCCTCGTTGGTCCAGTGGTCGCAAGCGCGACAGCTGAGCATGTTTTCGATTCCCGGGTTGGCAAATTGTTATTGGGTTTTCCATCAGTAATTTCTCAGTAGCAGCCACGGAGGCTGGATTTGTGCCCGGTTGATGGCAGTAGGCTCGCCACCTATTACATGGCACTTAAACGTAACTGGCGAAATGTGGGTGTACTTTTGGCACAGTCTCGAGCACCAATATGTAAACACTTACCAATTTTTAAAAGTGTTTTTCGCTCCTACTAAAATTTCATGTTGTTACGAATATAGTATTTTGGAACTCTGAAACCGACCCGGGAATCGAACTCAGGACCTAATGCTCAGCAGTCGCGTTTGCGGCCACTAGGCCAATGATTTAGTCACTATTTCTATTTTCTAATAATTAACACATTTCTGATTGTCAATTTATTCAAGAGTTTTTTTTTTCTATTACAGATAATGCACTCCATCTGCGTCGCCGTGCGTCACCTCCACGATTCCAACATTGCCCACCGGGACATCAAACCCGAGAACTTGCTGTACACCAGCACTCAACCCAACGCAGTACTGAAGCTGACCGACTTCGGCTTCGCAAAGGAGACCTTGACTCCTGCCGACACCCTGCAGACGCCTTGCTATACACCTTATTATGTAGCTCCTGAGGTAAGGACCTAAAAAGTTTCATCATCTGCTTAGCCTTTTCTTAACTCCTTGTTGGAGTCGGCTTACAGTCTAACCGGATCATCATCTGCCTAGCCTTTTCCCAACTCTGTTAGGGTCGGCTTCCAGTCTAACCGGATGCATCTGAATACCAGTATTTTAAATAGAGCGACTGCCTATCTGACCTCCACAACCTAGTTAGTACTGGGTAATACGATACAACTTGGTAAGACTGGTTGTCAGACTTTTTGGGCCAGATCTACAAATGACACCCGGGACCAACGGCTTAACGTGCTTTCCGAGGCACGGAGGAAACTCGATATGTAATGGGTGGCTTCCACCACCTAGTTAATATTGAGTAATACGGTAAGAGACGCTTGGTAAGACTGATTGTCAGACTTTTGGGCCAGTGACTACCTGAAATGATTGAATAGGCTCACACAAGCATCAGCCATCAGTCTGTAATGTTCCCACTGCTGGGACAGGCCTCCTGTCTATGGATGGGAGTGGGTTGTATTCTTCCACGCGGGTCCAGTGCGGGTTGGTAGATGTTACATGTCTTCTACCAACAGAACTTCTAAACTACACAAGGTTATACCACCTGATGCTGATTTCCAGCTGCAGCTTTTACACGGGGCTTACTAAAATGTCAAAATGTGGGTGTACCTCTTTCTACACCTTAATGTGATAGTAAAATGGTGTTTTCTTTGATTCCAGGTGCTAGGCCCCGAGAAATACGACAAATCCTGCGACATCTGGTCACTAGGTGTCGTGATGTACATCCTACTGTGTGGATTCCCGCCATTTTACTCCAACCACGGGCTGGCTATATCTCCTGGCATGAAAAAGGTAGGTCACAAACAATTTGTAACTTTTAAACGACAAAAACAGGCCTTATTGCTAGGAAATAGAACTGCTTTTAAAGTCAGAGCTAAGTCAGAAGAGAGAATCCAGTATTCTTGTCAATGCTTCTTCCGAAATTCCAGATGTAGTGGCCTGTGGACATGTTTAATAATAGGCGAAATACAGGTTTACTATTTACCTCTGCCTAAGCCCACGGAGATTACAGGCGTGATCTTGAATTATTCATGATCTGCCTAGCCTTTTCCCAACTATGTTGGGGTCGGCTTCCAGTCTCACCGGATGCAGCTGCATACCAGTATTTTACATGGAGCGACTGCCTATCTGACCTCTACAACCCAGTTAGTACTGGGTAATACGATACCTCTTGGTAAGACGGGTTGTCAAACTTTTTGGGCTAGTGACTTCCTAACGACTGTCAAAGATCTACAAATGACAGCCGGGACCAACGGCTTAACGTGCTTTCCAAAGCACGGAGGAAACTCGGTATGTAATGGGTCGTCACCCATCCACAGGCCAACCTAGGCAAGCACCGCTTAACCTAAAGATCGACCCGAGCGATTCTTATTATGTAGCCACGAGCTCCTCGTGATCTTGAATTATTCAATTAATTAATTTAAATTTTCCAGCGCATCAGACTAGGCCAGTACGATTTCCCGGAGCCCGAATGGTCCAATGTATCGACCGAAGCTAAGAATCTCATCCGTGGAATGCTCTCAGTTGACCCCGCCAAGAGATTAACTATTCAGCAAGTAAGTATTTGTGTTTTAACGAGAATAATGTAAAATATAGTTTTCAGTTTAAAAGTTTCTTTTCTGACCCATATTTTACTGTTTTCAGAAAAGTAACTTTCATACCTACATATAAAGTTTAGTTATCAGAAAAAGCTTATATTTTGGATCATTTCAAAGTTCTAATCATTCTGAAATCGACTCAGTTTACACCCTCCTTTTCCTAAAAGACTAACCATTGAGTTTCTTGCCCATTCTTTTCAAAAGTACAAACATACATCTTCCCCAACTTTCGCATTTATTATAATAGTAGTTAGTGTTAGTAACACAACATACATATATCACCAGCAACAATTGTGCACAACAGTGCACAAATCATTGATATAAATAAGGAAAAGTAATGTTAAATGAAGTTTTCAATTACATTTTTTATTAGCGTAAATGCTATTATTTAATTTCGTCTTACTGTGCGTCAAAATACTCATTACTTTCTTTTTATTTCAGGTAATGTCAAGCCCCTGGATCAGACAATTCACCCAAGTGCCGCAGACCCCGCTATACACACACACGCTGCTACGTGAGAGCGGAGAAGTATGGGCAGACGTTCAGGACGAGATGACTCGCTCACTAGCCACCATGCGAGTCGACTACGATCAGGTGACGGCGAGTGTGCAACATGCGTTTTTTGCGTGTTATTTTATAAAAGAGGCTCGAGGGTAACCTTCGTGGCTAAGTTAATTAAGGCTCGTGGCTAAGAATGGTAGGGTTTAAGGCTAAGTAGGGAGGGGCTCCTGGTTGAGAATGCTGGGGCTCGTGGCTGACTATTGAGGAGCTCGTGGCTATGTATGAAGGGGTTTGTGAGTTTATAAAGAGGGGGGAACTGGGGGTAGATTTTGCTTTCTATGTATAATTGTTTTATGTGTTTTCTTTTGCTAAAATAAATTACGGATAGGTGACTTTAAATTGTCAATCTGGGTTCGAATCCTGTCAGACCACACAAGATGGTTGCGCTGACAACCTCAAATACAACTCATCCTGCCTTGAACCTAGACTAGGCTGCGGGTTCGATTCTCGCAGATATTTAGCCGGGAGTTTATTTAAGAAAAAATTAAACTAGAGAAAAACTTTTTAAAGAACAAAAATGTACCAAAAACTAACCAACATTTTTTTTCCTTATAGGTACAAATCAAAGCACTGGAACAGAGTAATAACTCCCTCCTAAACAAGAGAAGAAATAAGGTCGGCGCCTGATCTCGGAGCGGAAGCCGACTGGAAACCCGTCGAGAATATACTAAATAAGTAAATAAAAATACAATAATATATGACGAGTTTAGTACCACAACATGTATAGGTATAAAAGATTCTCTCCATATAACGAACGAAAACACACGCAAGTTTCATCATCTGCCTAGCCTTTTCTCTATGTTGGGGTCGGCTCCCAGTCTAACCAGAGGCAGCGGAATACCAGTATTTTAAATGGAGCTACTGCCCATCTGAGCTCCACATCCAAGTTAATACTGAGTAATACGATAGCCCTTGGTAAAACTGGTTGTTAGACTTTTGGGCCACTGAATACTTGAAATGATTGAATAAGTATAAGCCATCAGCCTATAATGTTCCCACTGCTGGGACACAGACCTCCTGTCTGGGAGAGGGAGTGGGCTCCAATTCAATACGCGATCCTAGTGAGGGGGTTGGTGGATGCCTAGGGCGAAACACACATAATATACGGCTGGCCGGCAACATCGAATAATACTGTTGAGCTGGCCCGTACGATTATTCTAGGATGATACAAGTCAAACCAAGAATCCGGCCAGCACGAGCCGATGTAAGAGGAAAATGTGTACGGCTTAACAAATACTGCCGAATAGGCTGAGCCAGATATATGTGTCAAATGTCTTGGATTTTTTTGGTTCTAGGACAAGCCGGTTTCCACACAATATTTTCATCACCGTTTTGAGAGCAGTGGTGATGAGAAATTAAAAGGCTTGGGTTTGAAATCACGACCTACCTACATGCTTTTGTATCGCTGATCTATAATTGCATTCTTATACGGTTGCTGTTCAGTACGGCGATCTCAAATAAATGCCAGTCGTGAGTGCGCTTACACTGGCTGCGCGTGAGTATGTGCGCGTGCGTTTTCTTTCGATGTATGGAGCCGACCTTTCTATACTATTCTGTGGTACTAGTGAATCGTTATCAACACAAAAATGACGCGTAGTAGTGAAGGAACTATATTTTGTGATAAGAGTGTTTGATTTATTTGCACCCGTTTATTGGTGTTAGCGCCATCTAGTTGGTGTTGTTGGTAGTTTTGATGTGAACTTTTTTGGTATTTTTTAATAATGGTTGTTTATGGTTTTTTGATGTCTTAAAAGCTTATAGAAAATAGCACATTTTATCCAGAGCTTTTTGTATCATGGTAACACTGAAAACTTTCTATTTTCTCACTTTTTCAGCCGTACTTCATCAATAAACTTTGAAAATTTTAACAGAAAAATACAGTTAATTTGAAAAATTGTTTTTTTAGTGATTCTAGTTTTTAAAAGCCCGTCTTTCATTTGTTCACATTATTGAAAACTACCAAAAAGCTCGTGTAATAATTTACATAATTATAAATAAATGTTAAGAATAAAAATATGTCCTTACAAAATTGTCGTGTAGTCAATTAGTAAATATTATAATACCGTAATTAATCGATTAAAAAAAAAAAAAAACAAAACATGTCATAATTTTTTCACAATAAAATAGTCTATTTTTTTAGATTATTTTTCTACAGTCTACGTTCGAAATCACAATTATTTTTATTGTAATATTAAGATGATTATAATAACTTAGCTTTTAAGATGATTTTCCTTTTTTTTAAATTAATTATTAAAACTAAATTTTTCAAAGCCTGCTGTTAAAACTCATGTCACAGGATGATAGTGCTGCATAGTTCCTTTGGCGTAACTTTTAATCTCCTATTTTGTCTTCTTTCCTCACTAATTTCTTCATAAAACATTGGCAGAATTGTTCACATCGAAATAATTGCCATAAATAAAACGTACACAACGTACTAACGTCGCCATCTTGTTTTTTCCATACAATTTCCACAGACAGCAAACATGACAGTGACACAAACACAGGCATGTTTACCGCCATTTTAACAGCAAATGTCACTCAAGCGCCAAAATAACCATGTAGCACTTTATGATTGGTTTTCTGAAAAAGCAATCATAATCATAACACATGCATTTTGACAAATTAAAAATGAATAGGCTTTTAAAAAAAAAAGTACTAATTAAGGGATGTATTAATTGAATAATATTGTAAAAGCATAGCAAAAGGTGTGTTAAAGCCGGTTCTAGATATTTACAAATACCACTATGTAATGCCATTTTGGGTTTTAATGTTGGCCATTTTAAAATTTAATATTTAAACATTTTTCCATTTTTTACGAATTGCCCGTTAAAGAGAGCAGCGGTGGCCTAGTGGTGGCGGCCCCGACATACGAACAGTAAGTCGTGGGTTCGAACCCAGGCAGGCGCATTACTTTGTGTAAGTTATTTCATCACCACTGCTCTCAAAACGGTGAAGGAAAACATGGTGAGGAAACCGGCATGTCCTAGAACCTAAAAATTCGAAGTCATGTGACATCTACCAACCCGCACTGGGCCCGCGTGGTGGATTATAGCCCATTGCCTCTAGAGAAGAGGCCGTATGTCCCAGCAGTGGGAACATTATAGGCTGATTATGCTATGCTTATGCTGTCCACTAAATTAGAACTTGAAAAAATCGTCCAGTTTTTACATATTTAAAATATTTTGAGATAAGCCATTTTGACACTAAACTTAAATAAAACTACAAAAGTATTTGTAAATATCTAGAGGACCAAAGAATTAACTTGAGTATTCGGTCGTGTCTGGTCGTGATGTATGCAGATAAAGAAAAAGTTCTGATTTGTAGAGCGTTGTCTCTGTCGCTCACAGTGGCGAAGGTTTCGTACAACTCGATTCCTACCGGATTCCCTTGGCAAAAAAAAATGGCAGTCGGTATTCTTTAGTTTAGACAAATAATATAATCAAATTAAAGATATGTACACCGGCTTACTTCTTATAAAAATTGACCCTTCGCTACTGGTCGCTCATATCTATGTCTCTTTCTAATGGTTGGGTACTGTCCATAAAAATGACATCACATTAATATTAAAAAAAACTAATGGCTAATATTAGGCAGATCATTTGATAAAAACAGAAAAATAGCAATTTCGTGAAATAACAGAATATTTAAAAATGATCTCCATAGAATTGTTGTATAAACAAGACTTCATAATGTACTATGGACAAAAAAAGTTGGGTATAATCTCTTTTGCTGTCGTTACATGCGATTTTTTAATCGCTTCCATAACATAAAAAGTTGCTACGTTTTATACCATACTTATTTTCAAATAAATTAAATTTGAGATCGAAAAACACTTGCGACAAAAAAAAACGCAACTTTTTACAAAACGTGCGATTATTTTTTGTCGCAAGCTTTTGTGTGTTTGCGCCAGCGTTTATTAAGTAAGACTTCACAAATTTCACAAGTTGTGATTAGAATATAAATTAGTTTTATCAATTAAATGTTACTTGTATTGTATTGTATTGTATAACGGGCTGGTGTCCGCAACTCCACGTCAAAGCGCGTATTTTGCGTGCGGGTGGGAAAATTATTCGATCCTAAATGTTACTTAATGGCTTATTTAATAGGAAATAACATCACGACTGTAGTCCCCGAAGGGTTAGGCTGAGGTGTTTTATAGGCGCCACCTATCGTGTCTAAAACTCTATCTGTCAAGCTGAAACCAACCATTCAAAAAAAACATTGAAATCGTTTGGGTAGTTTCGGAGATTAACGTGTACGAACATACTGACACGTGAACTTATGTATTAAGATTACTAGAAATAACCAGTCGATGTGTGGAGTAACTGATTATGATTATTTACTTATAATTTTTTTCTTATGTATTTTGACTATGTTCCTTTAGTTGGTCAGTGATGATAGCAAGGTAAGCCTTCTTTCCCAAAGCTTACATATTTTGGGTCCGTAATAATTCTTTATTTTGCAAAAAATGCATCGTAAATAAAAAGGGCACATCTGAGTTTAGTGAGTGGGGTAAAATATGCCTTAATAGATGCGTACCTAAGGCTTATTTTTCTTTACATTTTGTAATGTTTCTTTGACAATATTTTTTATTATGAGGCTGTTACAATTTTGTCATATTGACAAAAATCTAGTCTTTACATCACATTTAGAATCACAGACATTTTTAAATGATATTAAATGATAATTCTTAGATATTTATGAGTTTTAAGAACATTTGAATCATTCCAGTTAATTATTGTTTTCAATAATTTCAAATAATAAAAACAATATATTACGGACCCCATGAACTTTAGACTAAGACTCGCTTTGGAAAGACATAACAATAAGTTCATACGATAATCGCTGCGATTTATCGCAGAACAGCAATAGTTTAGTGTTAAAAAAGTGCAGTTTTTATATTCAAGTATAGTCATAAAGACAATTTCAATAATCAAATTGCTAAACAATTAATTTCTGACTTTATGTTCGATTGTACAGTCATATACAATTTCAGTTGGTAATCAAATGGCTAAACAATTAATTCTTGACTTTATTTTTCGATTCTAATTTTGATGTTATGAAAAATCTTTGCATCACAATGTATACAAATATTTTAGGAGGCTTACAGGCTTAATGAGTTTGGACTAGTAATAGTTGCACGGTAATAAAGCTGGAATATTTAACCATTTGACCGCCAGAGTTTCACGCCATAATTTCATCTACCATTTTGTCACATATTTGTGTCGTTTGGCGTACAGAACAGAACAAGCGCTTGCTTGTATCACTTATCTATGTGGATGTGAATATGACGGTGAAAGGATAAAAGCAACCGTAACGACACGACTGGTTCCTATGTATCTCTATGAATTCAGCAACAGTCGGATTACCGACTTCTAAAAAGGAGGAGGTTCTCTATTCGGCCGTATTTTTTTTTTTGGGTAGTTTTTGAGAAGATAATTCTATAATACATAGTTTTTCTTCTTTGGATGATCTGCTTATACTATGAATAACAAGAATGACAAGAATTTGTGTGAGATACTGTCATAAAAAGGCTGAATTAAAAAACTTTTTTGCAAAAAACAACAGACTTCCAAATTTTTTTTTTTTGGACTTCCGGATGTCAGTGGCAATTTTCCAGTTTTTGGTGTTTTTTGGAGTCTGGTTTGATTTTTTGCAAAAAGTTTTTCATACAAATAATTCGCCATCTACAAAAGCGTTTTCATAGATTTCAATAAAAAAAAAACTAGTCGTGTCGATTAGACGGCTTTGCCACTTCCATTTGCGGGAGCTTTCAGACTTGTCACGGATCAGCGTTTTCGAGTATCTCGTGTCTCATTCAGTCACGTAAAGGCGTCATTTATAGCGAGGAGTCCGGTCGTAGATATCCGCATTCATTAATAATCCACACTTCAACGTGCGGTAGGACCTCTCACTTTATTGAGTTTCAATTCTAATTGACAGAAAGAGACGAAGGTGTATGAAAATGCTGATCCGTGCGTGTAAATGTCGACGTTAGAACCTTAGTGCCTCACTGATCGAAGTTCTCTTTAGTGCTTTCTTGCTTGAGGGATCACTTCATGTCACTATAGAATTGGTGCGGACTGCAAAGTGAAGGCCATGCCACACTGATCTAAGTAATGAGGTGGACTTACATACTTTTGCGCCTTAGATTACACTGGTTCCAACGTCGTCAAATTTTCACCCTTAATGTTCTTTCGTCTAAAAGTCATCAAAATTGTCAATTTCTATGTAAAATCTTAATGTCACATTGTAAGGTGCTGTCACAAATGTTAAATACTTATACTTAGTTTATGAAAAAAGATTATTTGAATATGAAAATGTTGAGTGATTTATGCTAATGTGTATTGTAAAAAAATAAATAAGTCTGTACCTTATTTTTGTGTGGTTTTAATAATATCCTGCATTCTTAGTATTGCTGTACTACTTGGATTCTCATTTTTGAGTTATTCGCAAAAATAATTAAATTTTTATCATCCGCTTGTGTGGAAGGGTTATTTTCGTCAGTTCGGAGTTTCCTTGCGTGATCAAGTCAGAAATGAACACATTCGCAAGAGAACCATGGTTACCGACATAGCCCGAAGAATTGCCAAACTTAAGTGGCAGTGAGCAGCACATTGCTCGCAGAACGGATGGCCGATGGGGCCGGAAAGTTCTGGAGTGGCGACCGCGAACTGGATGACATAGCGTTGGAAGGCCTTCCACTAGGTGGACCGATGATCTGGTGTAGTTTGCGGGGATCCGCTGGATACGAGACGCACGGAACCGGTCAATGTGGTGACACTTGGGGGAGGCCTATGTCCAGCAGTGGACGTGTTTCGGCTGAAATGATGGTGTTGATGATGATTTTCGTCAACAAATAGGTGGATGACCTTCATTTACCTTGACCATGACATTTGGTATTTTTTTTGGATTCAACGCTCACGTCACATAAGTATGTCGCTCTAAAACACATCGTAAGGTGCGTTCAAAGTTTCAACTTCCCCATTTGAGTATTTCGCAAATATCTTAAAATCTAGACGTCCTAGGTAAATGGTAATAGAATTTTGCTTGTTTATATCCTATTGACATGAACAGACAAACATTACAAATGTTACGGTCAAGGTCAATGAGGGCTTTCGTATTTGTACTCATGAGATGGCCACCAAGCCAGCGCTAGAAGACCATACTGGCAGACAGTGTAGTTATGTTAGGTGCTGGAAGACAGGTTGTAATACGTATTTCCAGAATTTTAATCATTAAAATCGTGAACACATCCCTCTTGAGTTCATTTAATACCATTGAATGACTATCCTTCACTGGGGTTAGATTGCCTACATAGCCGTTGAGTTTTTTAATGCCAACCACAATGACGGACGTTTAGTTTTCCATCGGCTCGATAGATGGCGCTGATCATATGACGCGCAATCCTGAATCGCGATGTTAAGATTCTCCGCGGCCGAATGACCCCCCTCGGGTAATTTAAGTCTGGTATCGCTTCTCGGCCTTTTGGCTAAGATCAAAGTGTAGTATCTGTTCTTTTCAGCTTAATATCTGAAAGTTCCCTCACTGAGGGACCAGTATATTAATCTGATTTTTGTAAGCTGACGGGATGTTCGGGGCTCGCTCCACTCCCGTCGCGGGTCGGCCCGGCATTGCAGTGCCGCCGGGATCGGCCCACATAATAACTTATGAATAACTGAGACGAATTTTCCAAATCTCTGAACTTGCAAGCTTGCAACTCCGCTGTCTATGTCAGTGTCGCGAATTCGCTCCGTCTCTTATTTTCAAAATATCATGAGCTGAAAAAACCCGATCGCAAAACACAACTTTCTTAGTACATCATATTCGTATTTCATAACATTTTGTTACCTGTATGTACTGTTATTAACAAAATTTTTCGTGTAAACCTCTTTTAAAAAAATCATACTGGCCGGATTATTTCCTCTTATGACTGAAGTTTTTCTCTTTAATCTTTTTGTGGATGCCAGTACTGGATTACAGTGGAAACAAGTTAGGTTACCATAACTTAAAGCTGCTGGCTGGCCGCAACGCTGTGTGCGCCGCCGTGTGGTCGCGGCGGTATCCCCCGCAAGTAACGCACAAACGCGCGCAGAATCGCTTCTCCGTTAACGCTCTCATACATCGTCATAAGTTTTCGCGCCGAGTCCGAAAAGAAAAAAATATTGATGTTCAGTTGATTCTATTAAGCCACCTGAGCATTTATTTTTTTTACTTTAATTTGAATTTAGATTACAGAAAACGAAATCAGCCATTTTCTAATTTTTAAAGCATCTCGCAGGTCTACCTATGAGGCTGGTTTCTGCTTAACCGGACTATCCTGTGGGGCCTTGAGTGTAAGGCCTCACAGCCAGGGGCAAAAAACTGGGGTACGAGCCTCGGCTTAGGACGTCGCTGGAGGAGGGCAGAAAAGGGAGAGGCTGGATCTGAGTGATACAATAAATGTGGCCAGGAACAAATTGACGTCCAATCTGTTTAAAATGTCCAGTGCTTTTAAAGTTGTGTTATATCTCTAGATGATGTTGTGTGGTTGGAGAAAAGGCCAAAAATAAAAATACTTTAACAAAACGTTTATTATAATTCATTACAACGCACCAATACTGAAATGTATAAATATTAATTATCAAAAAAAAAACAATTTAGTTACAGTCGCGTATAAAATGAAGGACTTACTCAGCGAAATTCATCCCTCTTCTGATCGCCCAAAATATTACATACAAAAACACTACCTTCTTTTAGGGCAGTCGGGTGATGGGATCAGTCTGAATACCAGTATTTTACATGGAGCGACGGCCTATCTGAACTCCACAACCCAGATAGTACTGGGTAATATGATACTCCATGGTAAGACTGGTGTCAGACATCGGGCAAGTGACTATCTGTAACGACTGTCACAGATCTACAAAAGACAGCCGGGACCAACGGCCCCGGTAAGTGAAAAAAGGCAGTAAGATCTATATTTTTGATGTAGAATATTATTTTGAAGGAAATCTTTGAATTTCGTTGAGAAAATCTCATCTTAATACTCGTTACATGTAAAAGCATCCATTTACTTAACTTATATTTACTAATGCACCGTGTCCTTATCATTTACAATAATCAATAGTTGTTTCAATCTTATTAATATAAGTATACATACTTATGTATCTAAGAATTTACTACATTTTTTTTTAATTCGAATTGCAGAGATTCCCCTTATCTTTTAAGAAAATGTTTTAATAATAAGATTATTCAAGAATACAAATAGATTAAAAACAGTATAAGTCTTTGTAGTTAATTTACATTGATAAACTGTATGATGTATTACATGGAGCTTAAAAATAACGAAATGCGGGTTTACTATTATAATACCAGGAAAGCTAGTGGTCGTAAGCGCGACGGCTGAGAATGAGGTCCTGGGTTCGATTCCCGGGTCGGGCAAGGTGTTATCGGGATTTTCCATCAGGGTTTGTGCCCGGTTGATAGCGAGGTTCGCCGTCTATTACATGGGACTTAAACATAACTGGCAAAATGTGGGTATACTATTAGGTATACCTCTGCTTACCCCTTCGGGGATTACAGGCGTTATGTTATGTTATGAATGCTGGCAGTGGTGTTTATTAATTACCGCTGCTTTAAGTTAAATATCGATAAACCACATTTTTTTTATGGTAAACACAGTAGCGAAGGGTCAATTTTTTAAGGAGGTAAGCCGGAGTAGATATCTTTTATGTGTTTTTATTGTCTATAAAATACTTACTGTGCTTGTTTTCAAAGGGAAGCCGGTAGGAATCGAGTTGTATGGAACCTTCGCCACTGGTTTAGCTTTCTTCTCAACTTGACCTTTAATCAATTTTTATGAAACCCCATGATATTTTGTCGTAAATTCTCAAGCATTTACAAACACATAAAAAAAACAGATAATACTTATTAATTAATAAAAAAATAGAACATTCTAAAAACATCTACAGTTACATGAAATTTCTAAAAAAACATGTTTTTCTATATGAAAGTAAACAGTATATAGATGACAGGAGCTATGAAAGCGGAGTGGGCGAGCGTCAGACCAGTCAGCCACGCGAATAGGGACCACAGCAGACCCATGATGAAGAGCTGCCAAAATACGTGGAACATCAGGAGGCTGGAACAAATATTAAGAAAATGATATTACTTTGGTACAGTCGTACAGTACAGTGTTAGGATATTATACAACATTATTTTTAGTATATGCGAAACCTAAATATAGTTTGTTCAGAATAAGTAACTGAATCGATTCCAATCATTTTTAAACCATGTTATATTTAGTCTCAAAAATATTTAAAAAAGTTACAAGTTGGACACCGAGCGACACTAAGTACCTATCGCAATTATTTAGGTACCTACTGCCAAATTATTATTATCAAGGAGCTTAAGACGACGCTGGAGGCGCGTGCCGCGTGGTGACCACGTTTTAGTGCAGACAACCAGATAAAAGAAGAAGCTTATAACTTTGTGATTTTTCATGATACAGTTTTGAAATTTTGTGCATAGATTCTTTACATTAAAATACTAGACACGTGTTTCAGGTTTCGCATATACTAAAACTAATGTTGTATATTTCAAGGAAGAGGCAGGAATAAATTTTAATAACAATTTTTTTTTTCTTGGCCTACCCTGGCTCTTTCACCATAATCTAGAAGTCATTGATTGTCATACGTTCCATTATTGCGACGATATTTATTTCTAATAACGACATTTTTCTAATTTTGGATTATTGGCTATCCTATATCAATTCTATAAACCCAACTAATCTTATAAATTTAATGTGAAAGTAAGTTTGTTTGTTACCTTTTCACGCTTAAACCACTGAACAAATCATCCTGAAATTTTGCACATACGTTTTCAGGTGTACAGAAACGGACATAGGGTACCATTCATCCCGAAAAAAAGTACAATTTCCGAGGAAAACAACAATAACGTTCTTATTATAATATGGCGCCACGTGTCTTTCGAATCATGATTGAATTATATCACTATAGAAACTTTAGTACTGTGTTAAGAGTATGATTGCCAAATTCTTAATTAACGTGAGTGAAGCGGCGGGTAAAAGCTAGTTTCATATACTTACACCATGTCCTTTTTCCGTGCGGCAGGTAAAGAAGACTCCTTTTCACGGTTCAAGTAGCGTCTGACGCCCAAATGTAGTGTTCTGAAGTATTCCACCCACTGGAATTGAAATAAAGATATAGAGGCATCACCAAAGTAGCAGCGCCGCGGCTAACTACCCAGGGTGAGTACTAAATACAGTGTGGAAGGTACACCGATGCGAAAACGGTTACCACGTGTTCAGTACATCATTTGGAGCAGGACTTGGAAACGTTACTTAAAATAACGTTTTTAAAACGTTTTGAACAGTTCTTTGTAGATCATTTTGTTCGGAACGAAAACGAAATGAGAACGTTTATTCCTCAGGGTAAAAACCGGTTCCGGCCGGACAGCGGCCTGCGACAAGCATGAACTTTTTTAGTTGAACTGGGTACCGTGTGTATGGAATGGAATGGAAAAAAAAAACGGTTAAAAACGTTTTTATTAACCAAGGACGATATAAATGTTGTTCGTCAAAAACGTTTCTTTATAACGTTCCGTTGGAACGTAACGGAAACAAATCGTTTCTTAGGTATTTAAGACGATACCGTTTCGAAAAACATTCCGGTATCCGAGCTATGATTCGAAGTCCCCCTCCACATAGAAATTTTACATCGGTTATTAAATAAAAATCAACTGTTCCATATATCTTGTACCGTGTAGGTATTGAACTTTTGTTGGAAACAGCAGATTTTTTTTTATTAATAACCGTTGAAAAATTTCTGTGGGAAAAATTTCTATATAAATCTCAGAAAGATGTACTGAATACGTGGTAACCTTTTGTGCGTCGGTGCCTTTCAACCCTGGGGCTGCAGTCTCGACATAGATAGCGACAAAAATCGGTCGTTAAGTCATAACGAAGTCAAATTTCTTTGATAGATTTTCAACCTTAAGGTTTCGAAATAAAGTTGAAAATCTATTAAAGAAATTTGACATCGTTATGACTTAACGACCGATTTTTGTCGCTATGTATGTCGAGACTGCAGCCCCTGTATATTGCGGACTTCAATCTACGGGGTCAATGACGGTAATAACTAGTGTCAAAAGAGATATAGCGGTATCATCCGCTGTCCATTGAGGAGCTCGTGGCTGAATAATAACAGCCCCTCGGGTCGATCTTTAGGTTAAGCCGTGCTTGCCTAGGTTGGTCTGTGGATGGGTGACCGCCCATTACATACCGAGTTTCCTCCGTGCCTCGGAAAGCACGTTAAGCCGTTGGTCCCGGCTGTCATTTGTAGATCTTTGACAGTCGTTAGCCAGTCATTGGCCCAAAAAGTCTGACAACCAGTCTTACCAAGGGGTATCGTATTACCCAGTACTGACTGGATTGTGGAGGTCAGATAGGCAGGCGCTCCATGTAAAATACTGGTATTCAGCTGCATCCGGTTAGACTGGAAGCCGACCCCAATATAGTTGGGAAAAGGCTAGGCAGATGATGATGATCCGCTGTCCATTGACCTACTATCCAGTATCCAGCCGGATAGTAACCGAATATCAGTTTCAGCAAATAAATACTACCAATACTCACATATAACGTAGATATATCAATAAAGAACAGTTCTTTATCCGTTTGGTTCAGCTTCTTAGCAAGTTCTAAAGTATTCGGGTTGTAGAACTTCCACTCGTTGAAGATGAAACGATGGAGCCGGTTCAGAGAGTTCCAGACGTTCTTGTGGAGGCGGATTAGGCTGGAATCGGAGAAAAATGGTTTAAATAGAACATAGAAGAAGTTAACACTACAAAATTTCTTGGCCTCCAGATTGATAAAAATCTTAACTGGAAAACACATATTGAGATTTTATGTAAAAAACTTAGTATATCCGCATACGCTTTGCACACACTTTCATTCACATTATATACGGATGCTCTACTTACAGCGTATTATGGTTTAGTAGAATCCCATCTACGCTATGGGCTTATATTTTGGGGTAACTCGACGGAAAAAGAATCAGCATTCAAGTCTCAAAAAAGATGTTTACGGGCGATGTTTAAACTTGACAAGACCGATAGCTGCATGCCTTATTTCAAAAATTACAAGATATTAACCCTACCATGCTTGTACATATTAGAAGTAGCTGTGTTTGTTAAGTCAAATCCACATTACTATAAGCGTCTAGCCAACATATTCCCACGCAATAGACGTGACAATGATCAACTTTGTCTCCAATCCGCTAAGACGACCCTAATGCGAAAAAGTGTATACTGTATGGCTCCAGTCATTTTCAACAAAGTACCTAAAAGTTGGAAAGAACTACCTTACTCTATGTTTAAAAATAAACTTCGTACTTTTTTGACCACCAGGGCATATTATAGCGTTACTGAGTTCCTTAATGAAAAAGAATTTGTCTTAACATAGTAGATTCATTTGGAGGTACTTACACAATAATGCTAATTTTACTCTTTAATTTTATATAATTTGAATAACCCATTAGTAATTAAGTATGACAACTTTAAATATTTTGTTATTTTGATTTATTTATTTTTTTGTTTGAATAATAAATTTAATAACTTTATAACATTAATAATAATTGTTCGAATTTTGCACGTCACGTAGTGACAAACATGTCTGCACTTAATTCACTTTTATTTTCATCTTGTATGCATTTTTTATGTATGTACACACACATGTTTAAGCAAATAAATAAATAATCTAATCTAAATAAATAATCTAATCTAATAAATACACAAATAACATCACTCCTGTACTCTCCGACGGGTTAGACAGAGGTGTAATTATTGAAGGTACATCTAACACAAGCATCTCCTTGCTTAAAAAGTGATCTCCAAATCATGTGTGTTAAAGCATTACTTTTAGCATTTTTATTTTACCAGTTTCTTTGTTTTTATTAAGAAATCTTTGCCCTGCACTAGGATTTTTTCCTGTTTCATTGGTGCGTTTACAAATATTTAAACACACTTCCACAAACAGACAGACCCGGAACCACTACCTGTAGGGCATCCAAATAAAGGGTGTAACAAGACCCTTAACGAAGCCGGAAGGCACTTGTTCTCCCCGTTATTGAGATATTTTTTTTTTTCTAGACCATACCGGGAACCTTCTAGTTACGGAGATATTGGGGGTCAAAGTTCCAACTTTTTCACAAGTATTTTACCGTAAGACGTGATTTTTTCACCCCAAAAGTTGCTTCCCAGCAATAATTTTTGAGTAGAGTTACTTAGTTTGATGTACATAATGCTTGGTTGACGGCTTTGAGAAGGGTCCGTTTACACCGTGTATTTATTTCGTGCGGGACACACAGCGTAACACTCAATCGCTCAGCCATTGCGCCAACCGTGCCGCCGAAATCCGAGTTATATTAAAGTCCCACGTTATAAGGGCGATTGTTTTCAACCTGGCACAAATAAATTCAAACTCCAGAGCTGCTACTGAGAAATTCCTGATGGAAAAACCCAATAACACTTTGCTCGACCTGGGAATCGAACCAAGGACCTCATACTACAGTAGCGCAGAAGCTCAACTGGATACAAATAGAAATTAGAATATTTATTTATCATTGTTGCAGACTGGTAACAAAAACAGTGGCGAAGGTTCCATAAAACTCGATTTCTACCGGCTTCCCTTTGAAAAATGGCACAGTCAGTATTCCATAGACAAATAAAAAAATCACATTAAATTTACCTCTTAAAAAAATTAACCCTTCGCTACTGGTAACAAATCAATTTCTATTTAAATAAATGATAAAATAATTCTACTCACACAGGTTTACCTCCAGTTACTCTCAGCATCAGGTCCAGTAACAGAGCCGGGAAGAAATGCACGAATATCGCCGAGATACGGAATAGTAGAAGTGAGGGCATGAACTTGAGGTGTGGGTACCTGAAAATTAATCATCAAATATTTTTAAAAACAATAATTAAACTAGTTCAGTCAATTTCAACGCCTGAAACGCGGAGGAGCTCGTGGCTAAGTAATAACAGCCGCTCGGATCGATCTTTAGGTTAAGCCGCGCTTGTCTAGGTTGGTCTGTGGATGGGTGACCACCCATTACATATCGAGTTTCCTCCGTGCCTCGGAAAGCACGTTAAGCCGTTGGTCCCGGGTGTCATTTGTAGATCTTTGACAGTCGATAGGTAGTCAGTGGCCCAAAAAGTCTGACATCCAGTCTTACCAAGGGGTATCGTATTACCCAGTACTAACTGGGTTGTGGAGGTCAGAAAGGCAGTCGCTCCATGTAAAATACTGGTATTCAGCTGCATCCGGTTAGACTGGAAGCCGACCCCAACATAGTTGGGAAAAGGCTAGGCAGATGATGAGTCAATTTCAAGGCCTCCACAGCAAGGTGCAATCTCTGGCGAGAGCGGTTTAAACACCCCTCACAGCATCAACGATCCATCAGAAAACCTGGGCACGCGTTGTCGTGGCCCACTTGGAAATCCTTCCTTGTATTGTAGACTTAAAAAGTATGGACATATTTAAATGTAATGTTAAAAAAATGTTATTGGCAAAATCTTATTATAGTGTTAATGAATATTTGTGTGACAAACTCTAAATAATTACTGAAGTTTGACATAAATTGCGTATTTTACAATGATTAATTCTTGACATTTTAGCATAATAGATTAACTTTGACATTATTTACTTTGACTTTAATTGACAATTTAATAGACATGTAATTTTGAACTTTAATGTATTTAAATTTTTAATTTAGGGACTAACCACGTTCCGAACTAAATGTTGCATGCCTAGTGCAGAATATGGTGACACTAACAACTTTCCTGTTCTTCAAAAACCATATTTGCAATAAATGAATTTGATTTTTTAAACAGACTTCGAACCCAAGTCGGGCGGAGCAAAGAGATGGGGGTTCATGGACGGCTCAGACCTCAAGTGCGTATACGGCGTCTCCCCACAGACAATGGCCCACCGCGCCATCTTGCACCGTATGCCCTATCACCTGCGCACTTGCTAATCTTCTTACTGCATCAGTGAGTGGGGTTCGCGCGGCTGAGATTTGGGCTAAACATAATATTTGAACTTTTTGCCATCGACACGTTAAGGAGAAGAAGACATAATCATCTTACTCTAACATCAAAATATTAAATCGCGCTATAGGTAATGGTCATCCGCGACTTGAGAACATATAGAAAAACCCTACACCAGACATAACACCCGTCTGGTCGGATAATCCTCCCTTTTCTGTGGGGGATGAAGAATTTTACACCCTGTTATTTATACCCCTATATGCTCAAGGAAGGATTTTCGAAAACCGATGCCTTAAAGGAGTATTACGGCTTTTTTTGGATAGATATCATCATCAGCCTAGCCTTTTCCGAACTATGTTGGGGTCGGCTTCCAGTCTAACCGGATGCAGCTGAAAATCAGTATTTTACATGGAGCGACTGTCTATCTGATCTCCACAACCGAGATAGTACTGGGTAATACGATACTACTTGGTAAGACTGGTTGTCAGACTTTTTTGGGCCACTGACTACTTAACGACTGTCAAAGATCTACAAATGACAGCCGGGACCAACGGCTTAACGTGCTTTCCGAGGCACGGAGGAAACTCGGTATGTAATGGGTGGTCACCCATCCACAGACCAACCTAGGCAAGCACGGCTTAACCTAAAGATCGACCCGAGCGGCTGTTATTATTTAGCCATGAGCTTTTTTGGATAGATATATGCAACTATTTAGCTTTGTACTCACCACACGGCACTCTTCAAAGGGTACTTATGCAGCATCCCATTGACTGTGTTCTCAAGCATGGACCAACAGAATGGCTTGCAGGTAGACGATGAGCAGTGGTATACTGTCAAACCAGACCTGGAAATAAAATTTATTTTCATCAATTTTCCTAGCCAGGTATCGAACCCGTTGATTTTGGAAAAAATAACACTCTTATTACACCATTTGATAGTGTCGCTAATTGGGATCAAATTATGGAAAGTAATGACATAATACAGAGTGTCTTTTTTCCAAAAATCAACGATCAATATTGAATTTTCAAAAATCCAATAGCCGCGTACTGACTGAGCGAACAGCCTCGCAAGGCGGCCTCGGACGTTTGCCTCGCGAGGCAGCCTCGGTATGTAGATTTATTGCCGCGCGCGGCAAGACCGAACCAGGGTGAGGCTGAGCCAAAATCGAGCGCTCATTTTAACCTGAAGTCGAACAAACATCAAACGATTCCATCATCGTTCGTTCGTCGAACAAGCGAGGCAAAACACAACGGTGCGCGCGGCTAACCTACTGAGACGCTTTTGAGCATCGACAAAAACCGACAACGCTCGGCTCGGGCCGAGGCATGCAGCGCGTGCGCTTGCCTCGGGCGAGGCACGTCCTGACCGACCGAGGATTTGCCTAACGAGGCTGCTCGTTCAGTCAGTACGCGGCTAATGATGGATTTTTAGTTTTCGTCAAAATCGAGCTCGCGGCTCCTTTGGAGTATTTTTCGCTATTCCTTATAGTTTCGGACTTAACCATCCACTTGAAAAATTCACGGTGTATAGTACGGCGAACCGAAAAGAGACGAATGACGTCTTTATCGCTTTGACATAGTGTTTCATAACATCGATGGGTGTGGTCACTCTCTAAGAATTGAATCTGAGCTCGATTGACGGCATTAGGCTTCTTATAAACACAACTGGCGAAATGTGATTGTCCTATTAGGCACTACACCTCTGCCTAACCCTTCGCGGATTACAGGCGTGATGTTATGTTTACTTACGTAGACTTGCCCGCTTCCCAGCCAGCGACCAGCAGTTCATTGATGACGACATCCACCGGTATGTAGTCCGCTATGTTATCTTTAGCCAACGGTAAGCGACGAACGACGCCTGAAAATACAGAAATATAAATATTATACATGATGTATTTTGACCTTTTGAGCGCCATTGGTCGGATATAGCTGAGAAATGTATTTTTTTTTAACTTTGTAACTGCTGTTTAATGATATAATACGAAATAAAATAATGGTGATATTTTATTTCAAAAATCTTCATCGGCCTAGCCTTTTCCCAACTATGTTGGAGTCTTCCAGTCTAACCGGATGCAGCTGAATACCAGTATTTTACATACAACCCAGTTAGTACCGGGTAATACGATACCCCTTGGTAAGACTGGTTGTCAAACTTTTTAGGCCACTGACTGCCTAAAGACTGTCAAAGATCCACAAATGGCAGCCGGGACCACCGCCTTAACGTGCTTTCCGAGGCACGGAGGAAACTCGGTAAGTAATGGGTGGTCACCCATCCACAAACCAACCTAGGCAAGCACAGCTTAACCTAAAGGTCGACCCGAGCGGCTGTTATTATTTAGCCACCAGCTCCTCCACTATTTTATTTCAAAAATATAGGACGAAAAACAATGATTAATTGGTTATCGATAAGATGTTCGAATGTTCGACGTGGTACACGCTGATGCGTTTACGCTCTGGCGTTCAATAGGTTAATTTAAGACCTAGATAAAAGACTATCAGAATAATTTCCAGTTAGTATAATATGCATAAATCAAAATCAAAAATCAAAATCGAAGCATTTATTTCAAGTAGGCCAGTTACAGGCACTTTTGAATTGTCGAAACAAAGACAACATTGAAATATAGCTACAGTCCCAGTCACAAGGCACAAAAACTGTGAAAGTACTGTAGTTGCCCATTCCCTAACGTAGATCTCTATGGAGAAGAACGGGCAAGAAACTCCATGGACACTCTTTTAAATCAGAATACTTTTACAAAACCTTGGTTACATCATTCATGTTGAGATGGTACATTATGTAAGAACGATGCAGCAAGATGTGTACGTTAAAAGTGTCCATAGTAAAAACAAAAAGACAATTCAAAAATAAAATAAATTATTAAAATAGTCATGGCAACTAAGAGATGACCAGTCACAACTGACAGCGCCCGTTCACGAACATGACGCATGTATCAGCACCATTCAACTCAACCATTTTGAAGGGAACTAAATGACCCGATACACGTGCCACCATCAGTGAGACAAATGAGCATGACATACTCTCAACCGCCAGGGCACATTCAAGTTAAGAAAAGACGTAGGTTTCCATACCTTTGGCAGCTCCCATTAGGAATCCTTGGGGGCCCACTTTGGAGCAAGTCCAGCCTGGTAATGGTTCCTTCCATGCCGCGACAACTGTAAACAAAGTTTTTTTTTTTATTCATCATTTTGGCAGAGATGTTCATTATAAAGGGTGTAAATAGACCGTTAACATAAACGAAAGGCACTTGTTCTCCCCGTCACTGCGATAATTTTTTTGTTCTAGACCATACCTGGGAACCTTCCTCCCTGGGAAAGTTACGGAGATATTGGGGGTCAAAGTTCCAACTTTTTCACATGTTTTTTTTTAAATACATGTTTTTAATGTAAGATTTTTACTTTACACACCTCCACGACCCCCGTACTATTCAATCCATCCATCAGCACAATGCTTTGAGTACTTTCCATCGAGTCCTGCCGTGAAACGTGATTTTTCACCCAAAAAAAAAAGCTGATTCCCAGCAATAATTTTTGCGTAAAATTACTTAGTTTGATGTACAGAATGCTTGGTTGACGGCTATGTGAAGGTTCTGTTTACACCCTGTATTATTAAGCCAGTTCGTTTCAAAACTCATGTAATAGGCGAGTCTAATGAAAATTGGTCTTCAAATAAAGACTTCGAGGCTTCGGGAAGACTCAATAACACTTTTTGTCATCCTGGAAATCGAATCCAGGACCAAAACCTTGCTTGTACATATTTGAGACTGCTTTATTTGTTAAAAAGAACATGCATCTATTCAGAAAAGCATCTGAACAACGCTATAAAATGATTAGACGAGAATATAGACATGAATTATGCGTTCGACCATCAAAGACCGCCTTGATGCACAAAAGTATACTTTGCATGGCCCCAAAAATATTCAATAAATTACCAAATGGAATTAAGGACTTAAATATTATTCAATTTAAAAACAAATTAAGACATCTATTATTGGAAAAATGTTATTATACTATTGACGAATTCCTTAATGATAAATTGTAATTGTAAATTGACATTGATATTTATTTAATTTTGACATTGTACTATTATCTTTATTTCATTCATTATTTATAAGTATACTCAATTGTTAATGTTTTGCTTGCTTTTTTCTGTTTTAAGTTATGTTGTGTTTTGTTGCAATTATTTTATTTTAAAATGTTGATTATTCTTCTTTTTTATAATAATGACCAATAATGTAAAAGAGTGTACACCTTTAAGGTAGATTTTTGAGGAACTAATTATTTATTATTAAGATCTCATGTAAAATGTACCAAAAATCACACCAATAAATAAATTTGAATTTGAATTTGAAAAAGCTCAACGAAGCAGTCGAAGAAGTTTATCGAGTTAGATATTAATAAAATCTATCTTGAATCAAATCTACGTTTCCAATTTACGTCGTTTGATGTAAGAATGACAAGTGCTATAGAAAATTAAAGTTGTAGTGTAAATCAATATACACCGTGACTTTTTAGTCGTCTTACAACGGCAGCCCACTTCATGTATCCAATACTAAACATTCATAAAAAAAAAATAGGTATTTATGAGATTTTATTAATTTAAAAATATAAATATTATTCAGTATTATGACGCATGACGTAGTTAAAAACCCTGTTGCGAACTATGGTCTACTGGATTCGAGTGCTGGGTAGGTAAGGGGCCGTTCAAGTATTACGTGAGCAGATTTCTTACAATTTTTTACCCCCCCGCCCCCCTTGTCATCAAAAGTAAGCAAAGCACTTACCCCCTCCCCCTATGCTTACGTAAACATTTTTAGTAATAAATGTTTTTTTATATTGTTATTTTTAAAATAGGAAAATTCATGAAAATATTAGGTTTAACTGATACACATAGAGTAAATGACAAAAAAATATAATCAGAAATAAAGAACATAACTAACATAAAGAATATTTTCGGAACACATTAACAGTCTTCAGTCCATGAAACCTGAATCCATGATTCTAAGTTATCGATGACATTGGATTGCTGCTCAGTGTTGTGAGTCTGCTCACTTTCATCCGATTTTGGAATGTCTACGTCACTCTCATCGAGCCATTCAACATCTTGGTGCTCTAAATTTTGAATAATGCACATCAGTTCATTAGCACGACGAGCAGCGACTCTTACAGGTCTAACTTTTCCCTCTGTGGGCGTGTTTACTTTTTTATGGATCTTCTCGATGTGACGATTTAATGATTTGACGGAAGCATGATAAAGACCACACGTTTTGCATGTTCGGCTTGAGAGCCTCAATTTTACCGTCGGACAAAAATAATCGTAGGGCATTTGCAAAAAATCTTTGAGGGTAGTACTCAAGCGTAGAGCTAAATTGACTTCACGCACATGTTCTGAGTACCATTTAATGTCTGGAAATTCAGGAACATCTTGTTCATCAGCCTCAACATATTTTGCAGTAACATTATAGCCATCAAATTCCATCGAACTCCATACTTCAGCTAATACATTTCCTGCAAATTCGAAATTATATCTTTCTAATTGTTCATCAATTGTAATGCCACGTTCATCCAAATGAGACCCAAAATGGTCATGAGGCAGTATTAAACCAGCCAGTTCCCGACTCAGAGGAGCCATTCTTCGCTCTACTCTGTTATACGCACTCCTTCCAGGAGCATTGGTAGCTATAAACAATGCATCGAGATCATGTCGTTTAAAATGTTGTATAGCAAACCCTATGACTTTTTGATAACGCGGATTTTCATCTGGCCCTCCATCAACCGTCATAATTACTACTGGTTTTACTAGTCCATGGTCAGTTTTTGCTAATGGTCGAAACTCTTCAAGTTCGAGAAGCGTCTCGAAATCCTGAGCATGAGTATTAGCAGTAGATGAACTATGCTTTCCACTTCGAATAGCGATGAATGTTGGCCCAGAATATCCGACGGCTTGCGGTTGTCCTAGCATATTGGAAGTAACTTTGATACCAGCATAAACAGATGGTATTAATTTATGACGCTCAGCGATTACCCAATCGTGGTCAGGTAATTTGATTCTATATTCCATATGCATTAAAAGAGGTGCTTGCTTATTTGCCGCAGTGACGCCAATAGGGACTCGAGCTTTGTCATCTTGAGATAAGAAAAATACTTGATCTGGTCCAAGTATGGATGCTATGTTCTCTAAATAATGGATTGATGTTTCAGCGAACTTGCTATCTAAGTGGCTCTTGTGGTGATCAGTTTGAGCACGAATGAGCCTAACAGGGACTGTCGATACATGTCTTCGTCCCTCTGTAGAATTCGATTTTCTGGGAATCAAACGAAGATATGTCGCACTGCGACTAATGTCAAATCCTAGTTTACGCAGTTCTTGTGTGAGTTCGTCAAGAGTTTTTACGCTGCGAATAGATTCCGTTCGTCTCCTGTCATCACATGCACTCCCAAATAAAGCTATATCCGCAATTGTTTTCAATAGTAATGGTTGATCGCTTTCAAGTTTAGGATGTCCTACTGAATCCCTCAGAGATTATTATTATTATTCCCTCTTCTTTTTATTTCAGGATTTTCCTGACAAATATCTTCTAACTTTCTTTTCATACCATCCCTGTGTTTCTTCTGGGCAACTGCGTTTTGAATCTTCCTGTTTAAAGTATTTTTTGCTGTTTTTAGTTCCTCGCGCAACTTAATGATCTGTTTATCAACTTCAGCGCAATTTGGCATAGTATCTCTGGCAGAATACAAAGCGTTCAGATTTTTTTCGAGTAGAGTAATCTTATTTTTCAAAGCTTCTTGAGAAGGTTTTGCTCTTTGTTTATCTGCATTATTATTATTTTCGCATTGCTCTTGTGATTCATTGCCGGTTTTAATTTTATCTTCTTTCTGTTTTTCAATGTTAGAAAATGGCTGTATAATTTGTGTTTTTTCTGCAGGTTTACTGGTAGAAGACGTTGCCTAAAAATGAAAAATTTCTAAGAGTTCTGCTGGATATTCTCTTATTAAGCTACATAAATTCACCGTATTTAATAAAACCAGCGTTTAAATATTATTGAAAGCTTTTCCGCACAGAAACCCTTCACATACAGATATTGAAAACACCGTGTATTTTGTGACCAATTGCCGGAGTCGATCTTAAGAAATAAAATATCAATCATTTACCTTTTTACTTTGAGATAGGCCATCATATTTTTTACTCATAAATCGTTTTAATTGTTACAGAACGTAAAGAGAAACTTTGTACTTATATTTACTCACCTTGGAAAAAAAATGAAGCAGATTGGATTTATTTTTAGTCGCCGCTTGCAATTCTTCTTCAATTCTCTTAGATACAATAATATCTAGTTCCTTATCTGACTTTGCTTGTAATTTATAATTTCGCCAAACTTCGTTAACTAACTTTTGTACATTTTGCACTTTCGTCCCAGTATGAGATTTTTTAAAACTTTCGAACAGTTTTTGGTATAACTTGGATTTGTCTATATGATATGACATTCTAATAAGATATTTAAATTTAAATAATTAAAACGTTAAACTTTGGCTAATTGCATCAACATAAACACAAATGATAACTTTCAATGCTTACAATACGTTTAGAATCCAAACAAAACAATACTGATAGATGCGCACTTGCAGCCGGCCGGCACGAGAGTGAATTATTAGACAAGTGAATAGCGCACGGTAATTTCCCTAATGCGCGGTAATTCCCCTAATCAGTTCTCAAAGCGAGTGCCTACGCATATGTATTATTTGCGGGAATCCCCGAAAAAACTTAAATAACTAACGATGACGTAATCATCATCTAGACCCCCCCACCCCCCATGTCATCCAAAATAAACAAAACAGAGACCCCCCCACCCCCCCTTGGTGCTTACGTAATACTTGAACAGCCTAAAGTTCTCGCGATTGACACGTAAACATCATTCACATGTTTCATAATTTTAATCTAATTTTTTATTATTATTTTTCTTTGTACCTATTATGGAAGAAAAAAAAATCGCGTCTAAAACTATTTTTTGTCGGGTACATTGAGTGGACGACCTTTGTAAGACGACTAAAAAGTCACGGTGTATATGCCAGTTTTAAAGTTATTTTCTCCGAAATCTTATTGGAACTTAAATTTTGAATACTATTTAGAAATTCATTTTATCATGATAGTAACAAACTTACTCATGGTAGGTCGAACAATGGTGCAGGGGAACAAATCAGCGCATTTCACTACTTCGTGTTCAGCCAAATGCTTTGTAAACGTGTAAGTGTTCGGATGACTCTTCAGTAATCTGTGGAAAATCATAATTTTGTCATTAGTATTTTTTTATTTATGCATTCAATTTTTTTTAAATATTAGGTAGGTAGGTAGGTAGTAGGTAGGTAGGTAGGTAGGTAGTAGGTAGGTAGGTAGGTAGTAGGTAGGTAGGTAGGTAGTAGGTAGGTAGGTAGGTAGTAGGTAGGTAGGTAGGTAGTAGGTAGGTAGTAGGTAGGTAGGTAGTAGGTAGGTAGGTAGTAGGTAGGTAGTAGGTAGGTAGTAGGTAGGTAGGTAGTAGGTAGGTAGGTAGTAGGTAGGTAGGTAGGTAGGTAGTAGGTAGGTAGGTAGTAGGTAGGTAGGTAGTAGGTAGGTAGTAGGTAGGTAGTAGGTAGGTAGTAGGTAGGTAGTAGGTAGGTAGTAGGTAGGTAGTAGGTAGGTAGTAGGTAGGTAGTAGGTAGGTAGTAGGTAGGTAGTAGGTAGGTAGTAGGTAGGTAGTAGGTAGGTAGTAGGTAGGTAGTAGGTAGGTAGTAGGTAGGTAGTAGGTAGGTAGTAGGTAGGTAGTAGGTAGGTAGTAGGTAGGTAGTAGGTAGGTAGTAGGTAGGTAGTAGGTAGTAGGTAGGTAGTAGGTAGGTAGTAGGTAGGTAGTAGGTAGGTAGTAGGTAGGTAGTAGGTCATAAAGTATATTTCACACCGCTAATTTTACGCGGACGAAGGTCACGGTGTACAGCTAATAATTCACATTATTATCCTATTATGATTCAGCTACAGCAGCCATTTTAGACCCCCAGATCTATGAATGACCTATATGAATGTCTTAGCATACTTGCAAAGGTCAGTATCGGAAAAACCATAAATCATACTCACTTTGGCTCAATCTCAAGTAAAGCCTCATCGTTCAGCGTTCCTACTAAAGATATCACCTTCTCTGCGTCTTCCGGAGCCTCATACACCTTCTCGTGGGCTTCTGTCAGGAACGAGTTCACATACGCTGATGAAACGTGGATCATCACCTGGGAAAGATCGAAACAAAAAAAATTGCACACATTAATTTATTTTTTGATCGTGTGGTGGTCTTGGGTTCGAACTTGAGACCTACGACTTGACAGTCCAAGGGTCACACTGTTAGGCTTTCTTCCAGTGAAAGTATTTTAATGAACTCATGAAAATACAATTTTCTACTGAGATTATATCATTAACTAGCAACCCGTCCCGGCTTTGCACGGGTGCAATATACATTAAAACCTTCCTCTTGAATCACTCTATCTATTAGTGAAAACTGCATCAAAATCCGTTGCGGACTTTTAAAGATTTAAGCCTACATAGGGACAGACAGACAGCGGGAAGTGACTTTGTTTTATACTATGTAGTAAAGCAAAGATGGAAGTGCTCCCGGAGCTGGCACAGCTTGTTTTATGCTAACAATGTTTTTTGCTTATGCAAATATAATGCAGATTTTAGTCTACTACAAATATTGTTCTACTTTAGTGTTAGTTACTTTGGTAAATAGTTTTTTCTCAAGAAAATTGAAACCATTTTGTGAGTCAGAGTCCTATTCAAACCTAAGACCTCATCATCAACAGTCCCACTAAGAGTCTCTGGAAAAACGATGCACATAATATAGTCCTTAGATAATTACCGCGTGCCTCCCACACGGACCCACAATTTCACCTTCCATTTTGTCACACATTCGTGTCGTTTGGCGTACAGGGCACGTGCTTGCTTGTCACGTATGTGTGACTATGGCAGCCAAAGGGTAATAAATGCACACTGTTAGATTTTCAATACTTGTTTCAGCATTGAGGATTTAAAGTACAACAATATGAGACATTTACTTAAAGTAAGTCTGCTCTTCTCTTTTATCATATGGTTAGTGCCTGACCTGGTGTCAGAGTTTTTATACCGCCCATGGAGCTCAGACTAGGCTTTCAATGCCGTCGAGAAATATCTCTTAATGTCAGTGAAAATGTGTGAATGTGTTGATGTAACCATATAAATATGCCCAGACAGTACTTTATTAAATTAACCATTACCTTCAAATTCTTAGCATCCTTACACAGCTGCATAATCCGTCTGGTTCCAAGCAGATTAATATTGACCGTAGGCCTCAGAGTCTCTTGGAAGTCCAATGTAGCAGCGGAGTGGATCACTACATTCATATTATCTACGAGTGTCTGCCGATCCTGAGGACTTAGACCTAGGTTCTGTTCACCTACGTCACCGGCAATGGGGATTAGTTTTTGGAAGACATCTGCTGTGTGGCTTTCTAGGAGTTTTTCGAAAACCTGGAATTAAAAAAAGGTTATTTGTTAGCATATAATTAGGGGGCGTTATGGTAAGACGTCAACGCTGCTACACAGCTACAACGGCTATTATATCTATGCTCTTAATGTGAAAAGGGGAGGGTATTAAAAAAAAAACAGCTGATCCATGCATTTTGAGCGTAGGTATTGCACTTTGTAGGAAACAGCAGATTTTTTTATAATATCCAATGAAAAATTTCTATGTGGGGGAATGAAAGAATAATGTACTGAATATGTGGTAACCGTTTTCGCGTTGGTGTCATTCCTCCTTGTTTAATTTATTGTCACACATACATACATGACACACATACATGATTTTAGACCTACCAGCATTGACATCTTTTGTCAGTTATTGGTGGGTCCAATATCATGGATTGAAACATTGATGTTCCTTACTCCGTGTCTCTACAATGTTTCTTCCATAATTGACAATTTCCTTTACTGTTTTGAGACCACCTTTACTAAAGCAATAATTTCAATTAATCTCATCAATAGATTCAATGACTATGGAGTTACGAAAACATTACTTTATAAGTAAATGAATGGTGTGTAATGACTCAATTGAAGGGCCATGGTTAAAAGTTACTGAGAACCTTTAAAACTGAGTTCTTTATTATTATTTGATCAACAATGGAGTTTAAGTCTATAAAGATAAAATGAAACACTGCTTTAAGCTTTCACGGTTTATAACTTATATTGTCACTTACGGGATATCTTCCGTGAACAATCATGGAAGATATCCCATAAGAGACAATATAAGTAAAGATAAAACGTCTTTGTCTCATTGTTCTCGTGACTGCTGAGCATGAGGTCCTGGGTTCAAATCCCAGGTTTCAATGATTTCTTAGTAGCAACCACAGTCTGATTTGTGCCCTGTTGATGGTAATAGGCACTATTACATGGAACTTAAACATAACTGGGCAAATGTGGGAGTACTATTACGTAAACCTCTGCTTAAGCCTTTGGGGATTACAGGTATGATGTGATGTTATCTTTAATCTAACAATTAATTTTGAGTAAATCAAAGAAAAATTATGAAACGACTATAAATATTATCGTTACAACTGTGGAGATCTTATAAGATGGTGGGTTAAGAAGTACCACTTACATAACAAGATACACACATAGTAGATTATTATAATGTTTTTTCTATGAAATGTCATAATTCTTAATGTTTATTTTACATTGAAAAATAAAGAATGACATAAAGGTTGTGTTAGTATGCTTGATAGCATAAAAACAATGTGAAATAATCAGAATTGTTGAGAGAATTTGATAGTACAAGAATGAATAAAAGAGACAACTGTTTTTTTATGCAAAACTAATATTACAAATTGCTTTGGCCTTCTTTTGTCAGGCAAATCATTTCATGAAATGATCCTGCTTACATTAAAATGTAGTCAAAAAACAATAAGTAATGTAATTGTTTATATAACAATGGAGCTCTTATGAGGAGAGGGTGGATCCTAGGATCAACAGATTAAAGGCAGATGAGACCTTACAACTTGGACTGGGTGAAGAAGTAACAAAATATTGTGGACATCTACAAAGTGGTTTTAATGTCATTTATGGCATATAACAGGTGATGTATAGATCAGTTTCAAAAAAAAATTAAGTAAATTGATAGACTGTCAATTTCATTTCTCTAGGAAAAAATTTAATTATCTGAAACATGACACCTACCTTCTCATTTCAAACTTTGGATACTTTTTTGCTTACCGGGTTTTTAGGGAACTCCTGCAGCCTCTCAGATATCTCTTTGCCTTTCTTGGGTCTCATTAGTAAGTAGATCTTTCCGACATCAGGCATACATCGAAGAATCTTCTCAATGAGGCAGAGACCGACAAATCCAGTGCCGCCGGTTATGAAGAAGTTTTTGCCCGCGTAAAACGCACGAACTTGCGAGTCGTCAGGCATCTTCAAGGTTTTGCTTCTGTCTTTAGTTCAAATCCTGTAATTAATGAAAGGGGCCGATTTTAAGACTTTGTGTAACCAATAAATCGTCCGTAAGTTAGCAAAAAAGTGTAAATTTGTGAAACTTTGGTGTTATGTCAAAAGTTCACAATGTCAAGATTTTGTTTTTTTAGTTTTCGTGTTTTACTGGCTTTGGGTTTTAGGGATTTTAGCCGAAAATCTCATGACAAGGAAGCAAAAGAGAAATGTTGCAACATTATAAATTCAGTTTACCGCTTTTACATAGATAAATTCCTTTTTAATTACCCGACTACGGCGAAGCGAAAAGGAGGGTTCTGATTTTGATTCTTTGAAAACAATTTCATGAATGAATGACTAACTGACAATATTGTGCATTCAAGAATAATGTAATTCCTTTCATTTAAAAATTGCAATAATATTCAAAAGGAACGACAAAACATAACACGTAAGCCGACTTATTTAAATATGTTAACCGTCCTAAATAGAAAAAAAAACCTTATAAACATGAAAAGAAACTGCTTTGAATACTATTAAATATAAAAAGAAACGTTATGATACTTTTATAATTGCTAATGATGGATTAATAAAGAATTTTCTATGAAATGTTGCGCTAGGTAAACCGGTATTATTGTTACTATTAACATAACTAGTTCTTAGGTTCTATTTAGTTTGTTTTGTAAAAAAAACGGGTTTTATCAGAAAGGAAAACAAGGAATTATTTAAGTTGTTGTCGATTTACTGGTTTCATTGTAGTGCAACAATTGTTATTATTTCCATGTATTTTTTTCAATTACCCGATGGTTTAAAAAAATAACACTACTAGTATTTAAGCTATGAATACCAATCGTAGCTAATTTTTTTTTTAAGGAATACCGATGATCTGCAATGTAGCGGAGATGAGAATGTTGAGGTGGATGTGTGTCATGTGTAGTGTGACAAGAATGAATAAAATAAGGAATATGTTAGAGGAAGTTTGAAAGTTGCGCCAGTTACAGAAAAAAGTCGAAAGGAAATCGACTGTCTTGGTATGGACATGGGATGAGGAGGGACGAATCGCAGAGGAATGATGAATATAAATGTTGATGGACGGAGAGGGAGTGGAAGACCAAGGAAACGATGGATGGATTGTGTGAGGAATGATATGAAAGAAAAAGGTGTAAATGATTGCGTGACGGTTGACAGAGGAGAATGGAAGAAAAAAACGTGTTGCGCCGACCCCGAGTAACATGGGACAAGGGCAGGAAGATGAGGACCGAAGTTCTATCTACATAATTGATTGTAGGTAGGTACGTGTAAAAGAGTCTTAAAATCTTGTAAGACTTTTTACTTGAGCAATGAGAAATAAACAATCAATCATAAAAAAGTAGTAAGCCGGATTCAAATTATACCAAAACAGACATTACATCAAAAACTCGCGCTTAAATATTGACTTTATATTTTCTGTGTTAGCTTTAGATATTATCAATAAGATAAGTAGATACAGAAACGACGTCAATGCCTAACTTTTATGTTCTCTTTAAAAATAATGTGTTCAGGTTGTTGTTTTAACTTTATTATTAAATTAATTTACTCATTTTATAAAGTGACATCATGCTTATGTAAATAGAAGCGTTTTTCCTGAAATAAAACGCATATTAAATACTTACCTTATTTGAAGCTTACTGTTTGAGATAGGCCCTATCTGTTTTCCGGTTATCTATGTCCTTCTTCTTCACTCCTATATATCTATCTCGCTCGCACACTCCCCACCAGGCAGGCCCGAGCGCAGTTGGGAGGCTCGAGGCGTTCACGAATCATTGAGTCAAAAATACCAGGCAGAAATTAATTGTAAGCTTCAAATAAGGTAAGTATTTAATATGCGTTTTATTTCAGGAAAAACGCTTCTATTAAATCCATGACCGTTATTTGAAGCTTACTGTTTGAGACGTGTTTGTTATCGCCTGGTGGTGGGGACGCCAATGTGAAGCAAGTTTGATTGACTTCAGGAAAATAATCTATACCTATGAATTAAGCGATAGATATTTATTATTTGGAAGATAATATATTATTAAATTAAACAGCTTTGGAGTGTGCTAGAAATAAATTTATACAACAAAAACCAATCAGTAACAATTCGTAATCACAACAGTAACAATATTAGTTTAATCTGTGTTCCAGAAGATTAATACAGAAAATAAAAATTTAATCAGCTGGGTTGAACATTCTAGTAATGCTGTTGCTAGCAGAGGCTGGCAGTATCTCTCGTCTGTAGAAGCGTGTAAAAGTCTCTTTGGACTTCCAATTTCCTCTGGACAAAATTTCATCCAGAGGTAAGTTATCAGACCAATTTTTTGAAGATACTGCTGATCGTAGACTTCCAGGTGTAGCGGGTATACCAGCCTCTGTTAGTACAGTTTTAACCCATCCCGCAATCACAGTGCGAGAGGCCGCCTTTGCTTGTCCTCTGATATTTATAAATAAGTTTGGACAATTACCCGAATCTCTTATCTTTAAGAAGATCAATTAATTTTCTGACCCAAAACACAGGATCCAGATTTTTATTACTCGTATTAGGCAGCAACTTCCATCCCGATTGCCTATGAGTGTCACTATCGGTTTTAGAGCCAAATACTGGCTTTAAAATAATGTTACAGCCATCATCGATGCAATGCTCCGAGTCCACTAGCAGCAATGTCAGATCGTGGACTCGTCTGCCTGAGCACAGGAGGAGGAGTGTTGCTGTATGTCGAGAAGTGGCTAAAGGGTTATTTTCATCTACAGTGTTTGAACTTAAAAAGGAGGTCAGGGCATCTATATTCCATACGGGAGGCTTATGGGCGACAGGCTTCTTTAAAGCAATAGACTTTAGTACGTGTTTTACTAATGTATGCGAACTTATTCGTCCAGCATCTTCGGCATTGCATAGAGTAGCCACTACCGATTTGTGAAGCAAAATAGTGTTATAAGAAAACTTGTCGACTAGATGTAGGTCCGCTAGATATCTAGCAACGATGGGCCCTGTTGGGTAAAAAGGATCCAAATTATATTTTTTAGACAAAGATACCCATCGATCCCACGCGACCTTATAGGTTTTAAGAGTCGAAGTACGCCACGAGGATTTAAGTAACTGTATTTGATCTTCATTCCAACCCGTCAAGCTCTTCGACCACCCTCACACTTCCAGACTTCGAGCGCCATCTCTTTAACCTTGGGAGGTGGCAGACCGGTCGTGGTGTCTATTAGATTCTCCCTGAGATTGTTGATCGACCACGGAGCTGCTACTGCTCGAGCTTTGAGATCGGCCCGCCAGAATACCAGACTCCACCGGGGGACAATTAAAAGGTGTACCTTTGTAAGGTGTGCCCGGTCGCAGAGTTGAGGTGGGCCAGCACCTTGGGTATCAGGTATGGTGGTGGGAATACCCACGCAAGGTGGTAGTTCCACTGCCGGGAAAAAGCATTGTGGAATAACGCTTGGGTATCTGTTAAATCCAGAGACACATAGTTGGCTACCACGTTTGCTCGACTGGACGCAAATAGATCTACTACCGGAGTGCCAAACTTGTGAAATACCTTCTCCGTGCAAGCGGGCAGAAGATGCCATTCTGGCACTAGCTTGTGCCTGGAGAGGTGATCCGCATGTCCGTTGTAAATGCCGGGTATATAATTGACTGTCAGATTTATTTGATGACAATCTAGTAAGCGGAACACTCTGTACGTTACTTCCATCAGAGGTGGCGATCTCGTGCCGCCCTCGTTTCGCAAGTGGGCCACGACTGTTCGATTGTCGTACTGGAACAGAGCAGTGGACTTGCACAGTAGAGGACCGTGGGTTTCGAGCACCTTTAAGATTGCCAGCATCTCTTTTAGGTTGCAATGTAGATGTTGTTCTTGAGCAGTCCACACACCTGACACTGCGTAACCGTCCACCAGAGCTCCCCAAGCCAGATCGGAGGCGTCTGTGGTCACAAAGTGAGTTGGTGATGGCAGATGGATTGCAGATGTTTGGTGGCAGTTGTGAAACCACCACTGAAGATCTTCTAGGACTTCGTCTGGTAAGTGGATCTCCTTCCTGACTGGCATATTTAGAGATGCATTTAGGAAACTGAGCAGAGACCCGTGATGTAGTCTGCCCTGTGGCACCACAAAACTTGCAAAGTTTAGAAGGCCCACTAGGCTTTGCAATTCTTGCAGGCATGCCTTGCCCAAGTTCAGCCTTGCAGAGACCTTGTGGATAAGGTTTTTGACCTTGTCTTGCGGCAGAGATTTTTTGTTGGCCCAAGGATCCCACTGAACTCCCAGATACACAAGACTCTTTTGTGGGGATACAACGGATTTCTTTAGATTTACTTGCCACCCTAGATATTCTAGACGGTTCAGGAGAGTACGAACATGAGTTTGCAGAGTGTCCTTGTCCTGGTGAACTACCAGGAAGTCGTCTAGGTAGACAATTATGCGCAGATTCTGTTCTCGCAATGTTTGAGCGACCCAGTTGCTCAGAGAGGCAAACACCTTCGTTGCTGTACTGAGGCCGAAAGGTAAGCAGGTCATTTCTAATAGCTCCCCTTGGTAAATGAGGCGCAAAAATCTTCTGTGTGCCGGAGATATTGGTAAGTGAAAGTAAACTTGCGAAAGGTCTACTTTGAAAAGCCAGTCGCCTGGCTGGAGGAACTCCGGTATACGAAACACATTTATCAGGCTGATGGGTTCCGTGATTACATAGTCGTTTAAAGCTCTTAAGTTGAATATTGGGCGGTCGGAGCCATCGCACTTTGGCACAAGAAACAATGTTGACAGGAAGCTTGGGGAAGGTCGCACTGCTTCTAATACACCTTGGTCTTTCATCTGACTGATGAGTGCCGACATCGATTCGGACTCCTGTGTGATGTAGGGCACTTTCCTCAAATGTGGCAACATTAGAGGTGGTTTTAGAAGAAAGGGTATGCGATACCCTGTTATTATGCGCAACAGAAAGTTTGGAGCTCCCATTTCCTTCCATCGATTGTAAAATAGTGCTAGTTGACCCGCCCTGAATTCTGTCGAGTCAGTACTTACGGTTTTTGTTCCCAGAGTTGTAGTCTGAGGAGACTCCGGGGCGTTTACAGTTTCCTTTGCCCTGACTCCGAGGCTTGCAGCTTTGGCGGCCACCCCGCGAGCGAAATAAACCTCTGTTGTTGCTTGTAGGCGCCGTGCGACGGTCGCTCTGGTTGCTCTGTCGCTGAGGACGTTCATGATAGCAGTCCTGTGAGGACTGGCGGTATTGATAATGTGGATGAGGCACAGAGGCGCAGCATCCATGGCTGGTACCCTGCGAGGGTCCATGATAGTGAGCCGACCCCTGCGGGGGGTGGCGTGCAGCCTTGCTTGGTCCTGCTTGCGAAGCAGAGCCACTTGTAGGTTTAACTAAGGGCATGAATGTCTTCTTAACCCCACCCCTTTTTTCAAGGGCAGCGGTAAACGATTCGCTTTCGAATAAATGGCGGTCGGATGGTGGGATATTGCGTAGCGTTGCCTTCATTAAAGGATCACGAACGTGATTTGTTATTCCATCTCGGCGCATTTGTATAACTTCAGCCCTGTGTCCACAGATAAGCTGCAACAAATCTGAAGACGCTTTGTGGAAATCACCTTTAGAAAAAACCTCCGTGATCTTATCCTGAAAGCTATTAAAATTTAAACACTGTTCTGCATGAGCCCAGGATATTAGTTCCGACAAAGTAGATGATAACGCCTGCCTTTGTTCCAGCGCACAAAATGTAAGAGTGGCGTAAGCCTTGTCAGCATAAGCCAAATGGCGCAACTGATCATACGCACGAATCTCCTCATTGGCTTCTAGGTCAATAAAACCAGGCGCATGGCAATATCATTTCTGTACTTCAGATTACCTGACCTCACTCCATTCACTTTTATTAAAATATTGTATATCCTGAAGGGCTTCCAATAAATTATCGGGTGCTTTAGGAACCACAGGCTCCTTCAGTTTTGTTTCAATATCGAAATTGAACGGCAGTTGAACCTGAGTAGGCTCACTCGCGCACGCGTCACTACCATCATTGTACAAGATGCCACGAACACTGTCATCAATCAACAAGTCGTTGTCTATAACTGACGTGGGCTCCGCACCGCCACATGGCACTGATGATGACAAAGCAATTTGATTACGTAATGCACTCACCTCTCGGAATAACTTGTGCACCTGCCGATTGTCTTTCCGTGATTTGCGACTATATTTGCCCCCCCTTCTTTTGTGGTGATGGCCACGTTTTTTCTTTCGGTCGGAAGAGCTCGCGGAATCCGTGGTATCACTTGACGAAGAAGGGCTGCTACTAGATGATGAACTCCTAGCTGAGCGTGCACGTTTCCGAGAACTGGACTGAGCCGGCTTTGGCACCCGATCCCGCGATAAATCATATCGCGGCTCCTCAACACTAGCGTTCACACATGTACTATTTTTATCTAAATCATCCATCCTAAAAGTAAAACACTTTTTAAAAGGTAGGTATCTGTAAAACACAAAAGTTCACAACTAGGACACAGTAAATGTTTCTAGAAACAAAAAGAAACCAAGAAAAATAACGCTAAAAATACGTTACATACCTGCGTAATCAATTTGAATTATGAACGTTAATATCAAATCGACTTCAAAAACGAACGGTAACACCGTTTAAATATGAAATTAACTCACGCGCAGGTGATATTTCTATTTACGGTTTAGTGAAGGTGAAGACAACCGTACTCGCCGGAAAACAAGACGCCAATGATTCGTGAACGCCTCGAGCCTCCCAACTGCGCTCGGGCCTGCCTGGTGGGGAGTGTGCGAGCGAGATAGATATATAGGAGTGAAGAAGAAGGACATAGATAACCGGAAAACAGATAGGGCCTATCTCAAACAGTAAGCTTCAAATAACGGTCATGGATTTAATGTGTAGTTTAGTTATTGGAACGTTCTCTATTTTCTTTATCCATTTTTGTCATAATGCTTTTATAATTGGCTTTTGTGGGTGTCTTCACCCTCGTGAAAGTAGATACCACGAGAACTGGAATTATAAATATCGTATGTCCTAACCTGATTTATGTGTGTGCCAAATGTCTTTTAAATCTGTTTACCCAATAGTTGTGGAAAGGTAAGAGAAAGCCGGATTTACTTTATAAGCATGGAAAATTTTTTTTCCGTCATCATGCGTTTAAGCTACCATAGTATTTTTTTTAAAAACCACCCATTCTCTTTCGTATCTAAAAAATAACAAAAGACTGTTTTGCTCGTAATAAGAAGGTATTGCTGTTGTAAATGGCAACCCTGCGCTAGTTTACCTCACTTTATAATGTTTACCTTTTTCAAGGCAAGCTAGCCAGTAAGACGTCAATGGAGGTCAAAGTCCGAAAGGAACTCATGAAGGATTAATAAAATTATTATGTACCTAAATATTCTATGTCCGTACCATACAAGGATTATTATCCATTACGTATTTGACTTTAGTACCTACCGCGATTTTTTATGTCCTGTACCTGGTCAGAGGCGTCACTTCGATCAAAATAATCGACCAGCACCAGTTGTTCCTTCCTTTCCTAACCTTTCTATAGTCACAATCTATCTTTCTTGCCCGTTGGTCACAGTGATTTTTAGGATAAGTGCAATTTAGCTAAATAAGAACGCTTTTACATTGACATCTATCAACGTAATTTTAAGAGCATTTCAAATGTATAGCAAGATTTGCAAGACGTCGAGGGAATGCGAACTTAGTTCAAATTCTCTACTAAAAATATGTACAATTATAGGTAAATATTCATAAGTAACAATGAAAAAAACATAATATTAGGTATGTATTAAAATTTTGAATTTACATAGGTGTCAAAGATCAGAAAGTCAGAAAACTAAGTACGCACGACGTCCAATCAAGCTATACAAAACCAGTTTATGCGGATCTCATTGTATAGGAAATCTATTCAAAGCGAGGCCAAGTTATACTATAAATGTACAGCTTCATGTGCCGCCGTGTGTACCTAAGTATTTATTGAAGTCAGAATATTTGCCAGTTAACAAAAAGTAAACGCCATTTCGCCACACCGCACCGGCTATTTTCGGCAAATGACTTCCTGGCTAAACAAGCGTTAACCCACAACATAACAAATAGTGAATAATAGCATTAAGATTTATAAATAATTAGCGGTTAGAAATGCATTCAAAACATCTTACTTTGAATCTATTCTTGCCTAAATACAAGTGAATAAAATTTGATGATTGATAAATTTTAAGTAGGCAATAACTTTGACTGGAGAAATGCTATTACACAATTAAGGATTTTTTAAATGACAAAACTTTATAGGAAAATTTTATTGATAAATGTACGTTGTCTTTGCAATTTCGAATGTTTTAGATTATAATAATGACATTGTTATTTATTTTTTGTTTTTTTTTTTTTATGGTTGTAGCTATATAGTTATTTGACAAACAGATTTTGACATTATCAGATTATAACTGGTAGTAATTGTGATTGTAGTTAATGTTTTGGATTATTTTGACATTAAGCTTTTTAACATTACACATTATGACATATTCTTCATTATATCATTTGCGAGAGATTTATATTTAATTCATTGATTATTTTGATTATTATTGCTATTATTATTATTATTTTTTGTTTTAGTCCGATCTGTAATTACATATTAAATTTGACTATGGCTAATAATGATCATATCGATAGCTGTATCTATAGTACTATATTTAAATTCAAAGGTAAGATAAAATGTATCGGGACATTTAGCAAATATTCCAACTTATATGTATACCTACATTATCAGCAAATAAATGATTTCTTTCTTTCTTTCTTTCTTGAGTGAACCGCCCCTAAGACGACCCACTGACCGAGTTAAGAGTAGGTAACATTTTGGATAATTACTTCCCTCTGATTTTACAGCTATATTTCGGAAATTATAAATCATTTCGAGATTTTATAGGATCGGATTTTATATTCACATGTTATTTCCTCTCTTGAAGTTTCATCAATTATTGATTACGATCATCAGTTTTCAGAATTCAGACCACGTGATGAAGATAGCTGCGCTCCACTGGCCAGATCCCTATTCTAATATTTAAGAATAATATAAACAGCATTTTCTGTTTTAATCACATCGTAACAACTTCTATCCAAACTACACAACTTCCATTTTTTTCACTTAATTTTACAAATTGTTTTGAGGTCTTGTAAAATAGCGTTGTACAAAGATGTTGTGCGTGCGGGGCTAGCGCCGTCATCTTGTTTTTACAATACAAAACGAAACAATTTCACAAATGTTTACCAACAACGCCACCCTGTCAATGTCATTCTAGTTCCAAAATATCCTGGCAGCACTATTTCCATAATTATACAAAATACTAACTTAATAATTTATTTATTGCAATCATGATCATGATAAATATATATTTGCTGGAGTCATAATTATAGGTATTTGCCAAAACTTGTAACAAGAATTAAAATAAAACTGTTTCGCCACACTGGCTGTTTTCGGCAAATACCATAAACAAACTTTCAAAACAACCGTTGACCCACAACATGACAATCGTGATAATAACGTTAAAATCTATTAATAAACGGCGGTTATAAATGCTTTCATAACATCTTACTTTCAATCTATTCTTAGCTACTTCAACATCTTGCCAATTAAAATTAATGATTGATCAATTTTTTGTAACGACTCGAGTAACGGTTTTCGTAATCTTCAATGTTCGGATTTCAGAAAACTTACATTCGTAGATTAGTTCTGTATCTTAATAGGTTTTTTAATTATTTAAAAACTTTAATACAAACTGTACCTACTTTCATATGACTGTTACGCATGTTTTGTTTTTCCTTTCGTTATTTTTACAAAATTTTGATCTTCTGGGTAAGATTGTATAAGGATCTTGTGGTGCGTGTGGCCAAAATTGGAACATCTTGTTTTATTTTTCAATACAATTTCACAAAATGTTTATAGTGTAGAATGCGTAGACAGGTGTAATATTCTAGCACGTTTCAAGTTCATTTGTCGCTTGAATGACATTGTCTGTTCCAGTCAATGTCATTCAAGCGCCAAAATATCCATGTAGCACTGCACCTGTAGATCTAGCTATACTAATATTATAAAGAGCTATGTTTGTAAGTTTGTATGTGGAGGTAGTTTTCCGAAATACGATTCCGAAAATTCTTTCACTAAAGGGGAAGCTACATTATCCCCGAGTGTTATTGGCTACATTTAAAACATTTCCGTGAGGACATTCCGTACACATCGTGAGCGAAGCCGTTAGATACAGGTGCAGTGTAGTAGTTTTACTTAATAGTAGTAATTTATTATGTAATCTTAAATACATTTAAATTAATATGCAGTGGTCGGATAAAAATTAATATTGGCAGTTAAACAAAAAGTTCAATAATACCGTTTCGCAACACTGGCTATTTTCGGCAAACAACGTTTCATAAAAAGAGTTGACCCATTCATTTAAGCCCGTTCAATGACTATTTCATGAAAAAGTCATTCAATGTGTTTAAATGAACTTAGAGGGTTGTACTGATTATTTTAATGATTATAATTATGTAACTACATGTGTTACTTGCGCGACTCATATTTCAACAACATACGACCCTACACTGACCTGCAAATTGCAAAATACTTAAGAAAATATACCTTAACGAAAAAAATAAATAAAACCTTTTTGCCATACTTAATTTTCGGCAATTGGCCTAAACAACCTTTCAAAATAAGCGGTGACCCAAACTAATAACATTAAAATCCGTAAATAAACGGCAGTTATAAATGCATGGAATATTTTTATTGGCCGTGTTTTTCCATATTTTTGATGGGTATACCTACTACTTTGCTAATCGGTTTATGTAATACTAACATATTAAGTAGTCTGATTTGCCAATATGATTAAGTATGGTTGCAATACCCGTTTTATTGGATTTTCCTTCGTTATATTCCAACCAGTAAAATGTTCAAACCTATTAGGTATTTCTGTGATGGCTATGGTCGTTAGAACTAGTTTTAACCATTTTAGGCAAAGATTCTTAACTTGAATTTATAAAACTAGAAATTTTAATTTTTAAAAGTTTTTACCGTAAGAATGGGTAAAAAATAATTGGAAAGGTGAATACTAATACTACGATTGACGATTGTATTTCTACGATGTCCGAACTTTTTTTTGTAGGCTGTCAATTGAATTCCTAAGCCTATTGTTTTTTTTTTTCATTTGATTCTTAATTTATTCCCTCTCTTTTACGATTTGTTTTTTGAGGTTTCTTCTAAACTTATCAACATTTTAGGTACCTACTGGCCTTAGCCCAATTCCTTTGGGATGTCAACAATGTTAAAAGTTGCTAATATAAAAGTCGTCATCAAAGTTAGGCATTTACTTACTTGACTCTCTTAACTTTTCACAACTTATTTTATAATCAGTTATTAAATTATGTAAAACTGTTTAAAACTCACACCTCTTTCGTTCTTACGTTGCATTTCCAAGGAATTTTTAAACACCATTCACGCAAACGATTTTTATGTTTTTAAAAATCAATAACTACCTACCTAATTCTGTTTGTGACGTGACCTATCAAATTGCTAAGCTGATTTTATATGTTTTTTGTCATAGAATATTTTAAGGTCTAATTTCCCAATAAAAAATCCCTTTTATGAAAACTATGTCATAAGAAAAATGTTTTCGAAACATTTTTTATAATGTTGCTATCATTTTAAGCACACGCACAATGCGTGTAAAGGTTGATGAACCTGTTCCTTATGTATGCAGGATTCTCTGGCATCCACGGTAACTAAGGTTAACGCCCTATTTTACTTAGCATATTGTGTCAATTTAACTAACTGTAGAGTACAGTATATCCTGATATAGTTTGATAAAAGGGAAATAAAGGATGCGGGTAAATTTGTCGGCCATTTTTAATAGTGTTCAAAAATGGAAGTAGGTTTAAAACGGAAAATGTTAAATTTTATATGTTTTCATATTTTAAATGATTGTCTTTGATTGATGACACTCGCAGCCCAGACATCTTCACAACATTATGTTTTAATTTCAATTTTTCACTAACCGCGAAGGTTAAACGTGAAAGTAAAAGAAAAAAAAAAAAGTAGGTAACCAAAAGTGCACTGGTGGTTTAGAAACAGCTTGTATTATGGCTTCCTTAGTATCAAAACGTCAAGGAAACCGGATTTTACAGGTTTTATTTTAATTTAAGTTAATGTTTGTCAAGTTAATAGGCGGATTATTTATTTATGTCTATTAGGTCAATGTGCTTGCGTAAACCTGCGAGCGGATTTAAACTTTTCCATAAAAAGCAGTCGAAGTTTTGTAAGGATATTGAAATTAAAACAAATATTAAGTACTGGAATTTACTGAGAGCAAGTTGATAGGCATAAAGAATTTTTTTTTTAAAACCTCACACTAGGAATTTCTCTTGTATCGTGGGTACGATTACAACATTTCAACTCACTAACACAAACAGCCTGACCCGTAACAACTACCTGGTGGCCTACCATGACACATTATCAGCTATACAAAACAAAACATACAAAATACAAAATTACCATACAAAATTTCAATACCTGCTCGACCCAAATGTATGGGACAGCTGATAATTTTTTCGCAATTACGATATTGGACCCAAGGAGAAAGTTTTTCAGTTTGATGATCTGCAGCATTTCCTTTCATATGACTATACCCTTTCTGTAACACTCTGTATAGTCAGTCTATCTCTGTATGTAAATAGATAAAATCTTAAAGGAACTTATTTAAAGCGAATTAACATTTTAGTCAGTTTAGTCGACTTGCTGCGAGTATTCACAGGATAACACTAGTTTAAAACAGTCTGTCAAAAAACCCATCAAAGCCAGTTTAGTAGTTTTGCAGTAATAACGTTGCAAACATACAAAACTGAGACTTGGCACTCAAAAAGTCAAGTTAACGATAAAGTCAATCAAATAACATTGAACTAATGCCAACAAGTTTATTTAAGAGCTATGACATAGCTTACGACCTTCTCACATAGGTAATTGTAAAGTAAATAGCTAAAGTAAATAACGTTATGCTTGCTTGTCACTTAAGAAAACCGGACAAGTGCGAGTAGGACTTGAGCTATGGGGGTTCCGTTATGCCACCCATTCCGTTTTATTGTTATTATACAACATTAGTTTTAGTATATGCGAAACCTGAAACACGTGTCTAGTATGTTTATGTAAAGAATCTATGTACAAAATTTCAAAACTGTATCACGAAAAATCACAAAGTTATAAGCTTGTTCTGTTACCTGGTTGTCCGCATAAAAACGTGGTCACCACGCAGTGCGTCGCGCGCGCGCCTTGAGCTCATTGATAATAATAATATGGCAGTAGGTACCTAAATTATTGGGATAGGTACTTAATGTCGCTCGTTACCAACTTGTAACTTTTTTTAAATATTTTTAGGAAAAAATATAACATGGTTTAAAAATTATTGGAATCGATTCAGTTACTTATTCTGAACAAACTATATTTAGGTTTCGCATATACTAAAAATAATGTTGTATTATGTTATAAGCTTTTATTTTATGTTTCGTATACCACAAATGGTGAATATGAAGATTCTTATTGTTATATTGTGTAATGTAACATTTGTGTACCATCTATGTAGACCCTTATGCGAATAAATTATTTGATTTGATTCAAAGCTATGCTTGACTGCCCAAATTCCCGATTAAAAGAAAAAACGTAATTTTGCAGTTGTTGTTGTTTTGTCCTGCCTCATTAGGCTAGTGGTCGATTGCTGAGCATGAAGTCCTGGGTTCAATTCCCAGGTCGGGCAACGAGTTATTCGGTTTTTCCATCGTACTTTCTCAGTCAGCCACGGATTTGTGGCCGGTTGATGGCAATAGGCTCACCTATTACATGAAACTATTAAGCACACCTCTACTTAACCCTTCGGGAATTACAGGCGAGATGTTATGCGTGTGGTTCTTACTCAAAGCTGTGCCCGACTGCCCAAATTCCGAATGAAAGAAAAAAACTTAATTTGTCGTTGATTTTTTTTATAGATTTGAATATGAAAATTGTAAATAGTGAAATATTTCATTCAAATTCATATTCAAATCTATAAAAAAGCTAAAGCTAATATTATTAGCTAATTTGTTATTTTACAACATCTATAGTAAATGTTCGATTCACGCTAAGATAGCCCGCGAAATTCAAATTCAAATGTTCTTTTAATGAAAAAGTCATTCAATGGGATTACAGGCTTGAATTAATGAATATAAATCTGCAAATACATACGTGTTTAGGTTGCAAATCATATTTTGTTTAAAATACAGCCAGCAAATTAATTACTGAACGGCAAATTGCAAGAAAAAATTAAATTTCGCGGGCTTTCCTGGCGAGTCCACCATTAAAAATTGTTCTACATCAAGGTCGATGTTCCTTACGCAATTGTAAGGCATATAATATTGAAGGAATCCGCTTATTGAAGCCCTTAAGTTTCTATTCTGAAGCTTGCAGGTCCAAAGACCAGTCTTACCAAGGGATATTGTTAGTAACTTGCGTGTTTGTGAACACGCAATTAACTGGGTTGTGGAGGTCGGATAGGCAGTCGCTTCATGTAAAATACTGGTATTCAGCTGCGTCCTGTTAGACTGGAAGCCGACCCTAACATAATTGTGAAAAGGCTAGACTGATAAAGAAAGGCTCGACCTAGTTTGCTAAATACCTATTGCTATTCTAACTGGATTTAACTTAAACTTTTAGTCAAGTCGTATTTATTGTAAGTTCATTGACATTATAAAAATGTCTGTTTTTGCATCATTCATGAATTAAACATATTTTAATATGAATGACTACCTACTTATGTTTATTTTATTCTCATTTCTCGAATTTACTGTAATGTATTATTAGAAGTACGATTATATTACTGTACTAATTATACGGATTCAAATATTTTGCGCAATTTATTTAAATTTAATTTAATGTCTTTTAGTTTAATTTAAAACAATTAATTTAAATTGCATTTTATGTCTTTCAATTTTATTTGAAACAATTAAAATTGCATTTAATGTATTTTTAATTAAATTAAAAACAATTTCAATTGCCACATTTTGAAAGTTTTACCTTCTTTATGCTGGAATTATGGTTATAAAAATATTTATTACCCATAATAATATGCATAAAATAATAATAAATACAAATATGTTTCAAATTGCAACAGTTATTATTATTCGCTATTAAAATAATCAATTCGCTCTCAATGATTGCAGTTTCAATAAATTTATCAAATCTCATAAAAATAAAGAATCAGAATAAAGTTAGGTAACTAATGAGTATTCACAGACGAATGGCATTATCGATAATTAAATTCGATTAACCCATTTGCAGACATGCAAATTGCAAAAATGCAACAGTAATTTTTTTCATTTGCTTTTACAGACAATTAATAACTAATAAACTTTTTAACTGACCTAACCTGAAACATTGGTGATTAAATCATTTCTAGGTGATTAAAATTATGTTTATCATCAGAATATGGGTTTAGGTGAGACATAGAGAATTAAATTAGCTGGTGAACTTCACAGACGTGATCAATCGCGAAAAAAAAACACATATTTTTTCAGTAGAAATAAGAAGAATTTATTTGTCTCACACATAAATATCAAAATAATGGGTGTAAATAGACCCTTAACATAGCCGAAAGGCACGTGTCCTCCCCGTCTTTGTGATCATTTTTTTGTTCTAGACCATACCTGGGAACCTTCTAGTTACGGAGATATTGGGGGTCAAAGTTCCAACTTTTTCACAAGTTTTTTTTAAATACATGTTTTTAATGTAAGATTTTTACTTTACACACCTCCACGACCCCCGTACTATTAAATCCATCCATCAGCACAATGCTTTGAGTGCTTTCCATCGAGTCCGTAAAACGTGATTTTTCAAGCAAAAAAAAAAGAAATTCCTAGAAATCATTTTTGCGTAAAGTTACTTAGTTTGATGTACATAATGCCTGGTTGACGGCTATGTGAAGGGTCTGTTTACACCCTGTATTTCTAAAATTTCTTGAGACTTTTTGCATAAAACCTTTATTCCCTATTCTAACAATGACAGAAGGTAAATACGACGTAGTAAACTAACGTAATGGATGTTGAAAAATAAGGCCCAGTAAATAAGACCCACAAAATAAATACTGCCTGTATTTATTTTGTGGGTCAGGTATATTTTTTTTTTTTAATACTTTTATAATGTTTTTTTTTTCCCTTGAAATGGCTTGGTATAGCCGTTAGATGATTCGCTCAAAATATTTCGTGTATGAATAGTTAGACCTTACATTCTAGTTGTCTAAAGTCTAGACAGATTATGAAAGCAAAATTTCTCCGGATGTCAGCCATTCCTCAGTGGTGTGGTAGCATGACTAGAAAGCGTGTCGTCTTACCGCATTTTACATAATGACTGGGTACCAACCTTACTGCTGATGACACTTTAATAGTTAGGGAAAAGTTTTCTTGCCAAATTGTAGTAACAAATGTTTTTGTAATGGTTGGTGATGAGAAATGGGTCGTTTTGTTACAAAGTGTGAAATTTGGAAATAAACATGACATCACGCCTATAATCCCCGAAGGGTTAGGCAGAGGCGTAGCTAACAGTGCCACAGTGGGCAATAACCCAATGTGTGCCCTGCCCATTGCCACTTAAGTTTAGCTATTCTTCGGGCTACGTCGGTAACCTTGGGTCTCTTGCGGATGTCCTCATTTATGATTTGATCACGCAAGGAAATTCCGAGCACAGCCCTCTCCATTGCCCTTTGGGTGACTTTAAGCCTTCTGATGAGGCCCATTGTGAGCGACCACGTTTCGGTCCCGTATGTAATCACTGGCAACACACATTTCGCCGGTTATGTTTAAGTTCCATTTAATAGGGGGCAATACATCTACCTACCAAGTTTCAACTGTGTAGTCCTAACAGTTTTGGAATAAAGTGGCTGTGACTTACGGACGGACAGACAGACATGACGAATCTATAAGGGTTCCGTTTTTTGCCATTCGGTTACGGAACCCTAAAAAATACAATCGACTACGAAGGTTATCTTAGAGCTGAAAAACACCGTCTACAGAAGATTAGCGCCCAATTTCTTCTTTCTTCAATTTTATACAGGACTTCAGATAAAGTACGGGTATTCAGCTGTTTCCGCTTAGACTGATGATGATAATTCCTCATTTTAAGGAAACATGGTCAACGCGAAAGGTTTTTTTTTTTCTAGTAAATATTTGTTTTAAGAATTTTATTACTAAGCACTATGTATAACAGGAAAATATAGAAAAATACTTGTGCATGTTGTTTTGACGTCATCATCTAGAATTTTAGAATCTTGATGATTTTTTTTCTACATTTAGCCATATACGTATATTTAGTACTTTATCTATATTTTAATTCGTGAAAAGGCGTGGCTAAATAATAACAACCGCACGGGTCGATCTTCAAGGTTTGGCCGCGCTTGCCAAGGTGGGTCTGTGGATGGGTGACCATACATACCGAGTTTCCTCCGTGCCTCGGAAACATATTAAGCCGTTGGTCCCGGTACCTGATGTTATGTCACCTCTTAGGTAACTATTATTTCATACTATTAAACGTTTAATCGAAATGAATTTAAATAATTTTAAACCTATCATACATATTGCGTCCATTACCAGCAAATTACTCATAGACAATCAATGTTATTTTCCCAGCATCAAGTGCCCACAACATCGACCATTCACTTACTTAATTGTCATGTTTATACCATAAAAACCATGGTCGACTCGGCTTTATTTAACTACACATTACATAACAAGTACATGCCTTCATATGGTTAAAAATAACTGTAAGTAAGCGTAAAGGTGCAAACCCACCGCGGTGTACGCTGTGCACGGGCACGCGGCGCATTTTAACTGCGTGGATTCATTTGTTTGACAACGTTGTCTACGTTTTCACTGCAGTACACACTACACACCCACAACTAACGGTATCGAAAGATATATTTGGGCAAAACCTGCCGACATTATTTGTTCAAAGGGCACAAATAATAATTGAAAGGGGTGTCAACTATGAGCTTGGTCATGTTTAAGTATTAATGTTTTAACTATAGCTATTATAATTTATATTTTTTTTTTTAACGTAATTTTACTGTTTATATTGTTTTATTATATGACTTGGTCTGTAATGTGGCTATAATTTGGTGGTAAATAAATAAATAACAATGTACAACTGTAGCGTGCGTGGCCCACCGCGGCATAGTGTGTATTGCATGCACAGCGTGCAGCGTTGAGCTATGTGAGCGCCTTGTTCGAGCATGCCACGCATGTACTAATGACGTTATTTGCCATAGCGGGTCCGTGGTTTGCAGTGGACACTCATCATCTGCCTAGCCTTTTCCCAACTATGTTGGGGTCGGCTTCCAGTCTAACCGGATGCAGCTGAATACCAGTATTTTACATGGAGGACTGCCTATCTGACCTCCACAACCCAGTCAGTACTGGGTAATACGATACTCCTTGGTAAGACTGGTTGTCAGACTTTTTGGGCCACTGACTACCTATAACGGCTGTCAAAGATCTATAAATGACACCCGGGACCAACGGCTTAACGTGCTTTCCGAGGCACGGAGGAAACTCGGTATGTAATGGGTGGTCACCCATCCACAGACCAACCTAGGCAAGCGCGGCTTAACCTAAAGATCGATCCGAGCGGCTGTTATTACTTAGCCACGAGCTCCAGCTCTTTGCTCTTTGCAGTGGACACTATCACATACATTTTCTTGCAAAATGAAGCTTAATACACGTGCGTAGCCTATCCGTGCGCCGCGGTGGGTTTGGGCCTTTACTCTGTAAAGATCACTTGGAACTTGCTCAAGTGAGCACACACATTTCGAAAGCGAACTCATTTGTTATTACTACTAGCTAGCTGTTGCCCGCGAGCTTTGTCAGCGTGAATTTATTATAAAAATATTACTTCCCTATTTAAATCGGATTTTGTTTACAATTTCAATTTGTTTTTGCACGGAACCCTAATTCTTTTTTCTAAAATAAAAGTAGCCTTTGTTAGACCTTATAACATCTATCTGCCAGTAACAGCAGTTTCGGAGATTAGACGGATGAAACAGACAGGCAGACAAATATAACTGGCGAAATTTGGGTGCACTATTAGTTATACCTCTGCCTAACCTTTCGGGGATTACAGGCGTGATGTAATGTTATGTATTTTTATTATTGTTTGTTGTTCTTTATGTACTTCATTTTGTTTCATTGTTTTGTCCTGTGCGAGGGTAAAAAAATCTTTTGATTTCTTTCTTTGTTAAGAGACTAGCTGTTGACCGCGACCTTCGTCCGCGTAAAATTTCATAGTCTATAACCTTCCTCCATAAATAGGCTATCCAACACTAAAATAATTTTTCAAATCGAACCAGTATTTCCTGAGATTAGCGTGTTCAACCAAAATAACAAACTCTTCAGCTTTATAATATTAAGTATGGATTGTGGGTTGGTTCATTATGACAGAACTACGTCCAATTGTATGTCGATCATTTTTCAACTTTGTTGCTTAGAGCATAAGGCTGAAAAGTGGTGGACCCTCAGTGAGCTTGGTAGAACCTACAGTCAGTGCCCAGGTCCGGTTAAGCAGAAAATTAGCTGTACCACTATTTCTCTATTGCTACTATGTATTTATATATCACTGTTACTAGCTGTGCCGTACTTTACGACCTATTCTCATACCTACCCAAAATACATAAAAAAAATCATAAAAATCAGACGAGCCGTTTCGGAAGAGTGCGACCACAAATACCGTGACACGATATTTTATACAACCCATGTTACGGCTAAAGATGGGTGTGAACATAAACTTAAGATTAGCCGGCTAAACTTAACATATCCTAACCTAAGTTTAGCCGGCTAATCTTAAGTTAATGTTCACATCCATCTTTAGCCGTAACATATATATTTAAGAAGATTACGTGTGTAAGATCATGTAAGTCGACGGTCATTAACAATAAGAGTGTCAGTGGCTGATAAACGAGCTCCAATTATACTTAATAGTATTGTACGTATAGTTGTGGTATAGTATATGTAGATAATCCATTCGTCATGCGCATACTCGTAGATATGAGATCGCAAACCTTTTAAAACGAAAAAAAAAATGCAAGAAATATCATCAATGAAATTTTCCCAATTATGTTGGAACCGGCATCCAGTCTAACGTGGCTGACTGCTTTTCTTCATCTTCCCTCCATTGTCCCATATTACTTGGGGTCGGTGCAACACGTTTTTTTCTTCCATTCTCCTCTGTCAACCGTCACGCTATCATTTAATCCTTTTTCTTTCATATCATTCCTCACACAATCCATCCATCGTTTCCTTGGTCTTCCTCTCCGTCTCCATCCATCAACATTTTATATTCATCACTCTTTTAGTCACATGCCATTCGTCCCTCCTCATCACATGTCCATACCAAGACAGTCGATTCCCTTTTAGCTTTTCTGTAACTGGCGCAACTTTTAAACGTCCTCTAATATACTCGTTCGTTACCTTATACATTCTTGCTTATATAGGTATTTGTTTTATTTTTATTTGCTTGTGCAAAGCCTCGTGTATGACCTCTGCCCTGGCATGTGCAAAGAGGTCTGTCAGACTTCTACTGACTAAATCCAGACGGTATTCCTCGGCTACCTTTGGCCGGGGTTCTGGAGTTATTGCGCAGTTCGCCACGCTGTCCTTTCCAGGTATTGGCTCCCAACCTATACGGCTAAGGTACTTTCTGAAGCACCCATGCCATCTTTCCAGTCACTCCTTCATCACGGGTCTCACCGCGTCCCTAACCTAGGTCCATGTCATCAGGAGTGATGATGAACCCACACTATTTGCTATCAATAAAAATTTATCAGTTCTCGATCCATGACCAACCGGTTTACAGAAAAGTTTCCTTTAAAAAAATGAAGGTCGATTAAAATCTCGACGTAGGTATGTACAAGTAAATTGTTATATCATTGACTTTAGTTTTTGGCAGCAATCTGTTGATAACACTTCCGTGATATTGTAATAAACAAAATCACTTGCACCCGTATCTATAAATAACTCAAAGTGATTACTTGAGTAAAAGTAATAACTTGAGATACGGATTTTATTCTGTGATTTAGTAATTGCTTGAAATTAGAACTGTCAAAAGGTAGAATTCTTAGCTTTGCTTTCTTTGACGGTTCTTACTTCGTTGTTCGTAATTCTTGTATATTGCATAAAAATGGTTGCATAATTAATTACTTAAAGTCAAAATTAACATGACTATAGATAAAGTGTTAGACTATAGATAAAGTGTTAGGCATTGGCATCAAAATCTCGATAAAAAAGCAAATCAACAAGTTTAGTATGTATTGATTTCTGATAAAAAAAGAATTCAAGTTTGTTTTGTTTTGCGTCTTACAAAAAAAGGTTTAAAAATATATCAAAGGTCAATAAGACAAGAAGTCTATTAAAAACATAAGGTTAGAAAAAAAATACGAACTAAATAATAAAAAGTAAACAGGCTGTGAAAATAATATAATGGTACCTAATATACAGACTGCTTGATATAACCATAGCGTTCTACAGGATATTCGATATGGACCAGAGTCATCATCTGCCTAGCCTTTTCCCAACTATGTTGGGGTCGGCTTCCAGTCTAACCAGATGCAGCTGAATACCAGTATATGCTGCATATATATTTATATATGATATGCATATATATAGGGTCTAACTATTTATACACGAAATATTTTTCAGGGATTCATCTAACGGCTATAACAAAGCCATTTCAAGGGTTTTTTTTTATTTGAGTATATTTTTTTTACCAAAAATAAATAATTTAAAATAATTTGACCCACAAAATAAACACTGGCTCCTTATTTTTAAGCATCCATTACGCTAGTTTACAACGTCGTACTTACCTACTGTCATTGTTAGAATATGGGAGTAAAGGTTTTATGCAAAAGGTCTCAAAAAATTTTAGAATTATAATTATTTCGTAAAAAAAAAACACTCGATATTTTTTTTTTTTGCTCTGGCGACTTTACGACTTATATAAGTTACTCTTAAAATATTTCGTGTATGAAAAGATAGACCTTATATATGTTATGGACCAGAGTAAAAGTGTTCAATATACATCAGAGTTATAGCAATAATTATACAGGGTGTATGATTAAGCAACTTTATTTTGCAATGGGCGTATACAGGGGGCCAGTAATTTTGTAATATAAATCCTTATGCACATTTTATGTTAATTTTATGCGTTTTTTCACACATATTCAAACAGTGGAAACATAGTACACAGTAATTTACATAAAACATGTTTTCTAGATTACGTAGGTATAATTGGTAGAATAATAAAGAAATAATTATTAAATTATGCAGACTCACTGAAATTACACTTAACTACTCAATAATTATAAAAAAAATATGTGAATTGCACTGTAATAAAAATAGAAAAAAAAATACATTCATTAATGTACCTAATGTCTGTCGTGTACATGGACCATTTTGCAGGTATGGTCGATCGTTTTATAGGTTAGTTTTGAATTAATGCTTAATAGTTTTCGTCTTTTTTTTCTCCGACGAGTTTTTAGCTTTTTTACCATTTCAAATAAAAGCATTCATACTCTTATTACGATAATACAAATACTATTATTAATATTATTCTGCTGATAGTAGTTTTAGTTGGAGTTTTGTTGTTTTATTCTATTTCGTTTATTCAGTTTGATAAAATAGAAAGTATGTTTCAAAATATTTTAATATAAAACAATTAAGAATAGTAGCCCACCGGTATTAGGAATAAGGTCCAAGCTACGGGCGGTTAGGGCTCGGCTATTTTATTATTTTTAATAAAATAATAATAAAATAAAGAAGGAATAATAAAAATACTATTTTTATATTTTTAATTTAAAAAAAATGTAATTTATATGTATAAAGAATGAACAAAGGAAATATTAATAATATGATATATTATTACAGTAGTAAAAATACTAAGATAACACGCTACTAAATATCTCGATAGTAGGTAGGTATATTAATTCCAATAACGCTAAGTCTTAGCGTTATTTCTTAGCGGCTTAGAAATTCCTTTGCGTGCTAAAAGAACATAAAACGAGTAAATATACCTACAATTTCTATAACAGCGTGTCTGAGTGTGTTACCGTTTTACAAGTAACAGTTTAGTAAAACAAGATCACTTGTTCAACACAATCTTAAAAGAATACTGCATACCTAAGTATTTTTCTCAATAAAATCATTGCTACAGAAAAATCACTCTTAAAATAAAAACAATAAAAGTTAGTGTAACTTACCGGTTCGTAGTCGTGAGTTTATAGTCCAGTTATTTCACTTTGAATATTTAATTTGTTACACAGACGTGCGCGCGCGTTCGATGCGCAAGAGTCACTGGTTGGCGGAGCATCTTCTTAGTTGTACACGTTTTGGGGATCCTTGCGTTGTGAATTAAAACTGCTGGAGATTGTAGATGGGCGGTAAAGGTTTAGAATATTATTTCTACACGTGATTATTTTTTTGTTTTGCTGATTTTTTTTTCATTTTTTCTGAAGTTTTTTTCCATAATTCCCACTGTGAACTAAGAACGCACATTTTCCCACTTTTAAGGTATTTGTATCCATAGGTCTTTGAGAATATTTCTAGCTACATTTTTTCACCTGTGAAACGAACTAAGCTAAGAAATGGTGGCTGTTATAGCTTATTTTTAACCGACTTACAAAAAGAGGAGGTTATCAAGTTGACTGAATTTTTTTCAAAATAAACTGTGTGATAGTGGTGCTAATATTATCCTTTTTCTCAGATAATGAGCAACGTATGCCTATACAACATTAATTTATATTATTATTATTTTTTAGTATATGCGAAATCTGAATATAGTTTGTTCAGAATAAGTAACAGAATCGATTTCAATCACTTTTAAACCATGTTATATTTTTTCCCAAAAATATTAAAAAAAATTAAAAGTTAAACACTGAGCTAATTTAAGTTCCTATCGCAATAATTTAGAATAATAAATAATAATAATTTACCTACTGCCAAATTATATTATTATTTCCTTTATTCATTTCTATACATATAATTTACATTTTTAAATATTTCTATACAAAGTAATATAAAAAAACATTTAAAAATATAAAAAATAGTAGCCCACTGGTATCGGGAACAGGGTCCCAAATACCGGTGGTCAGGGCTCTTGAGAGAGGAACCTCCTAACAATACGCGCCGTGTCCAGAAGTACTGCTTTCTGAATCAAGCCCTTGATCCAGCTGCCAAGCGAGAGCCTCCTCAGGTGTTTGTCGAGGCTATTGGCTATTAAGCCATTGGCCGACACGACTATCGGCACAATGACTGCTGTACTCACGTCCCACATGTCGACAACCTCGCGAGCCAGATCTAGATATTTGAATTGTTTATCTTTCTCTGCTTTCACGAGGTTCTCGTCATGCGGAACCGTTATATCAACAATCATTGCGCGACGCTCCAATCGATCTATCACCACAATGTCAGGTTTATTGGCAACAATAGTCCTGTCAGTGATGATAGATCGATCCCAATACAACGTGATATTACCATTATCGAGAACTGGGTCGGGCGCATACTTATAGTATGGTACTTCTGATTCCACAAGGTTGTACTTCAAAGCAAGTTGCTGGTGGATAATCCTGGCAACGAGGTTGTGTCTATGCAAGTACTCTCCGTTAGCCAGACGAGAACACCCAGAAATAATGTGTCGGATCGATTCTCCCGGACGGTGGCATGCCCGACATATGTCAACCGTGCCATCCTTCACAATGTATTTCCGGTAGTTATTCGTCATCATAACTTCGTCCATTATTGCACAGACAAAACCTTCGGTTTCGCCGAATAGGTCACCGAAACGCAGCCAAGATACGGACGCTAAGAAGTCTACATCGGGTCCATGTAGGGCCCGGTAAAAGCGTCCGTGAAGCTCCTTGCCCTGCCATACCTCCTTGCGATCATTAGTGTCTAATACTCTAGGTTTGCGCCAGTTCTCGTTAGCCAGAGAGAGCGGGGTGAGGCCCTTGTCCACTGAGACCACATCTCGGTGCATCCCCTCGTCGACTTCTAGGAAGTATTCCCTGAGGCTGCATATCTCACGGTTGTGCAGGGTCTTAGCATTTAAGAAGCCACGACCCCCGCACTTCCGCGGGATATACAGTCTCATCACCGACGACCGCGGGTGATGCATTCGATTTGCGGTCAGCAGTGCGCGGACCCTCCTATCCAGGGCATCAAGTTCCGTCTGAGTCCATTTGAGTATGCCGAAAGAATACATCAAAACCGGCATGACCCAACCATTGAAGGCGCGCACCTTGTTTCCACCTGACAAAAGACTGCTTAGTACTTTATTCAGGCGGCCAAAGAAGCGGTCCCTCAATGATTGTTTCATGTCGGCAGTATTGATACCTAATGCTTCCGACATACCCAAATACTTGTAGGTTTCTGTTGAGGAGAGGGATCTAAGGTGTATGGAATCCGAGAGTTGAGTTCCCACGGATTCCATAATCTCCCCTCGCTTCACATGCATGACTGCACATTTGTCCACACCAAATTCCATCCTGATGGCGCTACTGAAAGTTTCCGTTACCTTCAGTAGCTTCATCAGTTGCAAGTTGTTGGGGGCAAAGAGTTTCAGATCATCCATGTAAAGAAGGTGAGATATGACCTGACCACCTCTCCTCAACCGATAGCCTAGACCTGAACCCTCCAACAGTGTGCTGAGAGGGTTCAAGGCTAAACAAAACCACAATGGACTCAGACTATCACCCTGGAATATACCGCGCTCAATCTTTATCGGTTCGCTGTTCCCCTGGATCTGTCGACATCCTGGATAGTGAAGGACCGTTCTCCAGTGCCCCATACATGACATCAGGAAGGTACGCAGAGTTGCATCAACTTTATACAACTCCAGCACCTTCATGAGCCATGTATGAGGCACAGAATCATAGGCCTTCTTGTAATCTATCCAACATGTAGACAGATCCCTTCGCGAGCGGCGAACCTGTTGGCTAATGGCCATATCAATAAGGAGCAGCTCCTTAGTACCGCGGGACCCATTCCTACATCCATTCTGAGAGGCAGACATGATAGAATTACTATCAATATGATGATTGATTTTAGCTCTCAAAATGGATGTAAGAACTTTATAGACCGTTGGTAAACAAGTGATTGGTCTATAATTTTTGGGTTCCGCAGTACTACCTGATTTATGGAGCAGGTGGGTAATTCCTGTCGTCAAGAACTGGGGCAGCGACCCTGACTCTAAGGCTGACTGAAACTGGGATGCTAAGCGAACATGTGATCTCTGGAACCATTTAATCCAGAAGTTGTGCAGTCCATCCGGCCCTGGAGATTTCCAGTTAGGCAACGGACGGACTGCACGAGCTACATCTTGGGGGCTGATGATAATTGCCCCCATTTCAGGTATCGAATCACACGCTCGTTCAACCTCCCGGGTCCAATCACCCTCAGTGTGACTGACAGGCACCGACCAGATGTTGCGCCAGAACGAACACATGGCGTCATCATCTGGTAGACGCGTATCAGTCACACCTTGGTCCGGTCGTTCCCAAGCCCTATATACCCACCTTTCATCACTTCGGAATGTGCGATTCTGAGTGTAACGCTCCACTCGCCGCTTGTACCGACGAATACGGCTTGCCCATGCACAGATCTTCTGCTTCAGGAAGTCGATACGCTCTGTGACGCGGGCTAAGTAGTCTCGAAAACTAACATCAGTTCCCGAGAACGCCCGTTTCACAAAGCGCATCACTCTAGGTCGAGTATTGCCCTCCCTGAAGCAGATTAACTTGCCGATGAGTGCTCTAGCCTCACCGATACGCCGCTCAATCCTGCATTGCCAAGCTGGAACAGCAAATTTTGGTCGTGTAGCTCTGTCGTTGTTGGGAAATTTGACGTGAGCTACACGACATGCCGCTACAGCTCCACAGTACAATATTGAGTGGGTATCGGTGAGGTCTTTGCTGCTGTCAAAGCAGTTTGACAGCTGCGAATCTAAAGCACACACCAGCGCCTTGTTTTTCTTGTGCATAGGTAAACGAGGTAGACGTGGCCTAAGTTCAGGCGGTGTGGATCGGTACTCCCGGAATGCACCCTCCAAAGCGCTCCTCAATTGTGCGTTGCACTGGGTACTCACGGATATAACTTCGTCATCATCTTCTTCACCATCGTGTTCGGATCGCGGTGGAGCACTGGATACATTTTGTAGCTGTACCGCAATCATTGGCGAAGCAGGTATAACTAGGTTACTCCGTGAATCGAAGCGTAGTCGCTCAAGTACGGTGTCATCCAACATGTGGTTACGCTGTATGACCCGCACTTGATCCGACAGCCGTTGCGCCGACACGCTGACACCTGGCTCAAGCACCTGAAACAGAGAGAGCATCCGACCACGGTACGCAGTCAAGTTGCTTCCCCCCTCAGTAGCCCCATAATATGCGCGCATGACGTTCTCATTAATGGACTGAGTCCATCGCATGCGCGACACATTTCCACCGGCAGCGGGGACCCTGTTCGGGGCCTGTTGGCCTCGAGGTCCCAAGCCCGCTGGTGGCCGTCCTCTTCCTCGTCGTCGTGGTGGTGATGGGGTCGACGGCGGGGAGAAAAACTCGTCACTCGAGCTCGACGCAACTGCAGCGATCGGAGACACAGCACTCACGATTATTATTATTATCTATGAGCTCAAGACGACGCTGGATGCGCGCGCTGCTTGGTGACCACGATCTTATGCGGACAACCAGGTAACAGAATAAGCTTATAACTTTGTGATTTTTCATGATACAGTTTTGAAATTTTGTACATAGATTCTTTACATAAGAATACTAGACACGTGTTTCAGGTTTCGCATATACTAAAACTAATGTTGTATATTTGCTGGACTATAACGCAATTCGTTTCAGTGAATGAACTCAAGACCTTGTGTAACCTCAGTCTCCTTTTAGTAGGTAACACTCGAGAGCAAATAAACATTCATATCTCAGAAACTAGTTTTCTAGGTTATTCAAATAAAATGATTTTTGTTTAATGTGTAGGTAGAGGAGCTCGTGGCTAATAATAACAGCCGCTCGGGTCGATCTTTAGGTTAAGCCGTGCTTGCCTAGGTTGGTGACCGCCCATTACACACCGAGTTTCCTCCGTGCCTCGGAAAGCACGTTAAGCCGTTGGTCCCGGCTGTCATTTGTAGATCTTTGACAGCCGTTAGGTAGTCAGTGGCCCAAACAACCAGTCTTACCAAGGGGTTTCGTATTACCCAGAGTACTAACTGGGCTGTGGAGGTCAGCTATGCAGTCACTCCATGTAAAAGCCGAATGATCTTTAGGTCCCGTGATTGATAAATAAATAAGTTAGTCATCATCTGCCTAGCCTTTTCCCAACTATATTGGGGTCGGCTTCCAGTCTAACCGGATGCAGCTGAATACCAGTATTTTACATGGAGCGACTGCCTATCTGACCTCCACAACCCAGTCAGTACTGGGTAATACGATACCCCTTGGTAAGACTGGTTGTCAGACTTTTTTGGCCACTGACTGCCTAACGACTGTCAAAGATCTACAAATGACAGCCGGGACCAACGGCTTAACGTGCTTTCCGAGGCACAGAGGAAACTCGGTATGTAATGGGCGGTCACCCATCCACAGACCAACCTAGGCAAGCACGGCTTAACCTAAAGATCGACCCGAGCGGCTGTTATTATTTAGCCACGAGCGCCTCCGATAAATAAATAAGTCAGTAATGTGTCAAAATAATTTGCGACGAAGTACTAAAGTGGGTACAAAGTTGATGATTATCTCAATTGTGCAAACATTACCGGCGCTATTTCAACAACCGGTCGGTTGCTACTCGGCAAACTATCTGCCATGCTTGCAAACCGCTAATTTACTTTGGAAATAAACGAACTGCGTGCCATGGATACCTATACAGGGTTGAAAGACACCGACGCACAAAAGGTTACCACATAGTCAATACATCATTCTCAACCCACATCGATAGGGCTTGGGAGATTTTTGTATGAAGCCTGGCCGGCCTAACTTGTGACATTTTAATTTTTTATCAAAGTTGCGGGCACGCTTAAAATCTATATTAATCGAGAGCTGGTAGAACCCAGTTTTTTTTTATGTGAAACCGATTTCTGGCGTGGCGACGCATGCCGTGGCGACGCCTCGCCACGCTATATGATGGTATATATATATACAGTCTATATGCAGTAGTGTGTACGGTGCGTCACCTGCTGGATGTATTAATTAATTAATTAATTACGTTTCTTCAAGAAGAATTTCAATTGCAAATTAATAACAATCCAAGAGAACCTACCACCAGATACGGAACAACAATAGATGCTGTATTTATTAGATATCTTGATAATGTTATGTCCAATACTTTTGTAACATACTTCAGTTACCATCGACCAATTGTCACAGTAATACCGTCCTCAGAGGCAACATCGAATATAACTATTACCGAAGTCACTGATTAAACGAATTAAGTAGTCACGATTTGAAATAAATTCGTAAATTTTTGTATTTAATAAAAATAAATGTTTATTCAATAAATGTTTAGTCATCGTTATCTGGAAAAAAAATCGTAATATTTTATTTTATCATTATGACATATTTAGTTCCTATCACAATCTGTTCTTTTCTGCATATTACTTTCACAAAATAATGTCGATGTTTCACATCTGCCAGGCGTCCCGTGACGGCTCACATTTTTTTTAATACTAATTAGCCTTGCGTTTGGCCGCAACTCGCCTGATGTGAAGAGAAATATTCCTCCATACTTCTCTATTATTACCTTCTTTCTAATCATACCATCCATCGTTTCTTTGGTCTTCCTCTACTCTTCCAACCATCCACATTCGTACTCAAATTTTTATCACTTCATTTTCTTCATTCATACGCATTTCAAGTCCATACCACGATAATCCTTTACCACCCAACTTTTCAGTTACCGGGTGGGAAGATTATAAGCTGATTATGCAAGCTACGGAACCACCATACTTATAATCTCGGTCAAAGCTCTTTACCTGCACTTCAAGTGAACGCTTGCGCAAGTTTTGGTCATCATTGCCTTTTTCGTTTTTTCTTCGCGTGTAGTTTTTGCGCTGAGTGGCAAATCTTGCAATGAGCGGACTTGTCGAGTAGGTATTACGAGTTATTTTGGGCTTGTGTTCATTTGTTTTTGTATTGTTTTAACGTGGTTTTATCAGATAGTATCTGTAGTACATCCACCAACATATCGTCAGTTATGAGGGGGCGAGACTATGGGCTATGGCCATCAACCGGACACAAATCCAGACTCCATGGTTGCTGCGAAATTTCTGATAGAAAAAACACAATAACTCTTTGCCCGACCTCATGCTCAGCCTGCAGTAGCGCTGGCGAATTTTTGTATTGTTTAAACCGGAATATTGCTTTCTTGATGAGAGATTAAATTCAGTGTTGAAACCCTTTGTTATTTAGTTATGAAAAGAATGTTTTCTACACTAATATAATTAAGTTTGCAACTTTGGATTTAAGTGGTAGAGGTTTTCGTCGGAACTTCTGATCCAATTCCGTAAATTCTTTCACTTTAAATTTTCGATTGGTTCCCGATCATAACGCAAACGAACATGTGGACAAATGCTAGATTAGAATCATTCCAAAGTTAGTATGTAGATCTATAAATAGAGAGCTCGTTTCCCAGCAGTGGGAACGCAAAAGTAGGGTAATTATTCTTATGGTAATGAAGATAACACTGCAGTAATTATAATAAGTTACTTGATAGCTAGCCGTGTGGGAATAATTAGCAATGATAGCCATGAACTCGGAGTTAAGAATGGCTGCATTATTGATGTTGCCAATTGCCATAAAATAGGTAAATTCTGCTTACAAACCATAAGGGTCAGTGGGCCGTCTTAGGCCCGCGGATTACTTTGAAAAAGATGAAGTTACTTTGTAAAGACAGATTGGTAGGTTTATGTTTTTTTGTAGTGTCCGGCCGAAGCTTCGGCCACCATCGAAGAATGCTTCGGCTTCGGCAAAATGATGAGACGTTTTGGCCGAAGCCTATGGTTTTTATCTAGCGCCGAAATTGAACGATCTGTTAGGTATGCGCGACGGAAAGGCGACGCGCGGGGGCAGGGATCATACATTTTGAGTGTTGTGTGTATTTTGTGAGTAGTGTGTTTTGTGTGAGTTGCAAAGACATTCAATTATTTATGAATTATTTATGACGCGATAGACGGGACAAGACGAAGAAAATTTTAATCCAAAACTTATAACTACTTAGTAATAAATCGTTCTGTCTAGTGTCATACGCCCGCTTGTCAGGCAGCATTCGTGTGTCAAAATCGAAAATGTTCGGGATCAAAAATTTTGTGTGAAAATATTCCTAATGTCCGCTCTATAAGTATTTTAAATCTCTTTGGTGTGTTGTATTATTTTTTGACAAATTACACGATAATTTTAAACATCTCGTTAAGTTGTTTATATAAAGTAAACATTAGCTGTTAATTAAAAAAAAAAAAAAAAAACATAATATTATTCCGGAAAATAAGATGTATAAAAATACCTACACTGATTTTAAACTTATTTTTGAGAAGGAAATCTCGATGTTTTGTCAAACATGAGGGAAGCAGGGTCAGGTCACTAGTATTAACATAAAATAAAACTTCAAAATTAAACATCTACAATTTAATTTTGTATCTTACTGAATACAAATTTTGTGGATTCTTAGATCTAAGTTGTAACTACATACTTATAACGCCTAGGTCTTGCAACATAAGCAGACCCGGCGTTAGGTAAATATAAGATAAGTATATAATATAACATTATATAAATACTACAGTACGGGCTAGAGATTTAGACGATTTTAGACAAACTTAGTCAAAGAAAATTAAAAAGTTAACGATTTTTTAACTGAAATTATTCAAATACGGAATTAAAATCATCTGGAATAGTAATTATCAATTTTTATGTTGATTATTTTGCTAGTTTTAAAAAAGTTGCAAGAAAAAAAAAAAATTGTCTCTCTGTATTTCTTTTCTTAAAAAGTAATCATTAAAAATTCAAATCCATTCTTAGTAATGTACTAAACGTGTCTAAATGTCTTTAAATGTAACTAAAATTACTAGGTACTTTAATTTATCCATCTACTTAAAATGAGATTTTCCAATTCATTAAAAAAAAAAACATGCGATTTTGAAAAAAAATAATACGCATCTTTTATTATTACAATAGTAAAATTATTTAAGCTTATAATATAATTCTAAAGTGCTATCATAAAAGGGCTTGATATCCTTTTTAACAAATGAAAAAACGACAAAATTTACAAATAAAAATTCCTTATTTAAAAAAATAAAATAATCTTATTTCGTATTAAATAAAGATATAATTACTTTTTCTTGATAAATTTATTTTAGAGAAAGTAGAGAGAGAAAAGCCATGTCTTTTAATTGTTTTAAATATTTTCTGAGATAAAACCTTTTATTTGAGAACATTCTGAAAAATAGCAACTAAATTGGAGAAATAAATAATTTGTGATGTTTTAATTAGTAATATGGCAAGAAAAAATACTAGCCTAGATTATTTTTAAGCCTATTTTGTAAAGCTACTTTCATCCTAACCTTTCTGTACCATCCACCCTTAAACAGAGTAATTTTTTAGGCATAACTCGTAAAGGATTAAAATTGAATATAATTCAGCATGAAAATCTTTTTATTTAGTATTTTGAAGGTTTATTAGGAAATTTTGTGGCTGAATATGACGATAAGCTTATAAAACTATATTTTCTATCATTTTTAAATAATTAAAATATGTTACGAAATTATAAGATTTATACATTTTATTTTTAAAATATAATAATTTGTGTGATGTATTTTTTTGTTACTTAAAATTTTAGAAATACAAGAAATAATTATTTATTTGTTTAGTCATTAGAGAATCTCTTTTAATATTAGTCAAATCGTAAGTATAGCCATATACTTGGTTTTCATTTTGAATACAAATAGACATGACTACCGAGAAACTTGTAAATAAAAAATAATGGAAAAAAATTACTAACATTTAAATACACATAATAATAATTTTACACTGAGAGCTTGAAGGTTTTTAAAGCCATACAATGACACTGAGATTCTGGGAAAACAACAATTTTAAATAAAATGAGTGTTTTATTTTTAAAATAACAAGGCTTCAAGGAAATTATAATATTATTAATTACTACCTTGAAGTTCTGTATTATTACCGTTTTTCTTGCTCTAAACTTAGTTGCTCATGGAAAACGGCGCCATATTGTGATGTAATCAGATTTAAAGTTTTTAATGATTATACAATACAAATACTTATTTACTAATTAAGTACTGGCTTGGAATGTATAGATACTATATCTACGTATAATTGGAATTATTTCCATAATTTGTTTAGAAAAAACACTAATTAAGAAGTAGTCACTGGAAAAACGACTTTTCGTAGAAAGAAAAAGAGATTGTATAAGTTAGAACACCTAATACTGCAATACGTAATGAGACATCACTGCTCTCAAAACGGTGGTAACCAAAGATTTAAAGACATTGTGACCTCCACCAACTTGCATTGGGCCCGCGTGGTGGATTACAGCTTAGAGCCGGTCCAGCGCTTTACACCAGGCGAGTTGTGGCCAAATGCAAGCCTAATTGGTTATAAAAAAAAAATACTTCCTTTTTCAAAGAAGAAGCCTGTGTCCCGACAGTGAGAAACTTGTAGATTGATTTTACTGTAATACCTAATCTATTCTTAATTAGAGTTTTTTCTAACAAATTATTTCTATAATAAGTATTAATAATACCAAATCCTTCTGATATGATATAATTATGGCTTATCCATGGTTCAAAAATATAAAATAATTTCATTATCTGAGTATTACACTTACATAATTTCAAACAATACAACTTATAACTATTCAAAAAATAATAATTAAAAACTAAAAATAAAGCTGCAAAAATACTTAAAATAATAGTAAAATAAATTCTTTATTATAATAAAAAAAAAATCCTATTATGTACTAAAAATAATAATAGTAGCTGCCACCATTTCTAGTTTAAATTGTATAAAAATATTATTTAATTAATAATAAAAAAAACAATCCAATTCCTTTAAAAATAATTTCTAAATTGTAACTCATTTTTACTAAGTCCCCGTAGGGGTAGATCGTTATCCAAGTTGTAAAATACCTTTAAAAAGGTATTTTCTTATATCAAAATAAATAATTTAAAACCTTTTTAAATTAATGTCATTATTTCATGATGGCGTTGCCATGTTTTTTATAGTGCCTTCTATTTGTGTTCGAGCCAAAATTAGCCTAACTTTTTTGTTTTTAGCTTTACTCATTAAAAAGTAAAATAGTACCAAAAATAAGAAGGATTTTGTAAAATATTGTGACAGATCTAAGTAAGCACCAGAAATGCCATATCAGTATTATTATTTAATAAAAGTAAATATAAAAATTAGTACGATATTTTGCATTACAACGTATTGTAATACACAATATCACACATGATAAAAGACATGTTTGTAGCCGTTTTGGCTATTTTACGAATTAATAGCTCCGAATCAGTGTACGGGCTATAAGACATGGGTTCTATTGTTGTATTAGGACGGATAATAATTACATAATTGCACTTATGGAATGTGTAATATAATAATAGACTTTTTCACTATTCATATTATACTAATAGTACTAAAATACTTAATAATACATATAATAATTGTGTTATTATTTGACTTTATTGATAAATGCTAATTTTTTTTCAATTCAGTAAAATTTAATCTAAAAAAATAATATACACTCAAATAATTAACTTTCACAGGTTTAGTTTCATTCACTGGTAGAAGCTACAATGGGTTTTATTGAAATAATCTAATTAAAATATAATATATTAAAGAGCTAACAAAATAATACCAAAAATCTTTTTTTTTTATGGCAATTGTCCACTTTGCCCATCTTCGTCATGGGCAAAGTTAACATGTCTAAACATTTATCAATAAAGTCATACAGGGTGTCTGTGTATACTGTCTTCATACAATTACGTAGTCTGTGACATATTAGTTGTGACAATCTCTGTGGATGCGTATGTTGAACTCTATGAACGGTACCTTGTGTTCGTGGATTGGGTAGCACAAGTCCTGAAACATAAATACTGGAGTTAATCAAACGTTCTTCATTTGTCTGCACAGTTCCGGGAGTCGTGAGTCTCATAATTTAACACTGTAACATAAAAACATTGTTGTAACTAACCTGCATAAGCATGACCACCGTAGAAACGGGTTTTAACGACGGAAGAATCGACAAAATGACAGATCAACAAAAGAAATCTGTCATTTTGTCGATTCTTCCGTCGACAAAACCCGTTTTTGCGGTGGTCCTGCTAAGCGTGCTGGTATCTATAGTCAAGATAAATTAATTACTTGGGTTGAAGTATTACAGCAACCATTTGTATGCATTAGACAAGAATTTGAACGAAATAAGAACCGGCAAAGAAAGCAAAGCTAAGAATTTTTCTTTTCTCACAGTTGTAACTTCAAGCAATAACTAAATTACTGAATAAAATCGCATCATAAATTATTACTTTTACTCAAGTAATCGCTTTGACTCGTTTGTAGATACGGCTGTAAATATTGTAAAAGAGTGACTATGGTGTTCTTGTCAATTCTTTGACATAGGAAACGACTATCTGAATGTTGCATCTATCTTTTGATTTTTGTGTCTTCATAATGTTATCCAAACTATAATATGTATGTGTTACGGCTAACAGCCGAAGTGCGCCTACACCTAGTTTTAGCCGGATACAACTAGGTGCTTCGATTAGAACATGCAACCAATTTAGATGTAGTGCTCGCCGGACGCTGCCGCGGCATCGCTCGCTCAGCTCGCGCGCGTTTGGTCACAGTTCTAACCTAACCTAATCCATTCGGTCGGTGTGTCCTAGCAATAAAAAGGATACACAACTGTTACCGACCGCTCCTAGGTATAGACTAGAACTAGGTGTAACCTTACTTCGGCTTTTAGCCGTAACAAATATGTATATTAAAACACTCTGTAGTTAGAGATAGTGCGATTTTTCAAGTTGGCGCATTACTGTAATTTATTCATCACCACTGCTCTCAAAATGTGGTGAAAGAAAACATCGTGAGGAAACCAGCAAGTCGTAGAACCAAATATGCGAACACATGTGATATCTACCAATCCGCACTGGTCCCGCCCGGCCCACTCCTTCTCATAGAGAGGAGGCCTGTGTCCCAGCAGTGGGAACATCAAACGCTGATTCTGTTATGCTATGATTGTGGGAACACAAACAAACCTTGTTAGGAAACATCTTCATCGGGAAGCTAGCTCTGACCCTGAGCATCCGGTCGACATTGCACTCCAGCGCCATCTTGATACTCCAGGTATTGTCAGCTAAAGCTGGCTTAGGAGGCTCCTTGGTGGAGAGGCAGGATTTGGACGAGTCGTAGCTGCATTGAAGGTCGCAGAGACGGAACTCTTTGATTTTTAGAGACCTGTACCAGTAAAGAAGTATAAATAAGAATATTTACTTGTATGTGTACCTTAGCTCGTGGCTAAATAATAACAACCACATGGGTCTATCTTAAAGGTTAAGCAGCGTTTGCCAGGGTCGGCCAGTGGATGGGTGACCATCCATTACATACCGAGTTTGCTCCGTACCTCGGAAGGAACGTTTAGCCGTTGGTCCCGGTGTCCCCAGTCGACTAGTCTGACAAAAAGCACGCGTGGCATGACCACTGTAGAAATGGGTTTTGTCGAAGGAAGAATTGAAAAAGTGATAGATTTCTTTTGTTGATCTGTCATTTTGTCGATTCTTTCGTCGACAAAACCCTTTTAGTTCTACGGTAGTCATGCTACACGTGCAGTTTTCTCAACGGGTATCGCAATACCCAGTACTAGTTGTGTGTAGAGGTTAGGTAGATCCTCGCTCCATGTAAGACACTGGCATTCAGCTGCATACGGTTAGACTGGAAGGCGACCCCAACATATTTGAGAAAAGGCTAGGCAGATGATGATGTATGTACACTTACCTGAACGTCAAATCAACGTGCTTATGACTGAGGCAATGTGACAGCGGCACTGAGTAGGAAAAGTTGTGTATGCTTTCGGCGCAGACATGCTCGGTGAACAGGGACGAGTTGATGATGGACTTGCTTGAAATACCCACGCGGATTGTGTCGCATTCTGAAATTAAGAAGATAAAGCGGTTACATAAACAGCTGGTGGGTGAAGCGAGGCGGGGGAAACTATATAAACTAAGCAAAGCTTTGGCGAGTTAAACTATGTGGGACACTGAAAACTACGGACGGACGGGCGAGCGAGGGGGCGAGCGGGCGTGTTTGTATTGCTGAAGTAGCTTAGCTCTGTAGTTCGCGGTGTAAACCAAAGTATGAAAAGAGGTGGAACAATGCTCGCCCAGTTCGCTCGCTGGCGGTGTGGCCAGCGCTTTAAGGTATTATGCTTATTTATTAAATTGTGTGTTTGCGCTCTTACAGCAGTTCTCTGTCTGAATACAATAAGAAATGGCGTTTCCTCTGGATCCTACATAACACATTCATCCCAAGTCAAGAAGTGAGAATTAAACAAAGTCAATCAGACAGAACAAAAACAACCTTTCATCCTGTACCGTAAGTATATCTCTGATCTAATCAACATCATCACCATATCAGCCCGGAAGCACCCACTATTGGGTATAGGCCTCCACTTTCATATGCCATAGATCTCGGTCAAAGATTACCATTAAAGATCAGAATTATTCATATGTAGTTCCGGTGTGTAGTAATAGTCCAGTTTTTTGTATAGGCTAGGTAAGGTGGTGGAGGTAACCGAGAATCCCTTATCAAAACGGGCAAATACGTCAGTCTTACCGACCATTCAAATTCAAATGTTTTACAGGGTGGAATACATCGACGCTATCGACGAAATAGTTACCATGAATTTAGCACATGACTCTAGAACCACCAGCGTCAAAACTTTCGTCAGTAATACTTACACGGTCAAAATGTACGGAAAAGTTAATTTTGTTTTGAAGAACCGACGAGTTATTTTCTTTCTTCATCGTGTGGTTAGTCCCTAACCTGGTGTCAGAGTTTTTATGCCGCCCATGGGCCTCTGACTTGGCTTAACATGCCGTCAAGAAATATCTCTCAAGCATGCTGGTTTCCTCACGATGTTTTCCCTCACCGGAGCAAGTGATGATTATACAATACGCACATGAATCCGAAAAATCAGAGGTGCGTGTCTTGGGTTCGAACTCGAGACCTATGACTTGGCAGTCCGACGGTCAGACGGATAGACGGTAGACGAATTATTTTGACGCTGGCTGATCTAAACCATGTGCCGAATTCATGGTAGCCGTAAAATCAGACCATAAAAACGAATGCTTAAAACCAGATTTGAAATAAATCAGTCGTAACTATGCAAAATTGTTTCGAAAAATAGAGGAAATATTGAAGTGGGTTGGTACATTTTGGCAGAACTAAGCTCTAGTTTAAGTAATAATAGCACTTTAAACTTACCATGAGCTCCACCACTCTCATGCGAGTCACCCAAAATATGCATCTCCTCCGAACTACTCTTCAATTCTTCTCTAGTGTCCCTTTTATTTCTTAAATCTCTTTTCATCCTGCTACCATTATCTGTCCCATTTTGTTTAGCACCATCCAAGTAAATGCTATTGGCTATAATTTCTTCGTGAGTTTTGAAAGAATCGTTTTCATTTCTGAATGATTCTGATTCGGTTTTCAGTGAATCTGTGTTGTTTTTTTCTGCGATTACAGGAATGTTGGGTAGCTTTTCTCTTGGAAGTGGTTCTAAGGGTCTGATGGAAGTGTCGTTCAGTTCCTTATCCGGTTTGGACCTTTCTAAAGGCTCTTGGTTGTCGTAAGTTTGGGGTGGGTCGAGACCGCATGGGGACTGGAAATTATGAAACACATGTAATATTAGGTTTGTGTTGTGAGACATTTGTGGTAGAGAGTTTTTATTGTGAAATTTTCGGGTAAAATTATTCACTTTTAAATTTTTTGTTAAAGACAATCAGACATTTCGTCGTTGAAGTTCTAAAACCACGTAAGTAATTTTTTGGCGGTTTTGACATTTTGATGCCGTTTGCAGCCAATCAGACACAAGCAACGTCTCTATCTAATTTGAAGTGAACACGAATAAGTATAATTTTTCAGTTTTTTAATCTCTTGTAAAGCGACTTACGTGGTGAACTTCAGCGACGATTCTAACAATTTTTTTTTTTTAATTTAATTTAAAGTATTTTTACCCGACTATAGGAAAGGTGTATTATGAAATTTAATGGTCAAAAGAAATGATATCAAACACTGAGGTATATTAATTATTATTTTATTTTAGCACCGAAAGAAAGAAAGAAAGAAAAAATATTTATTTGTCGCAGGGACATGACATGCATCATACAAAATTACTAAAAATAAACAATAAACATCGGACACCGGACACCGGACTTAAAGTAAGCAAGTACGATTATGAAGGACTTCTGAATTCTGACCCTTTATTTTCTCATCGACATAAAAGACGTCGATGCCTTGAAAATTGTTGTCCTGAAGATTATCGTGATATCTTACCAAAATTGATCTGATCCATGCAGTAATCCTTATAATATCCTTTTGAAGCAGCGTGTAAATAATTTCAAAAAATCATTACGATATCAAAATAGTTATAACAGTTTTTGCATAATTATTTTACCTCCGACTTGGCGATACTGTTAAATCACAGTGAACCTTATTCTTATTACAATAAGGATACTGTTTGATTGCTGCCAGTGACCAGTCTGTCAAAGTTACGGTGATCTTTATTCTTGTTACAATAAGGTAGGAAAAGGTAAAATATCAGTGAAAAGACTGTAGTGTTAAATTTATACTGTCACTTACGGGATATCTTCCGTGATTATTCATTATTTTGAGCCCCCGATATCTCGCCGCTGTTGCCAGCACCATTATCGCGGGACAGAAAGACAAAGAAAGAGGGTAGATAGATTTGTCTGCTCTTAACAATTTATTTTCCATCCACCCGCATTCTCCAGTTAACCCGCGATCCGAAATATCGGGAGCTCAAAATAATGAACAATCACGGAAGATATCCCGTAAGTAACAGTATAAGTTTAGTTGTAAACCGTAAAAGCTTAAAACAGTGTTTGACTATAGTGTTGCCTTGAAACAAAACACTGTATGTTCTTCTTTCTTTTTTTTTGTAATGTCATTCTCTAAACATCACGTTCGAAATTCGAACGGTGTCTCGTTGTGAATCCGCGATGATTTACTTTTAAAAACAAATGAGTTCGCTTTCGAATTGTGTGCGCTCACTTGAGTGAGGTGAACTTTACAGAATAGCACTAGTGTCTGTGTAGATAGTTTTCTTACCTGACATTCCGGATCTAGTTCGTTATTGGTGTTGGCTGCGAAAGAGCATCCACCACCAATGACGTCTGCAATCCTTGATAGAGATATAGGACGCTCGGTTTGAAGAGATTGTAATGTAGGTACTGTGTCTGCAAAAAGAAGAATATATATGTCAATTGTAGTGGATTATATTTTTTGTACTAACGTTCTGCCTCGTGGGTCGAGTGGACGCAAGTGCGACTGCTAAGCATGACGTTCTGGGTTCGATTCGCGGGTCGGGCAAAGTGTTATTGGGTTTTTCAATCAGGAATTTCTCAGTAGCAGCCACATAGTCTGGATTTGTGTCCGGTTGATGGCAATAGACTCGCCCTCATTACATGGAACTTAAAATATAACAGGAGACATGTGGATGTACTATTAGGTATCTGCCTAAGCTTTCGGGGATTACAGGCGTGATGTTATGTTATATTATTTACGTAACTACGTAAGTCGTTTGAATTAATTCTAGTATGTATGTTGTGATGGACCTGTGCTTAATACCTCGCCGTACGAGATAATGAGTTTAATCCGAATAACCAATGTGACTTTTTCTATTCATATGTAAAAAAAGGAAAAGCCAATAATACTAGGCCGCGTAGAACGTAAACGCGTTCAAGGCAAAAAGCACCGGCAAGACGGTCAGACGTGATCAAGAAGTCTGTTGGAGGCAGCCTGTACCGTGCAGTTCACACAGCAGGAGACCGCATGGCTTGGAGGCGTGTCATATGTGGTCGCGAGGGAACGACAAACAAGAAGTAGTACTTTCTGAGTTTGTTTTGGAGATCGGTGAACGAAAATATCGTGAAGGAACCGGAACTATCTTGTCTTACATCTTTTGTGTAGAACCTAACTAACAACTTATTGTCGGGCCTACGCTGTCCCCCTATACTTAAGTACAAATGCTGTAACCATGATAATATTGTAATACCAAATGATTGTAAAGAGTAGCCATGGAGTTTCTTGCCGATTCTTCTCCATAGGAAACGACCAACCCGAACCGTGCACCTTTTTATCGACGTTTTATAAGTGCCCATCTAGGCCTACGTGAAATAAAATATTTTGATTTTGGACTTCGTGAAATTGCCCATCCTCATCTGATGCTTTTGAGCAAGAATACTGATCAATGCTCATGCTGTTCCTGAATGAGAAGAGGGCTTTGGCTTGAAGTGGGACATTATTTGTTTCTCCCTCTTCCCCTAGTTACCTTGCTCCCCACTTTCAATACATCTGTGCCAATCATAATAGGAGTCTGCGCTCATCGCATAACCGAATTCTTCAATGTCCCTCTCACCGCACTGACTTCATTCACCGCACTGACTTCATTCACCGATCATTCTTCGTTGAGTCTATTTCTCTATGGAATGCGCTTCCCCAGGAAATCAGGACGGCAACCAATCGTTTATCGTTTAAAATTAAAGTTCGCGAGTACATTCAGAAAAAGCTGGCAGTTTCGTCACAACGTTTATGTTTTCTTCATTGTTTGTCTTTTTATTTTAGTATATCTGTGTAAATTTCTATTTACATATATATATATATTTATTGATATATATTTATAGTATTTTGATATATTGTTATAGTATTTTATATATCCATGTAGTTTATCATTGTAGTAAAAAATTTTTTGCAGATAGATACACCTACCACTGTTTGTCTCTGCATCACCCAAAGGTTAACTGGTAGAAAACGCCTATGGCATTAAGTCCGCCTCTGTACTTTGTGCTTGAAGTGTTAAATAAATAAATAAATAAATAAATATTGGTATAGTATTGTGTAGTGGGTACTTACTAATCAGATTACTTCCGTAATTTTTCGTAGGATGAGCAGAAGTGGGTACCGTATGAGGAGATTCCGTTGGCGCGGTCGTTATGTATTCTTGAGTCGTTTTGTGAGGTCCTTTCTCTGAAGGAATGTTAAAAAGGTGTTTTTATCAATCTGTGTGGTTGAGCAGTGCTGCTTAGATTCAGTTTGGGGTATCAGGACACTTGCGCGAGTGTCCTTCGCGCAAATGTCTTTCGCGCAAGTGTCCTTCGCGCAAATGTCTTTCGCGCAAGTGTCCTACTCAGTTTGGTTGATGGATAACCATTATTTAAGCAGAATCGAGTTTTAGAGAGGTGGTAAGGTAATTTCTTAGTTAGTAAGTTCGCCCGCGTGGAGTTCGGTAATTGTCCCACGGAAACATATTACCGGGATAAAAAGTATCCTATGTGTTAGTTAAGGTTATAAACTAATTGTGTGCCAAATTCCATCCAAATCCAGTCAGTAGTTTTTGCGTGAAAGAGTAACAATCATCCACACATCCTCACAAACTTTCATTGCATTTTTAATTTTAGTAGTGGGAAAAGATACTGCAACAAGTTCTTAAGCAGAGTACTTTCCAGTGGCGAAGGGCCAAAATTGAGTCAGGTAAATAGTCTAACTTACCTTTTGCAGTTTTCTTTGATGCCGTGTGTTGTGATGATTTTATATTCTGAAACAAAAGATTACAGTTTTAATTTCCAATCTCATTGATCCTTAGAAGTCAAATTAAACGATTATACCATCATTACTCACTAAGGTAATATTTCCTTTCGAATTAACACTACCGATGATGTCATTACTGCCCAATCACCCTTGTTCGTAATATTTCCTTTTAGCAATATTTTCACATCATGATAAAACTGTCCGCTGGGGCAACATTGCCTGTGAGGCGAACATTGCACGCTCATCATTTTCTTGCCCTTATCCCAATACATTTGTGGTTAGCACAGCATGTCATCTTCTTCCATACTTCTCTATTACTCGTTATCTCATAAGACACCTCCTTTCTTGCTATATCGTCCTTTACACAGTCCATCTATCGTTTTTTTGGTCTTCCTCTACTCTTATCCAGATTTATTTTCAAAACTTTACTCACGACATTTTCCTCATTCCTCCGCATCACATGCCCATACCACTACAACCGATTACCACACAACATTGCCCGCTGTGGTAACATTACTCGTTATTCCAACATTGGCCGTTATTGCAACATTGGCCGTTATTGCAACTTTGGCCGTTATTGCAACATTGGCCGTTATTGCAACACTGGCCGTTATTGCAACACTGGCCGTTATTCCAACATTGGCCGTTATTCCAACATTGGCCGTTATTGCAACACTGGCCGTTATTGCAACATTGGCCGTTATTGCAACTTTGGCCGTTATTGCAACATTGGCCGTTATTGCAGCATTGGCCGTTATTGCAACATTGGCCGTTATTGCAACATTGGCCGTTATTGCAACATTGGCCGTTATTGCAACATTGGCCGTTATTGCAACATTGTCCGTTATTGCAACATTGGCCGTTATTGCAACATTGGCCGTTATTGCAACATTGGCCGTTATTGCTACATTAGCCGTTATTCCAACATTGGCCGTTATTGCTACATTGGCCGTTATTCCAACATTGGCCGTTATTGCAACACTGGCCGTTATTGCAACACTGGCCGTTATTGCAACATTGGCCGTTATTGCAACATTGGCCGTTATTGCAACACTGGCCGTTATTGCAGCATTGGCCGTTATTGCAACATTGGCCGTTATTGCTACATTGGCCGTTATTGCTACATTGGCCGTTATTGCAACATTGGCCGTTATTGCAACATTGGCCGTTATTGCTACATTGGCCGTTATTGCTACATTGGCCGTTATTGCAACATTGGCCGTTATTGCAACATTGACCGTTATTGCAGCATTGGCCGTTATTGCAACATTGGCCGTTATTGCAACATTAGCCGTTATTGCAACATTGTTCGTTGTGCCAACTGATACTATGGCAATATTTCCCACCGTGTCTTATAGTAACATACCTGTATCTGGTTGGGGTCCGGGTGCGTGCGGTGCGCAGGCGGTTCGTTGTTCAACTTGCCGTAGTGCGGGTAGTGAAGCTTATCGTGAACGCGGATCTCCTTCATCGATATCAGCTCTTGGTGCTCGCGGAAGTATAGAGCTGACATTACGACGAGGCTGTTATAAGAAAAATAAATTATTCTAAATCGTGTAAGAATGCCCAACGATGTAGACATAGTGCCATCGTTGGGCCAAGTTATACTGTCTTTGCTAATAGGGACGGAATATTTTTGGGTTTTAATAAAAAAATCTGCAATCATCAATTTGATTGTCAAGTGATATGATAAAAACGTTGAAAGTTTTCGTCTATCTACCACATTTATGAGGACGGATTTTAATTAAAACCACGCCTGTACTCCCAAATGGCTGAGAAGGAAGATATCAATTTTGCAATGCTCTGAGCTGCTACTGAGAATTTCTTAAGTCCAATATAACTTTGTCAGATGCAGAGATCGAACCCACGCTCAATAGACCAGTAGATGTATTGAGGCATTTGGAATAATAATTAAAATTAAATATTCTAATATGCACTTACCAAACAGCCATAATGAAAATCAATATCGTAATAACAATTTGCAGAAACTTATTCGAAATCAATTCACTGCTGGTATCTCCATACTCTTTCCGACAGCAAATACCATACTTAGAGTTGCCATACGAAAAATTATCGTCACTCTTCAACCATAGACAAGTATCCTTTTTCTTCGTCATCGTACTCTCGTAGCTTTCGTCCGGGTATTTTTCGATAGGCTCTGCGTAAGTTGGATTCTCAACATTTTCCGCCTTTTCGAGTTTACTTGAGTGGTATCTAACACATGTTTTGTTATAATTGTAGTATTTCCCATATTTGGAGTAGTTCCCGTGGCAATTTTTGCACTGCTTTCTGGTATATTTCGGGGAGTTATGGCTTAGCTTATGGCAACACTCGTGCTTTCTGATGTTGCGTGCTATGTCTCTGATTTGGTCTATGGATATGTTGCCGTCACTGTAGAGAGATTTTGATGAGTTTGATATTCCTGAGTAGCGGGAATCTGGAACGGAACAGATAAATACATATTAGAAGAGAATGACAATCTTGGTGTAAGCGTTTGATATTGGGTGTACTTACAACCCAGTTTAGTTGAATAGGAATCACATCTATTCCCAACTGCCCTTTTTGGGTACTTTTCAACTAAGGCGGAGACTGCAGTAATGCGACAAACGAGATGTGAGTAATATATATATATAGCTCTAAGTAGTCTTTCTGCTCATCTCCACGTTAGTATAAACGAATCATCATCGTTTTCAGTTCATCTAGCTCTGCTTACGTGATGTTTACTCATTGGCTGGTAAGGGTCAGGTACGAAGTTATTTCATCTATACTTGGTTTGTAAGTTTAGTTGTTGTTGGAGGTAATCTTCAGAACTACTGATTGGGTTCCGAAAATTCTTTCACTAATGGGAAGTGTAATTATCCCCGAGTATCATAGGCTATGCTTAAATAGCGAGTGAAGCCGCGGGAAAAAGCTAGCTTTCTATGAATATAAATCTTTCACTTCTTCACTTACCATTACTAACACTGGACCGTGAGCTATCCCTCCGCTGCAGCACGCTGATCTTGCACAGCTTCTTGTTGATCCTCTCGAGCTGGTCGATCCTGGACTCCAGGTTGCCGGTCACTTTGCACAGCTCTTTGACGGCACCTAGGTTTTCCATGAAGATTCGGTCCTGGAGACAAATATGGATTAAATAAATGTTACATAGGGCGAGATACTGATTCGCCGAAGATCGTAGTTATTCATAATATTATTGCTTAGAGAAAATGTTTTAACTTTCAAATACTTTATGGCCACCACGTGGCTTCTCTAGTTATAGCCAAAGTCAGAGTTGAACATCCTTGCCCAAAAATAATAGTACCTCGTTGAATTTTGTGGGCTTAATAAAGTTTATATGAGTTATTACTTGATTGTGGTCCGTCATTATAGTTTTTACATTACTCCCTTTATTTATTTTTATACAAATCTTCTACATTTTTAAATATTTCATAAACTAAAAACAATATAAAAAAACATTTAAAAATATAAAAAATTGTAGCCCACCGGTATCGGGAACAGGGTCCAAGCTACCGGCGGTCAGGGCTCCAGAGAGAGGAACCTCCTAACAATACGAGCCGTGTCCAGGAGCACCGCTTTCTGAATCAAACCCTTGATCCAGCTGCCTAACGAGAGCCTCCTCAGGTATTGGTCGAGGCTCTTGGCAATTAAGCCATGGGCTGATACAACTATCGGCACAATGATCGCTGAGTCCACATCCCACATGTCGACAACCTCGCGAGCCAAGTCAAGATACTTGATTTGCTTATCTTTCTCGGCTTTCACGAGGTTCCCATCATGCGGGACCGTTATTATTATTACATTATTTATTATTATTCTATATTGTCCCACTGCAGGTCAAAGGCCTCTCTTCCCTCCTTCTAGTTTTTACATCATCTTCATAAATTATACCTCAAGTGTTTTTTGAGTCGTTTTTGTCTGTCGAGTTTTATTAACCTTATGTACTGTGCTACTGTCCGCATTGTCTATTAAAAACACAGATATGTTCCATGGTTTATTCGGATGGGTTTATCAGTATGATTTTTATAGCTCACCGTCTTCTAAACAATATTGCCTTCATTTTTGCTAGAAAGCCCTCACCTTATTAACCACCAGAAACTTGTGTATAGTGTCTCCATTGGGCAGAGTGACGTCTCCAGCCTCCTTCACGGCCTCCGGTATCACGCGGCGTACTTCCTGCGCGATCACGCCAGTGTCCAGCTGAGGCGTGGCGCGGGATGGGTCGTAGCCCAGTAGGCCGGAATGCTCCGCGAATGAGGGGTCGTAGTTGAACCTGGTGGGAGAGAAAGATCATAAAAATATCTATTACGTGGGATTTAAACATAACTGGCGAAATTTGAGTGTACACCTTTGTAATATTATGATTATGGTAAGCTTTAAATTAGTAAGCTTTTAAGGGATGAATGAAAGGCATTTGCATGTGGCGGAGATGAGAATGCTAAGGGGGATGTGTGGTGTTACGCGAATGGATAAAATAAGAAATGAGTATATAAGAGGAAGTTTGAAAGTGGCGCCGGTGACTGAAAAGTAGTGTGGTAATCGGTTGTCGTGGTATGGGCATGTGATGCGGAGGAATGAGGAAAATGTTGTGAGGAAAGTTCTGAGTATGAATGTGGATGGGTATATGAGTAGAGGAAGACCAAAGAAACGATGGATGGACTGTGTAAAGAATGATATGGCAAGAAAGGAGGTGTCTGGCGAGATGACGAGTAATAGAGAAGTATGGAAGAAGAAGACATGCTGCGCCGACACCAAATGAATTGGGATAAGGGCAAGAGAATGATGATGATGATGGTAAGCTTTAAATTAAGCTATTAAAATGGCATGAGTGCTCAATATGTTGTGACATGACTCAAGCTTTTGGCAAAGTGGGTGGACTATGAAATTTTACATGAATTTAATAGAATTGTATTTAAATAGCAGGAAACAATAAGCTGAAGTATCAAAAATATTATAATTATTAATTTACAAGTCACATTATGGCGTACCCTTTTTTTTTTACGAATGGGAAATCATCAAATGACCCACTCTGGGCTGAGCGGAAGGTAGTGTCAGACTTGTACTGACTGAAACCCATCCATGTTCCTTCTTTGCCCTTTGTGTTCCAGGGCCACGGTATCTCTTTCGAACAGTCCCGCAGCCCTAGCAGATGGCGTACCATAGGGCAGCGTTTTAGGGCCTCCTCTATTTATAATCTGTATAAATGATTCCAAAGAAGAGTATAATTTTGTATTGGCTACTAACTTGACAACTCGGATGCTCTGTATATTCTTCAGTTGTTGCTCCGTGTCCAACTCTTGAATATTGTGTTTAGCGCGAGCGTCTGACGGGTGCAGAATGTGACCCATCACTTTGAGATTACCTGGGGAATTAAGCAGTTGTACCTTGTTATTATAATAAGTTTATTTTTAAGTGCAGTCAACAGAATTATATTTGCCATACAACTTAGTACCATGGTAAAAAAAACGTGATGTACAGACACCAGCACTTCAAGCTACTTCAATCTGTCAAATTTCTTTAAAATATTTTCAACTATATCGCTAATGCAATAGGTTCAACGTTTATTGGGAAATTTTGACAGTTTCGGGTAGCTTGATGTACATATGTTGTGAGGATATCCAAAGAAGTAGATAGATATAGTTTATGTAAAAGCTGCAGGTGACTGAATTCACAGCCTGTGAAAACCAGAAATCAACTTTGGATTTCAACACTGCCAATTGAAAACCCTTTTTAACTAATTCTAGAAATACTCAAATTGGGACCTTACCGTTAACAACACAGGACTCATCTGGCCTGTCAGTATTGATGCCGACCCTCCCAGTAAAATGGACGCTGTTGTCGGACACTCCTCGCTGCCACCAGCTCTCGGTGCAGTCTGATTCGAACTGACCGGGGTTTGATGCCTAGGAAATGAAATGAAAGATTGAGGTTTGAAGATTTGTAAGCTTAAAACCACTAAAAGTCTATGTTCTACATTGATACTAACAAAAACGACTTGCAACTAAAGTAAAAAAAATATATCTCAGGCCCTTGTGGCATTCTGTGGGATGTGGAATCAGCGATCATTGTGCCGATAGTCGAGTCATCCAGTGGCTCAATTTCCAAGAGCCTCGACCAACACTTGAGGAGGCTCTCGTTAGGCAGCTGGATCAGGGGCCTGATTCAGGAAGTGGTACTTCTTGACACGACGAAGATTGTTAGGAGGTTCCTTTCTCTGCAGCACTGACTGCCGATAGCTTAGACCCTATTCCCGATCCGATGAGATACTATTTTTTAAATTTAAAGATAAAATAAGTATGTTAAATTTAATAAAAGAAATCAACAACTAACATGACTTACCCGCACTATTATTCTGTCACTAGCAGAAGCCGCAATGATGAAGTCAGTATGACCCACATGTGCCCTCAGAGCTACGACCAGCTGGAAGTGTCTCTGGTCAGGGTTTGGTCTGCCTTTCTTTCTCATGTTATTGTTTGTGGTTTCAGCGAAGTGGAGACGGCCTACTGTCACTTTAGCTCCTTCGCGGCGGATTTCGACACTGTAGATGGTAATTGGAAATTAATGTTTTAGATCTAAATACATATTTTGCAGAGATTAGGCCTCCACCGACCCGGACTGGGCCACGTTGTAGGTCTCTCTCATAGAGAAAACCTGTGTCTCAACAGTGGGTAAACTAACTCCGGACAAAAACTGCGGAGACCACCTTCAGAAAAGTGGTGACACAATAAAGCTTAATGAGTCTTAAGGAAATGATTCAACTGGCTTCTTCTTTATCATGAGGGGAGGCCTATACCCAGCAGTGGGTCATTCCGGGCTGATATGATGATGATGATGATGATTATGTCAGATATATACTTACGGTACAGGATGAAAGGGTTTCTTTGTTCTGTCTGATTGACTTTGTTCAATTCTCACTTCTTGACTTGGGTCCTCCGCCTGTAACGAACATGCTCGTATGAATCTACAAACACATACTAGACAACAACATTAGAGGTATCGCCACTGCATTGTCAGTGCCATCCCAGAGACAAAGTTGGAATGTGTAGAACGTCTATGCGTGTCGGTAGACTTAGATGAGATGTGATTGCTCTTCCTCGGACGAGATACTTCTCAAAAATCAAATTCTTTTTAAATTACAGATGTAATTGTTTTATGTTTACAGAATAATGTTTTGAATATGTAATAATCGTTTTAGCGTCGGTCTCCTATCCACCTTCTATTATTTTTGGCATTTCACTATTCAGGCAGTACACTATTACGACTTGATAAAATAGATAGAATATATTTTATTGTAGGCCAACATTGTCACGCAACTCTATTACACTATCTCACTCACTCTTTCACTCTCTTTGTCTTTAATACTGGTTTCCTCACCTTAACCCCGTAGAAATGCAAACAGAAATTGCTGATCTTCTTGAACCCCTCGCCGGTCTTCACATAGTGGGGGTCGCCTTGCATCTGTATCTGACAGGTCACCTGGAAGTGGTTCTTCTTCTGGCAGACGAAGGCTTCGTCTATTTGCGAGAAGTTGAAGCCTTTGTCGGCGCCCACCACGTAGGAGGGTGGTTGGCTGGAACAGTTTTTGAAAACGGTTGAGTTTATAATCGACCTGTTTAAAAAGATGCTTATGGCCACTAAATTGAAGCTTTTGATGGTTCTGGATAACAAATTAGAGCGTTGTAATAAAAGTAACAGATCTAGTCACCGCGAAAATAATTTTATCATTATTTAAGTATCCTGTTACAACCTGTCACTTGATTATCCAAAAACCAAGAAACGAGGAAAAAACAGGTTCTCTTCAAGATTTTTTATGCGAGATTCATCTGCTTTAGTAAGCAAACCTTAGGGGGCTCCTAAGGTTTAATTTAAGGCTCGTCGGGATCTGGATCGAAAACTGCATGTAATAAGAGGCTTGCCGTTTTATTGAGACGGTGCCTGAGATAGTTGTGCGGTGGTAACATATCACAACACCCTACTCATACTGCAGAACCACCGCCTTTTTCTTCAGGTTCCGTCTCAGTAAAGAGTAGAGCCTAGAGTTTTAAAAATAAATACTCACAGTGGCTTCAAATTGCAATCATACAGCGAATGCCAGACGTTCTGCTGGAAGGAGCCGAACCTGATGCACTGCAGAGGAGCATCGTCGCCCGCCTCTGAGCCGTCCACGGAGGGGGGCGCGGGACGAGGCACGTGGGTTACACTCTCCGGGGATAAGGCCGCTGGGGAGAGAAAAATGATATTATCATATGAGCAAGATACAAAAAAGTGGTTGGTCTTAGTCTTCTAACTCTAGTTAAATAGATTCTTACCCGGCTCACATTTCACTTGAGAGGTATCCTGTGAATGCTTCCTCTTCTTCGTGCTGGGCTCCTGCAGACTGGTGTACACCGGCGCTAGGGTCTCGTGACCCAAAGCCACCAGCTGCGGGTTTATCATCCCCTGTTCCAGCTCGGGCATATCTACCCTCATCTGGCTGTATCTGGGGAGAATGCAGATTGCAGATTTTGGTTGAGTTGAAGTATTTATACTAATGAATGATGCTTTAGTCTAAGATGTTAAATCATGAAGGAGGAACGTTTGCAAAACTTAAAGCGCAGCCCACACCGCCAGCAAGCGAGCGAGCCGGGCCAGCCATACTTCGTTTCGGCTCTTTCGGTAGTTCGGGGTGTGAACCAAAGTATGAAAAGAGGTGAAACGATGCCTCGCCGGCTCGCTCGCTCGCCAGCTGGCGGTGTGGTCTGCGCTTAATGATAAACAACAGCTAAGGAAAAGTTAGTTGAAAAGCCACAAAATAGACAGTTACTATAATTGCCTCACTGACTCATATTCAAAATCGTATATTGTTTCACCCATTCATTCGCGCGACCTAAGTACGACGAGGGCATACCGAATGATTGAAATCTTTGCTTTTGTAGCCTCAGTACCTTTAAAAACCTAGAAGCATTATTTCATTTTTTGTAAATGTGAGTACCATGTAGACTTCCTATTATGGTTATTAGGGCTTATCCTAATCTTTAAGATTTGAACTGTCCTTTTTTGTTTTCTATTTCTATATTGTGCTGTGAGCACATATTAATTATAGAAGTGACAATATTGCTTCCAATACCTAACTTGATTTGAAATTCTTATCCATGGAGTTTCTTGCCCATTCTTCTCCATGAGACCTACGATTTTGGAATCGGCAACTACAGTCCATTCACAGTTATAATGCCTGTGACTGGACTGTAGGTAGCTTATTTTTGACTATGCAAATGTACCTGTCACAGGTTTACTTGAAATAAATGTTGTGAGTTTGAGTTATTTTTGAATAATATTCCATTAAAAATATAAATTCTATATCTCACCTGTTCTGGTAGACGTCCCCCAACCCCAAATCATGTCTAACAGTCCTGATCCCCAGCTCAACTATATTAGAATCCTGGGGCAGCACCACCACATCATTCAGATTACTCCGCAAGACCTCATGGTCAATATTATCCGTCTTCAACTCCTCGTAAATGTAGTCGCCATTTTGTTGCAGGATTTCGTGGGTAGGTATATGGTCGTGGACTAGCATGTAGTCTGAGGACAGGACTGTTTGGGGCACTGCGATAGCATGGGTTCCTTGAGTCTCTGATGGACTGTATGGGTTCTCTGATCCTGAGTCTGGTGGGCTTTCTGGGAGTTGGTGGCCCCTGAAATTAAAAAAAGGTTTTTTTAGTTAAAAAACAAATAAATAATAAATCAGAATTAATTTATTTCTAAATCTTTCAATCCAGGGCTAATGTGGACCATTGGTCGCTGGTTCTGTCCAGGTCGTCTCGCCATCTCCTACAAGGTCTACCGCGTCGCCTTTTGATTTTGTCTGGGATCCACATCGTGGTTATTTTGAAAGTCATGGAGTAAGGTCCAGCAGTGGGATGACACAGGCTGACAGTAACAGTACTTTATTTATGTTGTCATCATGTATTTACAGTTCTTTACCTAATTCGGTAGTTTTGTTATCAGCTGATGATATAATATGGCTCTACGACGATTCCGGTTTTGATTCGCGAAGTAACCTTTGTGAAGTGTATATTTTTTTTTTACGATGGCAAAAAGTTCTACTGTTCTCTCTACGGGTAAAACCACCAATGTGGTGTGTTTTGGTATCTACTTGTGGTGTCAAGATCACACAAGCACGTGACTCCTAAAAATATCTAACGCCAGAAAAGCTAGCTGCGATGGCAACGATATGCGAATCTCTATAAACTTCACTGGCTTTTTCGTGCCCCCTGCAGCACCACAATACATCTAACCTACACGCTGCCTACCGCAATTGGAATGAGCCTATCTTACATCATGTTGCTGTTATAACCCTCTTTTTTAGATACATATAAAGGGTGTAAATAGACCCTTAACATAGCCGAAAGCCACTTGTTCTTCCCGTCTTTGTGATAATTTTTTTGTTCTAGACCATACCTGGGAACCTTCTAGTTACGAAGATATTGGGGTCAAAGTTCCAACTTTTTCACAAGTTTTTTTTTTTAATACATATTTTTAATATAAGATTTTTACTTTACACACCTCCACGACCCCCGTACTATTCAATCCACCCATCAGCACAATACTTTGAGTGCTTTCAATCGAGTCATACCGTAAAACGTGATTTTTCACTCCAAAAAAAAAGTCGTTTCCCAGCAATATTTTTTGATGTACAGAATGCTTGGTTGACGGCTATGTGGAGGGTCTGTTTACACCCTGTATACATATAAGCAGTACTTACCCAGTGCGGCGCGGGTCGATAGTTTGGGGAGCATAGCAGCCCTCGCCGACGGAGCTCATGTACGCCTCTATGTCCAACTCTTCGATGGGGAAACCCGGACCTGACACAAGACAAATAAAGCTGTTAGTTTGATGTAAAAGAAGGGTTTTAAAACATAAAATGCGCGTTCAATATGGGAATAGTTGTATGAACATGGAGGTAGTTCTTCTTCGTAGAGTCGATGGTTCCTATTTTTGTAATCAAATTAGTTTTAACCAGAACTCTGCTACTTCGACGGCGTTGATAGTGGCTTCGGAAATGCCCCTCAAACAGCAGGTGGAGCCGCACATAGGACGCAGCAAGGAAGGGGTACATAAGTATCTCAGCAAATTGATACTCAGAGTAAACGGTTAAAGTGAGGCCCCGAACACGGCCTCGGGCGATGCATATTTACGACACAAGGAACACGCGCGCCCTTCAATTGTTTCCTTTACGTGAGTACCGGCGGTGTTCGGAAAGTGTCGTCGCGCGTCGCGATGACTCGTAAACAAATTCTTTCATTTGTTTTTAGTCGCAACGCTTTTGAGCGTGTACACACGGCGACATATCAATCTGTACTATTCCAGTATAACATGGCCTCGCTTTGTAAAGATTTCCCGTACAATAAGAGATCCGGTTATTCTGGATTTGCATAGCTTGATTGGTCGTTGTGCGTACCTCGTGGCCAGCAGGTAAGAATTCCATACTATAAGATGGAGCATTACTAACTAGGTTGTGGAGGTCAAACAGGAGTCGCAGTTGCTCCACGAAAAATACTGGTTTTCAGCTGCATCAGGTTAGACTGGAAGCCGACCCCGACATAGTTGGGAGAAGGCAAGACAGATGAAGATGGAGCATTTTTTCTAAGTTCTTAAGAGTTATCTAAAGGGTGTAAATAGACCTTTAATATAAACAAAAGGCACTTGTTCTCCCCGTTTTTGCGATCATTTTTTGTTCTAGACCATACCTGAGAACCTTCTAGTTACGGAGATATTGGGGGTCAAAAATTCAACTTTTTAACAAGTTTTTTTTTTAAATACATGTTTTTAATGTAAGATTTTTACTTTACACACCTACCTCCACGACCCTCGTGCTATTCAATGCATTCATCAGCACAATGCTATGAGTGCTTTCCATCGACTCCTACCGTAAAACGAGATTTATCACCCCAAAAAAAAAAGTAAATTCCCAGCAATAATTTTTGCGTAAAGTTACTTAGTTTGATGTACAGAATGCTTGGTTGACGGATATGTGAAGGGTCTGTTTACACCCGGTATAGCTCGAAATCAAGCTAACCATTAGGATTCTAAAAGATACAGCTGCGTAATCTTTCAGTTACGCAGCTACTATTTAGCTGCATCCGGTAAGACTGGAAGTCAACCCTAACATAGGAAAAGGCAAGGCAGATGAAGATGGGGCATTTTTTTGCAAGTTCTTAATAAGAGTATTGCATAATCAGCCTATAAGGTTCCCACTGCAGGGACACACGGCCTCCTCTCTATGAGAGGGAATGGGCTATAATCCACCACGCGGGCCCAGTGCGGGTTGGTTAATAAGAGTATTAAATAGCACGAAATAAGTCTAACCATTATTTTTCTAAAAGATACAGCTGTGTAACAAAAAGACATACAGCTTCTAGGCTTGGTAACCTAACTCTCAAAACGAAGTTTAGGACAGCTTACTCCAAACCTATGTTTTTAATAGTGGTAGGTACAATTGCAGTTCTGTACCTCGAAAGCGAAGCTGGTAGGAATGGAGTTCTAGTCCGATACAACACGGCACCCCTGGTAAACTTCAAAATGAAAGAATCCGTCGGAACAATAATTCCTGCAAAACTCATTGCGTGTTTAAGTTCTTTCCTCCATAACAATGATATTTGACGTATTCGATCCATATGCATCGATACAGTATTGATTAGTTTGAAGTCAATAACTTTACATTTTCCGCCAATCACTTTCTCAGTTGCAAGTAATTATAAATACAGTACTGTGTGACGCTCGTTGGTCTAATTATCGCAAGCACTACTACTGAGAATGAGGTCTTTCATTCGATTCCCAGTGATTTTTCTATTTGGTGCACGGAATCTGGATTTGTGTTTTATTTTAGGTTGGAGTCAGAATTTTTGGGGAGGAGGAACTCGTGGCTAAAGAATAACAGCCGCTCAGGTCGGTTAAGCCGCGCTTGCCTAGCTTGGCCTATGGATGGGTGACCACTCATTACATCCCGAATTTCCTCCGTGCCTCGGAAAACACGTTAAGCCGTTGGTCCCAGCTGTGATTTGTAGATCTTTGACAGTCGTTACAGGTAGTCAGTGGCCCGAAAGTCTGACAACCACTCTTACCAAGGGGTATCGTATTACCCAGTACTAACTGGGTTGTGGAGGTCAGATAGGCAGTCGCTTTATGTAAAATATATTCAGCTGCATCCGGTTAGACTGGAAGCCGACCACAACATAGTTGGGAAAAGGCAGGTAGATGATGAGTCTAGATTTTTGGGCATGTGGCAATAAGTTCGCCACATTCTAGATGTGAGTGTTCTATAGATACACCTCTATCTACTCCTAAAGGGAAACTGGCGTGATTTTATGTTAAGTTATGTAAGGAATATTGTATACTTCACTTACGTAATTTGTAATTTATTTTGCCCATACCCTAGGTTTTAATGACGCACATGAAAAAAACTGCATTTAAAATAGAATTGGCGACAATGTTCAAACGTGATCGAAGCTTAAGAATATTATTTGTCTAGAGTTCTATACTTTCGCCTACAATAGAAGAAAAGGTATCGGAGTGCAATCATGTATATTTTTAATTATTATTTGGAGATCAAAACTCAGCATTTAAAGCTTTGTTGCTTTACTTTAGAGCTTATTATTAAATCGGTCGTAAAAACTGAACGAGACTCCTAATATATACGTTTTTGTCTGACTTATATTTGCTAATTTTTTTGAGCCATTCGAAATTTTTACCGGTCTACACAAAGATGGTCACATTTAAATGCTCAGTTGCATTTGTAAGTAGTTTAAAACCATAAAGAATTGAAACAAAATTCAATACAAATTTCAACGTGTATCTAAATGTCCTGACAACCATAAAAGCAGAAGAAATGAATGGCGTGGTATTAAAAGTTTATAAAAGAAATATCACTTTTTGTTAACATAATTCTTCGTAAAGAAGTAAAAGAAGTGGACTCTAAAAAGTTCGTCCTACGTAGAAAATGCACTCAAGAAAAACAATAGAAACACCACATTGCAACGTTTCACTCTATCACAACAAAGTCAAAATCTGAACCTAAAGAAGACAGACTATCGCACTCAAAACACACGCACAGTATTATAATACTATATATACTTTTTGTTCTCTATAGCACAACTTGCGCGGCTTGATAAACAATAGATACTGCCTGTCTATGCTTGCGAAATACACGCAATTGTTTACGCATTGGTGCAGTGCTTCCGCACCCTCCCCTATGGAGTGCGCACGCGCATGATACGGACTACAGTGCGCTAAGAGATTGAGATCTTTCTGCCTGTAAACTTAAGCAGTGTGATCAAAGTTTTTTGAGTAAGAGCGTAATGATAAAGACACCATTCTAATTTTCGCATTTTTTTTTAAGATCGGCGCTGGACGCGACAGAAGTAGTGTCATGGCCCATTATTTTTCACTGACTGACGGACGGACGGAGTGGGCCTAGTCCGGATTGGTAGATGTCACATATCTACATATCGCATTTAAGGTTCTAGTAACATACAGGTTACCTCACGATGGCGTCGGTGACTGAAAAGTTGTGTGGTAATCGGTTGGCTTGGTATGGGCACGTGTTGGGGAGGAATGAGGAAAATTTCGTGAGGAAAGTTTTGCGTATGAATGTGGATGGGTGTAAGAGTAGAGGAAGACTAAAGAAACGATAGATGGACTGTGTAAAGGATGATATGGCAAGAAAGGAGGTGTCTGATGAGATGACGAGTTATAGAGAAGTATGGAAGAAGACATGCTGCGCCGACCCCAAATGAATTGGGATAAGGGCAGAGGAATGATGATGGTTTCCTTATCTATTCTGAGAGCAGTTGTGATGAAATTAAATTACTTAAGAGCTTGCTTGTCACCGCTGTTTTGAGACGTAGGAAACGCCCAGACTATTTTTGCATGCTGTGTCTATCGCATAATAATAGGTCTTTACCTATGTAATTGGAGATTTAATAACCAGCATTTTCAGATTTATTTATCTGTGGATTGGCGTGCAATTCGAAATTCAAATAAATTTTATTCGAAAGCCATGTTCTTTTAATTTCAAATTCAGTCATTTGTTTTTAGATAGTTTTTTGTTTTTGTGAAATTGTGATAGTTTTTGGCGCTATGGATAAACTGAAAATTCGTACAATTTTCGAATATGAGTTCCTACGTGGACATACCGCTGCGCAAACAACACGAAACATTAACGATGTGTACGGGCCTAACACTGCTTGCATAAACACGGTCCATTATTAAACCAATCGTTTTAAATCTGGAAATTTTGAGTTGAAGAATGAGCCTCGCGGTCGGCCGGTAACCATTGTCGACAACGACGAATTGCAGGCAGTAGTGGAAACGGATCCAACTCAATCTACGGCTGAGCTTGCTGCGGGCCTTGGAGTTAGTGTCAAAACGACATTGAAGCACTTGCGTCAAATCGGAAAGATAAAAAAGCTAGATAAGCTAAAATAAAAAAAAAAATACAAAAAAAATTGTTTTTAAAATTTTTATACAAATCTCCAATTTCATAGGTAAAGACCTAATATTTTACACTATGCTTGTATCATATTGCTTGTAGCATTAGAATAAACAGTGTAACAATTGTAGAATGGCCAATAAATAAATAAATAAATAAATTAGCTTTTAAATGCTGTGAAGTATTTATTTTCCTACGCAACGGAATACCGACTGTCATCGTATGAATAAGTCTTCAATCGGGAACAGAAATATTTTTTGTCGTTGATCGACAATCATGCGTATACAACACTTTCGATGATGCGTGAACATCTACAATTGACACACGCAACTGAAGTTGCATATTTAGACATAATGGAATAATAAAAATTATGGGTAATATTCAAGAGTTCCTTATGTAAGTACAGTTGTATCGGACACAAAATCAGAATCAAAGCATTTATTTTAAGTAGGCCAGTTACAGGCACTTTTGAATTGTCGAAACAGACAACAATGAAATGTAGCTACAGTCCCAGTCACAAGGCATAAAAACTGTGAAAGTACTGTAGTTGCCCATTCCCTAACGTAGATCTCTATGGAGAAGAACGGGCAAGAAACTCCATGGACACTCCCTTAAATTAGAATTTTTTACAAAACCTTGGTTACATCATTCATGTTGAGATAGTACATTATGCGAGACACACATAAAAGAAGTAGGAGAAAGACATCCCAGCCCTGGAGATTTTACTGATGGAACGTTACCATAATTATTTGCCAATGTTCCTTTATTTTCGTCGCATCATACTTTAGCACACCTCATTACCTGCCTAGCCTTTGTCCAACTACATCTTGGGGTCGGCTTTCAGTATACCCGAATTCAGCTGGACACCAGTATTTTACATCGAACGACTGCCTATCTGACCTCTGCAACCCAGACTGGGTAACACGATAACCCTTGGTAAAACTGATTGTCAGAATTTCGGGCTTCCGACTACCTCTAACGACTGTAAAAGAAAATTCTATAAATGAAAGCCTACAAGCTTGAAGAACTACGGCTTACCGTGTTATCTGAGACACTGGGTGATTATATGTATATGCTACTAACTTTTGCCCGCGGAGTCGCCTGCGTGGAGTTTGGTAATTGGTGTAATATACTATGTGTTAATCCAGGTTATAAACTATCTGTGTGCCAAATTTCATTCAAATCAGGTCAGTAGTTTTTGCGTGAAAGAATAACAAACATCTAGACATCCATATAACCTCACAAACTTTCGCGTTTAGTAGAATGAATTGCCTTTTCTACCCACAATACAACCCCAGCGAGCGTAAGTTATCATTCGATTAGCTCGAGTGACCTTTATCACAAGCTCCTCATTTACTCCAGACTTGAACACAAATCTCTTTCCTTCTCTATTTTCTTTCCCTGCATTTGCGCTGGAATCTAGGCACATTTTCTCCCTCCTGTCATCATAAATCGCTAGCCTACACATTCCATCAATAAACTCTGCCTGCACTATAGTTTCCACGACGCGGCAATGCGTGACCGACGCAAGCAGTGGCTGCATGAATTATCTGGATATTTGCAAATCCTATTGCTGCTAATCATGTATGTGGGAAAAACTTGGTGGTGTTGTGTATTTGATGTTGAGGTTCTGTACGTATTGCATACTTATTAATTATAATATATTAGTGACCCGCCCCTTCGCACGGGTACAATATACATATGCCGGATATGTCAGGATTTACTCCGATAGGGTAGATTTAGACGATGGGCTTCGTGCTAGGAAAAAACATACTGGGTGCGATACACTGTTTCTAGCAAAACTAACGAATTACTTGAGATTACAACTTAACACAATAACACAGGGCACAATGAATCGGGTACAGTTCCAAGACGTTTCAAGTCCGCGGCGATCAGACATTGACTGTCGCCCTCGCCTCGAGCTGAACATCAGGGCTCTGTAGAAACACGCTGTGGTATGGGTAGACTGGTTAGTAGGTCGCGTCATAACACCAGTGCCCACTGGCGCTTTTGCCGATTTATTTTATGTCCATACTAACGACCGGATCCGACACTTAAACCTTCCTCTTGAATCACTCTATCTATTGCTGAAAACTGAATTAAAATCCGTTGCGTAGTTTAAAAGATCTAAGCGTGCAGACAGCGGGAGCGACTTTGTTTTATACTATGTAAGGATAAGGATAAACTACATAGTTGACGCCCGCGGATTCACCCGCGTTGAGGTCGGTTTGTCCCACGGGATCTTACTACTGGGACGAAAACTATCCTATGTGTTAAAACTATCTGTGTGAAAATTTTCATCGTTCAGCCTTTCTGACGTGATTGAGTAACAAACATCTATCCACCCAAATTATCGCATTTAATTTTATAATAGTAAAGTAAGATTTATGCAAAAATAACTCTATCTGTTACCATTACAAGCCTTAACTTATTAATATTTCCCGATAAATTTTGGCACACGGGTACAACTTTTGTATCCTGATTGACTTGGGATAATTTCTGACCTACAAGAGGGTAAAGCTGGCAAAAACTAATAAGAAGTTAAGAGATGCGTCATACATGTTACTGCATTTGTTATGCTCTTACAAGAGCTGTCTTTACTCTGTCTATCTTTGAGTCAGAATCATAATTGGGGGAGTCCTACCACCTTGCTAACTAGCTATTGTTTTTTCAAAAGAGAACGAGATTTTTACTAGCATTTGCGCGCGGCTGCGCCAGAAATCCGAATTGTACAACAGAATTGTAGGTCGGTAATTATGCCATAGGAACGTACAAGAAAAAAAGTACCATAATGCCCTAAGTTAAAGTACCATAATATCCTAAACTAACGTACTATAATGTCCTAAGTTAGAGTACCATGACGCCACAAATTAAAGTACCATATGGTCCTAAGTCAGAGTACCATAGTGTTCTAAGTAAAAGTACCAAAACTTCCTAAGTTAAGTACCATAATGTCCTAAGTTAAAGTACCAAAACGTCCTAAGTTAAGTACCATAATGTCCTAAGTTAAAGTACCATAATATCCAAAATTAAAGTACTATAATGTCGTAAGTTAGAGTAGCATGACGCCACAAATTATAGTACCATATGGTCCTAAGTTAAGTACCATAATGTCCTAAGTTAAAGTACCATAATATTATGGTCTTACTTTGTGCCATTCCAATCACCTGCTAAGGGCCGATTTTTCAGTCATTAGATAATTTTTACCTGAAGAGTAAACGTGACATTTTAACAGAATGTCCATTCAAAAACTGTTAAAATGATAAACTTATTCGTCGGTTAAAAGTTAACTGTCGATTAAAAAACCCGCCCTAAGGCGTAAAAAGATAGTCAGACAGATAGTCTGAGAAGTATCCGGATACCAATCCAAGAAAAGAAAAAAAAAAAAAACTGTTCCGTATTATTACATTCAGAGATTGCTTCGCCAATCATAGTCGCCACAATACCTCAACATGAACATTAAACAAAGTGACATAACGCAACATTAATTACGATATAAAAAACAATTTATCGTAACCCCAGAGAACCCTGCCGATAGCCATGTTTAGTTGAAGTCATCGACACTGGCTGAACGAATAAGTGATGATCGAGTGAAAGGATCGGGGTGAACGGCTTGTACACGATTGGTGTGTTGTGAAGGTACGTGCAGAAGTACTATTAGCATAATCAGCCTATAATGTTCCCACTGGTGGGACACAGGCCTCCTCTCTATGAGAGGGAATGGGTTATAAACCACAACGCGGGCTCAGTGCGGTTTGGTTGATGTCAAATGTCTTCGAATTTTTTGTTCTAGGACATGCCGGTTTCCTTACGATGTTTTCCTACACCGTTTTGAGACTGGGCCACCGCTGCTCTTCGACAGCGGCGAAGTGCTATTGGGTACAGGCATTTTAGCTGTAGAAGAGAGATCTCCCAAATAATGGCTTAGCCGCTGTTGGGTGCATTTAAATAGCTTCTAAGTGCCCGCGCTCGAGTGCACGTTTGGCTTGGCGCGGCTTGGGCAGTCATTACCGCTATAAACGATTGGAAACAATAGGTAAATTATATGTCAAGTGGTAATTAATTAAAATTATTGTTAAATAGAAACAAAGCGGTCCTTTCATACATAAATCATCATCATCTATCTTTTCCCTATGTTGGGCTCGACTTCCAGTCTAACAGGATGCAGCTGAATACCAGTATTTTACATGTAGCGACTGCCTATCTGGCCTCCACAACCCAGCTAGTATTTAGTAATAAATAAAAAATTAATAATCAGCGTAAAATAACTTAACGAAGTCGCAAAGCATTTGTTCTCCCAACCTGAGGGGTCCAAACGCCTCCTGCCGGAGGCTCTACGCAGGGGTCGTTCGGTCCATGGCCCTTTACGGGGCCCCGGTGTGGGCGCGTTCTTTGAGGCGGCAAGCCGCCCACTACCTGAACGCGCCTCAAAAGGTGATAGCCATAAGGCTAATCCGGGCGTACCGCACGATCTCCGGCGAGTCGGCTAGCCTCCTTGCCGGATTGCCGCCATGGGATTTGGAGGCAATAATCCTCGCGCGCCTGCACGAATGGCGCGCGGAGGCACTGCGTCGGGGGGAAACTCCGCTGCCGCGGCAAATTGCCGCTCAGTGGACAGACCGGCAGTGATCCGGCGTGATCTCATGGCGACATGGAGAGAGCGACTGTTGCAACCCCGTGCAGGGCACGCTACCATAGTGGCGATAAGTCCCCTCTTTGAGCGCCTTCACCTACCGCCTGACGCAGGTCCTCACCGGACACGGTTGTTTCGGGAGGTTCCTGCACCGAATCGGGCGGGAGGAAACGCCCGGGTGTTTCCACTGCGAGGATCGTCCGGAGGACACGGTGGAGCACACCGTAGAGATCTGCCCCGCTTGGGCGGAGCACCGTCGTGTCCTTGCAGCGGCGATTTTCGGCGGCGATCTCTCGCGTCCGGCCCTGGTTCAAGCCATGGTCCGGAGCGAGAGGGAATGGCAAGCCGTCACCACCTTCTGCGAAGCAGTCATGCTAGTGAAGGAGGTGGCGGGACGTGAGAGGGAAAGAACCTCACGTCCCAGCCGCCGCGGGAGACGCCCTGGGCGGCGGGGGTCACGTGGTGGCTCCCGGTCACCGTAGGCGCGGGCCTGTGGTCGGCGAGTTAAGGGCTAGCTCGCCGTCCGGCCGTCTTATGATGACAGGGCGTGTCGACGGCGCGTTCGTGTTCCACGTGCGCCTCAAAGAGATGTCAGCAACCACGTAGGGGTCCGCATGGGCCGATGCCTGCCAGGGCTGCGGGACTGTTCGAAAGAGATACCGTGGCCCTGGAACACAAAGGGCAAAGAAGGAACATAGATGGGTTTTAGTCAGTACAAGTCTGACACTCCCTTCCGCTCCGCCCAGAGTGGGGGGGAGGGGGTCATTTGATGATTTACCATCCGAAAAAAAAAAAGCATTTGTTCTCCCCGTCATTGCAAATTTCTTTTTGTTCTAGACCATACCTGAGAACCTTCTTGTTACGGAGATATTGGAGGTCAAAGTTCCAATTTTATCACAAGTTTTAAAATAGTTTTTATTTTAAGGTTATAAATTGACTTTAATTACCTCAATGACCTTTTTACTATTCAATGCATCCATCAGCACAATGTTTTGAGTGCCTTACATTGAGTCCTACCGTAAAACGTGATTTTTCACCCCAAAAAAAAAACGTTTTCCAGGAATATTTTTTGCGTAGAGGTATTTAGTTTTATGAACATAACGCTTGGTTGCGGGTTCGTGAAGGGTCCGTTTACACCCGTATTTAATTGAGGAAAAAATACTGTCGAGTGTATGATATTTTACTCTCGTTACACTTGGATTGCTGTTAAGTCGTTGCTATCAGGAGTAAAATTAATTAATTATATTTTTATTTCTCCACACTTCTCATCATCATCATAATCATCATCATTTCAGCAGAAAGACGTCCACTGCTGCACATAGGCCTCCCCCAAGTGTCGCCACATTGACCGGTCCCGTGCGACTCGCATCAAGCGGATCCCCGCAACCTTCACCAGGTCATCGGTCCACCTAGTGGGAGGCCTTCCAACGCAACGTCTTCCAGTTCGTGGTCGCCACTTCAGAACTTTCTGGCCCCATCGGCCATCCGTTCTGCGAGCTATGTGCCCTGCCCACTGCCACTTAAGTGAGGCTATTCTTCGGGCTACGTCGGTAACCACACTTCTATATCTAGGGATTTGTTTCAACCATCACAAGAAGTAGTACTTCTGTCTGTATTTTTTGCAATATATCTGCTTATTACTGAATCTAAAACGTGGTGTGTTGTCATTCAGCTCCCAAAAATGGTGGATTTATGCTAATTTTGTGCTATTTTATCTAAACGGAGAGCTTAGTATGTTGAGAATAATAGAATTTATGTAAGTATGATTGTATAATTGTATAAATCTGTACTAATAATCCGAGTGTCATTGACGACACGGTTGGCGCAGTGGCTGAGCAATTGGCTGCTGCGCTGCGTGTTGCGGGTTAGATCCCCGCACGGAACAAATATTTGTATGATCTACAGGTAGTTGTTCCGGGTCTGGCTGTTTGTGTATGTGAGTTTAAATGTTTGTAAACGCACCCACGATACAGGAGAAATTCCTAGTGTGGGGCAACATATTATAAAAAAAAAATATATATATATTATATAGAGGTAAAATTTGTTTGTAAGTTTGTATGAAGGGGGTAATCGATGCGATTTCGAAAATTCTTTTACTTATGGGAAGCTACATTATCCCAGAGTGTCATAGGCTACATTTAAAACGTTCCGTGGGATAATTTCCGATAACGGGAGTGAAACTGCAGACAAAAGCTAGTGAAAAATATTTTGAGCAGTGTGCGTATAACGTATTTAATGGGCAATCCATACAACAACACTTTTGAGGATATAAAGGGTGTAAATAGACCCTTAACATATCCGAAAGGCACTTGTTCTCCCCGTTTTTGCGATCATTTTTTTGTTCTAGACCATACCTGGGAACCTTCTAGTTACGGAGATATTGGGGGTGAAAGATCCAACATTTTTTTTAAATGCATGTTTTTAATGTAAGATTTTTACTTTACACACCCCCACGATCCCCATACTATTCAATCCATCCATCAGCACAATGTCCATCGAGTCCTACCATAAAACGTGATTTTTCACCCCAAAAAAAAAGTCGATTCCCAGTAATAATTTTTGAGTAAAGTTACTTAGTTTGATGTACAGAGTGCTTGGTTGAAGGCTATGTGAAGGGTCTGTTTACATCCTGTATGAACGCCACTGACACTGGCGTGGGCAACCCACTGGGCCTAACAGATTTAAACAGGACGTATATCATCTTCCAGACCATGTCCCATGTTACTTGGGGTCGGCACAACACGTTTTTTCTTCCAATCTCCTCTGTCAACCGTCACGTTATCATGTACTCCTTTAACTTTCATATCATTCCTCACACAATCCATCCATCGTTTCCTTGGTCTTCCTCTCCCTCTCCATCCATCTACATTTATATTCATCACTCTTTTAGTCACATGCGATTCGTCCCTCCTCATCACATGTCCATACCAAGACAGTCGATTCCCTTTCAGCTTTTCTGTAACTGGCGCAACTTTCAAACGTCCTCTAATATACTCGTTCCTTATTTTATTCATCAACGCGAAAAAAATAAGTGCACGGTAATAATAATAAGTATACAAGTGTATATAAGCTTGATTCAGGAAGTAGTACTTCTGGACATGGCGCGTATCGTTAGGAGGTTCCTCTCTCAAGAGCCCTGACCACTGGTAGCTTGGAACCTGTTCCCGATTCCGGTGGGCTACTATTTTCTATATTTTTAAATGTTTTTTCATATTACTTAGTATAGAATAATATATTAATATTACTACGAATATTAATATTATTTAAAAAAACTTAAATCATATGTAAAGAAAATCAATAAAGGATAAAAATAAGTATTCAATAATATAATAACAATAAGGCATGTCTCGCGTCGTAGGGCCCGAGTGCGCGTCTCCTTTTTAAGGAAATCTCTCGCCGACTGCTCGACACTTCGCGTGACCAGAGGGCTGGCTCTTTCTTTGGCCAAAGAATTAGCATTGCCATTCAGCGTGGCAATGCTGCCAGTCTTCTGGGCACGTTTCCAGATGACAGCTATGCGGAGGAGTACTTTGACGCCTAAGTGTCCTATTGTCGTCGTTGTTTATATTTACTTACTTTTAGTCTTATTTTTATCATTACTTTAGTTCTATTTGTAGTCTGTATATAATTTACATAATATAATAAGTAACAAACCGCTCATCCCAGCAATTATGATAAGTTATGTTTTCATGTGAATTTATCTATGATATGAAACTCATTAATGCATGATTAAGAGTCAAGCTCACGACGTGTCGTGATTTCACATATGTTTAGCTAGGATCTTACTGACTATCATTAACCGTCTGCAACATCTTAGGTGTTTAGATTACAACATCTCTTACGAAAGCTTTTGTAAAACTATTGTATGTACCAGTAGCGAAGGATCAATTTTTGTAAGAGCTAAGCCGGGGTACATATCTTTAATGTGACTATATTATTTGTCTATAGAATACCGACTGTGCAATTTTTCAAAGGGAACCCGGTAGGAATCGAGTTGTATGGAGCCTTCGCCACTGGTATATACTATAAAACTGCAACTTCTGTATTGTATGGACAGCCTCTTTAGTTTAGTGGTCGCATGCGCAACCGCTGAGTATGAGGTCCTGGGTTTGATTCCCGGGTCGGGCCAAGTGTTATTGGATTTTTCTATCAGGAATTTCTGTCAAGAGGCTGTCACGGAGTTTGGATTTGTGCCCGGTTGATGGCAATAGGCTCGCCCCCTATTACATCATCATTTGCCTAGCCTTTTCCCAACTATATTGGGGTCGGCTTCCAGTCTAACCGGATGCAGCTACCAAACCAGTATTTTACATGGAGCGACTGCCTATCTGTCCTCCACAACCCAGTTAGTACTGGGTAATACGATACCCCCTTGGTAAGACTGGTTGTCAGACTTTTTGGGCCACTGACTACCTGTAACAACTGTCAAAGATCTACAAATGACAGCCGGGACCAACGGCTTAACGTGCTTTCCGAGGCACGGAGGAAACTCGGTATGTAATAGATTGTCACCCATCTACGCCCCAACTTAGGCAAGCGCGACTAAACCTGAAGATCGACCCAAACGGCGGTTATTACTTAGCCAGAAGCTTAGTTTAAAAAATGGTGTTTTTGTGAGAAATGTCACTGATTTCAAGGTTGATAAAGGCCAATACTCAGCTCAGTTCTAACTTAGAAGTTCCATCGAACGTTTGCTTTTCCGAAAATAGACGATGATTCACGAAGCGCATGACTTCTATTAGGAGATCAGCACCTAATTATTACGCGAAAAAGTCGAAAGAAATAAATTACCAAACTAGCATTTTATGAGAATTTAAAAGACACATTTACATAGGTATTATCAGTTACTAACACTGACTAAACTGGAATCGAAGTATGATATCACCACAAATTTCAGGTCAAGGCGCCTATTGGCACGAGAGTGATAATTAATTATGTTTTTGTACGAAAATGTGTATATTTTTGTCTGTTTAATGCGTTAATTTAGAAGAAAATAATGATCATCATCATCTGCCTAGCCTTTTCCCAACTATATTGGGGTCGGCTTCCAGTCTAACCGGATGCAACTGAATACCAGTATTTTACATGGAGCGACTGCCCATCTGACCTCCACAACCCACTTAGTACTAAGTAATACGATACACCTTGGTGAGACTGGTTGTCAGACGTTTTGGGCCACTGACTACTAAAGATCTACAAATGACTGCCGGGACCAACGGCTTGACGTGCTTTCCGAGGCACGGAGGAAACTCGGTATGTAATGGGCGGTCACCCATCCACAGACCAACCTAGGCAAGCAAGGCTTACCGACCCAAACGGCTGTTATTATTTAGCCACGAGCTCCTCGAGAAGAAAATAATGATGAAGATTAAAATAATTGCGCGATATCGCATGATAATGGCTAGACAGGAAGTGGACTCTGGGAATAAAGCCCAGCTACCACCAAAGCCGAGACGACATGGCCGATTCTTTTTCAACCAATGCGCTTGGTCGGTTCACGCATTTCTTCGGTCCTGACCGCTTTAGTGCTAACGGATCTTAAGGATAAACGACATATATACAAAGTGGTATTTTAAATACTGGAGATAGAAATTTTTTAAAAAGAAATCAATGAATATTTTATGGTTTTCCTTTCATTTAATTTATAATGTTTGTTTGAGAGATTTAAACCTTATCTTATGATTGACCCTATCGATTTATGCCATAAAAGTACAGGGTGTTATTTTTTTGGAATTTAGCCGGTTCGATTCCCGAGTGTGGCAAGCGAATTTTCGAAAGTCTTTGAATGCAGATTTATTTCTTTTTAAAAATAAAAGAATGTTTCCTTTGAGTCAAATTTTCTATCTTCAGTATTTAGAGTAGTTACCCTCTAAGTGGCGTTGAAAAATTCCACCCTGTCTAAGGAAGAATTTGACTTTCACCAAAACACATTTGGATTAGATAGGACAAGAGCATGTCAAAGCATTTAAATTCATACGCAAAGTTGAGGCTGTGGAGAAGAACGGGCAAGAAATACCAGGAACTTTAATAAATTCAAGTTATAACTCAAGATTTAAATGGTTTGGTTTCAATTCGCCGTTACGATGCAAAATGAAACAGAAGCGTAATCATTTTTTGAAGTGGTGGAGCGGATCTGATCGATTTTTAATGTTTTATTTTATTAATGTTTAGTATAAATAATGTAATAAGTTGTAATAATTAGTCAATATTATAATTTAATAATTTGATATATAAAATTTGCAGTGCCCTTACAGGGTGCATGTCTTAATACTGTGCCATGAAATTTTAATGCATGCCTACTAACCAGTGTTTTACATGTTTGCAAATAAATAAATAAAATAAATTTAAATCTCGGAGCGGAAGGGGGTGTCAGACTTGTACTGACTAAAACCCATCCATGTTCCTTCTTTGCCCTTTGTGTTCCAGGGCCGCGGTATCTCTTTCGAACAGTCCCGCAGCCCTGGTAGGCATCGGCCCATGCGGACCCCTTGCTGTTCGCTGACATCTCTGTGAGGCGCGCGTGGAACACGAACGCGCCCTCGACACGGCCTGTCGTCATAAGATGGACGGACGGCGAGCTAGCCCATTACTCATCGTCCACGAGCCCGCGCCTACGGTGGCCGGAAGCCACCACGTGGCCTCCGACGCCCAGGGCGTCTCCCGCGGAGTTTGATCAAGGCCTGGACTGGGATATATTACTAGGAGGTTATAAAAGTGTTAGCCAAACCAACAAAGAACAAAAAGTTCTCCTTTCAGATATTGTAGAAATTAGGTAAGTATGAACGTCGTACTTAACCAAATGATTTAGTTGCTACTTGACGAAAGAGGAGAGGCAGCACGGAAAATGAGTCTTAATATAAATACTGGGTGTAAGGGACAGCCCTCCACATACTGATGGGGTGAATTCAGTATATCATACTAAGATGACCGGTGCAAGAGATTATTTCAGGATTGTTATGGGTATCCAATAAATTTGATTTGTATCGTTACCGAGGCAAAACGCATACAGTAGCGAACGGCAAGCGCGACGACGAGTTCGATGAAGTCTGTAGCTAGGCAAGAAGTGAACAGCTGATTTAACGCGTCTTTCGTTAGAGTATTTCAACATCCATTGTTGGATTTTTGATTTTAGCCGTATTGTTTATATAAATGGAGTGCTGCGTACAGGGAATGTAATTTTACATTGAATTATAGGAATAGAAACAGAAAAAAAAAACGGAGAAAAATTACGGTGGTATGTGATTCAAAATAAGGAGTGAATGCACCCTGTCAGTTTGTGGAGGGCTGTCCATTATACCCCGTATATCGAAATAAAAAAATCAAGCGAAGCCTTGAGAAGAAGATTTGCAATTATCCTCAAGAATTCTACGTAAACAGTAAACAAACCTAATAATAACATCATTAGGTCGAAAATACAAAGGTTATCACTAAATAAAGAAGCTATCCTTGACCGAATTTTGTTATCAATTTGCTCTCAAAATTAATTTCTGGGTCAGTCAACAAAATTTTATCTATAAATACAATTACAAGATGGTACATATTCTTTTTTACTTGTGGGCGCACAAGATAAGGGAGAAGGAAGATAGATTATGATGACCTTCTTCAAGATAAGGGCAATCCCTGATCTTGAAGAAGCTTATCATCATCTATCTGCCTAGCCTTTTCCCAACTATGTTGGGGTCACCTTCCAGTATAACCAGATGCAGTTAACTACCTCTATTTTGCATGGAGTGACTGCCTATCTGACCTCCACAAACTAGCAGTAGCGAAGGGTCAATTTTTGTAAGAGGTAAGCCGGAGTACATATCTTTAATGTGATTTTATTATTTATCTATAGAATACTGACTGTGCCATTTGTCGAAGGGAATCCGGTAGGAATCGAGTTGTATGGAACCTTCGCCACTGCAACCTAGTACTGGGTAATACGACTTTTTAATAAAACTGGTTGTCTGACTTTCGGGCCACTGACTACCTGTAACGACTGTCGAAGATGTAATGACAGGGACTAACGCCTTAATCTACTTTTTGATGTACGAAGCGGTCTCGATATGTAATTAATGGTTACCCATCCACACACCAACCTCAGTAAGAGTTACTTAACCTTCAATCGACCCATACGGCTGTTATTATGTAGCCACGAGCCCCAACAACATTAATCGAAAATTATAACGATTAATACCAGATGCATTTTCACGGATCACTAGTTTCAAAACCCCTGCCGTGAGGTGCACACAATTTAGCTTGTAAATTAGCGTGGGGTGTCCACATTATTAGCCTGTTCGGTCAACTGTGTGATTTGCTCAAATAAAACATTACTTACCCCTTGTAAAGGGTAGGTTTGGAGGGGAGACAGGTGTTCTGTTCGTTATGGTTTTAAAATACAGGGTGTAGGGACCTCCCTCCACAAACTGACAGGGTACAACCAGCTCCTTTTTTAAATCATATTCCACTGGAATTTTTCTCCGGAAAATTTTGTTCCTTTTTTCGGTTACTATTTCTTTATTTCAACGTAAAATTACGTTATCCGTACGCAGTATTCCATTTATATTAATAATACGGCTAAAATAAAAAATCCAATAATGGATGTTGAAATACTCTAACGAACGACGCGTGAAATCAGAAGTTCACTTCCTGCCTAGCTACAAAGTTCATCGAACTCGTCGTCGCGCTTGCCGTTCGCTACGTGTGTTTTGCCACGGTAACGATGCATTGCGTATGAGAAAATAAAACAAAACAAAATTATTGGATTCCCATAACATTCCTGAAATCATTTCTTGTACCGGTCATCTTAGTATGATATACTGAATTAACCCCATCAGTTTGTGGAGGGCTGTCCCTTACATCCTGTATACACAACAATACGTTGATAAGGGTCAAAATATATCAGCCAATTTGCCCTCTACAGACATTACAAAATACCAGAGAATCCGCTGTTTGTCAATGAATGTTGATTTCCATTCACCAAACGGTTTACAAAAGACGAATTGACCAATCATAAAGTAGTATCAACTCCGTGCTTGTAAATTGGAGTTGATGAATGGGTCTTACAATATGATATGGCGGTCAAAATCTTGGTTTGTTATAACGTAATATAACATCATTCATCATCGTTTACAACACCTGCATACTTCCATGCCTTACCTACGGTTGCCAGTCCTGGCCACTAACACAGAATATTGAATACAAACTAGGTGTATGCCAAAGAGGAATGGAAAGGAGTATGATGGGTCTAAGGTTGAAAGACAAAAGGAAAGCTACAACAATAAGGAACACCACAAAAGTAGCAGATGTTAAAGTAAAAACACGAACCCTAAAATGGAAATGGACAGGTCACATGATGAGGACACAAACAGAAAAGTGGACCAAAAAAGTTACTGAATGGTACCCAAGGGACGGAAAAAGACGCAGAGGAAGGTAGATAAAAAGATGGGAGGATGATCTGCCTAAAGGATGGAGGAATATAGCGAGGGATCGACAAATGTGGAGGGAACTTGAGGAGGCCTATGTCGCAAGACAGCCTGACCTGGTAGTTGATAAATAAATTAAATATGTATAATCTAAGGTTAGTTAAGTTATAATTTAGGTTTAGATGTAGAAAACAAATAAGTGTAGTTTATTTATTTATTTATTTATTTAACTGTTTATGCACACACAGAAGACAACACAGGAAAATAACATTATAATATATGAGTACAAAGGTACTGCTTATTTCAAAAGAAATTTCTGCCAGCAGACCCGCAAAAAGGAGAAATGAAAAAGAAATGTAGACAATAGTGTGTAACAGGGAAGAGAATAATGTGAATAATATGTGCCTTAACTAACTTATATAAATATACATATAGGTAAATATTAATATATACTTATATAAATACATAATCATAATTGAGAGGAAAGGTAATGCTCTTTCACTCTGGTTAAAAAAAATTATCTCAGTGTTTTATTTTTCAAAATTATTATGTAAGGTCTAACTGTTCATAGACAAAATATTTTCAGGGAATCATCTAAAGGCTATAACAAAGCCATTTCAAGGGATTTTTTTTTTATCTGAGTATATTTTTTTATAAAAATAAATAATTTAACTTTTACTTATTTACTTGACCCACAAAATAAATACTGGCTCCTTATTTTTAAGCATCCATTACGCTAGTTTACTACGGCGTATTTACCTACTGTCATTGTTAGAATATGGGAGTAAAGGTTTTATGCAAAAAGTCAAAAAAAAAATTAGAATTTTAATAATTTCGTAAAAAAAAAACACTCAGATAATTTTTTTTTTCGTTGCCATGGAGACTTTACGACTTATAGAAGTTACTCTTAAAATATTTCGTGTATGAAAAGATAGACCTTATATTGTGTATACGAAGGTCAGAGTAATATAACATCATGCTTGTCATATAACGAAGGGTTAGGCAGAGGTATCACTGTGCCGTCCTTCAGTACACACACATTAAGCATTCGTATAATATCAAGCTCATTGGATATTCAAATTCAAAATTTTTCATTCGAGCGGAAGCTCATATAGGATTAGTAACACAATCATAAAAAACCAAGTGTTAGTAAACAACACGATACGGTGACACATGTAGCTGACAGCAGTGGACCACACGACAGTCCACTCTGCCAGCAATCATTTCCAGAACCCTGTTAGGGCTGGCCATGACGCGAGCCACCATCGATGCTGCGCGTTTCTGTGCGGTGCGTATATTAGAAGCTTATTAAAATGTACACTTTTTGTAATACTTTTTAAATAAATTATTCTTATTTATTATTCGATATTTCTCGACGGCATGTAAAGCCAAGTCAGAGGCCCATGGGCGGCATAAAAACTCTCGACACCGGGTTAGGCACTAACCACACGATAAATAAACAATTGGAGGGCTAGGCCAATGTGTACCTTATAGCGTTCGCCAGATAATGGGTGTAAAAATACCCTTAACGAAGCCGAAAGGCACGTGTTCTCCCCGTCATTGCGACCATTTTTTTTGTTCTAGACCATACCTGGGAACCTTCTTGTTACGGAAATACTGGGGTCTAAGATCCACTTATTCACAAGTAATTTTTTTAAATACTAGTTTTTAAGGTTACAAGTTTACTTTAAATACCTCTATGATCCGTTTACTATTCAATGCATCCATCAGCACAATGTGTTGAGTGCGTTACTATGATTACTACAGCAAAACGTGATTTTTCACGCCCAAAAAAAATTGTTTACCAGCAATAATTTTTGCGTAGATTGAAGTTTGATGTACAGAATGCTTGGTTGACGGCTTCGTCAAGGGTCCGTTTACACCTTGTATATTTATTCAAATAGGGAGCGAGCCTATTGCCATCACACGGTCACAAAGCCAGACTCCGAGCTGGCACTTAGAAATTCCGAATGGAAAGAAATCAATAATGCTTTGTCAGCAGTTGCATTTGCAAACACTGAAGAACGAGGCAGTCCAGGTGTCTTGGTAGTATAAGCTTCGAAAATGATTAAATTTCTCGGTTTCATCATCTACCTAAGCTTGTCACAACTATAGTTAAGATCGACTTCCAGTCTAACCAGACGCAGCTGAACATCAATATTTTAGACGGAGCGATGGCCTATCTGATCTCTACAATTCATTTGTAGGGTAACAAGAAACTCCTAGGTAGGGTGTTCGGGCTTTTGACAGCCCATAACGACGGTCAATGATCTAGGAATGACAGGCGGGACCAGCGGTTTAATGTCCTTTATGAAGCACGAGGGGATCTGTATGGAAATGCGATGGATGGACTGTGTAAAGAATGATATGGCAAGAAAGGAGGTGTCGGATGAGATGAAGAGTAATAGAGAAGTATGGAAGAAGAAGACATGCTGCGCCGACCCCAAATGAATTGGGATAAGGGCAAGAGAATGATGATGATGATGATGAGGGTATCTGTATGAAATAAATGGTTACCTGGAAGTCACAGCCAACATAGCTATTAAGTAGTAAATAAACAGAATAGCGAAAACAACAAAAAGTAAGACAGCAAAGAATAGATGTTTACCAATGAGTTTCTAAAAAAACCAAGATGGTATTCCCCGCGGTAGCACACGCCAATCTACGCTTTTTTCACATCATAATTTATTCAAAATAATTATTGACGTAGTATGCATCTAAGTGGGTTTTGAAACAGGATTTTATTTATTTGCCGGTCATCATAAGTTAAGATAAATGTATTGCTGGCCAATCAATGTGCACTCGTGTTCTTTTCTGGTAGTGATACTATGCATAACCGTAAAAAAAAAACAAATTCGCCTCCGCACGTTTGGATAACAAGCCAGTTAGTACTGGGTAATACGATACGCCTTGGTAAGACTGGTTGTCAGACTTTCGGGCCACTGACTTCCTGTAACGACTGTCAAAGATCTAAAGATGACAGCCGGGACCAACGGGTTAACTTGCTTTCCGAGGCACGGAGGAAACTCGGTATGTAATGAGTGGTCACCCATACACGGATCAACCGAGGCTAGCGCGGCTTAACCTAAAGATTGATCCGAACAGCTTTTATTATTTAACCACGAGCTCTAAATAGTGAAGGATCAATGCAGGTTCACTCAAATAAAATACAGATTGCTCAGAAATATTTGGATTAAATCCGTACAGTTCGACCGCTTAGTATCGAAGCAAGCAAAAGAATAATTCATTTCAATATGGCTGGCAAGTTTTGACAGTTGTCACATTGATGTCCATATACATCAAAAGTGACATTTCACGTCAAGGCAATAGATTTTAATGATACCAGTGTGAAAATTAACTTGGCTAAATATTATTAAGCTAACAATAGTTAGTGACCATCATCATTCTCTTGCCCTTATCCCAATTCATTTGGGGTCGGCGCAACATGTCTTCTTCTTCCATTCTTCTCTTTTACTCGTCATCTCATCAGACACCTCCTTTCTTGCCATATCATCCTTCACACAGTCCATCCATCGTCTCTTTGGTCTTCTATCTACATTCATTCTCAACATTTTCCTCACTACATTTTCCTCATTCCTCCGCATCACATGTCCATACCACAATAAAAGATTACCACACAACTTTTCAATCAGTGCCACTTTCAGACTTCCTCTTATGTACTCATTCCTTATTTTATCCATTCACGTAACACCACACATCCCCCTTAGCATTCTCATCTCAGCCACATGCAAATGCCTTTCATTCATCCCTTTTGTGGCCCAACATTCTGATCCATACAAGACAGCAGGTCTAACCATTGTTTTATAAATCTTCCCCTTAAGTTTAAGGAGAATGCGGGAGTCGCAGATTGTTCCCGTGACCTGCTGCCAGTTCATCCATCCCATTTAAGTAAAAACCAAACAAACACGTATCTCCATTAAAACGGTACGTACTAGCACCATCTAAACTGTAGACCAGTACATCGGCACGCCTCTATCTCCGACCAGGCATATTGTGTTACCGGCCAGATCGTAACTCCGGGAGATATCGTCAGATTCATTGTTACTGGTTCGTACGCAAGTGGTTATTCGTTGTTTTGATGGGGGAAACCATTTATTATAAAATTTTATCAAACTTTTTCCCGTTCGAAGGGTTTTGGTAGACTCAAAGAGCTTTTTGGAAGCCTATGCCCATCCAAGAGCAGCGGTGGCCCAGTGGTGGAGGCCCCGACTTACGAACAAAAAGTCGTGGGTTCGAACCTAGGCAGGAGTATTACTTTGTGTAATTTATTTCATCACCACTGCTCTCAAAACAGTAAACGAAAACATCATGAGGATACTCTAGAACAAAAATATCGATGACACGTGACATCTAAAAATCCGCACTGGGCCCGCGTCGTGGATTACAGCCCATTCCCCCTCATAGAGATGAGGCTTGTGTCCCAGCAATGGGAACATTATAGGCTAATTATGCTTATGCCCATCCAATTCCTTTAATTTTTCACCATCGATTTCTCTAAATAGAATGCTGTCCACACTATGTTGAAGATCCCTGAAATCCGACGGAATCCGCTGAATGCGAAAAGTGCACAACACCAATAAAGGACCGGAATAGAAGCCAAATAATAATATGTGTAATGAATGAGAACTACACGATGGCTTTGATGTTTAATAAATGTGCACTCGATAGCGCTGATACAGACGATTATGATGCACTCTTCAAGAAGACTCTGCCTATTTAGATTTTGCTATAGAGAAACACCGACTCCGGCAAGATAGCATAATATCGAGACATCTTGCAAACATAATTATTTATTAAAGACTCCTATCCTGCCCTCTATGACCCGAACTTAGTTTAAGCGACCACTTTGCTGCCATCGATAACATGATGTTGAAGTGGTGTCGAAGTTATGGGCCAAACACCGTATTGCCAGCAACACGAAGAAGAAGAACATGACATCTCGCCTGTAGTCCCCGAAGGGTTAGGCAGAGGTGTGCCTAATATTATCCACATTTCGCTAGTTATGTTTTATTCCCATTCACGACATTTTCCTCAACTTTTTAAAGCATCTCGAATATTATAACTTCGTTTAGTGCAACATCAACACGCTTACATATTACGACTTGAATAAACAATGACACATATTCAGGAATTCCAATGGCGCAAAATACGTCACAAAAATGCGAATCTGGTCTTTGATAAGGCTCTAAAATGTTAAGTCTTATCTATACATTTTTTACACAGTTTCCAATGGGCGCCAATGACGTCAGTACATTGCGATCGTTGTAAAAGCAATCTGTGTTTTGTTAGTATAAGTTTTTGTAGCATCAGAACTTTTTATCCTGCATTCACATCGTTATACGGAGTGGTGGGAGGGACACCGGCGCGAAAACGGTTACCACGTATTCAGTACATTATTCTGGTATTCAGCTGCATCCGGTTAGACTGGAAGCCGACCCCAATATAGTTGGGAAAAGGCTAGGCAGAAGATGATGAAGATGATTCTCAGCCCACTTAGAAATTTTTCATCGATTATTAAAACAGCTGTTTCCTACAAAAGTTAGAAAAGTTAGACTTCCTTCTACCATCGGGAGTCCAGACGTACTGCAGGTTATCACCCATACCTTGTCGATGTTCCACATATTCGCACGAAGCGCTTTGCTGCATCATTTATTATGCGCACAGCCAAGGAGTGGAATTCCCTGCCTGCGTCGGTGTTCCCAAGTTCATATGACCCCAATCTATTTAAGTCGCGAGTTAATAGGCTTTTTTTGGGTTAGCTCGTTCGATCGTCGACCTAATCTCTGTCCTCTGGACTAGATTGAGGTCAAGAGTAAGCCCATCCGTTACAAAAAAAAAAAAATGCTATACCTACACGGTCAGAATCGATGGAATGAAGTGGGGGGCTCAGAATGATGTACTGAATACGTGGTAACCGTTTTCGCGTCGGTGTCCCTTCCACCCTGAATTATACTGACCGGACAGGTCCACTCAAATCTGTGTGGTTCTTTCCTCAAAAGATCATCTCAGACACTAATCTGCTATTCCTCGTCTGATTTGACCAATATCTGGACTTTAAAAAAAAAAAGAAATTCAGTCGACTTGATAACCTCCTCTTTTTGAAGTCGGTTAAAAAGAGACAGTGACGTCTAAGTTTGTTTCGGCTGTTTCCTCTCAGAGTAGTCAGGTACGAAACACCGGCCTCATCTAGTTTTAAAACATGAATTGATGTGACGTGTAAAAGTGTTTTTTAAAATCAATTTACAGAAATAAGTATGATTCAATGATATACCAGTTGAGGCCTAAATCCGGGTGAGCAAAACTAGAGAAAACACTGCAAAAACGAAAACAGATCGTGTGCGCGGGACAGATAGATGGACAGGATGTCAAAGGGGAGCTCTCTTTGACATCCTGTCTAACTATCTGATACCATGCTTAATTACTTGTCTTGTGTGTTTCAAAATTTCGGACAGTCATCATCATCTGCCAAGCCTTTTCCCAACTATATTGGGGTCGGCTTCCAGTCTAACCGGAAGCAGCTGAATACCAGTATTTTACATGGAGCGACTGCCTATCTGACCTCCACAACCCAGTTAGTACCGGGTAATACGATACCCCTTGGTATGACTGGTTGTCAGACTTTTTGGGCCATTGACTATCTAACGACTGTCAAAGATCTACAAATGACAGCCGGGAACAACGGCTTAACGTGCTTTCCGAGGCACGGAGGAAACTTGGTATGTAATGGGTTGTCACCCATCCACAGACCAACCTAGGCAAGCACGGCTTAACCTAAAGATCGCCCCGAGCGGCTGTTATTACTTATATGTATGGACATTCTGAAGGTTAGTCTCTAAACAAAATCAAGGAAAATCTGCGGGATTTGATTGTTTCAAACCTGATTCGTACATTTTTTTGACGTTTTCGAGGAGTTTCCTACAAATTGCAGAGACAACGTTTAGTCTTAACGAAGCCACGGGTAAAAGCTAGTTTATAAGAAACTAGGGTTTGCCCGTGTTATATACAAATAATTATACAACATTATTTTTAGTTTATAGTTTTTAACCCATGTTATATTTTGTCAAAAAAATATTTTATAAAAGTTACAAGTTGGATACCGAGCGGCATTAAGTACCTATCGCAATCATTTAGGTACCTACTGCCAAATTATTATTATCAATGAGCTCGAGACGACGTGGAGGCACTGCAACTCCTGAAGCCAGAATCTTTTTATTTTTTTTTCTATTTAAAAAAAAAACGTTGCACCGCACTAGTAATTTCTCCTGTATCGTGGACGCGTTTACAAACATTTAAACTCACATACACAAACAGCCAGACCCGGAACAACTACCTGTAGATCATACAAATATTTGTTCCTTGCGGGGATCGATCCCGAGACACGCAGCACAGCGCAAGTCAATTTCTCAGCCACTGCGCTAACCGTGCCGTCAAATCAACAGTGGCGACCACCAGAAAAACACCGAGACAATGAAGCTCAACGAGGTCTCAGAGAAACAATTTAAATGACATGTCTTGGATCCTGTAAGTTATTCAGAAAAGAATCGCGGAGGAGTAAAAAACACTGGATGGACTGTATAACGGATGATTTGACGAGAAGACTCTATTACTCGTCATCAAATCAGACACCTCCTGTGTCTGATTTGATGACGAGTAATAGAGAAGTATGGAAGAAGAAGATGCTGCGCCGATCCCCAAATTAATTAGGATAAGGGCAAGAAAATGATCATGATGACGTATCAATAATACTTAGTGTTTAAAATACAAGAAAAATACAACTGCGGCCACAAGCCATCCGAGAATTTCACCGCAGAACTTATCTGTTATGTTAATTTGATTACCCCGCAGACACGTGCACACATATTGCGTTATATCTTGAAATAGCGCGCAAATAAATAATAGTACAGTTTTTATTAATACGTGGTTCTATGAATTAATTATGATTAACAATTAGCAAGTAAGAGTGCATATGTTATGGAGCGGTAAAGTGGATTATTAATTACAGATTTGCAGCCACGAGTGGTATTTTATTTGTAGTACGTCAGTCGGGCATCTGTCCCATCGAATAGCAAATAGACAGCTCTTCTAAGAACTTACAACAAAGTTCTAGCAGGTGACTTAAATAATTCGTGATCAATGACTGGATCACGATTGACTGATTCAGGGATCCGCTCGATGCGAGTCGCACGGGACCGGTCAATGTGGCGACACTTGGGGGAGGCCTATGTCCAGCAGTGGACGTGTTTCGGTTGAAATAAATTACCAATGGCTTATAATGGGTGTACATGTACAAGTACCCTTAAAGAAGCTGAAAAGCACTTGTTCTCCCCGTCATTGTGATCATGTTTTTGTTCAAGACCATACCTGGGAACCTTCTAGTTACGGAGATATTGGAGGTAAAAGTTCCAACATTTTTTAAAGTTTTTTTTTTATAATACAACTTTTTATAACTTTACTTTAAACACCTCCACGACCCCGTACGCATAATGCATCCATCAGCACCATCACAATGTTTTGAATGCGTTCCCCCAAAAAAAAAGTCGTTTCCCAGCAATAGTTTTTGCATAGAGTTACTTAGTTTGATGTACGCAGTAGCGAAGGGTCAATTTTGTAAGAGGTAAGCCGGAGTACATATCTTTAATGTGATTATGTCATTTGTCTAAAGAATACTGACTGTGCCATTTATCAAAGGGAAGCCAGGAGGAATCGCGTTGTATGGAACCTTCGCCACTGCTGTACAGAATGTTTAGTTGACGGCTTTGTGAAGGGTCCGTTTACACATTGTATGTAAGGATCGTAGCAGGTAGGGCACGCCACCATAGTGGCGATAAGTCCCCTCTTTGAGGAGTGGCTAGAGAGGCGCCACGGCACCCTCACCTACCGCCTAACGCAGGTCCTCACCGGACACGGTTGTTTCGGGAGGTTCCTGCACCGAATCGGGCGGGAGGAAACGCCCGAGTGTTTCCACTGCGAGGATCGTCTGGAGGACACGGTGGAGCACACAGCGGCGATTGGCGGCGGCAATCTCTCGCGTCCGGCCCTGGTCCAAGCCATGGTCCGGAGCGAGAGGGAATGGGAAGCCGTCACCTCCTTCTGCGAAGCTGTCATGCTAGCGAAGGAGGTGGCGGGACGTGAGAGGGAAAGAACCTCACGTCCCAGCCGCCGCGGGAGACGCCCTGGGCGTCGGGGGTCACGTGGCTCCCGGCCACCGTAGGCGCGGGCCTGTGGATGACGAGTTATGGACTAGCTCGCCGTCCGGCCGTCTTATGACGACAGGCCGTGTCGACGGCGCGTTCGTGTTCCAAGCGCGCCTCAAAGAGATGTCAGCAACCAAGTAGAGGTCCGCATGGGCCGATGCCTGCCAGGGCTGCGGGACTGTTCGAGATACCGTGGCCCTGGAAAGGGCAAAGAAGGAACATGGATGGGTTTTAGTCAGTACAAGTCTGACACTCCCTTCCGCTCCGCCCAGAGTGGATTTGATGGTTTCACAACCGAAAAAAAAAAAGGATCGTAGCAGGTGGCGTCCTGTGGTATCTGCCTACTCCATGGCAAAAAGACGTGACTTTTTGTATTAATGTATGTATGCAATGTAAAACATCTTTTAATTAGATCTAACTTTCCACTGACCAGTCCACCTGTGTATCCGTTAGTCTATGATAGATGAACGCCCCAGTAATCAAGCGGTTAATTATTTAATTACCAACATGTCAAGTTTCATCAGTCTATCGTAACTGGTCACCTACTTACTGCCGCCAATATAGTTGTTAACAAAGATTTAAATCGTTCGATGTGCCACTGTACGCTTCAATCTTGGCTTCTGTCGATGCGTCCCGCGACGCGCCTTATGTCAATCGACATGCGAATGCGTCACTTTTTTAACATGCTTTTATTGGCTCACCTGTTAGTATCATATTAAATTTGATCCTGGTTTCCGATTGAGCTGAAATTTTGCAACGTGTTTAGTTTGGATTACTATGCATGGTTAGCTAAGTAACGTCATTCTAAATTCAATATCTCCATAATCCAAAGGCTCCCAAAGATGGCGGACTAGTTATTTTTTGTGCATTCCCATCGTATGGTTATTAAATGAAAGGGTTTGCCGAGAAGATTACGAGAGTAAAATGACGTCACTCGAAAGCGTGTTTATTAGTTTATTTTTAAATTGTAATATTATTATTTCTTAAGGCTGCTTTCACATTAAGGCGTTAGCAGCGCGACAGTAGCGCGACAGAAGCACAGTCGAAGACAAAAACTAAAAAAAAAAAGATATTTACCGTCTGGACGATAGACGCGCGACTGTCGCGCTGCTAAAGTCGCCTAAATGTGAAAGCGGTCTAAGTCACGTCGCAGCGACTCATGGTAAAGTCTTAACTTTCATTAGATTTCTCCGCAATTGTTGTCGCAGGAGTGCAGGTCGTGGCCAAGCAGTTAGTTACAGTGAAAAAGTGTGTATACTGAAACGAGTGAGCTCGCATATCCTGCTTGGATCATCATCTGCCTAGCCTTTTTCCAACTATGTTGGGGTCGGCTTCCAGTCTAAACGGAAGCAACTGAATACCAGTATTTTGCATGGAGCGACTGCCTATCTGATCTCCACAACCAAATAAGTCCTGGGTAATACAAACCTTACGCCTTAGTACGACTGTTAGTCGTAACTTTCAGGTGACTGGATACCGTAACGACTGTAAAAGATCTGCAAATGACAGCCGGAACCAACGGCTTAATATGATATCCGAGGCACGGAGGAAACTCGGTAAGTAATGGGTGGACACCCATCCATGGACCAAGCTAGGCAAGCACGGTTTAACCTAAAGATCGACATGAACAGCTGTTATTATTAAGCCTCGAACTCCTCCCGCATGGATATGATTGTCAGTATGAGTGAGCGACACAATAATAACTATTAAAATCATAATATCAACGAAACAAAAACACGATAATTGTTTGACGCGCAATCTAGCAATCTAAATATTTGGTTGATACCGGCGTATTGTACCGTATATGACATGTCAGACGACTAATGGGCTAATCTGTAGTGTGCTCTCGTAACTAGATACTATTTATACCTGACTGACCCAGAAGGGGGGTAATGTTTTTTGCGTGCATGTATGTATCTATGTCCGTTCTATTGTTCTTCCGTAACTCCTAAACAGATGAACCGATTTGGATGAATTATACGTCGTTAGATTCGTGTTATTGGATACATTAAAATATTAAAAAGACAATTGATTATGATATTGGGTGCCATTTTTATTCAGACCCAGAAGGCTTTTAAAAGGTGATTATTTCTATAAATTAGTATGAAGGGTAGGTAAGCGCTGCCTCTGACAGAGAGGAACCCTGTGTTCTAGTAGTGTTAATAAAATAGGATGTATATGATATTGCCATAAAAAAAAAGTCGTTTGTCTTGGTATAAATATGTAGTGAGGAGGGATGAAACGCATGAGACTAAAAGAGTTATGGATATGAATGTTGATGGATGGAGAGGGAGAGGAAGTCCAAAGAAAACATGAATGGATCGTGTGAGGAATGATATCTGTACTAATATTATAAAGCTGAAGAGTTTGCTTGTCCTTTATCTCCTTTCATTTGTGACATATTGACGTAGTCCCAACAAAGGTCAATCAAAGAAATACATAATTAGGTATATTTAAACTCATCTTTATCCCGTGAATGGTCTGTTTACACCTTGTATACCTACATATTTTTTTTAAAAACATCTATACTAATATTATAAAGCTGAAGAATTTGTTTACAAAGCTGAAGAAATTTGTTTATAAAGCTGAAGAATTTGTTACCATGTATACACCCTGTGTTCACGAAATAAATGAATTTGAATTTGAATTTGTTTGTTTGGTTGAACGCGCTAATCTCAGGAACTACTGGTTCGAATTGAAAAATTATTTTATGGCTATATACCATCACGCTACGCAAAAAGAAAACAAGTCAGAAGTGGCGGGTGAACCCCGGGGCACAGCTAGTGAAAGATAAAGAAGAAAATGATACCGTGAAGTCTGACAGGAGAGAATGGAAAAAGAAAACGTGATGCGCCGACCCCAAAAAGAATGGGACAGGGTAGGAGGATCATGCACCCGGGCGCAAGGCTGCGGTAATTGACACGATTGAACATAAAATGTACGAATTATCTCATAATAGCATATTAAGCATAATCAGCCTATTAATGTTCCCACTGCTGGGACGCAGGCCTCCTCTCTATGAGAGGGAATGGGCTATAATCCACCACGCGGGCCCAGTGCGGGTTGGTAGATGTCACATGTCTTCGAATTTTTGGTTCTAGGACATGCCGGTTTCCTCACGATGTTTTCCTTCGCCGTTTTTGAGAGCAGTGGTGATGAAATAACTTACACAAAGTAATGCGCCTGGCTGGGTTCGAACCCACGACTTACTGTTCGTAAGTCGGGGTCTCCACCTCTAGGCCACCGCTGCTCTCAATGTAATAATGTCAAAAAATGGTCATTTTTTTAGTCTGAATACTAAAGAAGAATTTTATTAACCAAATATTATATATATTTATAATTTAAAATAACCTAAAATAACTAACTAAACAATAAACTTAAAAAATGGCGTCAAAAAACTCCTCCTCAACGCTGTCAACTGGTAATGTACCTAAGAGACTGGCGGCGTTGCCACGTTGTATGGCAACGCTAAGTCAAAAATAAATCATATCAAACGTAAATTAACAATTAACAGAACTTTTATAATTATCTACACGTGATTGTATAACATTACATTAACCACACCAATCAATTTAGTTAGTTACGTTAATTACACAGTTAAGTTTAACTGACACGGTTCAGTGTTTCTTGTTAATACTGCAATAACATATTACGGTTATCTGTATGTTTGATTGAAGTTGGATACAATTTTAACTATTTTATTGAGGTTAGTTCTGTATGTAACTTAATATAAGTTAAGTAAATTATTTAAATTTTGTAAGAAACCACTTTCATCATCATGATTCTCCTGTCCTTATCCCAATTCATTTGGGGTCGGCGCAGCATGTCTTCTTCTTCCATTCTTCTCTATTATTCGTTATCTCAGCAGACACCTCCTTTCTAGCCATATCATCCTTCACACAGTCCATCCATCGTTTCTTTAGTCTTCCTCTACTCTTTTAGTCATCCACATTCATACTCAAAACTTTCCGTACGACTAAAATACTGGTATTCAGCTGCATCCGGTTAGACTGGAAGCCGACCCCAACATAATTGGGAAAAGGCTAGGCATATGATGAGGTTAACCCAAAGCTAGCCGTAGGACAGCAGATAGGTTCAGAAATAATATGAGCATGAGTTTATAAAAAGGAACACTCAATAAAAAATTGCGTAGATTCCATTTACACGGCACACTGGTCATATCGAGCGTATTAACGAAACCGGTATGTAACTAAGTATGTACGAATTAATAATTCTATTTAAATACTCTGTACGAAAGCGGGCAACGCTCCATTTGCTTGGCAGCGTGATTCTGAAATATTTTGCGGTTAAAATGCAGCGATGGCGCATATTTTTGCAGAATTAAGTTTTGAGTTCGAATTTTGAAGTTTCAAACTTTGTTCTTGATTACAAATTGTGTTAGGAATTAAGATTTATTTTATTGGAGCATTTATTCCAATGACATTTGTACCTGTTTTCTTTTTTGGCTAAGTATTGTATTTCAGCATAAACCAAAATATATACTGCCTTGTTAGTCTAGTATTCGCTAGCGCGACTGCTGAGCATGAGGTACTGGGTTCAATTTCCGGGTCGGGCAAAGTGTTATTCGGTTTTTCTATCAGGAATTTTTCAGTAGAATTTGTTAGTAATAGGCTCGCCCCCTATTACATGGGACTTAAATACTCAACAACAACGCAGATGATAAAGTGTCCTTATTCCAATACAAACATACAAAATCAGGTCTCAACTGCTGGGCCACAGGCCGCCATTTTGAAAGCCAGGCACACGCGGGTTCAGAGCATGTTCGTAGATGCTTATCTTCGAATTTTCAGTTCTAAGCCATGCTGGTTTCCTAACGATGTTTTCCTTCACCGTTTAATGCTCGTAATTTTGCACTCGTAACCTTGCAAGCAATGAGACAGTTATAACGATCGAATTAACTCGACTCATGTTGAGTAACTGTTGAATGTTATTAACGTGTCAGTTCGTAGTAAGTTGTAGTAAGACATAAGAGCAACTATATTGAGTATCGATTCTTTGACTTTTGGTGTTATGTGTGCTAACGTTGCAGTTACGTCATTGCATTGAGTTAGTTATATAGGGCCTAACTATTCATACACGAAATACGTTCAAGGAATCATCTAACGGCTATAACAAAGCCATTTCGAGAGATTTTTTTTATCTGAGTATATTTTTATAAAAAATAAATAATTTAAAATTACTTGACCCACAAAATTAATAGTCTCCTTTTTTTTAAGCATCCATTACGCTAGTTTACTACGTCGTATTTACCTACTGTCATTGTTACAATATGGGAGTAAAGGTTTTATGCAAAAAGTCTCAATAAATTTTAGAATTATAATATTTTTGTAAAAAAAAAAACACTCAGATATTTTTTTTTTCGTTGCTATGGCGACTTTACGACTTATAGAAATTACTCTTAAAATATTTCGTGTATGAAAAGATAGACCTTATATAGATGAAATGATTTCTGAATGCTCAAAGATTAGATATGTGAATTTAACGGTATAGCACCCAAACCGAATACAACCAAAACAGTATCTTTATCAATCAATCAATATCTTTATTGTGGATCATAGGTACATAATACAGGTCTTAAATAATTAAATTGTGATCAGCTATGTCCCGCCCATATAGTTACTTACATGGATGTTAAAAAAGGTTACAAATTATTAAAAAAAACACAAAGAATATAATGGAGAGAAAAATAAACGCTGGTAGGTACACATTAGAGGGCTACTGAACACATCATGACTGAGGGAGACTGTACTGGAGCAGTTTTGTGTGATAGGTCTTTTATAGAGTAGTAGCATTTGTTTACTAATGTTTTATCGTGTGGTTAGTGCCTAACCTGGTGTCAGAGTTTTTATGCCGCATACGGGCCTCTGACTTGGCTTTACATGCCGTCAACAAATATCCCTCAGGGATGCTGGTTTAGTTTCCTCACGATGTTTTCCTTCACCGAAGCAAGTGATAATTATACAATACGCACATGAACCCGATAAATCAGAGGTGCGTATGTGGGGTTCGAACTCGAGACTTATGACTCGGCAGTCCGACGCCTACACCACTGGGCTATCACTGCTTAGTAATAAAACCAAACCCGAATTATAACTTCGATTCGAAAACGCATTTAAGGTGAAAATCCAGTTTTGTCTTTCATTTTTTGGCAGCGCAGTTATCAAACGTCAAGTGATGGTTTTTAATTAGGTTTTATTATTTTGATCAACAGTAAAATAAATTAGAAAATATTTATGAGCATGCCCATAACTTTTTGCAGAACAGTTTGCACCGCTTATTGTTCAAAATCTTTTGACACTGCAATACAACACACTGTAACTGCAGACTTTCGATGACAGCTAACAATAAATGTCAAAAAAAAAAATGTGTTCATTTTGGCAGATTGAAAATAGAACGGGAGCGTTCTTAAAAATACGGGAATACCCTCTCAGATTAACAGCGGAACTTCAATCAGTCTTGCTAGAGACAGACATATTGTGTCACGGCCAGTTAAATGGATAATTTCAACAAATGATTCTAGCGGGATTGCCATTGAACAAAAAATATTCTCTGATCTTTGTATTTTCTACCTTTTCCTCGTTATATTAATGCCGTAATTGGATTAACTTGTTGCTGTGCCCGACAGGGTCCATATTGATCTTTTACCTTGTTACACCATCTATGTAATACTTATGGAATGCAATAAAAAATTTGAGTATTGAGTATTGAACCAGCTGTAGGTCACGGTATTTCAAACTTTTTATTTTCGATGGCTTTGTGTGCCCATAGTCTCATGAAGAGCTTGTGGCTAAACAATAACAGACGCACGGGTCGATCTTCAAGGTTGCCAAGGTCGATCCGAGGATGGGTTTCCTCCATGTTAAGCCGTTAGTCCCGGCAGTTCTTCGTAGATCTTTGACAGACGTTACAGGTAGGTAGTCAGTGGGCCGAAAGTCCTGACAACCAGTCTTACCAAGGGTTATCGCATTACCTATTACTAACTGGGTTGTGAAGGTCAGATAGGCAGTCGCTTCTTGTAAAAAAATGGTATTCAGCTGCATCCGGTTAGACTGGAAGCCGACCGCAACATAATTGGGAAAATGCCAGGCAGATGATGATTATGTGTGCCCATAGCTTAGACAGAATCAAAGTGCTGCAGAGCTACATGGGATCGAGTTTATGCGTAAGAGGTGAGATGAGACGCAATTTGGGACACGCCTAGGTTCAGCATCTCACTGCGTTATGCTGAGTAGATTCAATATTCGAATAGAGTCAAACTTTATTTAAAAAAAACCGGCCAAGTGCGAGTCGGTTTCGCGGATGAAGGGTTCCGTACCATCGTAATAAGCCATTCACCATCCACACATTAATTTTCAAGTTATTTTTATTATTTATTGTTATAGCTTTCTTGCTATTTTCGGTTTTCCTGTAATCTATAGGCAAAATTTACCCCCCAAAAGTGGCCCACATATTTAAAATTCATTAATTTACGTCACACGTCCGTCTTTAGGTCACCAATTTACATATGTGTACCAAATTTCAACTCAATCGGTCCAGTAGTTTCGGAGTAAATTGGCTGTGACAGACGGACAGACAGACAGACACGCGAGTGATCCTTAATGGGGTTCTGTTTTTCCTTTTGAGATACGGAACCCCAAAAAAAGATAAATTAATTAAAGCTGTCATCAGAGCTTATAATAGCTATCATTATTCAAATCGTGATTCGTCCACGTTCAACGAGGTGTAAATCCTGTTTAAAAATATTTAATTAACAGCTAATCATAGAATTAAATGAACAATTAACTTTGAAAGATTGTTTAAACAAGAATTAGCTATGGTATGGCTCCTTTGTAAAGTCAGGAACTTGAATGTAAAGAAGATTATTTTAGCATCATCATTGTTTTGCTAATATGACTATTTATTTGGGGTCGGCGTAGCGATGGCCCAGTGGTACTTATGAGCAGTAAGTCCTGGGTCAAACCCAGGCAGGTGCATTACTTTCTGCAATTTATTTCATCACCGCTGCTCTCAAAACGGTAAAGAAAAACATCAGGAGGAAACCGGCATGTCCTAGAACCAAAAATTCGAAGACATGTGACATCTACCAACCCGAACTGGGCCCGCGTGGTGGATTATACCCCATTCCCTCTCATAGAGGAGGCCTGTGTCCCAGCAGTGGGGACATTATAGGCTGATTGTGCGCCTTCTTCTCCCACATTTTCTTTGGTTTTCCTTCGTATCCAACCATCGCGATATACCACACATCTCTTCCAGCATTCTCTTGTCAGGCATATGCAATTGCCTTTCTAATATAATAATATTTTATAGAGATATGTTTTTTACACAAACTCTGCGTAGGGAATTACAGCTTTGATATGGAAAGAAAAATTCGAGTGCGAGCAGGGTTTGAACCTGCGACCTTCCGATTCCGTACTCCGGACGTCTTAACCAATTAGACCATCGCACTCTGCTCACAGCTCTCGAAATTTTTGACGACCGGACGAGACGTCCAGTGTACAGAATCGGAAGGTCGCAGGTTCAAACCCTGCTCGCACTCGATTTTTTCTTTCCAAATCAAAGCTATATTATAAAGAGGTTTGTAAGTTTGTATGTAGGGCATAATCTTCAGGAACTAATGTTCCAATTATAAAAAATCTTTCACAGGCAGAAAGCTACATTATTCTTGGGTGCTTGCACACAGAATAGTACAAGTAGCTATAGGCTAGTTATATTTATATCATGCATATTAGTCGAGCTATCTCATTTTTTGCGGATGAGGTCGCGGACGATGTGCTAGTCCATTATAAAAAGAATGACTATACTATCATAAGTATAATATAATAAAGTAATACTTTTTTTCGGGATACGAGGTACCCTATGTCCGTTTCTGTACACCTGACAACGTATATTCAAAATTTCAGGATGATCAATTCAGTGGTTTAGGCGTGAAAAGGTAACAAACAAACAAACAAACTTTCGCATTTATAATAATAGTAAGGATAAGGATTCTATTCTTGCTCTTTTAATAATATTTTTAATTGGGTACTATGTTTACATACATGATGTCTATTAAAATATAACCAAGGAGTAACATATTAGCCAGTACTAAATGGGTTTTAGACATCAGAAAGACACTTGATCTATATAAAAAACTGGTACCTATTCAGCTGCTGTTTTAGACTGGAAGCCAATTCCAACGAAATTGGGAAAAAGCTAGGCAGATGATGATTATGCAAGGTGTAAACAGTCTCTTCACGAAGCCGTCAACCAAGCATTCTGTACATCAAACTAAGTAACCCTACGGAAAAATTATTGCCGGGCAAGGATTTTTTTTTCTGGGGTGCTAAATCACGTTTTACGGTAAAACTCAATGTAACCCCCTCAAAACATTGGCTGATGTATGCTTTGATTAGTAAACAGGTCATTGAGGTAATTAAAGTCAATTTATAACATTAAAAACTAGTATTCTTAAAAAAAACTTGTGAAAAAGTTGGAACTTTGACCTCAAATATCTCCGTAACTAGAAGGTTCCCAGGTATGGTCTAGAACAAAAAAAAAATACCGCAGTGACGGGGAGAAGGAATAAGCCTTTCGGCTTCGTTAAGGGACTTTTTACACCCTTTATATTTGATGAGTTAAACACAACTTTTTGGTATTATAGGGAAGCCTTTGTTTCTTTTGATAGAACTGTGATCCGATGTCTCAATTTTGACACAAAGCAATGGTCAATTGGTTCTTGCAAGCAGATGACAATTTTTTTCGCGCTGTCCCGTATATTTCAACTACTTAAAACTTAAATATCCTCATTAAGAAATTGAAATAATTTTACCTTGGCCTCTGCTCTGCGACCGTGTGGTCCGCGAGTTCGATTCCTGTCCCGCGTCCTCCATATGCCAAGTATATTCCATCTTAGTTCAATAAACACACATTTTTTATCTGTATTTTGATTTCACGTTGCATCGAGAACGAACCCAATGTGACACATCGCGAGAAACGTCAAATGATTGTCTTTTTTATTAATGTCTTTTTTTAAATATTCTTCAAACGGATATTGCGTGAATTTAAGTCTTTTCCGCTACGTAGTTTGTTACCACATCACGTGCCTTTAGAGTTTTTTTGTTATAGAATTTCGTTTTCACTTTTAAATCACATTTCACAGTGAAATTAGTATGGGCGTCGAACCGTCACGATTCAGCCAGTGTGTAGCAAATTTAAATACGACAAAAAAAAGTATTTATTCACTTCTTTTTAACACTTGTAACACTCGTTCTTTTTTGTATTTACTTTTTTATTGTTCTTAAATTAAAATCTCTTTTGTTTGTACGGTACGTCCGTCATTAGTTTTAACTTAGAAAGCACTGACAACAAACGTCAACAGTGCGTTTCACCCCTAGCGTTGGAAAGAGACGGAGATAAAGTTAAACGACCGTGACGGTGAGTTAGAAAGGGACAGGTATGTTTGCCATCTAACGGTTTCCACGGAAAACATTGGTGGTTTGGAGGGAAAATGTTGACCAATGGCGTGATTTTCCTTTTACGAGGTAAACGGTAGGGGGATGATTTTGGGTAATTTGAATATTAGGGGTGGACGATTATTTACTTGCCGTGTGGAGTAAGTAAAATAATATTTACTTATTTTAACATGTCTGCGGAGATTTTCTAGATATGTTGCTACAGCATTCATTAGTTAAGTTTGTTTATAGATATTTGGAAGTGCCTCTTCAGCATCATCCGCCTAGATTTTTCCGAACTATGTTAGGGTCGGCTTCCAGTCTAACAGGATGCAGCTGAATACCAGTATTTTACATGGAGCGACTGCCTATCTGACCTCCACAACCCGGTTATTACTGGGTAATACGATACCCCTTGGTAAGACCGATTGTCAGACTTGCGGGCTACTTCTTTTCGAATCGATGACTCAGATTTTGTCTGACCAATACGTAGTGACCTGGACAGCTCTGTCCTTTGCCTCAGTCAAGTCCTGGAGTGTGCAGTTAATAGTGCACGACGGGCAAGAGATGTGTGCCATTGCACATTAAATATGTCTTTCTTTTCTTTTTTATGTAGTAAATTTCTAACCTGGACACGAAACATGACCACCGTAGAAATAGGTTTTGTCGACGGAAGAATCGACAAAATGAAGTTGATCTGTGTATCTGTCATTTTGTCGATAAAACCCGTTTCCACGGTGGTCATGCTACGCGTGGTGGTGTCAGAGTTTTTATGCCGCCCATGGGCCTCTGACTTGGGTTTACATGCCGTCGAGAAATATCTCTCAGTCATGCTGTTTCCTCACGATGTTTTCCTTCACCGAAGCGATAATTATCCGAAATATCAGAGGTTCGAACTCGAGACCTAGGTACTTTACTAGCTGACCTGCGCAACTTAGGTTTGTAAATGTGAATGTAACGTGACTTTTTTTTTTACAGTAACTAAAGAAATATACATCTATTCTATTCTATTCCATCTTTAGGTTAAGCCGCGCTTGCCTAGGTTGGTCTGTGGACGGGTGACCACACCCGTTGCATGAGTTTCCTCCTTGCCTCGAAAAACACATTAAGCCTTCGGTCCCGGCTGTAATTTAAAGATCTTTGACAGTCGTTACAGGTAGTCAGTGTCCCGAAAGTCTGACAACCAGTCTTACCAAGGGGTACCGTATTACGTAGTACTAACTGGGTTGTGGAGGTCAGATAGGCAGTCGCTCCGTTTTTATATATTAGTATTCAGCTGCCCATCCATTGTTTCGTTACAACTTCCACACATTCATCTCCCAACTGCTTCCACCATGTCTACCAGACCGTATCACAGGTGCTCAGTGACCAACAAGTCGCCCACCAGTAGTTCACCGGTTCGAATCAATGGTGCGTTACATCTCACGAGTGTATCGGAATAAATTAGGGTACCATATCAGGTGCTGATCACATCAATGAAGTGTGACGAGCAGCTGGCTGTCTTTTGTTTTTATATGGAACCGTAAATTAAAATATAAAAAAAAAACTTGAAATGTGGCGTGTCATTGTCTAATTTTTCATTATTCAAAAACGTAATGTCTCTTTGGTCTAGTAGTCGCAAGCGTGACAGCTGAGCATAAGGTCCTGGGTTCGATTCCCAGGTCGGGGAAAGTGTTATTGGGTTTTTCCATCAGAAATTTCTCAGTAGCAGCCTCGGAGTTTGGATTTGGGCCCGGTTGATAGGCTCGCCCCCTATTACATGGGACTTTAAAACATAACTGGCGAAATTTTGGTGTACTATAAGGTCCACCGGTTCCTAACCTTTTGGGGATTACAGGCGTGATGTTTTGTTGTGTCTGTTTAATAAAAAAACTTAAAAAGTTGCATGTCATTGTCCATTTTTTTTTTTTAAATAACTTTACCCCACTCTAGGAATTTCTCCTGTACCGTGGATGCGTTTACAAACATTTAAACTCACATACACAAACAGCCAGACCCGGAACAACTACCTGTAGGCCATACAAATATTTAGTCACTGCGCCAACCGTGCCGTCAAAAGCCTTGGTAACAAAATGGTTCCCGGAACGGTTGAAGACATCATTCGTGTGGAGACGACCTTGGCTGTAGCATCAGGTAATTTCTACTAAATAAATACTGGGTGGAAGGAACACCGATGCCCAAACGGTTACCACGAATTCAGGACAGCTTACTGAAATCCACATAGAAATTTTTCATCGGTAATTTAAACGAATTAATGAAGAACTAGGAGGAAGAACACAGGTAGGAAATTACCTAGGTTAGAATGTAGGATACTTTTTATCCCGGCAGTACGTTCCCGTGGGATAGTTTTTGTCCTCCACGGGCGAAGCCGCAAAACCTAGTGTGATTGTGTGAAGTGATTCAATTAGATATGCCTAGAGCTTCCGCTAAATTCTACAAAGAAAAATTCTTGTGAAGAGAACCCAATCGTATTTCGACCAAAATAAGCTGCAATTTGGATTGAATTTCGTAAACTACCTCAGCAAATAGAAGTAAGAATCCACCAGCCCACTAGCAATATTTTGACGGCACGGTTGGCGCAGTGGCTGAGCGATTGCCTGCTGCGCTGCGCGTCGCGGGTTCGATTCCCGCACGGATCAAATATTTGTATGGCCTACAAGTAGTTGTTCCGGGTCTGGCTGTTTGTGTATGTGAGTTTAAATGTTTGTAAACGCACCCACGATACAGGAGAAATTCCTAGTGGGAGGAAAATTTAAAAAAAAAAAAAAGAAAATGGTTTAAGTAAATCCGAAGACACCCGATCATTTCCGAATCACACTCGTCAGTACCACGACATAATAATCATCTAGCCACTGTCCCAACCAGTAATTATAAAAAAACAATCAGTAGTTCTGTCATATTCCCACGCCGGCTATTATAACGACTACACAATAGAGGGCTGGGCAGCAGATGACCTTTATAGTGACGCGTTTAGCTTTGCTTGTAATTTATGTTATTGAAATGGAGAGGGGCTGTAGCTTGGGCAGGTGAGTTATTGATGGGTAATTGTTTCTGGTTGGGTAAGGAATCTTTAAAATGTAATCAAAGGAAAATAGGTTTATTAAGCCAAATCATAACAAAATTATTTACATATACAAATTAAAATAACATCCAGTAACTAACTTGACAATGAATTAAAAAATGGCGTCAAAAAACGCCTCTTCAACGCTGTCAACTGGTAATGTACCCAAGATACTGACGGCGTTGCCACGTTGTATGACTTAGCCTCTGGCCAACGTAAAAGCCAGCCACAGGGTCACAGGAAGTGTCAACTAAGCGTTTTGATATGTAATTTACCCCCAATTTTATGCGTATCCCTAATCGGGTAGATAGAAGATCTTAGTCTATTTGTTCTACTCAAATAAATTTTGTCGAAATTCTGAATACAATTGAGTCGAAATTCGATCATCAAATCAAGGGTTTCGATGTAAAACCGTTTCTGTGCTCCGGTAAGCACACTAACTACCCATAGTGTTAATTACTATTTTAATTTTCCCAATTTTATTGGCAAATATGTTTTGATTTTTTTTATTTTTTTTTATTGCTGCTATGACTTTGTTAATTTATTTTTCCAACAGTATTTCCAGATGACAGTATTTCATTTTTTTTTAATTGCTATTATGACTTTGTTAATTATTTTATTTTTTTGATTTTTTTAATTTAATTTTAGTACTACATAATGTGTTGTGTTTTAATTTGATTTGAATGTTTAAATGCTACTATAACTTTGTAAGCTTAGTTATACATCTTATTACGCATGCTGTGGTCTCCTGTAAGTGAAGGAGTACACCTACGTAATACCTTTGTCGTCGATTATTTATTTCATGTGTTTGTGTATATCCTTTGTTGGAGATCCTAAATAAATAGTAATCTCCATCATCATTTCAGCCGAAAAACGTCCACTGCTGGACATAGGCCTCCCCCAAGTGCCGCCACATTGACCGGTCCTGTGCGACTCGCATCCAGTGGATCCCTGCAACCTTTACCGGGTCATCGGTCCACCTAGTGGGAGGCCTTCCAACGGAACGTCTTCCGCGCAGTCGCCACTCCAGAACTTTTCGGCCCCATCGGCCATCCGTTCTTTTCGTACCCATAGTCTATAGTTCTCAATTGTCAAGTTAGAGATTAGGTGATTATTGTTGTAAGTAACACCTCTGCGTCCTGCGTGCTAGTAAACGGAACGGACCCTTCACGAAGCCGTCAACCAAGCATCCTGGACATCAAATTAAGCAACTCTACGCAACAATCATTATTGGGAAATTTTTTGGGGTGAAAAATCGCGTTTTTTGTAACGCACTCAAAACTTTGTGCTGATGGATGCAATCGATCGATGGTAGAATGGCGACGCCAATTGATCGATCGTCGTAATTTCTACCATCGATCGATTGGTGTGGAAACACCCTTAGATTGAGGTCGGCTTCCAGTATATTTTATTCTTCTTCTTTTTCTCCAATTATTCTTCTAGTCCTTCTCCAATTACTGAAGGCTGGTCATGAATGGTTGATCGATGACCTTGATCGAAGATCGATCGATTGGTGTGGTAGCACCTTAAGGACTTGGGAAAAGTGGATGATGCTAACTTAATATTACAGGTTGCTACGGCTAAAATCTAACTTCAAGATAATCTATACTATATAATCTATACTATATAATATATACTATATAATCTATACTGATAAATATAAAAAAAGGAACAAAGAAAAAAAAAAAAATAAAGCTGAAGTTTGTTTGTTTGGTTGAACGCGCTAATCTCAGGAACTACAGGTTCGATTTGAAAAATTCTTTTAGTGTTGGATAGCCCATTTTACGAGGAAGGTTATAGGCTATAAAATTTCACGCGGACGAAGGTCGCAGGCAACAGCTAGTTTATAATATTTAGGTACATCCCAGATCCCATAATTAACTCTCTCAACAACCCCAGTGTCATGAGTTAGGGGTGTCACCAATTATGAACGGATATACGCGTCAAACGGGGTCGTGCGACTGACCTGTCAGCCGTTACTACATTACAGTAATCACCTTAATTGTTTCACACCCCTGTGTTTTACAATTAATCGTTTATTTTTTTGTTACGGTGAAGTAATCCGTACATCCAGGGCTGCGGGACTCCAGGGCTGAAGGACTGTTCGAAAGAGATACCGTGGCACAAAACACACACAAAACACAAAGGGCAAAGAAGGAACATGGATGGGTTTTAGTCAGTACAAGTCTGACACTCCCCTCCGCTCCGCCCAGAGTGGGGGGTCATTTGATGATTTCCCATCCAGAAAAAAAAAAAAAAAAGGGATCCGTACATTGATGGTCCACTTGGAAGTCCCTGAACCTAGTCGGAACCCAAGTGGGTATGTAATTTAAGTTTGTAACATTAACAGCGTAAAGCCCCACTTTAAGGTTTTTATACAGCGATGAAAAAACCGAGAGGTGAAGATATGAAGCTGTAACGCTGACTATGCTCCACCTTCAGTCTTGACTTCTGAGCCCCAAAATATGCAGCCAAAGTGACCTCTGCGATTTGTATCACAAAATTTCTAATACTGTCATGCTAGCGACACGAAAAAGAAAGAAAGAAAGAAAAAGTATTTATTCGACTCACACAGGACAAAACAAAAAAAAAAGGGTTGAATTCACAATAATACAAAAGTTGTATAAAAAAGTAAACATAAGAAAAAGATAAAACAAATTGAATTGGTCTCGTACGAGGCCAAAAGGTCCCTATTTCAACATGGAACAGCTATGCAACATTAAAAAAAAAAATCACAGAGCAGTCAAAAAGAAGAGGAAAATTCCTTAGTTCTTCAGAACATTGCTGTAACATTTTTTTTTTTAATGTTACAGCACCGTGTTGAGATATAGAGCTTTTTGGCCTCGTACCGGACCACTTTCATGTATCGTACATCGACATATATGTCGCGTCCCGCACTAAAGGCCTACCCATCTTTCATGAAAACAAAGATATGCCGTCCGGTCATTTGCCACAGTCGCTTGCAAAGCCATTGGGTTCTAAAGCAGCTGGAATGCTGACGGTGATAATAAAAACCCGTCGGATGATGTCGTATCGAATTAACCTAACATAACTTTTGTGAATTACTTGAACGAAAAATATTACGAGCTCTAAAAATTAATTGTCAGCAAGAAGCAAGCTCTAACAGTCTTAATATTCTCGGTATAATTTCGTGGAGATTTGCATAACTAATTTACAAATTGTCAACGATAAAAGAAGACATAGTTTGAGGTCAAAATCTTGGAATAAAATTAATACACGATTACAATCAGTCATTTTGATTAGGAGGTCTACTTTTGTGTTGAGTTCAATATTTCCAGTTGAAATGACAATTTAAAAGAAATTGATCACTATTACTTATTCATTAAATAGTCATTGAATGGTATTAAGGGGTTGTTGTTGATTGATGATTTTAATGATTATAACTCTGAAAACCACATTTGTCGCGGCCACGAATCGTATTTTAATCAACATAAACCCTGACACTGACTCCGCCTTTTTTTTTTTTTCGGATGTGAAATCATCAAATGACCCCCCCCACTCTGGGCGGAGCGGAAGGGAGTGTCAGACTTGTACTGACTAAAACCCATCCATGTTCCTTCTTTGCCCTTTGTGTTCCAGGGCCACGGTATCTCTTTCGAACAGTCCCGCAGCCCTGGAACACTGACTCCCCCTTAAATATCGAAGTAGTGTGTTGCGTCTGGATTTGTGTCCGGTTGATGGTAATAGGCTCGCCCCCTATTGTAAAGGACGTACTTAATGGTCCAATAAGATATGTGTATATTTGTATGTATGTTTATTTTATATAGTTATAACTTTGTTTTAAGTTCCAATTTCAATTTTCCTGTTTTGTCTTTTCTACACACTGTGTCTACATTTCTAATCCTACTTTCCTCTCGCAGGTCTGCTGGAAGAGATTTCGCATGAAATAAGCAGTACCTTTGTGCTCTTCTATCTTAATGTAATGTCTTGTTGAGTATTTTGTGTGTACATAAATAAATAATAAATAACTTTTCTATTCTTCTAGATTGACAAAGTTTTTCAAAGCCTTAATTAGATTGGGAATATCAATTCAATCTTGTTTTTTTCCAGGATAAACGCTGTGAAAATACAGCCAGACGAGAATGGGAAATTCAGCATTAAAAATCTTAGAATTGAGTGGACCATAAACAGTTTCGGTATGAATGTAGACGGCTATAAGAGTAGAGGAAGACCAACGAAACGATGGATGGACTGTGTGCAGGATGATGTGGCTAGAAAGGAGGTGACTGCTGAGATGACGAGTAATAGAGAAGTTTAAAAGAAGAAGACACGCTGCTTCCAAATAAATGAGGATAAGGGCAGGAGAATTATCATTCTAAATCTATCTTCAAAATTACCCATTAATTATCTATTTTTCTTTAAAATTAAGTTTGGGGTAATTTTACGTCAGGACTTCATCATTTCAGCCGAAAGACGTCCACTGCTGGACATAGGCCTCCCCCAGGTATCGCCACATTGACCAGTCCCATGCGACTCGCATCCAGCGGATCCCTGCAACCTTCACAAGGTCATCGGTCCACCTAGAGGGAGGCCTTCCAACGCAACGTCCAGAAGTTTTCGGCCCCAATCGGCCATCCGTCAGGACTTAAACATTTAATATTCCGAAGACTTCTCTTTTCTCATTACCCAAAGCCCTTAGTATCCCCCAACTGCTCACAACATTAGCTCCGCTTTACAACGTTAACTGTGATAGTAAGCCACGTCATCGTGGGAACACGAAATGGTTGCTATTCTCTGGTGTACAGTTTGGTCGATACGAGGCTGGGGTACTACGTTTTGTCCATGACATTATAGGAGTCGTGCTGGCTTGTTTGGTGGGGTGGAAAATTATGATATTTAGACGTCGGTATCTTTAAAAAGGAAACTAATATTTTGTAGTTTGGTCAGAAGAAATGGAACTGTATTGGAGGCTACTTCAGTTGAGGTTCCACCAACGTTATCTGCTTAGCCTTCTACCAATTATGTTACGGTCGGCTTCCAGTCTAACCGGATGCAGCTGAATACCAGACTTTTACATGGAGCGACTGTCTATCTGACTTACACAAGCCAGTTAGTACTGGGTAATACGATACCCTTTGGTAAAACTGGTTGTCAGATTTTAGGGCCACTGGACTACCTGTAACAACTGTCAAAGATCTACAAACGACAGCCACGTACAACGGCTTAAGGTGCTTGCCGAGGCACGGAGGTAACTCGGTATGTAATGGGTGGTCACCTATCAGCGTATCAACCTAGGCAAGCGCGGCTTAACCTGAGTTCCTCCAAGGTTCCACCAACATATCGGGATTAATTTAAAAACTAGGTACTTAAGTAACTGATTTTCGATAAAACCGTTCATCTTTTCGTTAAAACTATATCATTGTCTAGTTAATAGATAATAGGAATAAAACAATAGATATTACAGCTTACAGATAAATTGAAAAGCTTCTTTAAGCGCAGGCTACACCGCCAGCTAGCGAGCGAGCCGGGCGAGCCTCTTTTCATACTTCGTTTCGGCTCTTTCGGTAGTTCGCGGTGTGAACCAAAGTATGAAAAGAGGTGAAACGATGCCTCGAGCGGCTCGCTCGTTAGCTGGCGGATTGGCCTGCGCTTTAGGCACCATCGAGATATCACGAAAGAAGCTATCATAGAGAGACCTTATTTGAAATCTGAAATTGCCGACAAGGCATAAACAACCGTGGTGATTAACACTCTAAGAGACGAAAAAACAGTAGGACGAATATGAGCCAGCTCTGTTTAACCTTTTGAACACCATTGTCACATATACGTGACAAGCAAGCGCGTGTCCTCTACGCCAACGGCACAAATATGTGACAAAATTGCGGTGTACTTTAACAGGAAATAAACAGTTAAATAGTCTGGGAAATCTAATTCTTTTGATAGGTATTTGCGGTGGAATTGCGGCTTGGTGTGAAGGGCACGTGCTTACGTTTATGCTCTAGCGTTCAAAAGGTTAAGGCCTATGTGATGTGAGCCTTATTGACATCAACCGAGTGCAAATATAAATTCTGACCTGCTCCTTATAGATTCAGATTGCCTATACCCAATAACATTTTGTCCGTCCTGAAACTCGAACACAGGACGTCATACTCGGCATTAGCTTAGAGATAGACTGGGAACATTGTTCTAATTAATATGAGATCCACACGTTAACAAATAGACAACATTGGACTCGATAAGCCAGTGAAAGTGATATCAGAAGACAACGCATCACTTTCGCCCTGAGCATGTATTTATACTGAGACCTCTCGTATGTTGTAATGGAATAATTATGCGATAGTTACAGGGCGGTTAGGGGTATACGGCCTACGGAGAAGCTCGTGGCTAAATAATAACAGCCTCCAGTTCTCTACAGGGTGTAAACAGACCCTTCACGAAGGCGTCAATCAAGCATTCTGTACATCAAACTAAGTAACTTTACGCAAAATATATTTTTTTTGGGGTGAAAAATCACGTTTTATTGTAGGACTCGAGGGAAAGCACTCAAAGCATTGTGCTGATGGATAGATGGAATAGTACGGGTGTCGAGGTGTTTAAAGTAAAAATCTTACGTTATAAATATGTATTAAAAAAAAAAAACGGGTGAAAAAGTTGGAACCCCCAATATCTCCGTAACTAGAAGGTTCCCAGGTATGGTCTTGAACAAAAAATTATCGCAAACACGGGGAGAACAAGTGCCTTTCGGCTTCGTTAAGGGTTTATTTACACCCTTTATACTCAATGCAGAAAGCTTACAAAATTCAGTTGTTCGACATCTAAACCAGTAGATTCCTTGTTCAGGTCTTTACCCTAATAATATTCGTAGTAAACCAGAGTCCATCGTATTTTTACCTTTGTACTTGATCTTTAGATCGGGTTCCTTCGTGAATACTCGGCTAAAATCGTTAAAATTCAAGGTGACTACCATACCATCATCGACCAAATAAAGGTAGTATTCCGTAGTTATAGATGGGCGGGGTTTATCCCCTCCCTATTGTGAGGTTTCAGCCAATAGGGTGCAAGGATTTAAATTAGGAACGCGTGCCGATGCGTCGCTGCTTTACAACGTCAAAAATTGACGTATCGTCAAAACCAAAACAGCTGTATACAGGGTGATCTCTATTTTTTTACAAAGTGTTTTCTGTTAGGCAGACGAGTTCTTTTGTGTAATTATTCCTCACCACTCGCTCTCAAAACGGTGAAGGAAAACATCGTGAGGAAACCGGCATGTCCTTGCTAGAATCAAACATTCGAAGACATGTTACATCTACCAACCCGCACTCGGTCAGCGAGCGAGGCGATTATAGCCCACTCTCTCGTAGTGATGGGCCTGGGTTCTAACAGTGCGAATACTACAGTCGCCAGCGCATCAAGTTACTCGTACTACAAACTGTCAAATTTTTTCATTCGATTTTGAACGTAACCATCAACATTTTATGGTTTAAAATCATCATTCATCATCATCATTTCAGCCGAAAGACGTCCACTGCTGGACATAGGCCTCCCCCAAGCGTCGCCACATTGACCGGTCCCGTGCGTCTCGCATCCAGCGGATCTCCGCAACCTTAACCAGGTCATCGGTCCACCTAGTGGGAGGCCTTCCAACGCAACGTCTTCCAGTTCGCGGTCGCCACTCCAGAACTTTCCGGCCCCATCGGCCATCCGTCCTGCGAGCAATGTGCCCTGCCCACTGCCACTTAAGTTTGGCTATTCTTCGGGCTACGTCGGTAACCTTAGTTCTCTTACGGGTTTCCTCATTTCTGATTTGATCACGCAAGGAAACTCCGAGCATAGCCCTCTCCATTGCCCTTTGGATGACTTTAAGCCTTCTGATGAGGCCCATTGTGAGCGACCACGTTTCGGTCCCGTATGTAATCACTGGCAACACACACTGGTCATAGACTTTCGTTTTGAGACACTGCGGTAAGTTGGACGAGAAGATACCACGCATCTTCCCGAACGCTGCCCAGCTGAGTCGGATTCGACGACTAACCTCTTCGTTTAAAATCATTTGGAGAAATTTGATAGTTTGTGGTAACTTGATGTGCTGGCGACTGTGCCTATTAGGGACAAAAACGAATGTTTACTGTTCTACCATTACGTAAACGAGTACCAATTGGCCTCTCTAAAGGCAAAACTAATACAAGCAGGTACTTTCTGATAACTGTAGTTAAATGTCAAGGAGAACGGCTGCCTTTGTATACCAACAAACCTTAACTGTGCGGTTATATACCAACATGCACAGTTAAGTTGATCATAGAAGAACCTCGTGGCTAAATAATAACAGCCGCTAGGATCAATCTTCACGTTAAGCCGCGCTTGCCTAGGTTGGTCTGTAGATGAGTGACCACCCATTACATACCGCACACATTAAGCCATTGGTCTTCGCTGTGATTTGTAGATTTTTGATTTTTGACAGTCAGTGGCCCGAAAGTCTGACAACCTGTCTTACCAATGGGTATCGTATTACCCAGTACTAACTGGGTTGTGGAGGTCAGATAGGCAGTCGCTCTTTGTAAAATACTGATATTCTGTTGTACCCGGTTTGACTGGAAGCTAATCCCAACATAGTTGGATAAAGGCTAGGCAGGACTGTTACTTGCAGGGATCCGCTGGATGCGAGTCGCCCGGGACCGGTCAATGTGGCGACACTTGGGGGAGGCCTATGTCCAGCAGTGGACGTCTTTCGTCTGAAATGATGACGACTGTTACTAAAGAAAATAATAGCTGTTTTGACATGGAAAGAAAAATTCTAGTGCAAGTAGGGTTTGAACCTGTGACCTTCCGATTCAGTACACCGGTCGTCTTAACCAATTAGACCATCGCACCCTGCTCACAACTCTAGAAATTTTCGTTCCATTAATAACGTCTTACGGTGACGTTAGCGCCAAACAGCTATAGTTCGATACGCAGGGTTTGCGTATAAAAATATTAAAGAAAATAATGGTAAAAATATTTTTTCAACACCCTGTATAAGCTAATGACATCACAGCATGATAAATTTTCACTGCCATGTCGTGAAACGACGACAGTACACACGAAACGACATAAATTATTTATTTATAACAATAACAGCCATAGTTTTTAACAAATAAACTAATTGTGAGCTTTTTTTGAGATATGAAGGACAGTTTTGTTTACTCGTCACGACTGTACCCTAGTGGGGTTAGTAGCGGGGTACAGGAGTACCCAACTTAAGTACTGGTGTTGTAAAAGTTCAGGTAAATAAAAATTGATAGTAATATTGGTATTTTATTCAGGTATTTTTATTTGTTTTGTTGTTTTTGAAGAATTTTCTCTGAAAGGAGAGGAGGACTAGGACTGCCCCATTGGTCGAGTGGTCGCAAGCGCGACTGTTGAGCATAAAATCCTGGGTTCCATTCCCAGGTCGGGCAAAGTGTTATTGGGTTTTTTCATCAGGAATTTCACAGTAGCAGCCACGGACTCTGGGTTTGTGCCTGGTTGATGGCAGTAGACTCGCCCTCATGATTTGGAACTTAAACATAACTGGAGAAATGTGGGTGTACTATTAGGAGGATCCTCACCCTTTGGAGATTACAGGCTAGATGTTATGTTTCTCTGAAAGGCGGCCAATCGCATAAAATATGGCTTTTTGCTTGCATTGACAAAACTGACAAAAAATTCTTAGATAGTGTTTCCGAACAAAATTCGTTGTAGAGCTTTCGACATCAAAAATAGTTGCTATTATTTTCAATGGCTAACCACTGCCATAGTAACCCCCTATATTTATGTGTGTGGAAAAGAAAACACCCTTCTTATATGTTAATCAAATGACTGTGAATCACTCTTCCTGTCTTCACGGAAAATATAACAAACTAGCGGCCCGTCCCGGCTTTGCACGGGCGGACATTTATCTTTTAAAGTTATAAATATAGCCTATTTTACTCTGGAATAGTGAAGCATCCTAATGGTGAAAGAATTTTTGAAATCGGTTCAGCACTTTTTGAGTTTATTCGTTACAAATATACAAATCTTTTCTATTTATAATATTAGTGTAAATGACAACCAAACTATGGTGCGATTCTGTTGCGTTCACTAGTCCACCTCACACAAGTGAGCGCACACAATTCGAAAGCGAACTCATTTGTTTTTAAAGTAAATCATCGCGGATTCACAACGAGACAGCGTTCGAATTTCAAAATGATTAGAATACAGTTATGTATCAGTGGCCAGTGCTAACGTACCGAATTCAAACAAATCAAGGGCTTACTTTGCTTTGTTACTACATCTGTCAAATTTCTTTAATAGATTTTTAACTTTATCGCTAAAGCAGGTTTAAGCTTTTAGGTTCAAGGTTGATTGGGAAAATTTGACAGTTAAGGGTAGCTTGATGTGCCGAGTCTGTACAAGGTTTTAATACTACTCTAAGAACTATAAACGAAATTATAATGAGGAAGCTATTCTACGTGTTCTCGAAACACACAATGCCCGCATAGTGATTATGGTTCATTTCCTCTCATGAGAGGCGACCTGGTGGCTAACCATGACGTCTAAAATTTTGTTTTAATCTTATTCCAGAGTGGAAGAGGGATGGCGCTAGACGTCCTCTATACCTCCGTCTCTTAGTGACAATAAAACAATATTGCTTTATGACGTCATTGTAACCCCCCTGATTTATAAGTGTCCGATGGGATTTCACATTGCCAAAAATAAGGAACGTTTTAGCATCTTTATGGAATTAATTTTCAAAAATCCTTTTTCTTCGATAAAATACTTACAAAAATTCTTCCTTAGTGTTCAACTTCGTTATAAAGGTATTCGGTTAGGTTAGGCTCTGCGTAATCTAGTTATTAAGATTTTTATTAAGTTGATTGAGTGCCTAGGCTGGTCCGTGGATGGGTGACCACTTATTACATACCGAGTTTCCTTCGAGCCTCAGAAAGCACGTTAAACCGTTGGCCCGGCTGTCATTTGTAGATCTTTGACAGTCGTTACAGGTCAGTCAGTGACCCGAAAATCTGACAACCTGTCTTACCAAGGGGTATCGCATTACCCAGTACTAACTGGGTTGTGGAGGTCAGATAGGCAGTCGCTCCATGTAAAATACTGGTATTCAGCTGCATCGGTTAGACTGGAAGCCGATCCGAACATACTTGGGTAAGGGAGATGATGATTAGAGTGACTAAAAGAAAAAAACAATCAAAAAAGGTACAAACCCATCATAGAGTGATAACCAAGATTATGTCTATACTTTAAAGATGATGACCTCTGAGTTTATTTCGGCTGTTTCTTCTCAGAGTAGTCAGGTACGAAACACCAGCCCAATCGAGTTAGAAAAATGGCGTGTAAAAGTGTTTCATCAACATCATCATTTCAGCCGAAAGACGTCCACTGCTGGACATAGGCCTCCCCCAAGTATCGCCACATTGACCGTTCCCGTGCGACTCGCATCCATTGGTGAAGGTTGCATCCCTGCAACCTTCACCAAGTCATCGGTCCACCTAGAGGGAGGCCTTCCAACGCAACGTCTTCCGGTTCGCGGTCGCCACTCCAGAACTTTTCGGCCGCATCGGCCATTCGTGAAAAGTTAAAAGTGTTTGTAAAAATCTATTTGCATATTAAATATCATTTAATATTAGAACCTAGGGCACTAAAATCGCATAGGTATTCACTTAAATAACAGTAATTCTAATAAAAACTCTTTTCACAATGAAAGACCTTGGCATTGGTCAACCTCCAATTACAAATCCGACCACGACAACTAAAGACTTGGCACATTTCATGCAGCCTCTACTCTTGTAAATCTAAGTTCATCTCAGCATGACGATAAAGGTTTTTGTTCGCGTTTTTTCTGTCGTAAAACTATTGAATAGTTGTAACTGAAGGCTATATTGTAAGTTTTTGTGCAATCTGTCTGTTCGTCTGTACCCTTGTATCTCTAAAACGGTTGAACAGATAATGATAAAGTGTGAAATCTTTTATATTTAGCACGATTTTTTGGGTACTTGACATTGAAAATTGTTTTAATGGCCTAAAATATTTTTTCACTTTGAGTAAAAAAGAAAAATCTTGATCTCTTTGGAACAGCACCAGCGTATTTTCCAAAAGAGTACATGTGCTGGATTTTTGTCCATTCAAAAAGGAGACCTGAGTCCTTTCAGAGTAAGCTGGTTATATTATAGTTTTGTTACGTAAGCAATGGTTGGCTAAAACTATGGTTGTTGTTTGTGTGGTTGTGTGATTTTCAGACAGCTGAGCAGCATTTCTTATGTTTACAACTAATTTGCAGTAAGTTATTTAGATACTACAAAATGTTGAAGATAATGCTACTTTTCCCTTTTTAATTATTCTTGTTTAAATATTTTAAAGACACAAGGTCTATTACTAACGATATCTTAAAATAAACGTTTTTTTTATTTCTATCTTAGTTAACCTTGGCGCCAATAATCACGACGCCATATTGGATTCATTTCAACAGCCCCGAAGGTCGAAAACGCGCACAAAAACATTTACCTTCCTCAATGAATTAACAATACGAAACATAGTCTATAGTTTATGTAGTATAACCGTACAGTTTTTCGCAATGCCATGAATCTATGACATTTAAAGGTAGGGCAGGTATTGAGGTATTGCATAAGTTGTAGTACAATGCGTTCGCTGGAAACTAGGGTTGAAATGTTCGAATGTAGAATTATACAGGGTGTAACATATCAAACATAGAATACAGGGTGTAACAGAAAGGGTATAGTCATATGAAAGGATATACTGCAGACCATCAAACTGAACAAGTTTCTCATTGGGTTGCTGCCCCATACATTGGGTCAAGTAGGTATTGAAATTTTGTATGGGACAGCTGATAATTTTTTCGCATTTACGATATTGGACCCAAGGAGGAAGTTGTTCAGTTTGATGGTCTGCAGCATATCCTTTCATACGACCATACCCTTTCTGTTACACCCAGTAGATAGATGGACTTATTCACCATCATCTAACCTTTTCTTAACTATGTTGGGGTCGGCTTCCAGTCTAACCGGATGCAACTGAATGCATAATCAGCCTTTAATGTTCCCACTGCTGGGACACACGGCCTCCTCTCTATGAGAGGGAATGGGCTATAATCCACCACGCGGGCCCAGTACAGGTTGGTAGATGTCACATGTCTCCGAATTTTTGGTTCTAGGACATCACGATATTTTCCTTCACCGTTTTGAGAGCAGTGCTTATGAAATAAATTACACAAAGTAATGCGCCTGACTGGGTTCGAACACACGGCTTTCTGTTCGTTAGTCGGGGCCTCCACCACTGGGCCACCGCTGCTCTTCAATACTATACCCCTTGGTAAGAATGGTTTTCAGACTTGCCTGTCTGGCCACTGACTACCTGTAACGACTGTCAAAGATCCACAAATGACAGCTGGGACCAACGGCTTAACGTGCTTTCCGAAGTACGTGAATATGGAAAGTGGACAAATCATTAACCACTGGAAGAGTTGGTAAGTGACCAAATATTGGTATCTTAATGAGTGGACTGTATATTGTTGCAAGGGTTGGTGGCAAGGTGTGTTACGACTGGCAATGTAATCTCTTACTTCTTCTCAAAATAATATACATATACAGGGTGTAAACAGACCCTTCACATAGCTGTCAACCAAGCATTCTGTACATCAAACTAAGTAACTTTACGCAAAAAATATTGCTGGGAATCGACTTTTTTTTGGGGTGAAAAATCACGTTTTACGGTAGGACTAGGTAAAGCACTCAAAGCATTGTGCTGATGGATGTATTGAATAGTACGGCGGTCGAGGAGGTGTGTAAAGTAAAAATATTACTTTAAAAACATGTATTCAAAAATAAACTTGTGAAAAAGTTTGAACTTTGACCCCTAATATCTCCGTAACTAGAAGGTTCCCAGGTATAGTCTACAACAAAAAAATGATCGCAAAGACGGGAAGAACAAGTTCCTTTCGGATATGTTAAGGGTCTATTTACACCCTTTATATTGTAAGACAAACAACTCGCGTGTATATTTTATAAATCTTGACACAACCAAAGCAATGTTACTAGTTTAAAAAAATCTGTTGCCAAGAAAATGCAAGTTAGTGTCCTAATACTTCTATTTAGTCAGCCAACAATATGTCCACTGTTGGGATAAGGACCTCCTCTCTCAGACCGGGAGTTGGCCTGACTAGTGAGGGTGGACTACGCTGGTTTCCTTAAGATGTTTCTTATTCACAGCTTAATTTATGTAAATATGTATCTTAGGAAAACATCCAACTACAAGACACCATTAATGATTTTTTTTTATAATAGTATTTAATCAGTTGCTTCTTAGAGGGAACGAGATAGCGATATTTTTCTCAGCACCTTACTTAATAATTCACAAACGATTAAAAGACTACTTATTTTTCGTCATAATGAAAATAAAGGCAGAAGGTTTGACACAGGTTTGGAGGTTTCATATTTGTTGTCTTTTTAGAAATCCTAACTAATATTATAATTGCGAAGGTAAGTTTGTTTGTTTGTTACCTTTTCACGCCTAAACCACTGAACCGATCATCCTAAAACTTTGCATATACGTGGTCAGGTGTACAGAAACGGACATAAGGTACCTTTCATCCCGAAAAAAAGTACTGTTACTAAGGAAAACTACAAAAACGTTCTTATGATAATAGATGGCGCTACGTGTCTTTCGAATCATGACTAAATTATATATTACAAGCAGAGTACCTACTACCCGAATTGATTGTCAAATTCTAAATTGATGCAAGCAAAGCCGCAGGCATAAGCTAGTTTGTTATAAGTACTTAAATCTTCCACTATTATATAGATTTTTCTCAACACAATCGCAAAAAATAAAATATTTATAAAGCACTTAGACGTCATAAAAAAACATGTAATAATATTTTATTTTATGGATACGGCATTTTAAAACGTCATAAAACATTATTTGTTTGTGTGTTAAGGAAAAACATTGAAGGTAAGTGTTTATTTTCTCACGGTTATTAGAGCCTCGTTAAACTGGTGGTTCAATGGATAGAATATTGTTTTTTATCGTTTGGGTGTTCAGTTTGGTGCTGAGCTTGGTCAAAAGAGAGATTGGGTTAGTAAAATAATCTTCGTCGAAACATTTTTAGGTTTTTCGGCGATGGGGTACTATTTTCAGGTAATTAGGTGTACATGCATAAACTCACGGTTTTTTTCATGAGGGTAAACCACAGAACGCCACCTGCTACGGACCTTACATACTCCTTTTGCCTCGTCCACGTTCATACATCTGCTCATACACGCACGTCGGTAATTAGGTATACTACTCATTTATAAGTTACTAGCTGTTGACCGCGACCTTCGTCCGCGCGAAATTTTATAGCCTATAACCTTCCTCGACAAATGGGCTATCCAACACTAAAAGAATTTTTCAACTCGAACCAGTAGTTCCTGAGATTAGCGCGTTCAACCAAACAAACAAACTCTTCAGCTTTATAATATTAGTATAGATGTTTTTAAAAAAAATATGTAGGTATACAAGGTGTAAACAGACCATTCACGGGATAAAGATGAGTTTATATATACCTAATTATGTATTTCTTTGATTGAGCTTTGTTGGGACCACGTCAATATGTCAGAAATGAAAGGAAATCTTAATCCGGAAGTAAATGGTTTTAGGCTGAAATTTTTACTGACTCAATTTGGCCAAACTATGTTCAATATCTACCCTCGTTGGTGTAGTGGTCGTAAACGCGACTGCTGAGCATGAGGTCCTGGCTCCGATTCCAAGATCGGGTAAAGTGTTTGTCAGTAGCAGCCACAGAGTCTAAATTTGTGCCCCGTTGCCGACACGCCTACTGTTACATTTTTTTTAATTACAAAACGGGCCTGCTCTTGACCTCGATCACTCCTGATGGAAGGTGATGGATGAGGTCTATGATATTTTTTTTTATTTATAGCATAAGAGTAAGCATAATCAGCCTATTAATATTCCCACTGCTGGGGCGCAGGCCTCCTCTCTATGAGAGGGAATGGGCTAAAATCCACCACGCAGGCCCAATGCGGGTTGATAGATTTCACATGTCTTCGAATTTTTGGTTCTAGGACATGCCGGTTTCCTCACGATGTTTTCCTTCACCGTTTTTGAGAGCAGTGGTGATGAAATAACTTACACAAAGTAACGCGCCTGGCTGGGTTCGAACCCACGACTTACTGCTCGTAAGTCGGGGTCTCCACCACTGGACCACCGCTGCTGCCTTACCCTTCGGGGATTACAGGCATGATGTTACGTATCTTCCTTATTAAGAGTGGTACTACTGTTGCATGCCTGCTTTACGCCACATTCCCACGTATTACAAGACAATGGTCTACAAAACGAGCTTGACACAGCTATTGTGTGCGCTGATTATATGCCGACTTTATTCTACCCGAACACCTGTATGTTATGAGGTATTCAGCTGATTTTCAGATGAAAATTAAGGCTAGAAATATTGTACTTTCAGGAGAATTGACGTATAACAGTGTGTGGTGGTGCCACTAAACAAGCCACACCAATTTCTTAAAAATATTGCAGTTTGGAGAGGCACGTTTCTGCAGCCTCTGTCTGCCAATAATGATAGTAACTTATGGCAATTCCTCATTACACGTTCATCAAAATCACTACATAGTATAAAACAAAGTCGCTTCCCGCTGTCTGTCCGTCCCTATGTATGCTTAGATCTTAAAAACTACGCAACGGATTTTAATGCAGTTTTCAGTAATAGATAGAGTGATTCAAGAGGAAGGTTTATATATCTATATTGCACCCGTGCAAAGCCGGGGCGGGTCGCTAGTTTTTATTGAATATGTTCGGCCCAAAATTCAGCTATGCGAACTCCGCTCGCTGATGCAGTCATGAGATCGTCAAGTGCGTAGGTATTCGGGCATGCAGCGCAAGATGGAAGATGGGCCATTGTCTGTGGAGAAACTCCGCATGCACATTTGAGATCTGAGCCGTCCTTATATTGATACATAACTGTTTTCTAATCACTTTGAAATTAGAACGGTATCTCGTTGTGGATCCGCGATGATTTACTTTAAAAACAAATGAGTTCGCTTTCGAATTGTGTGCGCTCACTTGAGTGAGGTGAACTAGTGAACTTTACAGAATAGGACTACTCTAAATTGTCTTCTTTTGTTTTAGCACGAAAATAATAGTTGATAAGACTGCATAGAGTGGACGTGCATTGTATTGTCATTTGTAGAGGCATTTAAATGTACCTCACATTTCTGCATTAGTCTGTGACTCACCATCTGCCTAGCCTTTTCACAACTATGTTGAGGTTGGCTTCCAGTCTAACCGAATGCAGCTGAATACCAGTATTTTACATGAAGCGACTGCCTATCTGACCTCCACAACCCAGTTAGTACTGGGTAATGCTTACTCTTGATAAGACTGGTTGTCAGACTTTCGGGCCACTGACTACCCGTAACAACTGTCGAAAGATCTACAAATGACAGCTGGGACCAACGGCTTAATGCATGTAACGTAGACTAGAATTACTTATTATTACTTCGTATTGTATATGCTTACTGCAACTTTGCTTTGATTGACTTGCTTGCTGGGCCCAATTTTTTTTTTTTTTTTTTTTCCGGATGGGAAATCATCAAATTACTGGGGCGGAGCGGAGGGGAGTGTCAGACTTGTACTGACTAAAACCCATCCATGTTCCTTCTTTGCCCTTTATGTTTCAGGGCCACGGTATCTCTTTCGAACAGTCCCGCAGCCCTGGCAGCTTGCTGGGCCCCTTGCGCCAGAAAATAAAATAAATCCCGTAAATTAGGGGGCCATATTGAGACCCTACGTCTATTTGCCGTGTTACTTATAACCATTTCATAGAACTGTTGCATAATGGCTTCTGTGATTTGACTATACGAATTATTTATGTTGTTAGTGAATGAAATAAACACCAATTCTATCAACTTACACATAATATAATTGATATTAGTTAATTTGGATCATAATCATCCTCCTACCTTGTCCCATTCTACTTGGAGTCGGCGCAACACGTCTTCTTCATCCATTCTTCCCTATCAGACGTCACGGCATCATTTACTCCTTTCTCTTTCATATCATTTCTCACACAATCCATCCATTTTTTCTTTATATTGGTCAGTTTGGATGTTTGTTACTTAATTACAATCTACCTTCTTATCGAATTTGGATGCAATTTGGCACACAGGTAGACTATAACCCGAATTAACAAGAGGAATTCTCTTATCTCCGTTATATCCGTTTTATCCAACACAATCATCAAATCAAATCAAATCTAATATATTTATTGAAACAAAATTTCACATTCATTTAGCATTCTCTTGCCCTTATCCCAATTCATTTGGGGTCGGCGCAGCATGTCTTCTTCTTCCATACTTCTCTATTACACGTCATCTCATCAGACACCTTTCTTGCCATATTATCATCCTTCACACAGTCCATCCATCGTTTCTATGGTCTTCCTCTAATACTATACCCATCCAAATTCATACTCAAAACTTTTTTAAATATCAGCTGTCTGATACATTTGGGTCGAGTAGGCATTGAAATTTTGTATAGGACAGTTGGTAATTTTTTCGCATTTACGATATTGGACCCAAGGAGAAAGTTGTTCAGATTGATGGTCTGCAGCACATCCTTTCATATGACTATACCCTTTCTGTTACACCCAGTATACGTACCTAGAATATCGCTAGTTTGAATCACGACCGGACACATTGTCATCATCATCATCTGCTGGGTCGGCTTCCAGTCTAACCGGATGCAGCTGAATACCAGTATTTTACATGGAGCGACTGCCTATCTGACCTCCACAACCCAGTTAGTACTGGGTAATACGATACCCCTTGGTAAGACTGGTTGTCAGAATTCTTGGGCCAATGACTACCTAACGACTGTCAAAGATCTACAAATGACACCCGGGACCAACGGCTTAACGTGCTTTCCGAGGCACAGCACGCAAGAAACTCGGTATGTAATGGGTGGTCACCCATCCACAGACCAACCTAGGCAAGCACGGCTTAACCTAAAGATCGATTCGAGCGGCTGTTATTATTTAGCCACGAGCTCCTACCGACCGGACACATTGTATTTCGGTGATTTATTGTTAACTAGCCAACAGTCATACTACAATCGCTTATTACTATTGTGTACGATTAGCTCAATGATCGTATTGACAGACAAACACCAGGTATTTGTGTATCTCTTGGCCTTCTCTGTGAGTACGTACCGAACACATGCAGATAACCGGGACGCGGGACAAGGTGTGAGCGACAGCGGTTTGTTGCAAGATATAAATAGGCCGGATGGTTTGATTGTTCGAAAATACATTACGAGTGCAGTGAATACTGTTTGATAGCTGCATTTTTTTTTAAACACTATAATATATTCTTGCGAAACCGATTCACTCGAATTCTGAATAGATCCAGATTATAATGATCTGGGAACAAGGAAGCCTGAAGTGAATTCAAAAATCTTGTATTCAAATGAAAGTGGCTTTTGGTATCGATGTATAAAACGGACTCTTGATTAATGTTTCGAAATTGTGGGTATTGTGACTTTTTTTTGGTTATTCAACTTACAAAACGTAAATGTCTGAAATTGGAGAATCCTTACAATATTATGAAAATGTTAAATATAAAGAAATAGCAATTTATCATGTCATGTAGTTACGGGTTTTACCAGATCTGGTATGTGAGCAGGACAAGATGGCTAGAAAGGAGGTGACTGCTAAGATGGCGATGTCGACCTTCAAAAAATTTATTTATTTAATTATTTGCTCTCATGCACATTACACATTTTACATATTTCGTTTTGTACATGAACCCTGTCAGGGCACTGCAAAGCACAATTCTGGTTTGCTGTTGAGTTTATGATACAGATTGATGTTCAGTTAACAGTATTAAATTAATTATTATACATTAACAAACATACATAACATACACAATTAGGATAAGGGCAGTGATGAATTCCGAAACCAACAACGGTTCCGATTGACGATTTCCGTAACTGATCTTACTGAAACATTTTTGGACATTATAAAAGCAGCATACCATCGCTATCCGATTTCTTTTTTTTCTAAAATCGCTCCTCTTAGAAATTGGGCCAAACCCAACCACACAATACAAAGTAGATAATGGCTGATCTGGTTCCAGCGTTCGTTCCATTGTGCCGCAGTTAGGGCAGACGAATTTCTGTACCTTCGTGCCTTGACATCATTCACATCATCATCCAATTGACTGAATGACGGGCGTAAGAAATGTTTACATAACATCACGCCTGTTATTCTTGAAGGATTAGGCAGAAGAGAACCTAATATTACACCTAAGTTTAGTGGTGGCATAATCTTCTTTTTAGAGGTGTTTCTTCTTTATCGTGTGGTAAATGCATAACCTGGGTTTTTAGAGGTGTCGATGCTGAGTCTAAATAGGTGTTATTTTGTTATGTTTACAACGATATTACCTAGAGACTTCGATCAAGAATTATAACCTAGATTCAGGAGTGCCTCAAAAACGGCCTAAATACGATTCCTAGATCCAGCAAAGTATTATTAGGAATTGCCATCTTTGTCCGAGTCTGGATTTGTGCTCGGTTGTTGGCAATAGGCTCGACCCTATAAGAGAGCGGAGAACGGAACGGTGAGAATATGGAGCTATTATAATGGTAAGATGCATAAGCCTGAGATAACTAACAATAGAGAAGTATGGAAGAACAAGACATAGCATATAAGCATAAGCTTAATCAGCCTATTCATGTTCCCACTGCTGGGACGCAGGCCTTCTCTCTATGAGAGGGATTGGGCTATAATCCACCACGCGGGCCCAGTGCGGGTTGGTAGATGTCACATGTCTTCGAATTTTTGGTTCTAGGACATGCCGGTTTCCTTACGATGTTTTCCTTCACCCTTTTGAGAGCAGTGGTTATGAAATAACTTACACAAAGTAATGCGCCTGGCTGGGTTCGAACCCACGACTTACGGCTCGTAAGTTGGGGTCTCCACCACTGGGCCACCGCTGCTCAAAACATGAACAGAACAAGTCATGGTGCCAAATAAATAAAAAAAAAATCATTAGTCCAGCAATTGAATAATAATATTTTTTTTAGAATTTTCCTCATCTGTCTTTTGAAATTAGAAGGGCACAACTTGTAATGCTTTTTATTTTTTTTTCGGATGGGAAATCATCAAATGACCCCCCCACTCTGGGCGGAGCGGAAGGGAGTGTCAGACTTGTACTGACTAAAACCCATCCATGTTCCTTCTTTGCCCTTTGTGTTCCAGGGCCACGGTATCTATTTTGAACAGTCCCGCAGCAATTTGTAATGCTTTAGAAGCAAATATCTCAAGACGGCGCATTCCAAAAAAACATAAAATCTAAGAAATCCACAAAAAATAAAACAAAAAAAGATCTACGAATAATCTTCAATGACGTGTTCTTATTAATAGATATAGAAAAAGGCAAGAACTAAGCAGGAAAAGCACCTGATAAACCATCAGCGCACTTGGAAGTATACACACAAGTATTTATTGATTTTCCTCATCCTCAAGAGCGATATAAAAATAAAAAAAAAGGTTTTAGTAGGCAGTAATATTTGCTGATTATTCTTGACTTGGTCTTCATGTTCATAAAAGTCTGTCTTTACTTATGAACGAATAATAATTTGGTTTTGTACAGATTTCCTGTTTTTTCGGCTTCAAAATCGTCATCAGCCTGCAGCAATTTGGCAATTTTAATGTCAATTGGCAAAACATAGGGCACAACCTAATTTTTAAGATCTTGTATGCAATTATTACCTATGTTTAATGTTTATGAATAAATAATTCTGATTCTGAGCAGTCCACTGCTGGACATATGCCTCTTCAAATGCACGCCACTCAACTCTATTCTCGGCAACTCTCATGCAGCTCCTACCAGTCACCGTGGAACGACAATATCCGCAGATATTGTAGAGGTCGTCCCACCTTACGCTTGCTGATTCGCGGTCTCCACTCATGAACACGTCTACCTCAACTGTCTTCGGTTCTTCGAACTTGTCTTTCTTTCTTATGGGTAATATGGCCATTACAGCTTGCTTATTCTGTGAGCCATATCAACAACTATTCTTCTCTTTCAGAACATCTCGTTATTTGGCGTCCTTATATTTGGTTCCCAAGAACTTTATTATAACTAGTGGCTATCCGTATCGTCCTGAGCTTATTTCAAATTATTAAGAGACGATACAGCGTTGCTTTGTCATTTTACAATTCATCCAAATCCATCGTTAAGTTTATCATATTTTATTTAAATTCTCTCACTCATACAGAAATCAGCTCAATTTCAGACTTTGAGGAGCTCGTGGTTTAATGATAACAGCCGAACAGGTCGATCTTCAAGGTTAAACCGCGCTGCCTAAGTCGGTCTGTGGATGGGTGGCCATCATAACATACCGGGTTTTCTTCGTGCCTCGGTAAGCACGTTAAGCCGTTGATCCTAGTTGTCTTTTGTAGATCTTTGACAGTCGTTGCAGGTAGTCAGTGGCCCGAAAGTCTGACAACCAGTCTTATCAGGGGGTATCGTATTACCCAGTACTAAGTAACTGGAAGTCAGGCAGTCGCTCCATGTGAAATACTGGTATGCAGCTGCATCCGGTTAGACTGGAAACCGACGCCAACATAATAAAAGGCTACGCAGATGATGACTCATACAGCATTCACTGCAAAATGTCTTGACCACAGACTTCATCAGCTTTTAGACATTAGGGTCTGTCCTTCAGGGTTTTTGGCCATCAGACGAATACTGGTGCAAGTATAAGCACCTGAAGATCTAGACGAGTGACTGTTGCTTGCCAAGCATTAAGTTTCTCCAGCCTTTCGACAGGATAGCCTAGTCGTGTGTCCGTCGGACTGCCAAGTCATAGGTCTCGAGTTCGAACCCAAGACACGCAACTCTGATTTTTCGGATTCATGTGCGTATTGTATAATTATCACTTGCTTCGGTGAAGGAAAACATCGTGAGGAAACCAGCATGAATGAGAGATATTTCTTGACGGCATGTAAAGCCAATTCAGAGGCCCAGGGACGGTATAAAACTCTGACACAAGGTTAGGCACTAACCACACGATTAAGAGAGAACAACAGGATTGATATAGCGCTTTCCATCAGCGCTATCGCCGAAAGAATGTCACCTTCAGAGGAACCAAAGTCAAAACTTATTGTTTTTTTAATCATTAACACCATCAGTGCTAAACAGAACATCCTGCCTGTCTATATTTACGCACAAACACGAAAAGATAACGTATTCGACGGAATTAGGAAATTTGATACCTTGCTATGTTTTCGATAGGTAGATACAATTTTATTGATGTTTGACAAAATACTACGTAATAGGAAGTTATGAATATGACGTCAAATAGATATTATTTATTATTGCATGCGTTATTTAAAGTTCCGTCCTATCTAAAGGGTGTAAATAGACCCTTAACGAATCCGAAAGGCACTTGTTCTCCCCGTCACTGCGATCATTTTTTTCTTCTAGACCATACCAGGGAACCTTCTAGTTACGGAGATATTGGGGGTCAAAGTTCCAACTTTTACACAAGTTTTTTTTTTAAATACATGTTTTTAATGTAAGATTTTTACTTTAAACACCTCCACGACCTCCGTACTATTCATTACATCCATCAGCACAATGCTTCGAGTGCTTTCCATCGAGTACTACCGTAAAACGTGATTTTTCACCCCCAAAAAAAAAAGTCGTTGCCCAACAATAATTTTTGCGTAGAGTTACTTAGTTTGATGTGCATAATGCTTGGTTGACGGCTTCGTGATGGGTCCTTTTTACACCCTGTATGTGTCGTGTCTGTCAAAAGACATCGTTTTTAGGGTTCCGTACCCGAAGGCTAACCTACCGGGACTAAGCTTCCACTGTGCGTCCGTCCGTCTGTCTGTCAGCGGGCTGTATATCATGATCCGTAATAGACAGTTGAAATTTTCACAGAATGTGTATTTCTGTTGCCGCTGTAACAACAATTAATAAAAATAAATTAAAAGTTATAGGGGGCTCCCCTTCTACGATGGTGCGAAACCCTTCATGCGCGACTCCGACTCGCACTTGGCCGGTTTTTTTTTTAAACAGGATTGCCCTTCAGAAAAACTGACGAATTTCCACACAAACTTCAATCCCTTATTTGGTCTTGAAATAGGAGCATTAAATCGTTTCCCTTATCGTTTCTATTATCTGACAACCAGTCTTGCTAAGGGGTATCTTATTACCCAGTAATAACTGGGTTGCGGAGGTAAGATAGGCAGTCGCTCCATGTAAAATACTGGTATTCAGCTGCATCCGGTTAGACTGGAAGCCGACCCCAACATAGTTGGGAGAAGGCTAGGCAGATGATGATGTATCAAACACGAGGCGACTTCAAAGCCGAACATGGGCCTCTCGCTAACCGCTTGACAGCAGTTTAACTTGACCAGCAACGCAGTGACAACTGAGAGTTCATTCAATTAATATGCGTAATTTGATAGTGTAAGTGAGCGTGGCAGTCGAGGGTACTGTTTTGAGGTCAAATTCCGTTCTTGAGTCAGGCATAACAATCTGGGATATAACATAACCTAATCTAGGATTATTTCATTAACAATTTTTTTTTTTTTTTTTTTCAAACTTTGCCCCACTCTAGGAATTTCTCCTGTATCGTGGGTGCGTTTACAAACATTTAAACTCACATACACAAACAGCCAGACCCAGAACAACTACCTGTAGGCCATACAAATATTTGTTTACAAATATTTGACAAATATTTAATTATTGTTTATTTAGTTGTTTATATTATGTTAGTTTATCTATTCATATAAAGAAATTGTAACAGGCAGATGTCAGTACAAAGAAAATATTGAAAAAAAATATATATGGGGGTCTTTATTAGAGCAACAAAAATCAAAACAACAGTTTTTAGAATTTTTGTCTGTCTGTATGTTTGTACGCGCATCACGCAAAAACTACTGCATGGATTTGAACGCAGTTTTCTCCGCTCTACTGCTAGATGCTTAACTTAAAATATAGCCTACATTAGATATAGTTTTGGACCCGATAGGTGGCGCTGTGCGAAGCAAGGGCGGGTCTCTAGCTTAATATAAATTAGTCCTTTTTTGTTAATATTTAGTTTTAATTACACTGTTGCATATTTAAATAACTACGCGATCTGTAGGTACCTAGATAGATAAAGAGGTAATTTTTAATATTTTATACGCAAACCCTGCGTAGGGAACATAGCTGTTTTTGACATGGAAAGAAAAATTCGAGTGCGAGCAGGGTTTGAACCTGCGACCTTCCGATTCAGTACACCGGATGTCTTAACCAACTAGACAATCGCACCCCGCTCACAGTTTCTCGAAATTTTCGTTCCATTAACAACGTCTTACGGTGACGTTAGCGCCATCTATTTAAGAAAGTATCGAACTAACTAGTTGGTTAAGACATCCGGTGTACTGAATCGGAAGGTCGCAGGTTCAAACCCTGCTCGCACTCGAATTTTTCTTTCCATGTCAAAAACAGCTAAAGAGGTAATGTTTAGATGTGGGAGATAAACTCCGAAACTATTCATCCGATTACAAAAAATCTTTCACTGATGGAGAGTTAATCTATTACCGAGTATGGTTAAAAAAAGCAGGACGTTTCATGTGCTTATTTCCGACCACAACGCTAGCGATGCCGCGGGTAAAAGATAATGTCTTAATAGAAGCGCATTGTTTAATTTTCAACGCTGTGGGGGGTTTCTATGACGTCTTACAGCAGGAGTAATTCCAGTGTGGGAAAGAGACAGAGCTATACAGGGCGTCTAGCGCCATCTCTTTCCCACAATGTCGTGGTAGGCCACCAGCTCAGCGCTAAAAGCTTAAAATTCGACGCCATTTAAGTGTTGCCTAGTTTTCGGTATAACGATAGCCAAAGTCAATGATAAAGTACGTAATCACTGAGATACCGTGGCCCTGGAACATAAAGGGCAAAGAAGGAACATGGATGGGTTTTAGTCAGTACAAGTCTGACACTCCCCTCCGCTCCGCCCAGAGTGGGGGGGGGGGTCATTTGAATATTTCCCATCCGGAAAAAAAAAAAGTACGTAATCACTGAGTTGTCAAAAAATGGTGAAAATATTTGTTTACACAGTACTTTAATCGTAATTTTTGCAATCCAGAATTTTCTAAGCAAAATACAGGGTATTTTTAGGGGAAGAAGGGCTAAAATGGACCATGTTGTTTAATTACTTACGTTACTGTATAATTGAGTGGCTTGTGAATTTTAATCACGTTGATTTTCACGTGAGCTTAGGTACTTATAAAAAGCGAGCAAAAAAAAGCTAAGTAATTTGAAATATAACTCTATTAAGTTCATAATTCATAACATTCCACATTACTTCACAATTTTATGTTATTTCTTATGGAAACTATTTTCAGTATTTTCCCATGCCATTGTGTAGGTATTTTTAAATAAATAACGTTTAAATATCTTTCTACACAACTTGGATCAGGTTTTTAGTTTATACAATTTTTATTTAAGTTACAAAACTGGTTTGCACTTTGCAGATATCTATTTCTGTTATAATAAAATTAAAGCAATGTCACAAGTTCGAATCCAGTCACGACTTTTCAATTTTGATCGGAACTAAACCTGTTTGTATGTAAGTGGCTGCATTACTATTATAAAATAAATTACGAAGATTTATAACATAAACTTGCGATCCCCGAAGGGTTACGCAGAAATACACCTAACAGTACACCCACATTTCACCAGTTTTGTTTAAGCCTCAAGTATTCACCTAAGGCACTGTTCACACACAGCGTATAGTCAGCCGCCAACTGTGAGCGCGCAGTAAAAAATGTATAAGAAAACAAACGGCAGTCTGAATTTTCTTCGTACATTTTTTACTGAGCGCTCACAGTCGGCGGCCGACTATACGCTGTGCGTGAACAGCGCCGAATAGGAGGGGAGCCTATTGTCTCCAACCGGACACAAATTCAGACTACGTGATTGCTACTGAGAAATTTCTGATGGAAAAACCCAATAACACTTTATCTGACTTGGAAATCGGACCCAGGACCTCATACTCAGCAGTTGCACTTGCGACTCCTAGACCAATAAAGCAGTCATATGAAGCTGATGAGTCATAATTTAAAAATAAATTCAATACACAAAAGATTTAGCAAGGTTTCTTTCGTTCCATAACAGTTGTATGTGCGAAAATAGGCATCGTTAGGTAACCCGTAGCTAAGACATTGATAGTAAACATAGCTGTGTAATAACTTCAACGGTGACAGAGGCGCCACCTACGTTTAATCAGCTAAACGTGCAAGTTTGACAAAGTTTTTCGACCTTTTTCATTTTATTTTTATTATCATAAAATATCGTAACATAAATACAGAATTTATGATTAAAATACACGGTGTTTTTTTTTTCATAAAGTAAGTAACACAATCCCTTAGACAAATACAATAAGACTAAAATAAAAAGATGTTATGTTTCAATAAAAAAAAAATCTTTAGCGTCAACATCTAAAAAGTAGGAAAAAAGCTTTTAAAACAAAGTTAGGAGCTAGCATCATCAAGGAATTGAGAAATAAATCTTAGAACAATAAAAGGTTTTCGCCAGACCAACACCGTATGCAAATTCCACGAATTCCAATGTATGGTCATAGACCCTAAAAACATGCATTGAATACCAATCAAAGAGACAAGTGAACCTTTTCCTATAGAAAGTCATACTCACTTAGAGGGGATAATCCGGTTATCACATCCATTTTTCTACTAAAGCACAAACTACAAATGTTCTTTTCACTCTATATGGATGTTTTAATCTGTCACCCATTTCTTTGACACTATTTTACACATAACACCAATTTAACTAAAGTATGTTCGCACATTATAACAGGTTATTGTTAACAAAATGTCACTGATTGTACATTTTTTTCCGTATTTATGATTAAATTACTAGACACTATCACACTGGTTTCATTCACCCGAGGTTTGCAGGTCGAAATGACAATCACTCGCGTTCCCTTTACGAATTGCGACGAAAATCCTCTCAAAACACTATTAAAACTTTATTTTTATGAAACATAAGTGATTGCTGAAGGTTTATCTATTAGAATTTCACGTTAAAATCACATATACTTGTTCCTCGAATCACACACGACACAAAAACATCACAAACGTCATTCTACTAAACAGTCAAACAGGTTTTGTTTTTTTTTTCTTCTTGATCAAGTTCTTACCACGTGATGGTATCGACTATTCCAACGTAGTTCCACCACGTTTCAATAGATGTCAGTACATGCGGTGTACGAAATCAGAGCCTAAAACTAATTAAATCCAACTGGCAAGTATAAAGATTATTTCTTCACGTGAATCAACCATGGAAATTTTATTGGCATATTGAATATTTTCGTAAGATGAAATGAATTTCTTTTTATGTTGATTAGAATTGTTGGCGATAAAGCAGCGGCCGACGACTTTTTGTTTACGGTTTTGTGTGTCTACAGTTTATTTTAAGGTCAGCTGTTATTATTTAAGACATTTTATAATCTTAAAATAAAAATAAACATAGAAATAGTCTTTCTAAAAACTCCGATGTGTTAAGAAACATCTTAATTTTCAAGATTTTCCTTCTTTTGCTGTAGGAATTCCGATAAAGATTAAATGTTTGAAAGTATATTTATGAATACAACCTATACTAACTAAGGTGACCTTAATAAGGTCATCTTTAAAGTTATAATAACTAATAAAAATATTATTGAATTAGTAGCCAACTTGTAACGAATGCCATCAGCTAGCTAGTTAGGTAGATACTTGCTACAGGACCACAGCAAGTTTTATAAAACAAAACAAAATATTTTATACTTTGAATTGCTCACAAAAACGACACTGGTCCGTTTTGTCCCTAACTTACCCGACTATTTTAATGGCCTAAAAATAGGTGGTAGGTATTTTTACTGGACATTTTCCTCATTTTTAAGTAGACAATAAGAAGTAGGAGAATAACTATTAATAATTAAGGAAGCGTTCTGTAGTTCTACCTACCCGTTTGGAAAAGGCGATAGTTTATAAAGGGTGTAAACAGACCCTTTACATATCCGTTAACCAAGCATTCTGTACACCAAACTAAGTAATTTTACGCAAAAATTATTGCTGGGAATAGACTTTTTTTTTTGCTGTGAAAAATCACGTTTTACGGTTGGACTCGATGGAAAGCACTCATAGCATTGTGCTGATGAATGGATTAAATAGTACGAGGGTCGTGGAGGTGTGTAAAGTAAAAATCTTACATTAAAAACATTTATTTAAAAAAAAAAACTTGTGAAAAAGTTGGAACTTTGATCCCCAATATCTCCGTAACTAGAATGTTCCCAGATATGGTCTAGAACAAAAAAATTATCGCAGTGACGGGGAGAACAAGTGCCTTTCGTTTATGTTAAGGGTCTATTTACACCCTTTATAATATGACTATTAATAATAAAAATATTATGCCATTCGTTGATATTTGATCGTAGTCGTGACCGTTAGTCAAGACTCCGAAAGTCTGACAACCAATCTTACCAAGGGGTTTGATAGGTTTACCCAGTATTTGGGTTATTTATGAAGGTTTTTTTTTTTTTTCGTATGGGAAATCATGAAATGACTTGTACTGACTAAAACCCATCCATGTTCCTTCTTTGCCCTTTGTGTTCCAGGGCCACGGTATCTCTTTCGAACAGTCCCGCAGCCCTGGCAGTTATTTATAGAGGTAAGATAGACAGTCATAACAACTACATAATCAGGTTTTAATGTTTAAACCGCTTTGACACAGACCGCCCATTTATGAGTTGCTATGCTACATTTATTGTGATAAATGCCAGTCTGTGGAATTCACTGCCCTCTTCTCTGTTCCCTGATCATTATAATCTGTATCTAATCAAAGTTCGAGAGAATCGGTTTCTTCTAGACAAGCGTGCTCCACCCTAGGCCGCGTCATCGCTTCACATCAGGCGAGTTGCTACTAGAGGTGGGTGTTGAATCAATAAACGGTTTTTTTAACGACTTTTCATTCGTCAACGTGGTAACTGTTATTCATTAATGAAAAAACAGGTTTAAATATTAACTGTCAATTAACGTCAACGCACTCAATGCATTATTTTAATATTATTTTATTAATTTCTGAGAATTTAGTCTCCTTCGGAAACATTCGTTAAGTACGCCTGGATCTTTCGCCAGTCCTAACTGGCTAGGTAAAGCATGGAAAAAGTACGAAGGAAAGGTCATTCCAGTTGAAAAAATAAAGTAATCTAAATTCTTATCAAATCAATAATCTTTAACTTAATCTGCAACAAAATTTACATTGATCAAAAACGTTGACATATTAAATTGAAGTTTTAAAACCTGTTATTAATTTAACAGCTTTTTTAACCCGTTGACCATTATTGATTAACAGTTAAATTACATTAACAAAAAAACCGTCAATGACCCATGCCTAGTTGCCAAACACAAACTTATTTAGATTAAAAAAAATAGCATTACCATTCACGCCTTTTCCTGTGTGAGTCTAATGAATACTTTTTCTTTCTTTCTTTCATTTAACGTGGCAATGCTGCCAGTTTCCTGGGCACGTTTCCGGATGGCAGCGATGCGGAGGAGTGCTATGACGCCTCAGTTTACTTAGTGCTTTTTTTGTAAATATTTTGTTTGTATGAAAAATAAATCTTCACCACATATAATTTTGATAATAAAAATCAAAAAATCAAAATCAAAGGATTTATTTCAAGTAGGCCAGTTACACGCACTTTTGAATTGTCGAAACAAAGACAACAGTAAAAAATATCTACAGTCCCAGTCACAAGGCACAAAAACTGTGAAAGTACTGTAGTTGCCCATTCCCTAACGTAGATCTCTATGGAGAAGAACGGGCAAGAAACTCCATGGACACTCTTTTAAATCAGAATACTTTAACGAAACCTTGGTCACATCATTCATGTTGAGATTGTACATTATGTGAGAACGATGCAGCAAGATGTGTACGTTAAAAAGTGTCCATAGTAAAAACAATTCAAAAATAAAATAATTCATTCAAATAAGCCGTGGCAAATAAGAGATGACCAGTCACAACTGCCAGCGCCCGTTCACGAACATGACGCATGTTATTCAACTCAACCATTTTGAAGGGAACTAAATGATCCGACACACGTGCCACCATCAGCGAGACATTTGAGTGAGACGAATTCCTTCTTAGATTGTAAAAAAAATTGAAATGGGCATTTCTCCACCAAGCGGTCACACTATGATTGGTAGATGTCGCATGCCTTTGAATTATTTTTTTCTTGTGAGCAAAAGTTGAGACCATTGAGATTTCAATAATCTCAATGGCCTCAACTTTTGAGTTTTAGATAGTGGGTTCAAACTCAGGTAGGTGGTTTACTTTGACCTTGAGTGAGAACTACAGCTTAGAGTTCATACACTGAAGAAATTCCTGATGTCCTTTAAAAAGGACAGCTAAATGTGTGAGTTAGTAGGACATTTGTGAGTTACCAACCCGCACTGGGCCCGCGTGGTGGATTATAGCCCATTCCCTCTCATAGAGAGGAGGCCTGCGTCCCAGCAGTGGGAACATTAATAGGCTGATTATACTTATGCTTATGCTTGTGAGTGACTGTGGTAGTGGTACCGAGCGCGTAAAACTACGGGATGAGGATAGACCTATGTGTCTGCTCATCAGTGGCGAAGGGTTAATTTTTATAAGAGGTAAGCCGGGGTACATATCTTTAATGTGATTATATTGTTTGTCTGTGAGAGGAGCTCGTGGCTAAGTAATAACAGCCGCTCGGATCGATATTTAGGTTAAGCCGCGCTTGCCTAGGTTGGTCTGTGGATGGGTGACCACCCATTACATACCGAGTTTCCTTCGTGCCTCGGAAAGCACGTTAAGCCGTTGGTCCCGGGTGTCATTTGTAGATCTTTGACAGTCGTTATAGGTAGTCAGTGGCCCAAAAAGTCTGACAACCAGTCTTACCAAGAAGTCTTATCGTATTACCCAGTACTAACTGGGTTGTGGAGGTCAGATAGGCAGTCGCTCCATGTAAAATACTGGTATTCAGCTGCATTCGGTTAGACTGGAAGCCGACCCCTACATAGTTGGGAAAAGGCTAGGCAGATGATGATATTGTTTGTCTGTAGAATACTGAATGTGCCATTTTTCAATGGGAAGCCGGTACCTACGCCACTGCTGCTCATAAACACCCACCCGCAATAATTTCAGTTTATCCGTGATCATGGTGCTTGCTTGCAACAGCGTCCAAATATCGGGAACTCAAAATAAATAGAAAACGTCACGGGAAATATCCAGTTTTTAGTGTTAATGATAGTGTATAAGTAGATGGTGCGGTCCTGGGTTCGATTCCCGGGTCGAGCCAAGTGTTATTGGGTTTTTCCATCAGGAATTTCCCAGTAGCAGCCACGGAGTGTGGATTTGTGCCAGGTGACGGCAATAGGCTCGCCCCCTATTACATGGGACTTAAACATAACTGGCTAAATGTGGGTGTACTATTAGGTACATATCTGCCTAACCCTTCGGGATTACAGGCGTGATGTTATGTTATGTATTAATAGGACTCGCCTCAAACGAAATGACAAAATGTATGAACGTGGACAAAAAAAATGATACGGCAGCCTTCCGTATATAAGGTCTAACTATTCATACACGAAATATTTTCAGAGAATCATCTAACGGCTATAAAGAAGCTATTTCAAGGGATTTTTTTTTTATCTCATCTTCAAATTATTTATATTTTTATAAAAAATAAATAATTTGAAGTGGACAGCGCCGCCGAGGCCGGCCCAGAAAACGGTGGCGAGATGATTTGGACGCGCATCACAAGGGCTGGTTCGAGGTGGCGCAGGAGAAGAGTACCTGGAAGGATATGGGAGAGGCCTTTGCCCAGCAGTGGGACATACCAGGCAAATAAAAAAAAAAAAAAAAAAAAAAAAGTACTTGGCTCACAAAATAAATATTATTATGTGAGCTTATCTCCTTATTTTTGAACATTCATTACGCCAGTTTACTACGTCGTATTTATATACTGCCATTGTTATAATAGAGAGTAGAGGTTTTATGCAAAAAGTCCAAAAAAAAATAAGATAAATAATAATTTCGTAAAAAAAAACAATCAAATATTTTTTTTTTTTTGTGGCTATGGCTACTTTACGACTTATAGAAGTTACTCTTAAAATATTTCGTGTATGAAAAGATAGACCTTATATTAGGAGTCGTTCTATAATGTCTGCCTACCCCCATGGAAAACATACTGTGTATTTATATTTGTATCTGGAGAAAGTAAGTAGCGTTCTTTGTAGTTTTTGCTTACCACCATAAGTATACAGGGTGTAAACAGACCCTTCACATAGCCGTCAACCAAGCATTCTGTACATCAAACTAAGTAACTTTACGCAAAAATTATTGCTGGGAATCGACTTTTTTTTTTGGTGTGAAAAATCACGGTTTACGATAGGACTCGATGGAAAGCACTCAAAGCATTGTGCTGATGAATGGATTGAATAGTACGAGGGTCGTGGAGGTGTGTAAAGTAAAAATCTTACATTAAAAACATGTATTTAAACAAAAAAGTTGGAACTTTGACCCCCAATATCTCCGTAACTAGAAGGTTCCCGGGTATGGTCTAGAACAAAAAAATTATCGCAAAGACTGGGAGAACAAGTGCCTTTCGGTTATGTTAAGGGTCTATTTACACCCTTTATAAGAGGCGTGACTTTTTTATATATGTAGGTTTTATTAGGTCCAGCATTAACCATTGTGTAAACGTATGATAACCAAATGCCAAAAGCCTTGTCATGGTATTTAGACCGTTGCTATAGTAACGCATTGTATAAACTCAAGTGGAACTATTAATTTTTATGTGGTGAGTCTTTTAAACAGTAAATTCTTAGTAAATTACATTGAAAAAACGAGGCAAAATTACTATTAGTAAAGTGCGTTTACACTTAGCTAAAGATAAAGTAAGTTTTAGCAATAGGAAGTTTATCATTATCCTGTCCTTTTTTCAATTTATTTGGTGTCGGCGCAGCATGTCTTTTTCTTCCATACTTCTGTATTACTCGTCATCTCAGCAGTCACCTTCTTTCTAGCCACATCATCCTTCAAACAGTCCATTCTTTCTTTGGTCGTAATCTACTCTGATAGCCATCAATATTCATACTCAAAATTTTATCTGACTAAAAAAAAATTGTCGTGATCTTCACTTCTGTGCTCTGAACCCTGGAATAGCAGCTAACCATAAGCCAGAGAGCATATATTACTTAGATTAGATCTATTTAACTGCCTAACTGTTCGTGTTCACAGTAACTGAGTCGTAGAGGACAGATAGGCAGTCGCTCCATGTAAAATACTGGTATTCAGCTGCACCTGCTTTAGACTGGAAGCCGACCCCAACATAGTTGGAAAAAGGCTAGGCAGATGATGATTATTTTTAGAGAGACCTCGATACGAAGAAGGATTTACTTATTTTGGCTGTACTTTGGGGTGTACATAGTCGGTTTAGGTATTACTAGCGCCATCTATGTTACTTACTTGGAACTACTAAGTCGACATGCGAACATGTATGTGAAAATTTGTATTAATTCATTACAATAAATTAGTTTACAGTTCTTTTAAAATAAATACAGGTCTTTGACTGTGGTTACGTGCTGCGAGGACTCCGAAAGTCTGACCACCAGTCTTACCAAGGGTTTTTAAAGTGTTAACCAGTAGGTAACTGTATTCTTTCTTTCTTTATCGTGTGGTTAGTGCCTAACATGGTGTCAACAAGTTCAGAGTTTTTATGCCGCCCATGGGCCTCTGACTTGGCTTTACATGCCGTCGAAAAATATCTCTCAGGCATGCTGGTTTGCTCACGGTGTTTTCCTACTCCGTAGCAAGTGTACGCAAGTGTACTATACAATACGCACATGAACCCAAAAAATCAGAGGTGCGTGTCTTGGGTTAGAACTTGAGACATATGGGTAACTGTGAGTGTGTTGTGTAGGTTAGATAGGTAGTGGCTACAAAATCTATGTAAAATACTGGTATTCAGCTGCATCCCGTCAAAATCAAAATAAAAATCAAAGAATTTATTTCAAGTAGGCCAGTTACAGGCACTTTTGTATTGTCGAAACAAATAAAACAATGAAATATAGCTACAGTCCCAGTCACAAGGCACAAAAACTGTGAAAGTACTGTAGTTGCCCATTCCCTGACGTAGATCTCTATGGAGAAGAACGGGCAAGAAACTCCATGGACACTCTTTTAAATCAGAATACTTTACAAAACCTTGGGTACATCATTCATGTTGAGATGGTACATTAAACCGTTGTTCTGAAAGAAAGAAAGAAGAAGAAAGAAAAAATATTTGCACAGATAGTGTAAAGAAATCTGTCACTGTGTCGACACAATCTGTCATTTTGTCGATTCTTCCGTCAAAGAAATCGTTGTCTACGGTGGTCATGCTACGGGGGCAGGACACTGTTTGTAGACATTGTCTATGGAAATTGTATGTAGGTATTGATAAAACAAGATGGCGACATTAGACATTAGTTTCGACCAAGGCCACGCGCCATAAGTTCCTTTGACAACTGTAAACACTTCAACCAACTTATCTGTTTAGGCGGGAAAATATAGAACTAAAATAAAAGTTTCACATTTCGATGCATTTTTTCTTGACAAGCAGCGCCACTATGAACTGCACACTTAAAGTGGTCGTACTGTAGTTTGGGATTCAAATGAATTAAAATGTTTTTTTTTTTCAGTTATAGCAAGCTGAAGAAAACTCCTCAAAATGCCGGAGCTAATCGAGCAGATGTACTGCTCGCAGCAAATTGTGATTCCACCCAAGTACCCGTACATACTCAAGAGGTATTGTAAAGGTAAGTTAATAAACAGTAACGTAGTGACGTGTAGTAGTGTACGGTAGTAGTTATGGTAATGTTGTAAACGCACCCACGATACAGGAGAAATTCCTAATGTGGGGCAAAGTTTAAAAAAAAAAAAAAGAAAGAAGAAAGAAGAAAAAGATAAGAAAGAAATTTCTTCTGACTAGACAAGCCCGCCACACTATTCCCAATCACCATCACCACCACCACCAACCAACCACTATTCGGCACGGTTGGCGCAGCTGCTGAGGGTTTCACTGCTACGCTGCGTGTCGCGCGTTCGATCCCCCCACAGAACAAATATTTGTATGAATAAATAGTTGTTCCGGGTCTGGCTGTTTGTGTATATGCATCCACGATACAGGAGGAATTTATAGTGTGGGGCTTGGATAAAAGACGAGAAAGCGTGGAATATTCTGTGTTGGGGCTCAAGGATATGCAACACCTTCGAGATATGCCACACCTTGGGTGTTCGAGATGGATAGATTATACCCCATACAACCAAACTGGAACGGCAGCTGCTAACTTGAGCACGCAGTTAGCGATTTTGGGCGATTTACATTCTTCCTTTTATCTTTGTCTTCCAACAGCGGCAATAAAAACCCAACCATACGATCTTCTCTGCTGGTCTTTCCAATACTTCAAGGCATTGGCTGAACACCGCCGTCCTCCCGTCAAGCTGAGGTTGGAGTACCCCATCTACAGCACAGAAGGGGGACTTACAAGAGGATGCTTGAAGGTGTTGGCTCATCAGGTAATACTACTTTATTTTTAATATTTTTATACGCAAACCCTGCGTAGGGAACTACAGCTGTTTTGACATGGAAAGAAAAACCGACACTGAACCGGAAGGTCGCAGGTTCAAACCCTGCTCGCACTAGAATTTTTCTTTCCATGTCAAAACAGCAATACTACTTTATTTTAAGCTCTTCCTCCAAGAACTTTATGTTTATGAAAATAACGCGGATGGAGGAGTATGAAAGGCACAGTTAAAGTTTATAATAATTATGGAGAAGGAGTGCAAGAAGCTAATATTTTATTTAATAATGCATTTGACACTCTCATACATTATACGGGTTGGATAAGACACCGACGCGAAAACGGTTACCACGTATTCAGTACATTTATTTATTTACTCCAAACATACAGTTATCTTTGAGGAGCTCGTGGCTAAATAATAACAGCCGCTCGGGTCGATCTTTAGGTTAAGTCGTGCTTGCCTAGGTTGGTCTGTGGATGGGTGACCGCCCATTACATACCGAGTTTCCTCCGTGCCTCGGAAAGCACGTTAAGCCGTTGGTCCCGGCTGTCATTTGTAGATCTTTGACAGTCGTTAGGCAGTCAGTGGCCCAAAAAGTCTGACAACCAGTCTTACCAAGGGGTATCGTATTACCCAGTACAGACTGGGTTGTGGAGGTCAGATAGGCAGTCGCTCCATGTAAAATACTGGTATTCAGCTGCATCCGGTTAGACTGGAAGCCGACCCCAATATAGTTGGGAAAAGGCTAGGCAGATGATGATACAGTTATCTTTACAGGCTAGACCCAATGCCAAATTTATACAGTTATTTATTTGCATAGCAAATTATATGCGTAGCTGTTCTTGTGAATTCACCGAAAGTGCAACAGAATAAGTCTAAGTCCTCAGCAATGAGGTTTAGAGTGCGGAGCGCGCTCGTGAGCGGCGCCTCGCGCAGCAGCTTAGTTCGCCCGCGCGGTTCCACCAGCAACCGCGGCTGACGACGACGACCTACATACCCGTCTGGCACGACCAGCTCCACCCTTCGCAATATATCCGCATTGTGTATCTTCCCTCTAATTACCTTAAATATATAAGTCACTAGTGTGAGTTGCCTCCTCCATGGGTTATCCGACCATTCCCAAGACAAATAGATAACATCAATGGATAAAATGGATATACCCCGTACTCCCTCATATATTTGTACCTTATTAACTTATTTTGTACTCGCTCCAACATGAGACTATACTTAGTTTCACGTGGAGCCCAGATAACTGCATTATGTTCTACATCATTTTGAGCCACACAGAATTTTAACATGGGTTATTAAAAAAGAAAAATCAGCGGCATCCTACAAAAGTGCAATACCTACACGGTGAAATTGTATGGAACAGCTGTTTTTTTTTTAATAACCGATGAATAATTTCTATCAAAATCAAAAAATCTAAATCAAAGCATTTATTTCAAGTAGGCCAGTTACAGGCACTTTTGAATTGTCGAAACAAAGACAACAGTAAAATATAGCTACAGTCCCAGTAGATCTCTATGGAGAAGAACGGTCAAGAAACTCCATGGCACTCTTTTAAATCAGAATACTTTAACAAAATCTTGGTTACATCATTCATGTTGAGATGGTACATTATGTGAGAACGATGCAGCAAGATGTGTACAGTAGAGACCATAATTGCAGTAGCAGTTTCACAAAACTGCTACTGCAATTATGGACCTTTTTCCATAACAAACATTTTGCACACATACACGATCTCATATATCGCACTCTTTCATAATTATCTAGACAGAAAGAGTGCGATATAATGATCATTTGCCTTAGTGACAAGCCTGTCATGTCGCGACGGAGTATTAAGTTAGTGATATTTTATTTCAAACTATCAATTATGTGTCTATCTGACTTAGCGGTTAACGCTATAGATAAAATGTCTCGCACAGTGTAGTCTGCGTTCGAACCCAAGTGACATTACACTTTTTGTGTTTTAATTATAAATTATACGTTAGACCCGATGAGATATGTTTTTTCTAAATATTAATTGGAACTTATTATTAACAAAAAAGATGAGGGTGAATGTGAAACAAAATAAACTTCTGGATTGAACAAAGTAGTTAGTTATGACGTTGTTAGTTGGTGAACTTTGTTACGAGCGTTTGTGTTATTATTACGATTAGCGTATTGTTTGATTGTCTTTATTCAAGATGCAAGCTAATATTAGTATTGATGCCAGGGCAAATATTGTCACTTTGCGTAAAAATGGCCTTAATATTTCTCAAATTTCAACTGAAACTGGCTTAAAATGTGTAAGTTATTTTTAAAAATTATAATTATTATGATGATAGTTGTGGTGTGTGATTTTCTTATTATTAAATAAATTGCTAGTTGCAAGTGTGTAATCATATTTTGTTTTTTTTTTAGAAATTCTGTTAGCCGTTGGGTAAAGAGGTTTGAGGAAGAAGGTAGTCTGAAGAATCGTCTAAGAAGTGAAAGGCCGCCGCTTATTAACCCGACTCAGCGACGTTTTATGGTGGAAGAATATGAAACAAATGGTTTCATTCCAACTATAATGTTTGCAGAGCAATTGGATACTACATTACAGACTGTTCGCCATGCAGTCCATGCTGAAGGTTTACATCATCGGAAGCCAGCTAAAAACCATTTTGACACAAAAACACAGGGAGGAAAGACTACGTTTTGATCGAGATTATTTACATTTTAACTGGGAGGTGACTGTATTTTCTGACGAGAAGACTTTCAAGTCTTGCCAAAAGGAAGACTTAATTTATGGCGAAAAAATAATAATACTTAATTTAATAAGTAGACCGGGTAACTAAATATTTAGTAATATTAGCATAACCTTAAATAAAAAAATAAATAAATAAGAAATAAATATTAAATTTAATGATCTTAAATTGGGGTTTAGTTTCAATATTCTTTTCGTCAAGAAAATGAACACTTAAGCTATAACCTCAATACATTCAATGTGACGTTACATTAAAAAAAACACGTTCATAAAGTCTAACTCATATATTAGTATTCAATTAACTCTGCTGAATACTGATACCTATAATAAGCTGGTATCAACAATTATATTTGTGTTATTAGAATATCCTTTCCGTGTTATGTTATTCTTATTATGAATTGACTAAGTGGGTATAAAACAAAAAATCTTATGAACGGTGATAAGAGAACTTTTTTTTGCCTAGATAGGAATGTGACGTCACATTCTCATAAAAGTTTGTTAATTTTATAAATAAATAAAACGAATAAACATTTTTGTTATCATTCAGCATGATTTTTTTATTTCCACCTTCCAACACCGAAAACATAAAATAAAAATCAATTAATGAGGTTTAATAATAATACAATAACTATCTAATATTTAACTTCTTATAAAAAATAAATAATAAGCATGACTATAATTATTATAAATAAACATAAATACCTAACGACTTTCTGCTTAAAATACAAATATTATTAAGGTTTCAAAGAAACAAAAAACAGCCACACATTGTAATAACATGGATTCGAACTTGGACTTCATTGATCGTGAACCCATGCTCAGCCCAAACAGCTACCAACCCATGTTAATACTACGCGAATTTTAACAATGCAATGGTAAGAACAGGTCATCACTATGATGTGTATTCTAAATGCAACAGAAATATAATGCTATTTCGCGTAGTGTGACGACAGTTCATTAGTGTGTGTTATGTGTGAAATGTTGAGACATCACTCATACACGCATACGCACACACACTGCTGTATCGCGCTCGCACAGTTCATAGCAATGTAATCTTTAGCATGGTACTGCACTTATGAGCGTCTACTGTACGTTAAAAGTGTCCATAGTAAAAACAATTCAAAAATAAAATAATTGATTCAAATAAGCCGTGGCAAATAAGAGATGACCAGTCACAACTGACAGCGCCCGTTCACGAACATGACGCATGTATTCAACTCAACCATTTTGAAGGGATTTTTTTTTTCCTTGTCGATGTTCCACATATTCGCACGAAGCGCTTTGCTGCATCATTTATTATGCGCACAGCCAAGGAGTGGAATTCCCTGCCTGCGTCGGTGTTCCCAAGTTCATATGACCCCAATCTATTGAAGTCGCGAGTTAATAGGCTTCTTTTGGGTTAGCTCGTTCCATCGTCGACCTCATCTCTGTCCTCTGGACTAGATTGAGGTCAAGAGTAAGCCCATTCATTACAAAAAAAAAAAAAAAAAAGGGAACTAAATGATCCGACACACGTGCCACCATCAGCGAGACATTTGAGTGTGCATGACATACTCCTAACCGTCAGTCTATGTGGGGGGCTCAGAATAATGTACTGAATACGTGGTAACCGTTTTCGCGTCGGTGTTTGGGACACCATCTTGTATAAACTAGGCTTGCATGAATTCAAGGTGGTATTTTATTCTATCAGTTCCGCCTGTACACACAAGTTCTGGCCCAGAACTACAAAAAGAAGAGATTAAAACATAACGTTAAATTAAAATTTAAATGAATAATGGTTGAATTTCGACCACTGTCATTTGTAGATCTTTGACAGTCGTTATAGGTAGTCAGTCAGTGGCCCAAGAAGTTTGACAACCAGTCTTACCAAGGGGTATCGTATTACCTAGTACTAACTGGGTTGTGGAGGTCAGATAGGCGGTCGCTCCATGTAAATACTGGTATTTGGATGCATCTGGGGAAGCCGACTCTAACATAGTTGGAAAAATGCTAGGCAGATTATTATGAATGGTCGAATTTCTACCTCTGGGCGACCACTAGTAACATTTAAAGATTGGGAAGAGGTATACCGAATTATAATACACCCGAATTTCGACAGAATGTTTAAACCCAATCAAATAGGAGGAGAACCAGCTGCCATCACAAGCCGCAGCTACCATCACAACCGGGCACAAGTCCAAATTCCAATTTGGAGTCTTGGAGGAAAAACACCATAAAACTATGGTTGACCAGGAAATCGAACCCAGAACCTTTGTCCTTAATAACGCTTGCGATTACCAGACGAACGAATCATGCAGAAATCTAATCACGCCTGTAATCCCCGAAGGGTTAGGCAGAGGTGTACCTAATAGTGCACCCACATTTCACCTGTTACGTGTAAGTCTCATGCAATAGGGGGCGAGCCGATTGCCGTCAGCCGGGCACAAATCCAGATTTTGTGGCTGCTACTGACATATTATTTATTTATTTATTTATTTATTTAAACTTCATGTACAATAGTGATACATAGGCGGACTTAATGCCACAAGGCATTCTCTACCAGTCAACCTTTGGGTTAAATAAGAAAACATTGTGATAGGGTACAAAATGAATATATATAAATAACTTCTTGCCATCGAAAATTAATACACCACACACACACACACACAAACACACACACACACACACACACATTCCTTACATATAATAATAATAATATATAGATCAGCTACACGACGCGCACGCCTATCGCCTCCGGACCCGTCGCTCAGCTCCGCCTCGCCGCCGCCGGAATCCAGCCCAATCGTGAGTGCTGTGACACCGGCCGTGGCAGTTGCGTCGAGCTCGAGCGACGAGTATTTCTCTCCGCCGACGACGCCACCACCTGTTCGTCGACGAGGAGGACGCCGGCCGCCGGACGGTTTAGGACCTCGAGGCCCACCGGCCTCTGATAGGGTCCCAGCTCCCGGCGGGAGTGTGCCGCGCATGCGATGGACGCAATCCATTAATGCAAATGTCATGCGCGCATACTATGGGGCTACAGAGGGGGGTAACAACCTGACCGCGTACCGTGTTCGGATGCTCTCTCTGTTTCAGGTGCTTGAGCCAGCTGTCAACGTGTCGGCACAACGACTGTCGGATCAGGTGCGAGTCATCCAGCGTAATGGTATGTTGGATGACACCGTACTTGATCGCTTGCGGACTGAAATGCAGAGTAGCCATGTCATTGCCACGCCGCCGCAGACTGTGGTTCCACCACAGTCTACCATAATACCAACTCACGATAACAACGTGAGTAATGACATGGTTACTAATGTAAGTACCCAGTGCAATGAGGAAATGAGGTGTGCTTTGGAGGGTGCGATTCGGGAATATCGGTTCATGCAACCCGATCTTAGACCACGCGTACCTCGTTTGCCCATGCATAACAAAAATAAGGTGCTGGTGGCAGTTCTGGATTCGCAGTTGTCAAACTATTTTGATAACTGCGAAAACCTCACCGATGCTCACTCAGTCCTGTATTGTGCGGCTGTAGCGGCATGTCGTGTAGCTCATGTCAAATTTTCTGATGACAGAGCTACACGACCTAAACCAGCCGTACCGTCATGGCAGTACAGGATTGAACGACGTATTGGTGAGGCCAGAGCACTCATCGGCAAACTGATCTGCTTCAGGGAGGGCAATACTCGCCCTAGAGTGATGCGTTTTGTGAGACGGGCGTTCTCGGGGACTGATATCAGTGCTCGAGACTACATGTCCCGTGTCACAGAGCGCATCGACTTCCTGAAGCAGAAAGTTTATGCATGGGCAAACCGTATTCGTAGGTATAAGCGGCGGGTGGACCGATACACTCAGAATCGCACATTCCAAAGTGATGAAAGGTGGGTTTATAGGGCTTGGGAGCGACCCGACCAAGGTGTGGCTGACACGCACCTGCCGGATGATGATGCCATGTGTTCATTCTGGCGCAGCATCTGGTCGGTGCCTGTTAGCCATACCGAGGGTGAATGGACTCGGGAGGTCGAGCGAGCGTGCGATCTAGTACCAGAAATGGGGGCAATCACTATCAGCCCCCAAGACGTAGTTCGTGCAGTCCGTCCGTTACCTAACTGGAAATCTCCAGGGCCGGATGGGCTGCACAACTTCTGGATTAAATGGTTTACAAGGTCGCACGCTCGCCTGGCGATCCTGTTCCAGTCAGCCTTAGAGTCAGGGTCGCTGCCAGAGTTCCTGACAACAGGGATAACCCACCTGCTCCATAAATCGGGTAGTACTGCGGAGCCCAAAAATTATAGACCGATTGCCTGTCTTCCGACAGTCTATAAAGTTCTTACATCCATTTTGAGAGCTAAAATTAACAAACACATTGATGACAATTCTGTAATGTCCGCTTCTCAAAATGGATGTAGGAACGGGTCCCGCGGTACTAAGGAGCTACTCCTCATTGATATGGCCATTAGTCAACAGGTTCGCCGTTCCCGAAGGGATCTGTCGACATGTTGGATAGACTATAAGAAGGCCTATGACTCGGTGCCACATACATGGCTCATGAGGGTGCTAGAGTTGGATAAAGTTGATTCAACTCTGCGCATCTTCCTGATGTCATGTATGGGGCAATGGAGGACAGTCCTTCGCTATCCGGGATGTCGGCAAATCCAGAGGAATAGCGAGCCGATAAGGATAGAGCGAGGTATATTTCAGGGCGATAGTTTGAGTCCGCTTTGGTTCTGCTTAGCCTTGAATCCTCTTAGCACGCTGCTGGAGGATTCAGGTCTAGGCTATCGGTTGAGGAGAGGTGGTCAAGTTATATCTCACCTCCTTTACATGGATGACCTGAAACTCTTTGCCCCCAACGATTTGCAACTGATGGAGCTACTGAAAGTAACTGAAACTTTCAGTAGCGCCATCAGGATGGAATTTGGTGTGGACAAATGTGCGGTCATGCATGTAAAGCGAGGGGAGATTGTGGAATCTGTGGGAACCCAGCTCTCGGATTCCATAAATCTTAGATCCCTCTCAGCAACTGAAACCTATAAGTATTTGGGTATGTCGGAAGCGCTGGGCATCAATGTTGCTGACATGAAGCAATCGTTGAAGGAGCGCTTCTTTGGCCGTCTGAAAAAAGTATTTAATAGTCTTTTATCAGGCGGCAATAAGGTGCGTGCCTTCAACGGTTGGGTCATGCCGGTTCTGATGTACTCTTTCGGCATACTCAAATGGACTCAGACAGAACTAGACGCCCTGGATAGGAGGGTCCGTACATTGTTGACGACATATCGAATGCATCACCCGCGTTCTTCTGTTATGAGACTGTATATCCCGCGGAGGTGTGGGGGTCGAGGCTTTTTAAACGCTAAGACTCTTCACAATCGCGAGATATACAGTCTCAGGGAATATTTCCTTGAAACCGACGTGGGGATGCATCGAGATGTGGTCGCAGTGGACAAGGGGCTCACCCCGCTCTCCTTGGCTAAAGAGAACTGGCGCAAACCTGTAGTGCTTGACACTAACGACCGCATGGAAGTATGGCAGAGTAAGGAGCTTCACGGACGGTTTTTCCGGGCCCTGCATGGGCCCGATGTAGACCTACCAGCGTCCGTAGCCTGGCTACGTTCCGGGGACCTCTTTGGAGAAACCGAAGGTTTTGTCTGTGCAATTATGGATGAAGTTATGATGACGAATAACTACCGGAGATTTATTGTGAAGGACGGTACGGTTGACATATGTCGGGCATGCCACCGTCCAGGCGAATCAATCCGTCACATTATCTCCGGGTGTTCTCGTCTGGCTAACGAAGAGTACTTGCATAGACACAACCTTGTAGCCAGGATTATCCATCAGCAACTTGCTCTAAAATACAACCTTGTGGAATCGGAAGTACCGTACTATAAGTATGTGCCCGACCCAGTTCTCGAAAATGGCAATATCACATTGTACTGGGATCGATCCATCGTAACTGACAGGACTATTGTAGCCAATAAGCCTGATATAGTGGTGGTGGATCGATCAGAGCGGCGTGCAATGATTGTTGACATAACGGTCCCGCATGATGGGAACCTCGTGAAAGCCGAGAAAGATAAGCAAATCAAGTATCTTGACTTGGCTCACGAGGTTGTCGACATGTGGGATGTGGACTCAGCGATCATTGTGCCGATAGTTGTATCAGCCCATGGCTTAATTGCCAAGAGCCTCGACCAATACCTGAGGAGGCTCTCGTTAGGCAGCTGGATCAAGGGTTTGATTCAGAAAGCGGTACTCCTGGACACGGCTCGTATTGTCAGGAGGTTCCTCTCTCTGGAGCCCTGACCGCCGGTAGCTTGGACCCTGTTCCCGATACCGGTGGGCTACAATTTTTTATATTTTTAAATGTTTTTTATATTGTTTTTAGTTTAAGAAATATTTAAAAATATATAAGATTTGTGTAAAGATAAATAAAGGAAATAATAATAATATACTTTATTGATACAATTCCTTACAATATGCTTACTATCTAGCTAAATATCACAATATTTAAAGGCGCACAGAAGTTGAAACCCTTACTCCTAAACTAGGAATACCTGTGACTTAGGAGTCAGTGTTCTACTGCTACTTGGATACTATAAACCCTTATGAAAATTAAGAGCTGGTAAGGTGATGTTGTACAATATATTATAAGATATAATCCCGATAACATGGCCCGACCCGGGAGTCGAACTCAGGACCTCATTATAGGGCTTTCCTAGGATTATAATAGTAAACCCACATTTCGCCAGTTAAGTATAAGCTCCATGTAATAACATCATACAGTTTATCAATGTAAATTAACTACAAAGACTTATACAGTTTTTTATCAATTTGTATTCTTGAGGAATCTTGTTTTTAAAACATTTTCTTAAAAGATAAGGGGAATCTCTGCAGTTCAAATAAAAAGAAAAAAGAAATAGAATATTCTTAGATACTTAAATAATAGGGGGTGAGCCTACTGCCGTCAACCGGTATAACTATGCTTATCTATCTATAATATCTTTAAACCCCAGCTCTACGGCATGACAGAGAACCCATCAGCAGTACTGCGGCAAGCCTGGCAAGGCTTCTGTCTGGACTCCTTGGAGCTGAACAGGATCCTGTGCCTCTGTGAGGTGTACATGCGATCGGAGGTGGTACCCTTCTTGCACTTCTTAGCGGTTGCTGGAGCGATGCTGACTAAGGTTGATATCTTATTTCTTTTTAACACACTTTTATAAGCTTCACCTGTAACTAACTATGTAAAAAAACCGGCCAAGTGCGTGTCGGGTCACGCACAATGTAGGGTTCCGTAGTTGCCCATCAAAATATGCGATCACTTCCCTACTACGCACAGTGTGGGAATTTCGCAATCTAGGGGGGTTTAAATCAAAATATAAATTTTAATAATTGATAATATAGTTATAACCTAAGATCCTATCTGTCACAGCTACATATTAGAAATTCTTGTAGGTAGGTTAAAAAAAAATAAAAATGTTGAAGTGGGTAGATAATAATCGTTCTACCCTTACAATACGAACAACTACATTCAAGAGTCATCTTCACTTGAGATTACTGATCAAATTCTGATCCCCAAGATACAGACTAACGTCTAGTTTGGGGATCACCATTAAAATTTCTATGTTTAATGTACATGATTATTAATAAATAATTTGAAATTAACGTATAGTCTTGTTTATTGGTTTGTTATTGTATTGTGTATATCTCTCATGGTAAATTAGAGTGTATTTTATTTAAGTAATAGTTAAACATTGTAACGAAAATTTCGAGAGCTGTGGGCAGGGTGCGATGGTCTAATTGGTTAAGACGTCCGGTGTACTGAATCGAAAGGTCGCAGGTTCAAACCCTGCTTGCACTAGAATTTTTCTTTCCATGTCAAAACAGCTGTAGTTAAACATTGATCTAATAATATCATTTGAAAGCACAGTTAAATTAAGGATTTTTTAGAGATGATTTGCAACACAAAAGGTGTATAAAAAAATTACCTGAATATCCCGGTGTTTTTATTGTTTTAATTTATAGTTTAGAGTCTTAACTTTTGAGAACAATTGATAAAACTTGCGATTTTGTGCGACCGTCATACATTTTTTTTCGATTTTTAGAATGACCGCCGAAATTACAAAACACACTAGAAAAACGTCACGAGTAGACAAAAATACCGACCTACTTAATAGGCTACTTATATCATAAGACCCCTTCAAATCCAGCTTAAGACTTATAATGAAGAAAACACGGATTACTCTAGATCTTCATGTTCTAAAATTGCTTTCTGTACCCACCGTAAATGAGCCGAAAGTGGAATTGGTGACTAAAATAACAAAATTTATTGATATCGCATTTTTTTTTAAAAACAACTTTATTTTCTATTTGAATACCAATCAATATTATTTTTTAGCTTGTATCTTTTATTTAAGTTAATTTGGAATTAAATGCCCCTAGGTTGTGAAATTCCAACACTGTGCAGCGCACTTCAAGAATCCAATGACTTCTATCCATTCATAAAAAAAAATTGGTATTAATGAGTTTTTAATCATTTAAAAATAAAAATATTATGCAGTATTATGACCCATGACGTAGTTAAAACACCCTGTTGCGAGCGATGATCTTCTAGACTCGAGCGCTGGGTAGGTATGTTCTCCCGTTTGACACGTAAACATCATTAACAGGATGTTTCATAATTTTATGCTCATGTATTATTTATTTTTCTTTATACATAGGTATAAAGAAAAATAAAAAAAATCGCGCCTAGAGCTATTTTATGTCGGGTACATTGAGTGGACGACTTTTGTAAGACGACTAAAAAGTCACGGTGTATTTCCACAGTGTCTAACCCACACAATGATCCTGCTCTGCGAGTCTCTAACCAAGGAACCCGATGGAGGATCGGCTGCTATACCGGTGGATGAGTTCCTGACGATGTACCGCTTTCTAGCTAACATAGATGCTTCTCAGGACGTGCAGTACCATGACGGGTACAGAGCAGGTAATTTCTAATTTTTTATGTAAAAAAAGTAACATCAAAATAGTAATGATCATTTATTTAATTAAGTAGAGTAAACTAACTAAATATATTATTAATTAAAAACTATTAAATAACTTAAAATAAATAAACTAAACTAACAACAAACTATAAAAGGGCATCAAAAAACTCCTCTTCAACGCTGTCAGCTGGTAATGTGCCCAAGACTGGCGGCGTTGCCACGTAGCCTCTGGCCAAAGTAAAAGCCAGCCCTTGGGTCACGGGAAGCGTCAACTAGGCGTTTCGAAATTTCCTTAAACAGGCTATGAGCACTCGGTCCCCACGACCCCAGAGTTTCAACTCCAAACGGCTCGAAAATATAGTTACCACAAAGGTTTCTATATTTACGCCGCTTGATGTTCTCTGTTATGTAAAATAAATAAAACAAAATAAAAATAGCCTTTATTTTACTCTGACATTAATACATAAACAAGTACCAGTACTTCTTAATACATTAACTTAAAACTAATCAGCTACTAGGGCAGGCTGTATTGCGACATAGGCCTCCTCTATTACCCTCAACTTATCCCTAACCAGAGCAGTTCTTCGCCAACCTTTTGGCAGACTATCCTCCCAACTTTTTATCTGTCTACCTCTACGTCTTTTTCCATTTCTTGGGGTAAGTAACTCTACGCGAAAAATATTGATAGGAAACGTTTTATTTTTTTGGGGTTAAAAACCACGTTTTCCGGTAGCACACAATTTAACGCACTGAAAACATTGTGCTGATGGATGGATTGAATAGTACAGGGGTCGTGGAAGTGTTAAAAATAAAAATCTTACAGTTGGAACTTTGACCCCTAATATCTCCGTTACTAGAAGGTTCCCAAGTATGATGTACTAAAAAAAAAATATCGCAATGACGGGGATAACAAGTGCCTTTCAGCTTCTTTAAGGGTTTGTTACACCCTGTATATGAGAAGAGATTGCAAGCGCACAAATTTAAAAAGGTGGACTTTACTTTTTAAGCGGAGCTTTGCAACGATTGACTTGGCCCAAGGAGGGGCAACATTCTTTTGATTTTGTTACTACCATCAATTGTTTTATGAAACGTTTTGTTTCAGGCACTAGACACGAATCTATATATGAAGAAATAGAAGAAGAATCAGAATTAGTAAGTGAATAATTTCTATCTTAAATTATTACGGCTGTAATACTCGTAACCTGTGTTGTGATAGGCATTTGTTCCGGGTCTGGCTGTTTGTGTATGTGACTTCGTAAACGCACCCACGATACAGGAGAAATTCATGATGTGGGTCAAAGTATTTTTAACGAATGAAGAAAGGCCATGGTTTTTATAACAGGAATTTCTCAGTGGCCTTTGCGCCCGATTGATGGCAATAGGCTCGCCCCCTATAACATGGATCTTAAACATAACTAGCGAAATGTAGGTGTACTATTTGGCACACCACTGCCTAAACCTTCGGGATTACAAGTGTGATGTTATGTTAAAAAATAACATTTCGATAGTTATGTTGGGTCTTATGTGGGGGTGAGCTTATTGTTATCAATCGGACACTAATAAAGACTCTATAGGGAAATTCCTGGTGTCAAAATCTCAGTAACACTTTTTCCGTCCTGACAATCGAACTCAGGACTTCAAGCTCAGCAGTAGTGATTGGCGACCACTAAACTGATGAGGTATTTCGAGGAAATATTTAAGTGTAGCATAATTTGAAAGGAGCATGACAAAAATGTAGGAATCGTGTAGGAAAATATTTTAAATTTGTCTCACTGTAATACTTAACTGTGAAGTCATCAGCAATCAGCGAGCGACAGGTTTCTATTTATTTATTTAACACTTCAAGCACAAAGTACAGAGGCGGACTTAATGCCATAGGCGTTTTCTACCAGTCAACCTTTGGGTGATGCAGAGACAAGCAGTGGTAGGTGTATCTATCTGCAAAAAAAATAATTTATTACTAAGATAAACTACAAGGATATATAAAAAACTACAACTATATATCAAAATATAATAATATAATATATTTACAGTCACCTGCGCATCAAATTTCCACAAACTGTCAAGTAACGCGATAATAATGAGAGCAGCGGTGGCTCAGTGGTGGAGACCCCGACTTACAAGCAGTAAGTCGTGGGTTCGAACCCAGCCAGGCGCATTACTTTGTGTAAGTTATTTCATCACCACTGCTCTCAAAACGGTGAAGGAAAACATCGTGAGGAAACCGGCATGTCCTAGAACCAAAAATTCGAAAACATGTGACATCTACCAACCCGCACTGGGCCCGCGTGTTGGATTATAGCCCATTCCCTCTCATAGAGAGGAGGCCTGCGTCCCAGCAGTGGGAACATTAATAGGCTGATTATGCTATGCTATGCTATGCTATGTCAAATAACTGTCAAATTTGACAGTTTGTGGTAACTTGATGTGCTTCCCTCCCACCCTGTATTTAGATATCCCGAGTAACGGTTTATTTTTCCTCTGGTACTAATATTTCTCTTGTCCTGTAGGAAGTTACCAATCTTGAGGTAAGTCCAGTAAATGATAATATTTAGTATGGCATCTCCTGGAATCATTACTTTGGAAGGTAATCTTTATATTCTCATTATTTATTATACAGGGTGTAAGGGACATCCCTCCACAAACTGATGGGGTGAATTCAGTATATCATACTAACATGACCGGTACAAGAAATTATTTCAATTTCATTCAAATGTTATGGGAGTCCAATCAAAATCAAAATCAAAGCATTTATTTCAAGTAGGCCAGTTACAGGCACTTTTGAATTGTCGAAACAATGACAACAGTAAAATATAGCTACAGTCCCAGTCACAAGGCACAAAAACTGTGAAAGTACTGTAGTTGCCGATTCCCTAACGTAGATCTCTATGGAGAAGAACGGGCAAGAAACTCCATGGACACTCTTTTAAATCAGAATACTTTAAAAAAACCTTGGTTACATCATTCAATAAATTTGATTTGTTTTATTTCCTCATACGCAATGTATCGTTACCGTGGCAAAACGCACGTAGCGAACGGCAAGCACGACGACGAGTTCGATATACTCTGTAGCTAGGCAGGAAGTGAACAGCCGATTTCACGTGTCGTTCGTAAGAGTATTTCAACATCCATTGTTGGATTTTTTATTTTAGCCGTATTATTTACATAAATGAAGTGCAGCGTACAGGGAATGTTATTTTACATTGAAATAAAGGAATAGTAACTAAAAACACATTAAATAAATAAAAAAATCGAAAAAAAATCCGGTGGAATATGATTCAAAATAAAGAGCTGAATGCACCCTGTCTGTTTGTGGAGGGCTGTCCCTTGCACCCTGTATAGGTATCGTCTAAATTTGTCTAATTACTGTTAGTCTTGAAGTATTAATATTCTGTAAAGTTCACTTGGAACATCGCTCAAGCGCACCCAATGGGGATGGCAACTGTGACACTAATGGCACTAGCTTAGCTGGTTCTAAGCAACGTCATTGGTCGAAAATCTGGTAATGTCATTTTATATTTCAAAAAAAGCTTGATGTCATTGGTCAGATTGAGACCTAGCTATGGTCGCACCATCTACAATAATTAGTTTTCAACGGTCTTCACCATTCGAAAGCGAACTCATTTGTTTTTAAAGTAAATCATCGCGAATTCCCAACGAGAAGATACCGTTCGAATTTCGAAGTGATGTTTAGAGATTACAGCGCTATGCTAAATATCGGTATTTCTCATCTAGATAGCAACTATCTACTAGCTAATATCTTTATTTTACCTTAATTTTAAACAGATTTCCTGAACTTTATTTAGAAAAATATCCATTTTCACTAACAATAGATGACACTTTAAGAAATGCATAAATCGAAGATACTTTTGAATTCTCACTTGACTCTGCGTCAAGAGTAAACATTCCCAAAGTGAAATAATGCAATGGAGAGGGCTATGCTCGGAGTTTCCTTGCGTGATCGAATCAGAAATGAGGACATCCGCAAGAGAACTAAGGTTACCGACGTAGTCCGAAGAATAGCCAAACTTAAGTGGCAGTGGACAGGATGCCCCCCTGTCCACTGCCAATTAAGTTTGGCTATTCTCTAAGAACTCATTCAACATTGCTCTAAGAACGGATGGCCGATGGGGCCGGAAAGTTCTGAAGTGGCGACCGCGAACCGGAAGACGCTGCGTTGGAAGGCCTCCCACTAGGTGGACCGATGACCTGGTGAAGGTTGCGGGGATCCGCTGGATGCGAGTCGCACAGAACCGGTCAATGTGGCGACACTTGGGGGAGGCCTATGTCCAGCAGTGGACGTCTTTCGGCTGAAATAAATGATGATGATGAATAATGCACGCATGTATTTGTGGTGTAACTCTGAATGATAAAATGAGGAATTAGGTTATACGAGAACTTTGCGGTTTAAAAGAAGATGTACTGACGAAAATTGGAAAGAGTATGCTTAGATGGTTTGGTCATGTGGAGGGGAAGAGTGGAAGGCGTCTAACAAAAGGTATTTACAAGGCAGATCTGAGTGGCAACTCCGGGAGGCGGCGCCCTAGAAAAACATTCCACTGAACTTATTGGTGAGGTTCTTCAGAAAGGTCAGGTGCGTAGTACTTGCAACCGGCGTGCGTGTATGACCAGATGTATGAACGTGGACGAGGCAAAAGGAGTATGCAAGGATCGTAGCTGGTGACGTTCTGTTTCTGCCTACCCTCATGAGAAAAAGGCGGGAGATTATGTACAGGCTGTAAACAGACCCTTCACGAAGCCGTCAACCAAGCATTCTGTACAACAAACTAAGTAACTTTATGCAAAAAATATTCCTGGGAAACGTTTTTTTTTTTGGGGACTCGAAGCACTCAAAGCATTGTGCTGATGGATGGATTGAATAATACGGGGGTCGTGGAGGTGATTGAAGTAAAAATCTTACATTAAAAACATGTATTTAAAAAAAAAAAACTTGTGAAAAAGTTGGAACTTTGACCCCTAATATCTCCGTAACCAGGAGGTTCCCTGGTATGGTCTAGAACAAAAAAAATAACGCAGACCGGTAGAACCGTCTATTTACACCCTTTATGTATGTTTGCAATAATATTAAGACATTCACTTAGGTGTCGCTTAGTGATAATGGACATGGACATAATCCTCATTTTATTTCCATATATAAGTAAGTAACCCTATTAGCTAGAAAAATCAGCATCATTCCGTAAAAGTAGTATGGTACGAAATTTAGGGCAATGTCTGAAATATTGTGAGCGTCAGTATGGTGACCAAAAATTGCTACCTGTTTATCGAAGGGTCGGAAATTGTTATGGAATGAAACCACAGCATGTACTTAGAACGAAGACATTTATTTAATAATCACAAAGTTTCTTATACCTCGCGTGGTAACCAAACGATAGCTCGAATTTAAATCGACCAACGCCATCTATCGAGGCATGAGGTAACTAATTCTACAAATTGGTTGAATCTATGATGAGACGTTAACATTCCGCCCACCAAGGACCTAGTCCTTTCAAGCCGCCCACCATGACATAATCGAGAACAACTTTAACGTTGAACTACAATCCTTAGTGTTCAGAGACTACAATGTTCGTACTATCTTAACATAAATACCGAAGAAATAAAAAAAAATTACAAATAATAACATACATTTATATCCTACCTTTACATTTTATAAAATTCGTGTTTGAGTGGACTGTATATAACATAAAAAAAAATAAAACAATAAACTTACTTTATACATATTTTCTAATTCAATCATCGTTAACAGGCAAAACGCATAGCTTAGAAGTTGGGCGTTTGACTCGGGAGTCCTTGCACCGAAGGGTAACTACGCGGGGTGCGTTGTCAGAATTCCTCCTCGTGTGCTTGATGGCTGCCGGTCCCTCTCGATACGTCTGGAGGGAATAGCAGCTGCTGGGCCGGTGCACCCTGGGCGTGGGCAGTATCCTTCCCCGAGGAATGGGAAAAGATTCTTATTCCTCGGGGAATGTTACTGTCCATGGCTAATATTCTGACATGGGAGGGGTCCATCTTGGACTTAGGGGGCGTTGCTCCGTGTGACCCTCTGAAAAGCAGAGGGCACAGCGGAGGAGCTAGGGCGGGCTCGGTGTGCACTTACCCTGCCTCCGAGCAGACAGTGAAGGATGCAGTCCTTCACTGTCCCCGTCGATATCGTAATCCCACCGTCGAAGTGTCGTGGAACACGTCTCGCGGCTTCGATTGGGACCGAGGGTCTTGGCTTAACCGCCCGGACCACGAGGTAGAAAACCTCTATAAAAAGTTACCCCGAATCTCAAGCGGCGGCGCACCGCGAGGAGATGTATGGCTGACGGGTTCCTTTGGAAAATCAGTCGCTAGTGCGAACCACTGCCGGGCCTGGCTATGGCTTATCTGGGTACAGGGGGCACTGCCCAGATGGACTTTTTATTTCCCCCATACTCGTGGGAACAAAATGGAACATATTTTAACCCAGAAAACGGCCGATAACGGCGAAGGAAGGGAGGAGAGGGATGCGGGGTCGGAGTCCGGCGCCGCATCCAACGATGTGAGCGCGGGAGGCTCAGAGAGCTCCCGGCGCGGAAGGCCCGGGGCAGCTGCGGGGAACAGGAAGTTCCTTCGCAAGCGGTCCAGGCCGGTAGGCGACCGAGAGTCGTCGTCAGAGGGGGAGCTGGCTTCGGCTCGCAAGATCCCCACCAGCAAGCGTGGCGGGATCCGCGGCAAGGGGAGAGGCCTCTCTGCCACCGAGAGGTCGGCACGGCTTGCCGCGGAGGCGCGCCACCCGGGGGTGGCTGCTGGTCACGGAGTGGCCCGTTCGGGCTCTTCTGGTAACGAGGCGGGTGCAGACGGCGGCTCCGAAGCGGAGCGTAAGGCCGGGCTTGCGAAGGAGGTGGAGGCGGCGCTGAGGGCTGTCTCCTACAAGCAAAAGCCCTCCACCAGGCAAAGGGCTATACCCTCAGCGGTCGCCTCTATCATGGCGGCAGCGGAAGCCAGATATGCGGCGCCCCCGCCAGAAGGCATGGTCAAACTGCGGGCGGAGGTCGCTCGACTGACGGCCGCCACGGAGCTTCTCCAAGAGGAGAACAGGAGGCTCCGAGCAGACTTGGCCAGTCTGCGTGAGTCCGGCTCTCGCGAGGCGCCCCAAAATGGCCAGCAGCGACCACGCCAGGCCGTGCCGGTGGAGAACCAGGTCCTGAACCTGGTTCGGCAGGAGCTGGCTGCCTTTCAGGCTCGGTTCTCCGTCCTGGAGGGCATTGTTCTGCGCCCCCCCTTGGCGGCAAACAAGGCGCAGTCGGGCCCGAGGGCGGCCACATATGCGGCTGCTGCAGCTTCCGCACCGGGGCCGTCCAGCCAGCCCTCCGGCAGGGTTACGTCGGCTCCTGGAAAGCTGGCTCCGGCTAAATCGGCCCCGGTTGGGGGGGCGGCGGCCTTGAGGCAGGGCAAGGCGGCGGCCCACAAGAAGGGCAAGGCGGCGAATGTGCCAGCGCTAGCCGCGAGACAGCCGCCACTGCCGCCCCCCCCGCCCTCTAAGCCATCCGTGGCCGAGACCGGGTGGCAGGTGGCCGGAGAGAGAGCGAGGGAGCGAAGGGCGGCCAAAAAGGCCAGGAAGCGGGAGCGGAAGCGCCAAGAAAAGAAGCGGAATGGCGCTGCTAGGCTCAGCGCCCCGAAGACCGCAGCTGTAGTGATAACACTACAGCCGGAGGCGGAAAAGAGGGGCGTGACCTATCGCGACGTGCTCACTAAGGCGAAGACGATGGTGGATCTCGGGGAGCTCGGGATCGCCGGGGGCCTCCGGCTTAGAGTCACCGCAACAGGGGCTCGAGTGCTGGAAATCCCCGGCGAAACCCGTGGCTCGTCCGCTGACGCTCTGGCTGAAAAGCTTAGAGCGTCCCTAAATGCGGACGAGGCCCGAGTGTCCAGGCCCGTCAAATGCGCAGACCTGCGCATTCTGGGTCTGGACGACTCGGTGACCGAGGAGGAGGTGGTGGCCGCCGTCACCAGGACCGGTGGGTGCCCTGCCGAGCAGGTCAAGGCAGGCACCTTACGTCCGGACCTGTCGGGCATGCGAACCGTAACGGTAAGCTGCCCTGTGACGGCGGCAAAAGTCATTGTGGAGGGCCGAAGGCTCTTGGTGGGCTGGGTTTCGGCGCAGGTAAAGCTGCTGGAACCCAGACCTCTGAGGTGCTTCCGCTGCCATGTGGGGCACCACGTGTCGGTCCGGTGCACCTCGGAGGTGGACCGCAGCGGCCTGTGCTTCCGCTGCGGCCAGCCTGGTCACATGGCCGCGGCTTGCTCCGCCGCGCCGCGCTGCGCCGCATGTGCGGCAGCTGGCAAGCCGGCTGATCACCGGGCAGGGAGCAAGTCCTGCGGTACTCCCGCCAAGGCCAGGGGCAAGGGAAGGCCCTCCGCCACCACCGCCAAAACCCCCACCGTCGCCACCACCGCAGCCGCCGCCACTGTCGCCGTCGCTGCCGCTACTGCTGCAACTTCCGCAGCGGAGCCCTCGCAGGGGGCCCGGGAGGGGGCTGAAATGGAGTGCCAGTAACGGCCTCATTACGCCTTCTCCAAGCGAACATCAACCACTGCGCCTGCGCTCAGGATCTGTTGCTCCAGAGCATGGCGCAGTGGTCGATTAACATCGCCGTGGTCGCTGAGCCGTACTTTGTCCCGCCCAGGGATGACTGGGTGGAGGACCTTAGCGGCTCAGTGACCTTAATTGCGTCGGTCGCCGCCGGTACCCCGACCCTTGAGAGTGTCAGGAAGGGTCAGGGGTGCGTAGCAGCACGGTTCGGGGAGATCGTTGTAGTGGGAGTCTACTTCTCCCCGAGCCGAACTCTCGCCGAGTTCCACAACTCCCTCACGGAGTTGAGTGTCGTCATCGGAAGTCATTCCCTCCCCGTGCTTGTGCTCGGGGACTTCAATGCCAAGAACTTGGCTTGGGGTTCTCGTTACACGGACGTGCGGGGTAGAATGGTGGAGGACTGGGCTCTGGAGACAGGCCTGGTCGTGCTAAATCGGGGTTCTGTCCCCACGTGCGTGCGGATGCGGGGCGAGTCGGTGGTGGACATCTCGTTCGCCAGCCCCGCTCTGTCGCCGCGTGTCGTTGACTGGCGCGTCATGGAGGGGGTGGAGACCTATTCCGACCACCGGTATATCCGGTTCGACGTCTCCACCCAGTCCTCAAGCGTGCCGGTCCTACAGGCCCCGAGTGGTCCGCGATGGGCGCTGAAGCAGCTGGACCGGGAGCTCCTCCTGGAAGCCTCGATCGTGCAGGCCTGGGTGTCATCACCAGTCAGGCCTGCTGACATCAACAACGAGGCGGGTTGGTTCCAGGAGGCCATGTCCGAGATTTGCGACGTGGCAATGCCCCGAGTTCGGCCAGGAAGCGCCCGGCGTCAGGTGTACTGGTGGTCGCGAGAGCTGACGTCTCTGCGCAAGGCGTGCGTTGCCGCGCGGCGCCTGTACGCCAGGCATCGCAGGCTCCGCATCCGCCCTCCGGATGCGGCAGCCATTGAGGCGGAACTGTACGAGGGGTACAGAGCGGCGAAGACCGCCCTCCAAGAGGCTGTCCGGCGGGCCAAGAATTTGGCCCGCGAGGAGATGCTGGAGTCTCTGAACGGAGATCCGTGGGGGCGCCCTTACAAGATGGTGCGGGACAAACTCCGCACCCGGGCCCCCCCGCTAACGCAGAGTCTCCGGCCTGAGCTCGTGGAGGACGTGGTGAGCGCTCTGTTCCCTTCGCGAGGGGAGCATCCTCCCCCGCCTATGGCTCCGCCGCCGCGTGCGGTGCCGGAAGCGGACCACACCGATGACGATGACGACGTTCCGGAGGTGACTGGGGTAGACCTGAGAGTGGCGGTACGCAGGCTGAAAGCCAGAAACACCGCCCCGGGACCCGATGGCTTGCCTGGCAAAGCCTGGGTCCTGGCCTCTGAGGCTCTCGGGCCCCGACTGGAAGGGCTCCTAAGCGCATGCTTGGAGAGAGGCCAGTTTCCGCTTCGTTGGAAGACGGGGAAGCTGGTCCTCATCCGGAAACCAGGGCGCCCTGCGGACTCTCCGTCCGCATACCGGCCCATCGTGTTGCTCGACGAGGTGGGCAAGCTCTTCGAAAGAGTCATTGCCAACCGCCTTGCCGGGCACCTTGCGGGGATGGGGCCGGATCTTGCGGAACACCAGTTTGGTTTCCGCAAGGGGCGCTCCACGGTGGACGCCATCATGCGCGTGAGAGCCCTCACGACGGGGGACTCGGTGTCCCGGGGCGGGGTCGTCTTGGCGGTGTCTCTTGACATCGCCAACGCCTTCAACTCCATGCCCTGGAGCTGCATTGGGGAGGCACTCCGGTATCACCGGGTGCCAACCTACCTTCGTCGTGTGGTCGGGGACTACTTGACGGATAGGGCCGTGATCTACCCTGGTCAGAGCGGAGAATGGAACCGGCGAGAGATGTCGTGCGGTGTTCCACAGGGATCGGTTCTAGGACCGGCCCTGTGGAACATCGGTTACGACTGGGTGCTGCGCGCCGACCTCCCTACCGGCGTCAGCGTAGTTTGCTACGCTGACGACACGCTGGTACTGGCACAAGGGAGGTCGCATGAGGCGGCGGCCGAAAACATGACACGCGGGGTTGCGATAGTCGTGGATAGGATCCGGCAATTGGGTCTCGAGGTGGCATTGCACAAGTCCGAGGCCATGTGTTTTCATGGGCCTCGGAATGCGCCACCGTCGGGATCCCTACTGACGGCGGGAGGGGTTTCCATCGGCGTCGGGTCGACGTTGAAGTACCTAGGACTCGTCCTCGACAGCCGGTGGAACTTCGTGGAGCACTTCCGACGTTTGGCTCCCAAACTGGAACGGACAGGGGCTGCCTTCAAGCGGCTCTTGCCCAACCTGAGGGGTCCAAACGCCTCCTGCCGGAGGCTATACGCGGGGGTCGTGCGGTCCATGGCTCTTTACGGGGCCCCGGTGTGGGCGCGTTCTTTAAGGCGGCAAGCCGCCCACTACCTGAACGCGCCCCAAAAGGTGATAGCCATAAGGCTAATCCGGGGGTACCGCACGATCTCCGGCGAGGCGGCTAGCCTCCTTGCCGGATTGCCGCCATGGGATCTGGAGGCGATAGTCCTCGCGCGCCTGCATGAATGGCGCGCGGAGGCACTACGTCGGGGGGAAACTCCGCTGCCGCGGCAAATTGCCGCTCAGCGGACAGACCTCCGGCGTGATATCATGGCGACATGGAGAGAGCGACTGTTGCAACCCCGTGCAGGGCACGCTACCATAGTGGCGATAAGTCCCCTCTTTGAGGAGTGGCTAGAGAGGCGCCACGGCGCCCTCACCTACCGCCTGACGCAGATCCTCACCGGACACGGTTGTTTCGGGAGGTTCTTGCACCGAATCGGGCGGGAGGAAACGCCCGGGTGTTTCCACTGCGAGGATCGCCCGGAGGACACGGTGGAGCACACCGTAGAGGTCTGCCCCGCTTGGGCGGAGCACCGCCGTGTCCTTGTAGCGGCGATTGGCGGCGGCGATCTCTCGCGTCCGGCCCTGGTTCAAGCCATGGTCCGGAGCGAGAGGGAATGGGAAGCCGTCACCTCCTTCTGTGAAGCAGTCATGCTAGTGAAGGAGGTGGCGGGACGTGAGAGGGAAAGAACCTCACGTCCCAGCCGCCGCGGGAGACGCCCTGGGCGTCGGGGGTCACGTGGTGGCTCCCGGCCACCGTAGGCGCGGGCCTGTGGACGGCGAGTTATGGGCTAGCTCGCCGTCCGGCCGTCTTATGACGACAGGCCGTGTCGACGGCGCGTTCGTGTTCCACGCGCGCCTCAAAGAGATGTCAGCAACCGAGTAGGGGTCCGCATGGGCCGATGCCTGCCAGAGCTGCGGGATTGTTCGAAAGAGACACCGTGGCCCTGGAACACAAAGGGCAAAGAAGGAACATGGATGGGTTTTAGTCAGTACAAGTCTGACACTCCCTTCCGCTCCGCCCAGAGTGGGGGGGGTCATTTGATGATTTCCCATCCAAAAAAAAAAAAAAAAAAAAAAAGGGTAACTACGCGCACTAAATTGTCCTTGCCAGGGTGTAGTTCAACTACCTTTCCGAATAACCACTTGGCAGGTGGTAAATTGTCTTCCTTTACGAGGACAACATCACCAACTTTCGGATCGCGCGTGCGTTTAGCCCACTTGTGTCGTTGGAAAAACATAGTTAAATACTCCTGAGACCAGCGTTTCCAGAAAGATTGAATCATCCTTTGTGTCAATTGCCAACGTCTCAAGCTACTGACTGTCGCGTGCTCATAATCATAATCTGGTGCAGTTACTAGTGGCTGACCGACCAAGAAATGTCCTGGCGTCAATGGGTTTGGATCTGACGAGTTCACGCTAGACTGTGATAAAGGTCTGGAATTCAGGCACGCCTCAATTTGGGATAAGACGGTACTCAGCTCCTCAAAAGTTAGTGTCGTTTCACCAATCACCCGTTTGAGGTGATGCTTGGTGCTTTTGATCCCAGCCTCCCACAGGCCTCCAAAGTTAGGAGAATGTGGCGGGATGAAATGCCATTCGGTTCCATTATTAGCCAATATAGAAGAGACTTCTCGGGAAAGTGATGCGCATTCATCGCGAAACATTGCTTTAAGCTCCTTTGAAGCCCCTACAAAGTTGGTGCCATTGTCGCTGTAAAGGTGACTACAATGACCCCGTCTAGCCACAAAACGTTTAAATGTAGCAAGAAAGCCTTGAGATGTCAGATCAGAGACCGCATCTATATGCACAGCGCGGGTCGCCATGCATACGAACAGACATACGTAGCCTTTGTAGGACTTATGTCCACGACCCTTTGCTGTTCTTATTTGAATCGGTCCAGCGTAGTCAACACCAGAATGAAGGAAAGGCTTACTTGGAGTCACTCTGCATGATGGTAACTGACCCATCAATTGGTTTTTTGTTACGGCCGCATGACGAATACACGGTACGCATTCGCGGATGTGTGCCTTGATCAAAGTCTTTCCACGAACAACCCAATATTTTGACCGAAGAAAATTAAGTGTTAATTGAGGTCCGCCATGCAGTACACGCTCATGAGCATCCGCTATGAGTAATTTTGTCAAATGGGATTGATGAGGAACTATGATGGGATGTTTCATATCATCACTTAGTTGCGAATTTTGGATTCTACCCCCTACCCTCATCAAGTCCTTATCATCCAAGTAAGGATTCAAGGAAGACAAACCGCTGCTTTTGCCGATGTCTCTTCCGGCTTGTATTGCCTTTATTTCTGTCTCAAACCAAACCTTTTGACTTTGCTTGAGGCAACAATGCATGGTGTCCGCAATCTCAGAAGCTGAAAGGTAAGGTGGCAACCTTGTCCGTGATTCCCTGGCTATCTTTATTTTCAGGAATCGTCTACAGTAGGCGAGAGTCCTGATCAATCTTCGGAATGATAAAAATCTGGACCATATCAGTTCAGTCGGGTGATCGTCTATCTGTGCTGCATGAACCTTGACAGATTTTAGTTCCAGTTTAGTCATTATAGCCTTAGGTCTGCAGTATTCTATGGTATCCGCAAGCAACCACGACGGTCCATGTTTCCAAAGCGAGTTGTCTAATAAAGATGTGGATGATGTACCCCTCGAAGCAATGTCAGCTGGATTGTTTTTCGTATCGACATAATGACATTGAGTAGAATCAAGGGCATTAAGAATTTCAGACGTCCGGTTTGCGACGAAGGTTTTCCATCGACTCGGGTGATCGCTAAGCCAAGCCAGCACGACCGTTGAATCTGTCCAAGCATGTAAGTTGCATTTCTGGATATTCAAGACACGAGCCACTTCTAAAAGTAATTTGGTAACTAAAACAGCACCACATAGTTCCAGTCGCGGTATAGAGATTTGTTTAATTGGAGCCACCTTCGTTTTTGCAGTTACCAGATTACAGTGGACACGACCTACAGCATCGATGACTCTGATGTAAATAACCGCGGCGTATGCTACGTTTGATGCATCAGAGAAACCATGCAGTTTAACCGTTTGATCATCGCTTTTTCTTTTCAGCCACCTAGGAATCCTGAAGTTGTTGAGTGTGTGCAACCCACTACGATAAGACTGCCACTCTGTTAGAAGATCCTCAGACAGTTTTTCATCCCAATCCAAACCAGCGATCCATAGTTTTTATATGAAGATTTTAGCGGTAATTATACATGGTGCAATCCAACCTAGCGGATCATATAAACGTGATATCTCTGATATAACTGTTCTTTTAGTTTCAGATGCAGACGGCGGCAACGGCAACGGTGTTGAAAAAGGTAAGTTATACTGTAGTATAATGAAATTCATCAGAATTGCGATTCCAGGTAAGTCCTAAAATTCTAGTGGTTTCATCTTCTTTTATTTCCAGATCTCTTCCAGTATCTAGCCTTATCTGTTTTAGCAACTCTGCTCGGTTACTTGTCCATTTTTGCAAAGTGAAACCTGTTTTGTTCAATAGCTCATTAAACTCATGATAGATTTTTACAGCTTCTTCATCAGTCTGGCAACCTGTCATTAGGTCATCCATATAAAAGTCTGTCTTAACCCTACTAGCAGCGCTTGGATACGATTGACCTTCATCGCTAGCGGTTTGCTGCAATGCCTTGACTGCCAGGTACGGTGCACTAGATGTTCCAAATGTAACTCTCAAAAGCCTGTATTCTTTTATATAAGAATGAACGTCATCTCGCCATAAAATCCTTTGAAAGTTCACGTGATCATCAGCTACTCTAACTTGGCGATACATTTTTATGATATCGGCTGCCAAGCATACTGGATGTTGTCGCCACCGCATTACTGTATGACGTAAATCAGCTTGTAATAGTGGTCCTACCATTAAAGTGTCGTTTAAGGAAACACCATCGGATCCCTTGGATGACGCATCAAATACCACTCTTAATTTTGTGGTCGACTTATCTTCGCGGATTACAGCATGATGCGGTAAGTAAACAGCGCCAACTTCATTCTTGTCTTTTTCATTAGAAATCTCTTCCATATGACCTAGCGATAAATATTCCTTAATTACCGATGTATATTGTCCTTTAAGCTCGCTATTTTTTGCTAGCTTCCGTTCTAGACTGTATAATCTTTTTAACGCTATTTCCTTTGTGTTGCAGGGTGTTTTACTGGATCGAAAAGGCAGTTTGACAATGTAGCGACCATCTGCATCCCGGCATGTGGTAGCAGCAAAGTAATCTTCACATGCTTGCTCTTCAGGGCTAAGAATTGACTTTTCAGAGCATGATGGCTCTGCCTCTAATTCCCAAAACTTTTTTAGGATTTCATTTTCTTCGACCTTAGCATGCATGCTTAGAATTACATTGTGACAAGACATCATTCCATCTTCATCACTGACTTCTCCCGATATGATCCAGCCAAGGTAAGTATCTTGAGCCATTGTTTTACCCTTAGGGTCCTTGATTAAGCCTTCTTTTAAGACTTTAGCATAGACTCCCGATCCTAACAAAATGTCAATTTTGTTAGGCTTATTGAAATTTGGATCAGCCAAATTATTAATATCATTAAGCTCTGGCCAATCCACCAATGTAAATTTCCTTTCAGGTAAAATCGAAGCCACCTTACTCAGCACGTAAGCATTTATTTGCAGGGTGAAGTCAGGGTCCCATAACGACTGAATGTTAACTCTAACCATAAATTTAGACGTTAGATCGCTCTGACCTCCCCCTACACCTGAGATAGACGTTTTAACCGCTATCTTTTTTAACTTCAGTAACTGAACCGCAGATTCCGTAATAAAGGAAGCTTGTGAACCCTGGTCTAACAGGGCTCTCAAAAATTGTGGATGCCCATTTTTCGATCTAGCCTTAATAACGGCTGTAGCCAATATGACTTGACTATGAATCCTTTTTGCGAAATGGGTTGAAATATGAGGTTCAGCCGTGGTCTCGTTCTGTGGCGTTTCCTTTTGCACTGGTGAAGCAGAAGATGTCGCCTCTGCTTCTGAATCCGTTGCTAGATGCAACAGAGTATGGTGCTTTTTATTGCACATTTTACATTTGATATTTACTCGACAATTAATATTAAGATGACTTGAGCGAAGGCAATTGAAACACAAACCATGAGATTTAACTATTTGACGACGCTGATCGACGGTCTCCTGAGCAAACTTTTTACAATAGCACAAGAGATGCTCCTCGGAACAAAGTGGACAGGATATTTTTGAAACTACGTGACATGCTTTAGTACTACCTTTGGACTTGCTACTTTGAGGTTCTACAAATTCAAAAGCCCGGAAACGTTTATCCAAAAAGTCCCGAAAATCATTGAAGGTGGGAAGTTCCTCGCAAGATTGACTTACCTGCAATTCCCACTGCTTCCGAGTCTCAACGTCCAACTTGGAGCTAATTAAATAAATAATAATAATATCCCAAGTGTCCACCTGCACCCCTAGATTTGACAATTCATGTAAGCAATCGGTTGTGGTATCTAAAAGCTCCTTGAGAGCATTAGATGACTCAGTCGTCATTTGTTTTTGGTTTAATAAGCGCTTGAGAATACAATTGGCTAAAAATCTCTTATTATTGTAACGACCTTTTAACATAGACCAACATTTCTGATAGTTTGCATGCGTGATAGGAATGTGCTTAATGAGTTGTGATGCTTCACCTGACAACTGAGATCTTAAATAATGTAATTTTTGTACATCATCGAGAGATTGATTACCATCAATTAGTGACAAAAACAAATCCCTAAACGTTGACCATTCCTGATATTCGCCACTAAAAACAGGAATTGTTATTTTGGGCAATTTGGCAATTGAAGTCAATTTTGCATGGCTCTGGTCTGGTGAGACATCACTCATTTTAGAAGATCTTGGTAAAGCATTTTTTAATTCGACTTTATAATTTATAAAAATGTCTGTAACCGCTTCAAACACATCAGTTTTGATGTAACTGGTTGCACTCAGTTCACTTTCTGTATAGTTGAACAAAAGCTCTTCGTGTTTTCTTGTAAAATCTTCAAACTGTTTTTCTAATATTTCCAAACGTGATTCCACATACGCCTGATTAATTCTTTCTTTTGGAGATTTTTTGAAGTTAAGAAACCCTTTCTGAATGCGACTTTTAATATCTTCCAACAGCCTTAAACTAGCCTCCATGATTCCAAATATGGATACTTCGTTGTATGCAAATAATTCGAAGAAGAAATTATTTTCTAAGTGTCAGTTTGGAATTTCACACAAGTGTTTGAAATTTTTCTAAGTGTTGGAACTGTTCTTTAGTTCTAGGTGAAATCGGGCATAGATTCGGGGTCTCTTCAATTTTTGACGAATTATTCTAAGTCCCAAGCATTAACTTTAAAATTTTTACCAAGTCTCTAACACTTGAAACTGTTAATTAAACAAATGTACTCACAGTTTTGAAGTTGCACTTAAACCACTTTAAAATCACTTTCCTTTAAAAGCTCCACTTAGCTACGTCGACCTCACTCCGCTTCGCTCCGCTTCGCTCCGCTCAGCTCAGCTCAGCTCAGCTCAGCTTTGTCGATCACGCTCGCTCGCCGAAGTCAGCTCCTGACTTGCACCAACTAGCTGCTTCTAACTCTCAACTCCGACACCAGGGGGCGATTTTAGCTTTTGAGTCAAAAATCGATCCGGATCGTAGGACCTTATGTTTATCGAAGGGTCGGAAATTGTTATGGAATGAAACCACAGCATGTACTTAGAACGAAGACATTTATTTAATAATCACAAAGTTTCTTATACCTCGCGTGGTAACCAAACGATAGCTCGAATTTAAATCGACCAACGCCATCTATCGAGGCATGAGGTAACTAATTCTACAAATTGGTTGAATCTATGATGAGACGTTAACACTACCTATTTGCTATCTTTTATTTGCTATTCAATAACCTTAATCCATTCTCTGTAAAAAAATCAAATGATCACAACTTTTTACTCGTTAAAGCTACATGGTGCAAATAGAAATACGTGAGGGTAGCAATCAGGTAGCAATTATTCAAGTAAAAATAATAACACGAATTTGAATAGTTCACACAAACGGAGCCACCCTGATATCAGAATGGCTGGTCATTTTGAAGTCCCTTTATTTTGTTTCCAAGTTAGGTAGCAATTAATTGACTATAGGTAGTAAAAGGTAGCAAATAGGTAGCAATTTTTGGTTACCAGCCTGACGCGAGCCGATACAGGCAACCAGCCATACTGACGCTCACGAAATATTGAGGCTTACATCGCCAACCCGAAGGTCACCCATGCGAACATCACCTTATTATGAATCAATTTGAATAACTACTATGGGTGCCCAGTCTTACCAAGGGGTATCTTTTTACCGAGTACTAACTGGGCTGTGGAGGTCAGATAGTCAGACGCTCCATGTAAAATGTTGGTATTCAGCTGCATCCGGTTAGAGTAGAAGCCGACCCCAACATAATTGGGGAAAGGCTAGGCAGATGATGCTGACTATGAGTGATATTTGCACGGGTGCTCTTGAAATTGCTATCTAAATGGAAAGCCTCGAAATATTCATCTCCCTTTCTACCAAACTACAGGAAGACTCTGACGATAATTACTGGGAAGATGCAGAGCTTCGAAGACTATCTCTGGTTAACGACAAAGTTTCCGAAGCAGCTAAAATCAGTCAAAAAATGAACCGTCCTATCCTGGGCTCGATTAAGAGGTCGCCCTCTATGGAACTGTTGGCGGAAATTGACAGAGAAAATTTCAAAAAGGAGAGATCAGGTCCTCATGTTTTTTGCGTTGATAGAATAGAAAGATGGCTATGACCATCAAGGCTTATTTAATACTCAATACTCATATTTTTATTGCATTCCATAAGTATTACATAGATGGTGTAACAAGGTAAAAGATCATTATGGACACTGTCGGGCACAACAACATTAGGAGAGAGGAAGAGGGATAAGTAGCAATTCAATAATATCATATTAATTATTACAAATTATAAATTTAATTGGATGTATAATTATGAATATATAAACACACACACACACACACAGCAGTACTGTAGTTTTAGCAAACAGAAGCGAAGATGTTTAAAAAAAGAACGAGGTCCACAAAATAATGAATACAACCGTTTATTCTAACTTGGATCAAAATATCAATCACTGAAACTAACCTAAACCGTCACAAATCATAACGAATTAAATCAACACGTAATTGTTTACAAAAATAGCGATAAAGTTCACAAGAGGGCAAAATATAAATCTTACAGCCCTTTGAGCGATATTCCCAACCAGTCTCTCGCGACCAGAGACTATTTTTTAAGTTGTCAGTCCTTGCCATAGAACTAACATAGTCCACGTAAAACCTCATTTTCTTCCTAACAGTAGTTTATTCCCACAAAACGGCAAGGAAGTGACAAACATCGAGGAGTCGAGTGCGTATCTTCGACGGAGACACCATGGTTTGTTTGTGTGGAATAGCGCTAGCTCTGTGCCACTAGCAAATCTTCGTACAGCAGGTGTAGATCATCAGCATCCAATGCAATGGAAATTATGTTCTTCTGACCTCTCCGCTATTCTTTTTAGGGCTTCGTTGACAAAGCCATTTTACTCCAAGACTGTTGACTTCACGCAGTTGAAATTTGAAGAGTTGGTGTCTTCTATGAACTGCTACACAAAATTTAAGTGAACACAAAATTTAGTTTTGCCGTTGAATGTAAATTGTCATTATGAATGATCGTTAAAAATCATCATCATCTGCCTAGCCTTTTCCCAACTATATTGGGGTCGGCTTCCAGTCTATCCGGATGCAGCTGAATACCAATATTTTACATGGAGCGATTGCCTATCTGACCTCCACAACCCAGTTAGTACTGGGTAATACGATACCCCTTGGTAAGACTGGTTGTCAGGTTTTTTGGGCCACTGACTGCCTAACGACTGTCAAAGATCTACAAATGACAGCCGGGACCAACGGCTTAACGTGCTTTCCGAGGCACGGAGGAATCTCGGTATGTAATGGGCGGTCACCCATCCACAGCAATGATCGTTAAAAATATTGTTATTAAATTGGTCGGTGCTACAGAACGCTTTGTGTGCGAGGCCGACTCGCTCACAGAGGGTTTCGTAGTTTTTTTCGTAGAATTTAGAATTTCATAGCGGATTCAAGACAGACATGAGGAGCTCATGGCTAAATAATAACTGCCGCTCGGGTCGATCTTTAGGTTAAGCCGTGATTACCTAGGTTGGTCTGTGGATGGGTGACCACCCATTACATACCGAGTTCCTCCGTACCTCGGAAAGCACGTTAAGCCGTTGGTCCTAGGTTTCATTTGTAGATCTTTGACAGTGTTTAGGTAGTCAGTGGCTCAGTCTAACAACCAGTCTTACCAATGGGTATCGTATTACCCAGTACTGACTGGGTTGTGGAGGTCAGATAGGCAGTCGCTCGATGTAAAATACTGGTATTCAGCTGCATCCGGTTAGACTGGAAGCCGACCCCAACATATTTGGGAAAAGGCTAGGCAAGACAGATATGTTTCTCTGAAGCTCGTCAAGCTTCATTGTCTTGGCGCTTTTCTGATGGTAGCCTCTGTTGATCTGGCTTTCTGAGTTGCAGTGGTTGGTAATAGAGTGGCTGGTGTTGCAAATAACGACTGGATGCTGGCTGTGGCTGGTGTTGGTATGCTTTCATAACGATGAAGGCCCACGAACCCGAACGCCGCATTTATGATGCGAACCGCCAGTCTGTGGAATTCAAATAATCTGGATCTATTCAGAGTTCGAGTGAATCGGTTTCTTCTAGGCAAGCATGCTCCACCGTAGGCCGTCTGTGCTAGATTTTCAACTTATAGCACAGAGCCGAACGTTATCAAACTCAAAGCATTTATTTCAAATAGACCCGTGACAGCCACTTTTGCATAGTCAAAAATAAGCTACCTACAGTCCAGCCACAGGCATAATAACTGTGAATGGACTGTAGTTGCCCATTCCAAAATCGTAGATCTCATAGAGGAGATTGGGCAAAATTCTCCATGGACACAATTAGAAACGTGGCTGCTCTAATTTATCCTTATTTCTAGTGTTAATGTTATATCTGTTACTAGCTGTGCCCCGGGGTACACCCGCCGCTTCTGACTTGTTTTCTTTTTGCGTAGCGTGATGTTATATAGCTATAGCCTTCCTCGATAAATGGGCTATCCAACACTAAAATAATTTTTCAATTCGAACCAGTAGTTCCTGAGATTAGCGCGTTCAACCAAACAAACAAACTCTTCAGCTTTATAATATTAGTATAGATGTATTTAAAAAAAAAAATGTAGGTATACAAGGTGTAAACAGAACCTTCACGAAGCTGTCAACCAAACATTATGTATACATCATACTAAGTAAGTCTACGCACAAAATTATTGAAGGGAAAGGACTTTTGTTTGGGGTGAAAAATCACGTATTACGGTAGGGCTCTGGGACATTTGCGCGAAGGACAATTGCGCCAAGCCACTTGCGTGAAAAGACATGCGCTTAGGGACTTTTCCGCGATTGGACTTTTGCGCGAACGGACTTTTGAGCGCATGGACACTTGCGCGAACGGAGTTTTGCGCGATTGGACATCGCGTTCAATGTCTATATGACATTTCGTCGTCTATCTTTTTAAAGATAGCCAGTCATAGTAAACTCTTTACTAATTTCATACAATTTTCAGGGCGACCTGAGCAAGATGATGACATTAATGTTAGTTTACATTTTGTGTTATAATAACTTTTAAGTAGTTTATTTGTCAGCCATTTGAAGACGGTTCTCTTTTTTTTGGAGTACGTACACACGGCGGCACATCAACCTCTACATAACCAGTATAACCTGACTTCGCTTTGTATCAGCTCCCCGTACGATGAGAGATCAGCCTATTTTGGTTTTGTATAGCTTGATTTACCGCCGTGCGTACGACGACTAAACAATCTATACAAAACCAGTTAATACGGATCTCTCATTGGACGAGAACCGAATACAAATCGAAGCCATATTGTACTGTTTTTATGTTTTGATACAAATTTTTTTAATCAAAATTTCTATTTAGTGTAATACCACAAATAATAAAAATAAATTGAAAACTAAAGGGGCCTCTGTTCTCTGTCAAGTTTTTAGACTAATGTATCCTGCTTATGCGTACGAAGTTTCATTAAAATCGATTCAGTCATTTCTAAAAAAAATCACTTGGAAAGTTTGTATGAAATGCCGTAAGACGTTAACGCTCTTAAAATAACTTTACACTGCGTTATATTGTCCCACAACTGACTTTAATTGACCGAGTAGACGACGACAAAAAATCTACGAAGCCGACCCTTTTCTTACTTAAACTTGTGATAATATTTACGCGGTCAGCACATCCAAACTTGGTCTGTGCTTTGACATATTGACACTGACAGGTAACAGCTCCCTTGAACACGGTTTAGATTTGCTGATCGCGTTCAGACTCAATGGTGAAATTCGCCTTTAATTGAGTATTGTCATAAATGTCTTTGGTATTTTTTCAGAAAAAACTGAAAGCGATGAGTTCGATGATGATGGCGGAGGACTACGACGCCAAAGCAGGTGCGTTTTTACAGAGGATTTCATTCGTGTTATGGCCAGAAATTGTCCTACGGGAACGAAATCGACACTCGGCGATAATGTTCCTTCCCATTCGTGAAATAATTTTCGAAATTGGATCAGTAATTCTGAAGATTACGCCCAACATTCAACCTTACAAACTTTACCTCTTTATAAAATTAGCTGAATTGTTTGTGTCAATTCTAAACCAGAGGCAAACTCTGGTTCAAAACGTAGTGCTATTCTATAAAATTCACTTGGAACATCACTTAAGTGAGCGCACACAATTCGAAAGCGAACTCATTTGTTTTTAAAGTAAATCATCGCGGATTCACAACGAGACAGATTCGAATTTCGAAGTGCCTTTTAGAGAATAGCTGTTTTAAACCATAGATATTAAAATTTGTTAATATTTTTTTTTAGAAGAAGAAAAGGAAAAAGAGACCATTGACATAATAGTTTATAATGAAGACGAGGAACCAATCGAATATGAATTATACGGTTTTGAAACGTTTTATTTATTAAAAAATCCATCGCTTATTGCAGATTTATGTGGAATATTATTTGGGAGACGTTTCATTATGTCTGTAGCATTTCGCATGGAAAATTGTGATATAGTTAGTTCTTAAAAGATTAGTAAAACTTTAGCTGAAATTTCTCATAATTCTACGTTAATTTTACTAACTTTATGAAAACGTATATGCATATGTACGGCATATGTACGTACGGCATATGTCAGGGGATCTATGGGAAAAGTTATTACAAAAAAATTTGCAATTTGCGAATGGATTAGGTAATAATGAAGTTATTTTCTTTTAGAGCACTAGACCTTTAATATTAGACAGAATTTTGAAGTAGAAAGAATTGTTGAAGTTTATTATTTAGTAAAAGTATTTTGTCGAATATAATTTATCAAAAACATGAGAATGTAACATACATAGAATACAGGGTGTAACAGAAAGGGTATAGTCAGTCATGAATTATCAGCTGTCCCATACATTTGGGTCGAGTAGGTATAGTAATTTTGTATGGGCAGCTGATAATTTTTTCGCATTTACGATATTAGATCCAAGGAGAAAGTTGTTCAGTTTGATGGTCTGAAGCATATCCTTTCATATGACTATACCCTTTCTGTTACACCCTGTATAAAGCTTTTAAAGTACTCAATAACAAAACTACAAATTAGTTCGTTGATACTAGAATAATTGTTAAAGTAACATAAATATAAAGTAAGTAGTTTGTTTGGAATGTAATCTGGTTGATTGCACATTAAATAACTAATGCAAGCGTTTGTCTAAATTAAAGAAGTAGAAAGAGATGTCACGTTACCAATTGAATCAGTAGTTTTAACAGAAGCACTTTCTGTTAATAGGTACAGAACAGTATCATTTCATATAACAGTATCATTTATCAGTATCATTTTATATATATCTTTCAGTGGCCGAAAGGAGAGGTCTTTTGTGGTATCTAGTCCCAATTACCCATCCTTCACCCCACAGTTTTTTTTTCAAATATTTATTTTGAAAAATCGCAAAATTCAACGTTTCATCTTAATATTTTAAAGATGTTAATGTAGCCACCAAATTTAATTTAGATTTTGATGTAGATACTGTTTGCTGGTTCATCATCATCACAGATAACATCTAGTTTTTTGTTAATTTAAAAAGTAAAAAAAAAAAAAATGAAAAATCAACTTCAAAATGAAATGACAGAAGCGATTTTTCAAAATAAATATTAAAATATTGAAATTAACAAATGTGTGGGGCTAAGGATGAGTTATTAGGGCTGAGGGGACAGCAAAGGACCCCCCCTCCTTTCAGCCCGTTTAATTTGGCAAACGATGCACCAAACACCTGTGAACATGGTCCCATATTGTGACGTCATAAAAAATAGACAGAAAATAATAGAACAGAAAAAAGCCCAGGGGAAGAGGGTGGGGGAGAGGGGGGATTCCTCAAGCCTAGGGGTATCCGAAAATACTCGTTGTATGTTCCGTGATTCTTGATAGATTTAGAGTTATACTTCCTTGAAAATAGTGTGGGTGTGGAATAGTGTGGGTGTGGCATAAACATAAGCATAATCAGCCTATTAATGTTCCCACTGCTGGGACGCAAGCCTCCTCTCTATGAGAGGGAAGGGTGTGGGTGTGTGTGTAATAGTGTGGGGTGTGTGTGTGTGTAGTGTGGGTGTGACCTGGTGAAGGTTGCAGGGATCTGCTGGATGCGAGTCGCACGGGATATGGCGATACTTAGGGGAGGTTATGTCCAGCAGTGGACGTCTTTCGGCTGAAATTATGATGATGATGAGTGTGGTAAGCACTTGGAAAATACATCTATCTTTATTTTTACACGGTTTTTTCGAATTATGTAACGTTATCTACTGATTTTTAAATGCCGATTCTCGATTATACCATTGGGCAATTGGATTTTTTTTTATGACGTTACTATTAGGACCACCCTGTATAGATAGACATTCGAAGTACTCATGTCATTGTAAAATAGAAGTAGACACCATAAACTAGCCGTCATTTAGTCCAGATCTTAACATCAGTCCCTGTGTTTTATCTAGTGTTAAAGTCCCAACTGTTCCATTTCGAAAAAGAGATAGTGCTATTAGTGCTGTACAGCTATCTCTTTCTAACACTGAAACAATGATGGCTATAACACCTCATAACACGACTTTAGGAGAACCAAAAGTTGAAAAAACTGAATTTGATACGGAAATGACAGATCCATTTATGCCTCCGGAAGAAGATACCAATGTAACGGAAGAAGTCATCGTTCTAACAGAGGCTGAGAAAATACAAGAATATCTGAATGAAGTAATCCTTCTTCTTTTCATGTCGACGTTATATCTATACAATATTAGTTTTAGTATATGCGAAACCTGAAACACGTGTCTAGTATTTTTATGTACAGAATCTATGTACAAAATTTCAAAACTGTGTCATGAAAAATCACAAAGATAAAAGCTTGTTCTGTTACCTGACTGTCCGCACAAAAACGAGGTCACCACGCGGCGCCGTCGCGCGCGCCTCCTGCGTTGTCTTTAGCTCATTGATAGTAATAATTTGACAGTAGGTACCTAAATTATTGCGATAGGTACTTAGTGTCGCTCGGTATTCAGCTTGTAGCCTTTTTTAAATATTTTTGGGACAATATCTACGATAATATGGTAAAAAAATTGGAATCGATTCAGTTACTTATTCTGAACAAACTATATTCAGGTTTCGCATATACTATACGAGGTGTAAACGGAACCTTCACGAAGTCGTCAACCAAGCACTGTACATCAAACCAAGTAACCCTAAGCAAAAAATATTGCTGAGATACGACTAAAAAAAAAAAAAAAAAACTTTAAAAACTAGTATCCAATACTTCCGTAATTAGAAGGTTCCCAGTTATGGTCCAGAACAAAAAAAATGATCTCAATGACGGGATGAATAAGTGCCTTTTGGTTTCGTTAAGGGTCTATTTACACGCTTTTTATACTGTTAGGGCTTAGTAAGTGGCCACTGTTAATGAAACGTCACAGGTGTTGTTCTCATCGTCAAGAGTGCAAGTGAACGGACATTTAGGAGGGTCCAACAGGTGGGACATATCCTGATCACGGGCACCGCACTAGCACTTTGTGTTTGAGGAATAATAAATACCCCAGATGAAGTAATGTATGAAAACGATATTACTGGATCCACAGAACACGAAGACATCTGGGCAGTCGCTGCTAAAGACTGCATACGAACCAACAGTGTCATTGTTTACTCGCACTACTATTTATATGAAGGATAGAAACTGATTGTAGGTTTGGCTCCAAGAATTTGATCAACACTTTTGTCTCTAGACAGCAGACTGCAAGATGATTCGGTGGTCTGTGGATAGATAGATAGAATTTGTATTTTTTAGAAAACCAAAGTTTTGTTTTAGTATTTTAAAGTTTGAAAATGTTGCACTAGTTCGATCAACTAGGGTTTTTTTTAGGGTATTTTGAATTTGTTCACGGTAATTTGCTACAGACCATCTTATCCATTGACGACGATGGACTATTAATATTGTCCGCCAGATAAACGCGGATTTGCAAACAACCAATGGACAGGATTAATTTCAGCAATGATTTCTGTCCAGCGGACAGACCGGCTTCCAGTCTAACTAAAGACTGGAAGCTGGTCCCAAGTTGGAAAAAGGCTAGGCAAATTAGTAGGAGGTCTATGTTTAACGGTGAGAAAAATAATTATAGACACCGAAATAATTATAAATTAATTCTAGAATAGTCCCTCGTCTGCTCAGGACGTTAATTGAGACAGTGCCTGAGGTCGTCAAAATCAAAGTGCGTCAATGGGCGAATTAGGATCAGTTTTCACACCCCGCTCGTACTGTGCAGCTACTCCAGACATTGTCTCTGTTAAATGGTAGGCCTGTAGCATTTAATTCAATAATTCAAGCAATATTGTTATTAGCTCCATCATAACTCCTTTCCTTAATCCTTTCTTCCTGTCCTGTCTACCCCAGATTGCAGCAGCTCGCGAGGAGCGTTTACTAGATCTTGAGCAGACCTTTGATGAAATACGTGTTCTTGTGGATAAGTTTAAAACCGTTAACTATGATCTTGGTTAGAATACTTTCCCTTATCCTACATTTCTTCTTTACATTCCTTCATTCTTCTGCCCTGATAATTATTATGCTCCTATTCCATTCTCCGCATTTTTTCATCTTCCTACCGTTGTCTATTTGTGATGATGACAACAACATGATCTTTTTCGATTCCTACGTCAACAGCAGTCACCTCTTTTCTAGACATATCATCTGTAATTTCAAACTTCTTTTTTTTTGTCATACTCGATTATCTCTCACCTATCTCAGCTCATTTGTAGTCTGCGCAGTATGTCTTCTTCATCCACATTTCTCCAATAGTCGTTATTTCAGTAGTCTCACTCTTTTTAGCCATATCGTTTTTCGTATAGTCTATTTAATTCCCCCTCCAATCTTTTTACAGAAGAGATGTTTTTATTACGGATATCAGAGCATTTATATCTAAATCTTTTCTCACACATGTTGCCAGCATTATCTATTTCCCCTTGTTTAAATTTCCATATAGTTTTGTTCTTATGTATAACAGTATCAATTTGCTTACAGGAATGGTGGCTGGCCGTCAGATGTCGACAACGAGTGGAGAATTTATCGTTCAGACCATTGAGAGGGAGATATTGGAGTACATTGATGATCAGATTGCCATCTTGCCAGATCCTGATCTGAAAAAGAAGAAGGTTATTATTGCTAATCTATTTGTCTTCCCTATTCTTTTTTACTGAATTCATACCTCGATGGGGTCCTTTGTGGTATCCATTCAGTAGGGGTCGAGTTCGTCCCTCCATATTTTGTCTTCGAAAAATAGTCTTGAAACACGGACAGGATTTTTTTCACAGGCTTTTATTTAACTTGCAATGTTTGTTTGTAAAGATGTCAAAACTTAAAACTGAATTTTGAAACAGTTTGATATGGTTATCAATTACAAGAGTTTGCCGAGAAGAATGCAAACAATAAAATGACGTCACACCTATACTTAGAAACTTTTTTTTTTTGTTATAATCTCTTTAAGCTTGTTTAAAACACAGTTTTGTCATGGAACCATTTTTTTACTAAGTTTATGAATTGAAGAAATTTAAAAATGACATTTAATTCTAAGACTAATGAAGAATACGCGATTGAAATCCAAAACGAGCCGACTTGGAATCTAACATTGGTACTCGGAGAAGTAACTTAAAAATTATCAATCATCAACTTGAATTGATTTTATTTTATAGGCTGACAATATTTTATATGGAAACACTAGGTATCAGTGGAAAAAAATATCGGAACTATTTCAGATTGATTCATTTAAGTAAAGAGTAAATATCGCGATTAAGTTATAAAATCTGCCGTCAGAACATTTGTGAAATTCGCTTGTTTCGGCCATCTTGGAACCGAAGATGTTGAATCCTAATTACATAGTAATAAAATATATATAGGGTGACTGGTAATTAGTGCCCGATACTTAAACACGTGATTGTACTCAAGATAACAAACAACTTTCCTAACAAAACTTTTTTTTTATACTCGTTCACTTTAAACCCAATAACACAAACAGCCGTATGGAATTACTACTCGCGCGCCTGTGACCTATCAGCTGTTAGCCGCGTGACGTCGTTCTGTCTCCCACTGTGCTCTACCTATCCATTGTTACACGGTACGATAGTAATAAGACAGAACGGCGTCACGCGTTGGCGCGGCTAACAGCTGAAAGGTAAAAGGCGCGCGAGCGCAGTTTTTGTGGTATTGGGGTAAAAGTGAACGAGTAGATAGGTATAAAAAAAAAATGTTACTTTAGGAAAGTTGCTTGTTTTACGTGTTTAACCACTATGCTCGACAAGATTTTGACACATGACACACCAGCTGAATCGGCGGGGTGATGCGAATTGTCATGAATTTCAAGAATTTTCGTGAACTTTCAGCATTCGATTTTATTATGAAAAATATGTCACGGCAGCTGTTTTATACGATAAGTTTGTGGTTAATATCTCCAATAACGTGTTGATATCGGTAAAATGGTGTCAGTCAATTGCCAAATATGTGTAAATTACATACCACTACACCCTTCCAAAAAATAGGTAACTTAGACGCACTGGAAATAATGTACTTAGACAAATTTCTCGTTTGCTAAAAAAACTCGAAAGGGCAAAATAAAGAGAGTAACATTCTATTTGCGTTCTTATTTTTACCATTATTCATACATAATTTCATGAAAAAACACGATCAAAGTCTTGGCAAATATTATTAAAAACTCTAGTGCTGATCGTTATCCAAAGTTTCATCATTCGATTATAAAGTTGCATAAAGCCTAATCGATACTCGCAATGAAATCAAGTTTGGAAAAAAAGAGTTGAAACGGAATAAAAACTCTTTGGTATAATTTTAAACAATTATTTAATTTCAACTAATCTTTTTATGCTATCTTTTTAAATAATTTAATTTAGTAGTTATTCGATGCTTTTGGTTGACTTCAAGAGAAGGAGATTTATAAATGATAAGAAACACTGAAATGTGTAATCCCAAAAAGAAACTTGCTTCTAAGTAAACATTCTGATGATTACCTTTCTTTTAAAAACTTATAGATGGTGTCCTAACTTTCCGTTGAACTAGCAGCGTGAGATCAACATGGTAAATATCCCGTCTTCTAGTTATAATAATAGCAGCGTGAGATCTGGCATGAAATTAAGTTTCACAATTCAAGCTAATAAAAAATCTGGAAATGGATTGATTTTCAATTGTAGGTAGATAAGTGCGCACGGTTGCGTTTTTTTGTTTCAAAATTTAAATTTGGAATGCGCTTGCATTTCACATTTATACTTAAGTGTTTTAATTTACTATTATCATTTATTGCGAATTTTGCTTCTGAAGGTTGGATATAGAATCATGGTAGGCATAGTAAAAAAAAATGGTTTGATCCGCCAAAAATAAATTATATTTATTCCTACAAAATTGTGTATCGATTGGTAGCGTTTTGTCGGTTACGTCTTAGATTAGGATAATCTTTTTTTTGTTTAGCCAATTTTTTCCGACTGTTGAGCAAAGACCTCCTCCAATCCTTTCCAACTCTGTCGGTGATTTGGCTTCTCTGGCCAATCAGCCAAGAATGAGTCCAAATCGTCACGCCAGCGTTTCTTGGACCTGCCTCGGTGACAACGACCGACAAACTTAATGTCTTTTATTTCGCAATCGGCAATTCATAAGACGTATCCTGAAGAAACATTAGTTTATTCTTTGAAAGAGGTTCACTTTCAACTCTAATAACTCTTCTTACAACTGCTAAGTTCAGGTTATCCATCATAGGCCGTGGGCCATGTCACTTGACTTAAGCCGTGAATAGCTTTGCGACAGAACCCTCAGGGCAAGAGCCCTACTCGCATTAGTAGAGTTTTTTTTTAAATAGTTTGGTTGCTACTAAACTAAGCTTATTAGGTATCAAAAAATATTGACTATTAAAGGTATTAGTCGGAGAAGGCAAAATATAAAGAAAATTGGAATGCCATAGGGAGGCCTTTGCCCCGCAGTGAGAAAGAATAGGCTGATAAAATAAGTATTTGTAAATAGTGAATAAAACACACATAACGAATCTAACCTAACATAATAAATTTACCATCTTGGGAACCAAATAAATTTTTACTATGCCTACCAAAATCCTGGGCTTTTTTATATAAAACCGACCAAACAATAGAAAAATAAAATTATTAATTAAAAAATAATAATAATCTTATTTTCGAATTTTTAGTTTTGTTGTATTCTGTACATTTCTGATACCGCATCATTATATTATGCTATTCACCGTTGAGGAGTGTCCTCATGAAAAGACAATCCTGGCTATAGGTAAAATACGAAATCATGTTTATTGATCAAAATTGAACGCGTACCTATCTATCAAAGTTTCGTGTCTGGGCTATTAACCATTGAGGAGTTCCCTCGTGACAAGAAGATTCTGTCTGCAGGATAAGGTCATGATAGAAATCATCTATATCTATCAGAATTAAACGCGTATACAAAGTTTCGAGTCCGCGCTATTAACCGTTGAGGAGTTCTCTCGTGTGGAGACGATCCTGGCTGCAGGACTAAGTAATGTTTATCATAAAAATGTATTGTCATCGAACAAAAGGTGTGTGCGAAAATTCAGTTCAATCGGTATAAGGAAACTGGTTTGAAATTCAGTTGCAAGATTTGACCAATACTTACTAACAATGGAAGTTAAATAAAAGCCTATTTTATTAATATACAAAATCACAATAAATAATCTAGTAAAATACATTATAAATTTGAACAGCGAATGCATTCTTAATTTAAATTTTGATGTGGAAAAAGAAACGGCGCGAAATTAGCCATAAATCAGTCTGTGCTGTTTGTTGTATCGGTTTTAGTACCTACAATTTACGAAAAACTGTTAAAAAATACCAATATAAAGCTTACAAAATATTATTTTTATTTATTTATACTATTTTACGCTTAAAACAAAATTATTTTAATTTCTATCTATCGATTTTTCAAATTCCATAATTTAATTTCTCGATTATCGAAATTTACAAAAAACGAATCGATTGAAACAATCGCTTCCATACATCACAATAATTTAAAAAAAAAAATGCTCGTCAATTTCGAATACAAATTTGAGGAGTCGTAATAAATATTACGAGTTTTTGGTCCCGTATTAGTAAATTACGCTAAGATCTGGGCATTCTCATGTTGTTTATAATATTTGGAATGATATTTGTCATGTTTGTTATCGAATCTATACGCATCTGTGTGATGTAATGTGAAAAATAAAAATGTAAACACGCACGATTGGCGCGAAACTTCGACTTTAGATATCAAAATTCATCATTACCACTGCTTATTTAAATTGAACTATGGAATTATTCGTCACATAATTTAATAATGAGTTAATCATTCTCAACATAGTGGAGCTTGGATGTCCGAAAACCACAATTTTTATGATTTTTAGCCTCGGCCAGCACTGACATCAAAATGGCGATGACCGTATTTATGCACTTGGATTTTTGAAGGGTAAATTAAGAAACTTGCGCGCTAAATACAGAAGTTTTAATGGCGAAGACATATGAACTTTTTATCCAGCTCTCTTAATTAACGCACACTCATAGTATTTGATAATCAGAATATTAAATATTTACATAAATAATGAGGATGACGCATGACTTAAACGCTAGACCCCTTCGGGGGCCGGTACCAATCCAGCGGAGGTTTGAGTGTCAGACACCCAAAGGGAACGTACCGAACTTTATGGTTAAGTATCGGTCACTAATTACCAGTCACCCTACAAAGAAGACTAGTAGTGCCCCGCAGATTCAACCACCGTTTCTGTTTTTGTTCGTTTCCTAAGGGCCGTATGGTGATACAACATAGCCTCCTTACCTACTATAACCTTGCTGTTTTTGACATGGAAAGAAAAATTCCAGTGCGAGCAGGGTTTGAACCTGCGACCTTCCGATTCAGTACACCGGATGTCTTAACCAACTAGACCATCGCACCCCGCTCACAGATCCCGAAATTTTCGTTCCATTAATAACGTCTTACGGTGGTTTAATTTTTCTTTCCATGTCAAAAACAGCTATGTTCCCTACGCAGGGTTTGCGTATAAAATATTAAAAAATACTATAACCTTTTCCAAGCATTAGGCTAACAAATGTAAAAATATTTCAAACAAACAAATAAACTGTTCAGCTTTTTTGTGTTATTGTAGATTAGTAAGAATAGATCATTTTGTCTAACAAAATATACTCTCCTGTTGAACAGGCAAAGCCGGAGGAAGTGAGAATGATTAAAGAAATGCTGGAGGAGTTCATAAGTGACAACATGGATGTAATTGTACCAGAAATTGAAGAGGTGGAAGAAGAGGAAGCGCATTTGCCTGTGGTAATGTCTTTATTAGTAGAATATTGAAAAAAGAAAAATTTCAAAGATGATTAAGTGTTTTTAAAATTATCTGCTCTGCAGAAGTTTTTGTGAAAGAAGAACTCTTGGTTTCCAACTTAGTTACCAAGTCAGAATGGTAGCCAACAAAACTTAAAAGAACATGAAATAAATATGTAAACTCCTATATACACGAATACTTTTAGGTCGTTCTGGAACCGAAACACAGTAACTCCAGTCGAGTAATAGTTACTATTGGCATATTCTTTTTTTTTTTATGACGTCTAATATAGAAGTTAGAAATTTATCACATTTTTTCTGTCATTCGAGTTAAATCTTAGTAGGGCTTCCACTATTTCATTCATAAACGCAATAACGAGCGGTGACGTAGCGCGGCTCAGCTGTGCGTAAATTCGTCCGACGTCCATTGACCCGCTCAACTGCGAGTCAGTTGAGCGGGTCAATGGACGTCGGACGAATTTATTAACCGACTGCAAGTAGTATTTCATTTCAGGTCCGATTTAGGTTGGTGTAGGTTCATTTACCTACATCATTTCTCGTTCGTATCAGAAGCACGGCACGGTTTTTACCACTATCACATCCCTTTGTTAACGAGAGAAATTAATTGGCATTTAATTCACCACTCTCGCATCACGAAATCACTACTACTCGTACCTATTGAACTAGACTCCGACACGACGACAGTACGCTTGGGAATTAGGCCTTAAATCGAGTGTCGACCAATCAACCTACCTACCTGATTCATAAAATAATACTGCCTAAAACATTTTTTTTGCGGTAATGCTGGCGGCTGTTACAAACGCAGACAATTCGCACAGAAAAATGACTCGTTTCGTCTGTCGAATAGAGTTCATTATTAGTTGGATGTATTATTAGGTATTGGAGGTATTAGGTTGGAATTAAGACCTTATTTTAATAAAGTGAACCGTGTAATTCGGTTGTGCATCTTTGTAACAGTCAGTTCGGACACGAGACAATAGGTTTCTCAGAATAATTTTAGTAAACTGCGTATTTTACTTAGGTACCTAGTTTGGGTAAAATTTATAATTTTCACCGTTTACGGTTAAGAAATAAAGTCTAAATTCGCTTTTCGTATTTTTATTTGTATACCAATTTATCTATCGCGTAGGTACCTATTTGCGCGACCGATCCTTTGGTTAGAACGGTATACATAACATCATGCCTGTTATCCCCGAAGGGTTTGGCAGAGGTGTACCTAATGGTACCTACACCCACATTTTTCGCCAGTTATGTTTAATTCCCATGTAATAAGGGGCGAGCTTATTGCCATCAACCAGGCACAAATTCATACTAAATATTTTATTTTTGTTTATGTAGGTATCTAACGCATCGGCATCTTTTGTTTTCAAGACGGTGAAGGCACGGTAAACACTTTTTAAATAATTTACACTTCCCTGTATCGAAGCAACTGAGCAAAATGGAGTCCACTTTGCTCGATACACAAACGGGCACGTTTAATCACATTGTCTTTTAATTTTCCTAATGTGTATCTGTCACTTTTCACTATCGCACTTCTTAACTCATCTCGAGTAGTATGCTCCTCGAAATAAACTAGTCTTTTAATTTCGGACCACAAATAAAAATCCAGTGGTGTTAAGTCAGGGCTCCTTGCGGGCCAAGCCACAGGGCCACCACGACCTATCCACTGCTCACCAAACTCACTGTTAAGGTACGCACGGATGGTGGAGGTAAAGGGAACTTGAGGGTCGGTGATTCCACGTGCGCGCAGTGAGTTCAGGTGTTCCGGCAGAGCATAAAGTCGTCTAGCCTCTTCCAGGTTATTGTGCGCCATCCCATAAAAATCCACCATTGCCCAATACTCCACATTGGAGTACGCGTATTGCCGACTCATTTTTAACATGTTATTAAGTTGCGCATGAGTGACCGAACACGAACCGCGCGACGGCTAGACTGTGTGTAAAGCGTGGGGTGGGGGCGTGGCTTACGGATCGATGAATGGATTTTTCAATGGGTACCGTTCGCATGTGTTGCCGATCGTGAATATGTTTTACACACACATATGCATTTACCGCAAGGAAGCGTTACTTCGAGTTCTCATTATTTCACAAAAAAAACATTAAATTAAATTTTTCGTGATTTTTTTTATTTTTTGTTTTTGAAAAAAATAGTCCCAATCGTTTCGAAATCGATGATTGAGTTTATGGCTTTCGGTTCCAGAACGACCAAAAAATAACCGTGTATACTATAGCTCTAGTTGGTCCTTCGAGCCGGATATTTTTGAAAAGCATCTTTTTTAACGAAAATATCATGTTTTGTAAAATATCCACAATTTGATTTATTTTATCTTCAAAACTGCAGAAAGGGATAGAGTTTAGGGGAATGCAAATTTGTGCAGCTTCAAGTCTAGCTCAATTTTTAAGAAGCACTGAAATCAGTCTAGCTAAATAGTTATCCATCTAAAGAACCCATACAGTCTAGTAAATACTACGCTAGACTAGAATAAAGGGCATAGAAACGAAGTGGCATTTATTCCATCATTATTTTAATTTTCTTCAAAGTTTCGGCGCACGATGAAAGGGAAAGACACTACGCCAGCTTCCATAGCAAAAAGATCAAACCATTAATCGAAACTCTTTAAAAGGCCTATCAAAATAACGTAATAAAGTTCAAGCAGTATGACGTAATTTCACTTAGAATTTAACATACTTTAAAAGTGTCTGGCGGGGATTTTGCACCACACAAAGTGTCTGGCAGTGGAGGAGGTGAATCATCATACCCTTATGTAATATCGAAAAATCACGCTGTATAGTGTGACGTAACGTAGCAACTATTTAGCAGAATGTTACCTGATATCTGCCAAAGCCACCACGACCGGCTTTTTATAATATACAATTGTTCTTACCCTAGTAAGGTACTTCCACAGAAAAAGTGTCAGCTTTTATAAAATGACGAGGTCTGGCATCTCATGTCGTAAAATGACGTGGTTTATGGTATCTTATATAGTCTATCCAAGATCCCATGACGTGCTTCTTAAGGTTATATTTAATTTGTGCGCAGGTAACAGTTGTATACGCCGTCCCTGGTATCGGGGGTCAAGTGAGTAGTGATATCATAGCGGACTTCGTGGAGTATATCAACGAGGTCTGCAAGGTTCAAGCCGAGACGGTGATGCCGAGGAACATCAGGCACTTCCTCTGCCCACCGCTTGAGAAGTAAGTTCAATAAAAAGCTTATTAAACAAACTGCAGGCAAGTTGACAATCTACAATCGTAAACGCTAATAGAAAACGAATCAAATGTATGGGAATGACGTCATCTCAACGTTAAGTCACGTGGTCAAAACAAACGAATAGAAAATTCGTAGACAAGCTTACAATTTATCTGAGCGTTCAAAATGATAGAATGAAATATAATCGTTTCTACAATGTTGATCGCTAGATCCCATATAAATCATAGCCAAGTGCCAGTTTTGACAATTGTTAGCGAAACGTTGTCGATGGGCTCATTCTTAACTGATTGGTCGGAGTGGGCAAATTGTAAACAAGATTGGAAAGCCATGGGGGAGGCCTTTGCCCAGCATTGGGACAGAGCGGGCTGATATAAAAAAAAAATAAACTAGCCTTTGACCGCGGTTTCACATCTGTGGCGGTCGATTTACTGAAAGTACTACTGCGATAAAAGAATCCTAAATCCCCAATTGTGATTTACCTAACCGGATGCAGCTGAATACCAGTATTTTACATGGAGCGACTGCCTACCTGGTACTCCATCATTGCGATCCGGCCTTCTAGTTTCGGAGAAATTGGAGATCAAAGTTCCAACTTTTTCACAAGTTTTATGTTAAAACTTTATACCTCCATGACGCCTACACTATTTAATGTAATCATCAGCACACAATGTTGATGAAATACAGCCCACGTGCTTCTGCATTACTCAGTGGTTGCAACATACAGGGCAAAGTACTTCGGTAACCAAGGTACTGTCCGCGAGATGTCAGCAACATCAAGGCGCTGCTGGCCTTTCTCGGGGAGTTAGGGTGGATCGAATAAATTTCCCACCTGCACGCAAAATACACGCTTTGACGTGGAGTTGCGGACACCAGCCCGTTATACAATAACAATACAGCACAATATTTTAAGTACATTAAGTCCTACTGTAAAGCGTAATTTTTCACCCCAAAAAAGGCGTATCCCAGTAATAGTTTTTGACGTATTTACGTTACGTTACCACAGCGTGCTCGTGCTTAGGTCTCAGAATGCTTGGTTGACGGCTTCGTGAACGGTCTTTTTACACCATAAAATATATCTGAAGATTTTTACCCCCCGACGAAAAAGAGGGGTGTTATAAGTTTGACCGCAATGTGTGTGTGTGTGTGTGTGTCTGTCTCTGGCATCGTAGCTCTTAGACGAGTGAACCGATTTGGATGCAGTTTTTTTTTATTTGATAGCTAGTTACTTGGCTTTTTTTCAAAATCGGTACAGTGGGTATAAAAATCGAATATTTTAAAATATACATAAGTGGGGTATCAAATGAAAGTGCATGATGTGTATATTACAATTAGCCATGTTTTATCAAAATCGGTGTAGCCATTTACTAGATTTGCGGGATGAAAAATCGAATATTTTCAAATATACCTACTCGAGTGAGGTACCTATCAAATCAAAGGGCATGATGTGTATATTACAATTAGACATGTTTTCTCAAAACCGGCTCAGCCATTTTATTGACTTTTCAAATGTTTGTTCGCTTTTCTTTGTTGCGATGGGCGTTTCTTTTTTTTTTTTTAAATCAATGTTTTTTATTTCTGTTTATTCACAGATATGTTGAACCCGACTACTCAGCAAATGACCCGCCTGCTAAAGAAGAAGTCGCTACAGGTGGAAAAATTACAGAATAAGAATTTTAAGCCTTATAACCATTTCAATATAGACTGGTTTTCATTTTCTATACTTCAATTAACACTGGGATTACAGTTCGAAAGACATTTGTGGCAAAACTTTGATGGCAGTACTAATTTCAAATGATCAATATTGCGGACTATTGATCATTTGACATTAGTACTGCCATTGTGAGCCATCCCACAATCTCATATTAATTCAAATAAATAACTCAAACTGATCCAACATTCTTAAGAACATAATATAACATCACGCCTGCAATCCCCGAAGGATTAGGCAAAGTTATACATACCGTAGAGTACACCCACATTTCGCCAATTACGTTTAAGTCTCATGTAATAAGGGCGAGCCTACTACCATCAACCGGGCACAAATTCAGACACTGTGGCTGCTACTAACAAATTCCTGATGGAAAAACTCGCTAACAATTTGACCGACCCGGGAATCGAACCCAGGAACTCGTGCTCAGCAGACGCGATTGCTATCACTAGACCAACGAGGCAGTCTGAATGTGGTATATTACCTAATCCGTCAAAAAGTCGGCGTTAAAATTAGTAAAATGTTTATGTGGATTGGTACATTTTGGCAGAATAACTTTCATTTCAGCACATTTTTTTTTTTTTTTTGTTAGCCTGTTCTGTCCCACTGCTGGGCAAAGGCCTCCCCCAATTCCTTCCATGTGCTCTTTTCCCGCGCCTCCTCGAACCAGCCTTCGCGGTACGCGTCCAGATCGTCTCGCCACCTCTTTCTGGGCCGGCCTCGGCGGCGCCGTCCATCTTCCGGCAACCATCGTGTGGAGACTTTCGCCCAGCGGTCATCGTGCATACGGCTGACGTGACCCGCCCAATCCCATTTTAGTCTAGCAGCCTTCTTGCCAACGTCCATTATTCCCGTTTTGGAACGCAGCGTGGTGTTACGAACCCTGTCTTGTCTTTTGACACCCAGAATGCTGCATTCCATTGCCCTTTGGCAAACTCCAAGGCGGAACTTCTGGGTCTCGGTGAGTGACCAGGTCTGAGCACCGTAGGTTAGGACGGGCAGAATACACAAGGCGATGAGTTTGCGCTTCAGGGAGATCGGAAGATCACCCTTCATTAGCGTCTTCATGGACCAGTAGCTTTTCCAAGCGTTCTCGACTCGGTATTATTATTCAGCACTATAGTACTCTTTTACCATAAATTTTATATGTAACGTAAATTAGACTCTTGTTGTATATTTAATCAAATTAATAGATTTTTTGTCAAACAAGTTTACAATAATATTTTAGCTTTCTTACTGCCTACGAGCCCACAGTAGGCCGGATTCCAAAAAAACCATATACCTAACTGCAATGGAACTTACATCTCATCCTTCACACTACAGTGAGAATCCTTTTCATATTGGAAGTGGGAAATATAGTCAGGTAGATCTTTTTCACACAATCAGAGTTAAATTATAATGGCAACGCGAAGCACCTCCCATTTCCAACTTGTCTCACCATTATGTCGCAATTTTTTCACAAGAATTGTGTGTAGAAGGTAAATAAGTATTGAATCCTACCTCGAAACTGTGTGCAGTGCTATGAGAATCTTTTGTTGCTTGAAAGACATTCACAGAGGGCGTTGTTAAACATTTAAGAGTTTCGTGAATTTGTATTTGAAAAACAAGATGGCGTACATTGTCGACCAAGATGTATCCGTTTCCGAACTTCTTTATTTATTGTTACCATTTTTTTGTTTTATTTTTATTTGTAGAATATTCATGTTCCAATGTTATTACCTTCAATTAAATATATTATTACATTTTATTGCTTCGTTTTATTTTCTCCTTCAGTAGTCTAAAAGTTCTATTTTTTCTGTCACCTTCAATCTTTAGCAGGGCCGTGTTAAGACGCTTCCTCACCGGGAGACTTAAAGTCGAATTCTCCTGTTTGTTATGTAATGCTCACCCTTTACCCTGGTATCTATAGTCACGTTATTAATTTTTATGCAATAGACAAGCATTTGGACGAAGAACCGTCAAAGAAAGCAAAGCTACAGAATTCTAACTTTTCAGTTCTAATATCAAGCATAGGTATCTTAAGTTATTACTAAGTCACCACTTTGACTTGTTTATAGATACGGGTTTAGGATGTTACATTACATGGTGAGGGAGCGCCTTTCAGGCCGACCGCATTGGTTGAAAGCTACATCGCGTCCCTCGTCTCTACTGCGATTGGTTGAATCCTGTTCACCTCCGCTCCACCGCGCCAGCCCAGTGCGGGTTGGTAAATATCTAAATGTCTTCGAAATTTTTATCTTGGATTAACAGGTCATCGTTCTCTTGCCCTTATCCCAATTCATTTGTGGTCGGCGCAGCATGTCTTCTCCTTCCATACTTCCCTATAACTCGTCATCTCAACAGACCCCTCCTTTCTTATCCAGTAAATCAGGTAATTATGTAGGTTTGGGACTTTTGTATGAAACAGCGATTTTTTTTAAATTACCGATAAAAAATTCTATGACGGTTCGGAATGATATACTGAATTCGTGGTAACCGTTTCTGAGTCGATATATCCCTACCCCCTGTATCCTGGTCATCCGTGAGAGAATCTGTGACCACATGACCGAGGTATAAATTGAGTGAAGACTTTTAATAGCGTTCCTTGTAACGTCACCGGTGGTATATTCGTGGGTGTATTATTACAGGCTTTAAAAACCATTACTCACATTTAGGGGCATTATACTTCAAGCCATGAGCCTCCGCATCTTCAAGCTGAGCATCAGCATAGCTAATGTTGTTAATCATTCTTCTATCCGCAGAACAACCACCTATGTACTACTCTTGTACATGAAGTTTAAATAAATAAATAAACAACCAACCATAGTGCTACTCAGCTCACCAACCAGCCGGTCCATGTACTTGTTAGAGACTGGGTGAAGTCAAGTGCTTCACTCGACAATCTAGCCAATACTGTACAGATTTTGTATCTGTCCATTTAACACAGTTTTTCTGACTTCCAGACCAATATTTAAATATAGTGGAATAACCTCAGGTCTTTTTCATCTTTGCCACAGAATGTCATAATTCACCAGTTTTGGAACGGACTACAAGGCTTCGTTCACACGGCGTTGATCTGTACGATATTTTACTGAATATCTTTGGGATCACATAGCAGTATTATTATGTATTCATTTTTAACCGTAAGAACATTGGGACGTTGGCGTTTTATTCCAACTTTTTGCCGCAAAATATCATGTAGGACAGCGCTGTATGAACGGCCACTAACGTCAACTTTCTATCTGACAGCTGTCAGTTTAAAAGTGCCTGTCAAAGATTTAATTTAAAATTATGCTTTGAGTTATTGTTTGTGTTTTCTTAAGCTACCGGGATTTTGGAGAATAGGAAGAATTTTAGGAGTTTCCATAGGCTAGGTAGTTTCCAATGAAACATAACAAACTTTACATTCGTTTTATTACATTATGGAATAATAAATAAACCCCCCCATGTATATACCGACCTATCACCGAGACACGTTTCTCCTGCCTGCGGACTATCACCGTCCTTTTCTAGCTGGGCATTTGCGTATAGCGTTGTCTCGCTCTAGAAGAACTTTGGAGGTTATCGAGGGTGTAGGATTTTTCCGATTTGCGATAAATGCAGTTCTAATTGATACTGACCTGATGATAATTTACGTCACGATTTTTTTTTATTATTAATTACATTCCCTACAAACGAAAAGCAAGATGAAAATGCATAGGATTTTAATTAAATGCAAAAAATACTATCTTAGATCAAAAGTGATTATTTTGGACGTCCCCAAATTTCGTTTTAAAGATTCCAAATATGTTTTAAAGAGTAATTTCTTTCAAATACAAAATGCCACGCCCAATACCCAGCCAGTCAAGACGAAGACTTCGAACATTGAGCATATTTCTTTTCTGCGCAATTTATTTCATCCCATCATGGTTTTACTGAATTACCATAGCCATAAACCGCTGGCGTCTAAGCAAACAAATTTTATTTAAAGCATTATTATGCGGTTTTCGAACGTCAGCCGACATTATAATTTACCTGTCAAAATTTCGGCGCGATCGTATAAAATTTTTAAACGACACCCATTTTTTTACTTGTAAATAAAAGAACAGCAATATTTTATTTTATTAGGTACATATGGTTCGTTATATTTTTTGTACTATTAGTTAGTTCAAAATTTACGTTAAAATCGGTAGAATTATCACTATCTACTCAGCCATTAAAGTAGAAGAAACTACTTCCGAATTAACATCTAAGTTTCACCAGGTTGGTCACAAATCTTCTCTTAAATACACAATTACAAAAATTGTGAAAAAACAGAAATTAATTCTTTCTCAATCCGTAATCGACCGCCATATTGAAAGTTCGTTCGAAAACCGCCAAAATCTTATACCACTCCAAAACATGTCTACTTTACAAAGATACAGCGAAAAAATGAAAAATAAAGCCCGCATGTATATATTTGGATTTAACTTTGGGGTAACTAAATTCTATATACACAATTATAACTCAGCACGGACAATTTCAACTAAAGTCTCCCAAACAATATCTTCTTATCATAATTAAATACAAAACTTTACTGAACAGAAAGCGTGAAATAATAACAACATGACTGAAAGTATTTCTTTTTCAAAATGTACATATAATATACTTACAGACAAAACAAATATTTACGTACGCACTAGTTCCGTTTATTTATCGAAGTCATTATCCCTTTGACAATTTAAGTAATGGCTTTGATAAATTCTAGTTTTCCCACTCTCGAATTCACTTCCATTTTTAGGAATCTATAAGTTTTAAATTTACACTAAGAGAACTTAAATTAATTCGACATTGGAAGAAAATTGAAATGGTTTTCGCAAAGTTGGGATTGAGTTTGATACTTTTTTATTGTTTAGAACAAAGGCAATATTAGATAGCTAAAAGCTAAGACAAACAGTTTTTGGAATAAGTGAGAGATGACGCAGTAATGCTTATATAGCTGATGAGGATGAACCATCAAAATTAAACTGGAATTTAAATAAAACATCAAAAATCATCTATGAAGCCATCAAACCCCAACTTTGTGGAAACTTTCCATCATTTACTTACATTCATTGTGATATAAGAAAAACAGTGAGAGCCAAAGAGTCCTGCATTAGACTTATACAATAAGAAAAAATGCTAACACTTAAATAACATGTCGTATAAACTTAGGCATTACTTAACAAGTACCGCTTACACCGATTATTATGGGATTATGAAGATAACTTGCGTTTTTTTGGTAAGAACAACCAATTTATAAGTACGCATTGGGAATAGTCGAAGGGCAGAAGTCCTGTAGTCTACAGGTTTCCTAGCATAGATATACAAAACTGAAATTTTTACTTTATATCAAAATTAATAAATACCTACTTTAATTATCACTAAGGAAGCGTCATTTTGGAACGAATTTTTTTAAATTTATTTTTAAAAAATGTTTGCTTGCGTTAACTAAGCGCTCAGAAGGACCCATGTCATGTTTTTTTTTATTTTTAATAATTAATATCTAGCTGACTGCTCTAAGTCGACACGTGAAAATATTTACCATTTCAAAATGGAATTTTAAAACACATCCATCATTCATGAGGTGTCTTTAGAGAAAGGAGTTTTCACTATAATATTTCGTATTCACAACAATGGTAACAATTCACAATATTTAGGATTGCATGTCATCGTTATTGAGTGACAAAATATTCAAAAATATATAATTTCACGTAAAACTAGTAAGTCATCCATGTAAACAAAAATAAAATCAACATTGGAAGTTTTTTTCTGTAATTAGGACTGCTAGTCTGTTAGAAACTAACGATCATTAATAGTTTAACACATTCATTTCATCTCATTTGAATGATGAAAACTGGATTTGCAATCCATTACAAAAATTTTAGGTATTTGGAAGAATCCTGAATCTATATCTAAGATTAATGCAATAAAAATCTATATTAATCTTGTGTATTCCTTAACTTTATAGGCCTCAGGCGTGTTGAATTTGATAATTGCATTAATTACTATGTCTCAAATTCCCACGTAGTTTATTATTTTAATATCAAAATTTATGACATGGGAACTTCATTATTTTTCAAAAATTTGTTACGTATAAATAGACATGGTCTGATACACACACTTTTGTGTGAAAGCCATTCAAAATAGCATGTGGATAAGGAAGAATATGAAATTGAGCTTCATTACAGCCAAAATAAGGAATAGTAGGAGCCAAAATCAATGGCAAAGCTTCGATCACGATTGATCAAATATCAATCGGCCGCAAATGGCTCCTATGCAGGGTTTAGATATTACAAAATGGAAAACTTTTAGGACAAAAACAAACCCATAAGAGAATATCTTTTCAAATTCTTCAAAATGGGTTTCAGCGTTGGCGGTAAACCATTCTAATAAATCACACGAATGTGAATATTCCGCATTCTTTTCATTGCGTTCCTACATTTCATACATTACCACGAACCACTACGCTCCTAGCCGCTATCAAATCGCACGATCCATTATAATCATTACTTTATGACACCTTCTAATAAATTACCAATATCATATTTCTATAGTAATCGTTAAAAATTGAATAATTCTACTTAAGTACTTCGAGAAGCGTCTGTGAGATGGCCAAGAACTGAGAACAGATTATGAAAAACTGTTGGATTTTACCTAAGTCCAATAGTAGACAAAACTAGCCTGATTTGATGACAATAAGATCTTATAAACGATACTCATCTTGAATACTGAAGAGGAACTCTTACCAGAAGCCAGTCTACTTATTGCACTAGTAAACCTGATGTTATAAAGCCAATCATTGATCGCAAACTCTAAAGTTACTCAATTTGTCATATAATATATAGAAGATTGAAGATGCGAAAGGTACATAAAGACAAGTAGACAATAAATTAGAAGATGCCACAATTACACTTCATAAATATTTTCGCTAAGTCGCTTGTTTAACAATTTTATTTTGGAATCTTTATTTTACATGGGTGCCTATATATAATATAACTTCTGCGTTTAAGAACAACTCTATGTATTTAGCAAGTGTTCAAAGTGTAATATATTAACTATATAATATATCATTTTATACGAACAATTGTGATAAAACAGCTCAACTAATTCTCAAGACTAACATAAGAGTTGTTCTTTAAAACGAATGCATTTGACTAGTTCTGAACTTCTATTTATTATTGAGCCATCAGAAATCCTAATTGCGATCTTTAAAAAATATACACGCGTCCGCTTAATGAAATGTTTTCCTTTGAACATGCTAAAACATCAGAAAGAATCTTCAGCGGAGAAAAAAAAGCATTTTCATTAAACACATTATGGTACTAAGCATTTGCTTTTTAGGCTCGAAATTCACAAACTTTGACTATCGTGTCAGTTAAGTGCTTTTCAAATCTTTTGTCTTCTTCTATCTTAAAACTGTCCACCTTTATAAACTATCTGAATATATTAGTTTCAATGAACAGTTACATAGAATCAATGATTCGTTAATCAACATTACTGATGAGAACCACCAATCCAAAAGCTGGTCAATAAGTATTTTTAAATGACATTTCATGGAAGCATGACTATTAAATTAATCGAAGACTTGAGAAATTATTGGCACAATAACTGACTTTAAAAATATAATCTCACGAGTTTATAACATGAATATCAATACAATTCGCTATTGTTTATTAAAACTAGGCGATAACAGATTTGAATTCATTATATATTGAGCTGTTAAGGTATAAAATTATTGGAATCACTATTACATATAACGATCCGTAACTAACAGCCTAGCGCTTGGGAAGTAGTAGAGATACACTGTGTTATGGAAAACATGATTATCATCAATGCCTTAACAACGTACAAGATACTAATTTTATAACCAATGCCCTACAGTATTTAGGAACAGACTTCAACAAGTTTTTACACAGGAGTTATAGGCTGATACTATTTTACAATAAAATACCTAATTTATCTTAACTTTTATACATGAAAGATAATAGGGAAGGATATAGGAATTGTAATGTTATATTTCAGTACTGGCCATACATGTTTCACGTCGTATTTCCAAAGAATCCACGTCCATCATAACAACAATCACAATATACATTTTAACACAACACAGTGTAAATCCCGAAGCAAATATAACAGCCCCGTAAAAGCTTATTTTTAAAGAGAAAAATATATTACCTAAATTATTTGCCTGTGTACTTAACAATTATCTATTGGTGTCAATGTTGAATTGGCGGGAGTCGCCATCTTGTAACAAATGTCAAACGAATGTCAAATGCCAAAATTGGTTTGTTTTATCGTGGCGTGATTGGAAGCTTGAAACGAAGAGGCGTTAACGAGGATAGCTTCGTTTGCAGATGACATCAGGCTATAGCTAAAAGTCGAGCTGCCCTAGTTAACAGTTCTAATACACGTCGCCAAACGTTGCGCAGCGCGTTGGAGCGTGAGAACAGAAATCTCCATAGGAAGAACACCGTGGCCACTTGGGTTAGAATGTGGACTATGTGTAATCTGTAAACAAAATTATATTGTTATAGCATAATATCGCCAGTAAACTCCGATGGGATAGGAAGAGGCTCAACTATGGTACAGCTACATTGCGCCAGTTATGTCTACGTCCCATGTAAACGGGCCCCAAACCAGATTCAGGGCTGCTATTGAGAAATTCCTGATGGGAAAAGCCCAATAACACATTTCCGGACGTGGGAATTGAATCCAATATCTCATTCCCAGCAGTAGCGCTTGTTATCACTAGGCCCATAAGGTAACCATATTGTTATAAATATCAATATTATGGCTATCGTCTGATACTAACTTGCAAAGTCTAATAAAACTAAATTTATTCTTGTATCATAGAAAATTTAGTAAAAATTATTTTCCAAGACCTCCCAACATTTCTGGCATTTCACATACAAGAACTTCAATAAACGTAAAGTTTAAAAATATCGAAATATACCTTCGCAGCACCGCCCTGGACTTTGGCAACGTGTCCGGGCTCTCTTTGAAGAGGAACCTCCTGATGCCAAGTACATACGACTCGATGTACGCGTCCCAGTCGATGTTTCGCACGTTGAAGTCGAAAATCCTGGACAAACGGAAAGATTTCATGTTAGAAATGTGTTTGAGAAATCCAATTGTGGAGTATACCTACACTTTGGATTACCCCTCGCCCCCATATAAGCTATTTAAAGATTTGGCGAACAGGGTGAACATTTTTTTCTCTATTGAAAGGGAGGAAGACACAACACTCGACAGGTTGGAGGATTCTAATCAGACGGGTGTTGTATCTGGTGGACTACTACCCGACGGTTAATATTTGGATCTAATTTATATGTTAATCACGCGGTTAACTCTAATATTAGCGATATAGAACAAGCCATGATAAGTTGTAAACTAAGATTTTGAATAGAAAACCAAAAATCTGCACTGCAGACAAACAAGAAAAGTGCTGATTCGTTTAACCTCATTGAATCCCAGAAAAAAATGAAAATGTCTGAAAGCCACTTAAATAATATGCAGGACTATGGGGACGGTGGGTCAAAGCTCATTGTAGATGGCGCATCTGATGATGACTTATTTTGAAATATAAAATGAAATTACCAGAGCCAAGCCAAGTCAAAGGCCCATGGGCGACATAAAAACCTAACCACACAAAAAAGAAAGAAGATCAGAATTCACACAACGTTTTGAGGGTGCTTGGAACTAGCTGTGCCATCGCATTATTTTTACAGCTATCACCCCTTACCACTATCCACTACTGGTAATCAGCACTAGTCTTACCTGCGATCGTCAGGCGAAAGCGATGCACAGAGAGCCTGCACGTTGTCATCAGCGAAGGCCCACTGGCGCGTAGTGAAGTACTCTAGACATGCGGCCGCTTTCTCTAACTTGTTCTGTACGCGGACCATCCTGGAAGAGAAGGTGGAATTGAATAACATTAAATAGAAAACTAAAATATTTCTTCAATAGAATGGACTGGGTAGCATTAATCAAAGAAGTTAGAAAATGTAAGAATATAAGCAAATATCATCAAAATCTTTCGGGTCAACCTTCGGGATATAATCAGCTCCTACTTCCTTTTGATATCTGAAGTTAAACCGAAATTGATTTTTAAAGTTATTCCCGTAAATACAACTGCATGTGCTTTGACTGAAAGCAATCCCAAAAACATTCTCAGAACAGAGATAGACAGATGTGTCTAAAAAACTCCTTATAAATAACATCATTTATATAGATGACATTCTGATTTTTACAACCATGATTTGCAAGCATGCGTACAAATTAATAGCAGCATCTACTAACTAAAATAGTCTGCATATTCAAACAAAAACTGTATTTTTTGACAGTTTTCATCGATAATAAAAAAAGCTGTTCCATTCATTTTGACCGAAAAATAACTATGAAAAATTTCTATGTGGGATTCGGAATGATTTACTGAACACGTGGTAAACGTTTGTGCATCGGTGTCCATTCCACGCTGTATAATGACTTTATCCTTTATCATGGTGACAATTTGTTAACAATTAAATTACCCTGATAGAACAATGGATATATTTACTTATTGGTAATATATAGCACTCTATACTTACATGGGTTTCTTGCCAGTAGCAGTGGCAACGAGATCCATGATGGCGGCGGGCGCACGGTGCTGCAACAGGGACAGCGTGCCGTGCTTCAATCTATTGCTTGTTATGTCACCTCCTGGGTACCATAAGACTTCATCTGAAAGTAAAGTAAAAAGGTTTTAATTAGTAACAAATACATGTCTGTATTTTAAGATTAAAATTTTGATCAAAAGCGTTTTTGAGAAAAAAAAACTTAAAATATGACTTTAAAGAAAGCATTAACCGCTTGCCAAATTAAAAATCTGGGCGTAATAGTACTCAATCTGTAGCTTAAATCTGATTCTCGATTGCTCTTCCGATAGTGATCAAATTTGGTTGAGGACAGAATCAAAACTAGCTCGAAGTGAATAGTTGATGTAGGAAGTGGAATTCAGACAGTAGAATGCAAGATTGATTAATATAATCAAAAAGGGGATCTCAATACTGGTGTTTGGAGAGACATGAAACCCGTGAATGATGAGCGGTGCTCCATATGGCTTTCGCTTGACAGTTGAATATCCTAAGTTTAAAATGATCATCATCATCATCATCATTTCAGCCGAAAGACGTCCATTGCTGGACATAGGCCTCCCCCAAGTGTCGCCACATTGACCGGTCCCGTGCGTCTCGCATCCAGCGGATCCCTGCAACCTTTACCAGGTCATCAGTCCACCTAGTGGGAGGCCTTTCATCGCAACGTCTTCCAGTTCGCGGTCGCCACTCCAGAACTTTCCGGCCCCATCGGCCATCCGTTCTGCGAGCAATGTGCCCTGCCCACTGCCACTTAAGTTTGGCTATTCTTCGGGCTACGTCGGTAACCTTGGTTCTCTTGCGGATTTCCTCATTTCTGATTTGATCACGCAAGCTAACTCCGAGCATAGCCCTCTCCATTGCCCTTTGGGTGACAATTTAAAATGATATTGAGTGAAATATGGTATTAACTTACTGAACGGATGTTTCCGCATGTATTTGAAGCTGGTCTTGACGAATCGTTGCCACGTGATGGGGTTCTGCTGGCCGGTGCAACAGTTGTACACCACTACGCCCTCACCTCTTCAAAGAATAAAAAAGAAAAATATGTAACATATGTAATACTATCACAGTTATATTATTACAGGATTCACATTTCTAATTCCTGTCCTGCAAACTGATGGACGCTATCAAAGGTGCCATACTCGTAGCCAAATTTTCAGCCTATTCAATGGAGAGGGTCGGTCAAATCTCACTGTAGCTAGGTCCCAACCAACCTGACCAATGAGGTCGCTATTTTCAAAAATAAATTTACATTAACATATTCTCAACCAATGACGATGTGGGGAACCAGCTATGCTAGCGCACTTAGTTTCACAGTTTCCTTCACCATACAAAATTGTCATCGATACGCTAAGTAAAAGTAACGAAAGGTTTGCATAATCTGCTTAAAATGTTTCGATACGCGGTAGGCCCAGGAGATGGCGCGTGGTGGGACGAACTACCTTTTCTCAAGGATTTGTCAATAATAGCTATGAATATGGAGAAGTGGAAGGAGGGAAGGGAGGTCTTTGCCCCGCAGTGGTCCACAAAAGGCTAATAAGAATAAAGTAACTGTACTGGGCACACGAGTTTGTCGACATGTGGAATGTTAACTCGGCTATCATTGTGTCGATTGTCGTAACGACCAATGGCTAGATGGTCAAGAGCCTCGACAAATATCTTTCGAGGCTCTTCTTAGGCGATTGGAGCAAGGACCTGATTCAGAAGGCAGTACTCCTCGATACGGCTCGCATTGTGAGGAGGTTCCTGTCTCTAGAGCCCTAACCACCATTCCTAACACCGGCGGACAACAATTTTATTTTTAATGGAATGTTTAAAAATGTAATGCAGGAAGGAGAAGCTCGTGGCTAAATAATAACAGCCGCTCGGGTCGATCTTTAGGTTAAGCCGTGCTTGCCTAGGTTGGTCTGTGGATGGGTGACCCATTACACACCGAGTTTCCTCCGTGCCTCGGAAAGCACGTTAAGCCGTTGGTTCCGGCTATCATTTGTAGATCTGTAACAGTCGTTAGGTAGTCAGTAGCCCAAAAAGTCTGACAACCAGTCTTACCAAGGGGTATCGCATTACCCAGTACTAATGGGTTGTGGAGGTCAGATAGGCAGTCGCTCCATGTAAAATACTGGTATTCAGCTGCATCCGGTTAGACTGGAAGCCGACCCCAACATAGTTGGGAAAAGGCTAGGCAGATGATGAAAGGTGCAGGTAGGACAAAAAAAACAAGACTGGGACACAGGTCGCCTCTTTATGTGAAGGAGCGGACTGTATCCACTACGCGACCTCAGTGCGGGTTGGTAAAAGCCACATGTCTTCCGTAGGATCCTGATCACCAGTTTTGTTATTTAGTCCTTGAAATATTAAAGTTCAATAAAATAACTGCGAGGGACCTTGACCGAATTCAAAATGACGCATCAGCGACGTCAAACGATTTTGATAAGACAGGTGGTTGGCGGTTTGATGTTACAAAGTCCAATCGTAATCAATGTGTTAGTAAATTGATTGTACATTTACTTAGCAACGATGGCTTAGTCATAGATTATCCCTATCGTGTTTATTAGATTACAGTACCAATAAATCGTAATAAAGTGTTCACTTAAAGGCTTTTCAGTAAATACCTGCTTTAGAATATAGCTGACTTCTACGATAATATTCTATGAGAATATAGTTATAATGGGAGCCAAGACATCATCATATACCTAGCCTTTCCCCAACTATGTTGGGGTCGGATGCAGCTGAATACCTGTACTTCACATAGATCTGATCTCCACAACCCAGTTAATTTGTTGGATAATACGATACCCCTTGGTAAGACTGGTTGTCAGATTTTCGGGCCACTGACTACTTGTAACGACTATTCACAATCTACAATTGACAGCCGGGACCAACAGCTTAACGTGTTTTCCGTGAATTGAGCGTGTATTTTTCTAAACATCTCTATTATCAGTCATCTCAACAGTCACCTTCTTTCCAGCCTTATCATCTTCCATACCGTCCATCTTTTGGTTTTATGCTCTTCCTCTACACTTGGTTTTTGATCCTTAGCCAATTCCTCAAATATTTAACAGATCAATGGAGGCGTGAATTTAATTGTCGTCTTACGAATCACTTTCTTCCTTTTTTACACACGTCTACCAGTCGTCAACTCATTAGTTATCCCTTTACTAGCCATATCATCTTCTACTCAATTTATCTATAAATTTACTTCTACTCATGGTCTTAAGTTCCTAGTCAGTCTGCCAATATTTTAAAAATCATCACTTACCGTCTCAAATGCGTCCTCCACGCACAAACAATCATAAGATTGATAACAGTATCGACGGGTACCAAGTCTGCGACCTTCGTGCCTGTGCCCAGCATCGTACGAAAGATCCCCTTGCCCACTGCCGCTATGATACCGTTGGGACCATTCCAATTGTCCACCCAGCCTTTTACTGGCTCTCGGACTGATGAGAGCACTGGAAAAAAAAGAAAAAGTCAAATTAATCGACGGTCTGAAATTAGCAAAGACTGGAGTACAGAAGACTGATGATTATCACTACATAGTATAAAACAAAGTCGCTTCCCGCTGTCTGTTCATATGTATGCTTAGATCTTTAAAACTCCGCAACGGATTTTGATGCGGTTTTCAGTAATAGATAGAGTGATTCATGAGGAAGGTTTATATATATATATTGCACCCGTGCGAAGCCGGGGCGGGACGCTAGTTTTATTATAAGTAGAGCAGTCAAAGTGGGTAGTATTTTAGAATTATAATATAACGTTCACAAGCATTTGCAGCTGCCTAGGGTCGAGAGATGCTTCGAATTCTTCGTTCAATATCTACCATTAGTTAATCATGTTATTATGATGACTGTGTGGTTTGTGTTTACAAAGTGATTATTATTTCAACCATAATAGTCTAGTCAAAATTGTGGCCATGGATTTACGATTTATTATTATCCTTATAACCTAGACACTTCAAAAGTATAACTCATGTGACAAATAAATCAGCAATCACATTACGTAATTGCTATCTCCATACTCAGCCTAAAATTATATAATCTTGTCTAGATCATATACAAAAAACACTTACGCCTACTCATCTACTCAATCCATCAATGATAAGGCAGATTATATCCAAATTTTGTGATAAGTGTGATAACATTGTAACACAATTCTTAACTTATAAATATAATGAAGATAAAACAACTTAGTAATGGAAATGATGTCAGTAAGGTACAGGCGTGTTCGTTTAGTATACCGGGTGTAAACAGACCCTTCACATAGCCGTCAACCAAGCATTATGTACATCAAACTAAGTCACTTTACGCAAAAATTATTGCTGGGAATCGATTTTTTTTTTGGGGTGAAAAATCACGTTTTACGGTAGGACTCGATGGAAAGCACTAAAAACATTGTGTGAGGATAGATTGAATAGTACGGGGGTCGTGGAGGTGTGTAAAGTAAAAAAATACATTAATAACATGTATTTAAAAAAAAAAACTTGTGAAAAAGTTGGAACTTTGACCCCCAATATCTCCGTAACTAGAAGGTTCCCAGGTATGGTCAAGAGCAAAAAAATGATCGCAGTGACGGGGAGAACAAGTGCCTTTCGTTTATGTTAAGGGTCTATTTACACCCTTTATCATTGGACGAAACATATCCCGGATTTTTGTGTATGACAAATTTGTTACTACTAATAGACAGCCAGTACATACAGACAGAGTTACTATAGCATTTATATTAATAGTACAGGCAGAAACACTTGCATTACAATTTGAGGAAAACGTTATAATGAGCATAAGCGCGTCACAGCTATCCTCCGATTAAGAATCTCTGGACGGCAGTCATACCAAATTCGGTATAAATAATTATAAATCATGGTTAATTCTCGAATCATTTGTAAGCTATCGTCGCGTCTATATGACAGGTTGGACATTGACGTCCTAATCATCATCTGCATCCCTTTTCCTAACTACGTTGGGGTCGGCTTCCAGTTTAACCGGTTTAGCTTCATACCAGTATTAAACCATCCAAACCAACAACCAATGATTGTTTATACCATCCACCATCGGATATTTGTCAATACCTATTATATTGTATGACTCTAAGGTCCTAGGCAAATGAGTATTAATATTTTAAACTCAAATTATATCAAAAATATATTTATCATAATATAGATTGATACAGCTTTAAACAACGAAAAAAAATCTCATTGCAAAACGAATTAAGGCCCTTAAATTATCTCGCGTTGCATAAATGCAGCAAGCGGCTGGACCAACGGCTGCATTGACGTCAACATAATATTTATCATTTATCCCAAGGCCGAAAATAATCGAATTAGGCGAATATCCGATAATGTGAACGAAACAAACAGTCTGATTAGTAATGTAGGTAAGTCTATTATCAAATCGTATATTGATATTCATATAATTTTAAGTAATAAACTTTAAAAGTCTGTGGTCATACAAAATTTGCATTTTTAAGCAATAACTTGTAATGCTCATAATATAATATTTTAATACCCTTTTGGTGGAATTGTCATAAAATACACGATATTGAAGTTTTATGAGACTAGCAAAACTCTTAAATATATCAATTTATTCACAAGGCAAATATGCGTTCAGTCTATAAAACGCATTACCATTGTAATCGAGATATCAAGGTGTAAATGGACCCTTCACGAAGCCGTAACCAAGCATTCTGTACATCAAACTAAGTAACTCTACGCGAAAATTATGGCTTTTCCTTTTGGGGCGTAAATTCACGGCAGGACTCAATGTCATCATCATCATCTGCCTAGCCTTTTCCCAACTATGTTGGGGTCGGCTTCCAGTCTAACCGGATGCAGCTGAATACCAGTATTTTACATGGAGCGACTGCCTATCTGACCTCCACAACCCAGTTAGTACTGGGTAATACGATATCCCTTGGTAAGACTGGTTGTCAGACTACAACAGCAGGACTGGTGGACTGGTTGGCAGGACTCAATGTAACACACTAAAAACCTCATGCTGATAGATGGATGCATTGATTAGTACAGCATTTTGTAAAAAATTTGAAACGTGACCACCAATACCTACGTAACTAGAAGGTATGGTCCAGAACGAAAAAAAATCGCAGTGACGGGGAGAACTAGTGCGGCCTGGTAACACGAATTGCGAGAAGCACAGAACTGCTCGATTTGGTGATACTTGGGTGGTACCAAGAGGACAATTCTAAATAGTGAGTGGTTCTAGGGTATAAGGATGATGACGATGACCAGATAATAAATGATCTTCTTCTTTCGAACCCAAGGCACGCACCTCTGATTTTTCGGATTCATGTGCGTATTGTACTTAATCATCACTTGCTTCGGTGAGGGAAAACATCGTGAGGAAACCAGCATGCCTGAGAGATATTTCTTGAGGGCATGTTAAGCCAAGTCAGAGGCCCATGGGCGGCATAAAAACTCTGACACCAGGTTAGGAACTAACCACACGATAAAGAAATAATAAATGATGATTGATATTCTTACCGATAGAAGGCCGTACAATGGAGACGGGTAGGTTACCGCTCTCCTTTATAAGCATATCCTCCGCTAGAGCCTTTGTGAATGTGTATGTGTTAGGCCTGTCACCTGAAATGTAGAAGAAGATCACATTAATATTTTTGTCAAGGAAAATCTGGAGCCGCTTTTGGCGAAACACAAAAAAAATTACGAGAAATTAATTGTCAATAATATCGACCGCAAAATAGTAGTGCCATCACTGGCTGTCATTAACAAAACGACCAGCCCCCGTAGCATGACCACCGCTGACAAGGATTTCTTTGACGGAAGAATCGACAAAATGACGGATAGTGCAAAGAAATGTGTCATTGTGTCGACACGATCTGTCATTTTGTCGATTCTACCTTCAAAGAAATCCTTGTCAACGGTGGTCGTCATGCGACGGGGGCTGAAGTACTTTTTTTTTGTTTGACGTTGGACTTTGAAACTAAAGAAGAAAAATGCCGCTCTCATCTCAGTTATTTCGCATTCGGAATTCAAATCGCAGCAGCATCGTAGCTGCAGTTATTGTCAATCACAATGCTACCGACATTTACCATGTGTTCTTTGGAAGTGGAAGACCATATTAACGAATTTTTTGTAACTGTCACATTTTCATCATCATGTTCGCGATTTTGTAGTGATTAAAGACTCCATTTCTCTCTATTCACTCACCGACTAGATCCGGTGTGATTCTGTCGACCAGCTCATCCGGCAGCGTCTGGACGAGGGTCACGACATGCTCGGGGTGTGCAGGCGGTGCGTATACCGTCTCCTCAACGCGTTCGCGCTCGCAGTTGCAGTACGCTGTCGATACGTGGACTAGGGCCTGGAAACAGAGAAATAAAGAGTGTAAAAGTTGAAGGAGTAATAGAAGATAGCGATAGCTGACCGTAAACGGGTGCCACTAAAAAAATTATCACGACGAACATTCGTGCAACAAAAAGGACATCCTACACTTCGAAGGATGGCCTAGGAAGAGTGAGAAAGACTGCCTGTAAATCAAAGCATCTCATTTTAGATTTCAGAAACTCTTTGGTTTTTTAAACTAATATCTTGAGCAAAACCTACCATCGGTGTGAGTGTGACATTTAAAAACCGGCTCAGGTTTACAGAAGACGGAGGCTAGGGGTTACAAATTGAATTCATTCAAGTAAACTTCTCACGATTTAGATCTTATGATAAAACTTACATGGGATGTATCACTATTTCGGCTTATCGCTGAAAGCTATCTTTTGACAGAAACAAAATGTTTCAGTGTAGGTACTACAGTCATTGAATCGATGATGATAGACACTGAGTCATTTCAAAATTATTCATAATGTTAGAGAGATAAGTCGCAAAATGCGTCATGCGAAAATAATTTATACACTGTAGTAAATGATTAATGATAATATGTAGATTATTAATTAATATTAATTAATATGTATTAATAATAACAATGTAGTCTGCTCGTGGCTACATAATACCCGCCGCATGGGTTGATCTTCCGTCGATGGTTGACAGTCTATTTGATCCATTACATGTTGATTGCATTACACTCCTCCCGGCTGTCATATGTAGATTACTGACGTTACGGGTAGTCACAAGCCCGAAAGTCAGACAACCAGTCTTACCAAAGGGCTAAGGAGGATAGGCAGCCGCTCCATGTAAAATACTAATACTCGGTTGCATCCAATTACATTGGAAGCTGACCCCAAATCAACATAATTGAGGAAAGGCTAGGCAGATGATGACTTGCGTCAACTTTCATCTTGAGATAGAAGGCCTTGCTTCTCGTCTATCTTGCGTTGTCGTCATCACCATCTTTCTTGCGAGTACTGTACTACAGGAGAAATTCCTAGCATGGGGCTACGTTATTTAAAAAAAAAAACAGAGACGCTGTGGTTCGCAAGTCACGTCACGATGATTGGTGGCATACACTGAAGTCTAAAAACTACTTTTATTCGTTTTCCCCGTAGTCCCTGTCACATCACATGGACCACTTGAGCGTGCAGCTCCTGGGCAAGAGGGCACGGTCTCCTTCTTCTTAGGGTGTCGATGGCAGTCTAAATTGAATCAGCCCAGAACTTGGCTACGACTTTGGCGGCTTCAGTAGCGTCCATCAGTTCCGAGCGAACAGGACACGCAGGACAGGATATTAAGTTTATGGAACAGCACTACATTTCAACTCCAGGTCAGATTCATCTATGAATGTCAACCTGAGCAGGTTTTCCTTGCTTCAGTCAACTTGGAGTCTGTTTATTGACTCTTTAAAATATCCAACTATCTCCTGCTGATAAAACATATCTTAAGCTGCTTACCTCAAGGCTAAGCATACGATGGCAAAGCTGCACTAGCTGCTGTGTGCCCAGCATGTTGATAGTCACGGATAGCTTGAGTTTCTCGTCGAATTTCACCGTTGCCGCTGAGTGGAACACCACTGATATCTGATGGAGAAGAATGGAGGATAATATTAAAACTAAGTTATTTTGTAGGAAAAAATTAAATCGTTACCATAATTAGATCGCGAGAAATAAATGTTCGCTCTGAGAAGACTACCTAATTTACACATCTCTTAATGAACGAAAAACTTAATACAATTTTCAGTATGAATGAGCGAGGCAAAATATTCAAATGTTATTTTCAACGAAATAATCATGTGTACATTTTTAGATGCATCAGAGCAATCTTATGATAAATATTGATTGAATATTGTGATAATATCTTTATTTTAGAGGCAATTGTAATGGGTAACAATTACCTCTTCTTATTTATTTATGCCACGCTTGCCTCGGTTGGTCCGTGGATGGGTGACCACCCATTTACACGCCAAGTTTCCTCCGTGCCTCGGAAAGCACGTTTTGCCGTTGGTCCCGGCTGTCATTCGTAGATCTTTGACAGTCGTTACAGGTAAGTATCAAAATCTAAGAACCAGTCTTAACAAGAGTATGCGTATTACTCAGTACTAAGTGGGTTGTGGAGGTCAGATAGCAGTCGCTCCATGTAAATATTGGTATTCGGCTGCTTACGGTTAAACTGGAAGCCGACCCCCACAAGGTTGGGAAAAGGCTGGGCAGACGATGATGATGATCATACAAAGGATTTCATCTTACCTTCTGACAAAGCATAGTCTGATCTGCAGCGCTGATGCCCAGCTCCGGTTCGGTGATGTCGCCCACTATTGGGACTATCTTGTTCAACTCCTGGGGCCGCTCTCTCCGTAAAGTCTCGAACAGCTGGAGAAGAAATATTCTTCATCAGTAATTGGATAGGAGGAGCATAAAAATTGGAGTTAGGCACTAATAAAAAACCTTAAATAATAAAGGGTGTAAATAGACCCTTAACGAAGCTATAAAGCACTTGTTCTCCCCATCTTTGCGATCATTTTTTTCTTCTAAACAATGCCTGGGAACCTCTAGAAAGTTCGGTTACGGAGATATTAGGGGTCAAAGTTCCAACTTTTTCACAACTTTTTTTTTAAATACATGTTTATAATGCAAGATTTTTACTATAAAAACCTCCACGACCCCCGTACTGTTCAATCCATCCATCAGCACAATGTTTTGAGTGCGTTACATTGAGTCCTACCGTAAAACGTGATTTTTCACCCCAAAAAAAAAAAAGTCGTTTCTCAGCAATAATTTTTGCTTAAAGTTATTTAGTTTGATGTACAGAATGCTTGGTTGACGCCTCCGTGAAGGGTCTGTTTACACCCTGTATTAAGTAACATAACATGGCGATTATTGTTTGTTTTTTATTATTATGATAACCTGTGAACAGTGTTGTGGGTTACTTATTGGCAAAATGCAAATATTGTTATACTAATTTTAAATTTTCATAATGTAACTGTTTGCTGTTCCTCTTAATAAAAAAATAACTGAAATCCCCGAAGCGTTAGACAGAGGTGTACCTAATAGTACAACCACATTTCGTCAGTTATGTTTAAGTCCCAGGTAATAAGGGGCGAGCCTATTGCCATACCGGGTACAAATCCAAACTCCGTGGCTGCTACTGAGAAATTCCTGATGGAAAAATCCAATAACACTATGCCCGATCTTGGAATCGAACCCAGGCCTTCATGCTCAGCAGTCGCGCTTGCGACCACTGCCAACTGATCAACGAGGTAATATTAAGTAAATACTTCATAAATGCATAAAAGAATAACACATAATGACAACACTTAAGTATATAATGCAAATGTCACTCCATTGAAGTAAATAGATAAATAAATGGCATCTTATAAATAAGGAAGCTAAATAATATTGAAGTGCTCGTCATGTCTTTAGTATATAATGTTTTGAATATTATGTTAAGTACTTCAAGACTTTTAAAGTACATACTTACAATATTCTAATGATTCTTTGTCTAGAAAAGCACAAAGCTGAAGTGTTTAACATAATTGCTGACAGACCAAATAAGGATAAAGGGGAATTATTAATATATATTTATTTAATCTCTAAGTACAGGGTGTAAGGTACAGCTCTCCACAAACTGATGGGGTGAATTCAGTATTATCATACTAAGATGACCGGTACAAGAAATTATTTCAGGAATGTTATGGGAATCCAATAAATTTGATTTGTTTTACTTCCTCATGCGCAATGTATCGTTACCGTGGCAAAACGCACATAGCGAACGGCAAGCACGACGACGAGTTCGATATACTCTGTAGCTAGGCAGGAACTGAACAGCCGATTTCACGCGTCGTTCGTTAGATTATTTCAACATCCATTGTTGGATTTTTTATTTTAGCCGTATTATTTACATAAATGGAGCGCAGCGTCCAGGAAATGTTATTTTACTTTAAAATAAAGGAATAGTAACTGAAAAAATACATTAAATAAAAAAAAATCTGGAGAAAAATTCCAGTGGAATATGATTCAAAATAAGGAGCTGAATGCACCCTGTCAGTTTGAGGAGGGCTGTCCCTTCCACCCTGTATACACCGTGACTTTTTAGTCGTCTTACAAAGGTCGTTCACTCAATGTACCCGACATAAAATAGATCTAGGCGTGATTTTTTTTTTTATCTTCACAATAGGTACAAAGAAAAATAATAATAAAAAATTAGAATAAAATTATGAAACATCCTGTTAATCATGTTTACATGTCAAACGGGAGAACATATACCTACCCAGCACTCGAGTCCAGTAGATCATCGCTCGCAACAGGGTGTTTTAACAACGTCATGCGTTATAATACTGGATAATATTTTTATTTTGAAATTATTAAAATCTCATAAATCCTATTTTTTTTTAATGAATGTTTAGTATTCATTGGATACATGAAGTGGGCTGACGTTGAAAGACGACTAAAAAGGCAGGGTGTATATTAATATTATAAAAATTCCTGTTGAAAAAATCCAATAACACTTTGCCCAACCTGGAAATCAATAACAGGACCTCATGCTGTCGCGCTAGCGATTACTAGACCAACGAGGCAGCAATTTATTCAATTTAACCAATTACCTACTAGATTTGTTTTGTTTCATAAATAATCGTAGTTATTACAAAAACCAAATTGTCATATGCAAAGCACAAAACCGAATTGTAAATTAAATAAAAGAAATAACACTTAAATCAATTAAAGATGTATATACTTATTACATTTCATGAATAAAACATTGATAATATTTCAAATGAGGAAAAGTATGATGAATTTAAAAAGTTCGACATACGTTTAGAATTTAATAATCGTAAGATTTACGAAAAAGTATTTTATTTAAATATGTAAATTGACTGTCTTCACGTGACCAGAGGGCTGGTCTTTTTTTGCCAAAGAATCATTGCCATCCAACGTGGCAATGTTTTTTTTTTGTGTTTGTTATTGTGGGCACAGTGTTTATCTTAAGAAAGATCTTTTTTGTAAAGTCCTTCGGAAAAGTTTGGTTGGTATTTTTTTTTTTATAAAATCTCGTTAATATACGGTCTAACTATTTATACACGAAATATTTTCAGGGAATCATCTAACGGGTATAACAAAGCCATTTCAGGGATTTTTTTTTATCTGAGTATATTTTTTTATAAAAAATAAATAATTTAAAATGACTTGACCCACAAAATAAATACTGGTTCCTTATTTTTAAGCATCCTTCATTGTTAGAATATGAAAAACCTTTACTCCCATAAAAAAATTTAGAATTATAACAATTTTGTAAAAAAAAACACTCAGATATTTTATTTTTTCATTGCTATGGCGATTTTACGACTTATAGAAGTTACTCTTAAAAAATTTCGTGTATGAAAAGATAGACCTTATATAAATAAATTAAAGGAGAACGAATGAGTGAAAGACTGACCGGTGACTGTGTTAGCTCGGTAAGACGTGAGGCAACATCCTGGCCACGCTTCGGCCGCATCAGTAGGTAGATCTTCTTAATCTTTGGACAACTCCTTAACAGCTTTTCAACGAGCACCTGTGGAACAAAGACAAGTTTTTCATTTAATATCTACAGCACAAGACATTCATATTAAATTTAGTTAACCCTTTCACTCCGTCTTCTCACAGAACTACAAAAAAATTAATATAATCGTCTTCCATTCGTCAGCAAACATGTCCAATACAGGGTTGGTCTCCAAAAGCGCGTCGAGCATCGTTAACATACGCCAGATCGAGCTATAGTCCGACAAAATGGGACATTAAACAATTTATCCCCTCTAGAGCGATTGTAATTATTTCGAACGATTGCACAGCTCAACATGCAAATCCGACGCATCGAACCCATGATAATAGTAATATTACAGGCTGTTGTTACTTGCTCAACGGATGTAAAGAAAATGCCATATGTTTCTATTACTAGTAACAAGAAATTACTTGTGTTGTTGGGCTTTTGCCATCAGATATTATTCAGTAGCAGCCACGGAGCCTAGATGTGTGCCCGGTTGATGGCAATAGGCTCGCCCCCGATGATATAACTGAAGAAGTGTGGGAATAGGTATTGAAAGCACACCACTGACTAACCCTTCAAGGATTACAGGCGTGATGTTATGTTATGTTAGACGATACTTGTGTAACAAATAGGTTTACATACGTCAATGGCGCAACGGATGGAATTCAGAATCAAAATTTCTCACTTAACATGCTGTGTTTTTATGTAATTTCAATAAAGTCATGAAATTGTAATGGAAGGAGCATTACTTTGTGTAATTTTATTTCATCACTAGTGCTTTCAAAAATCTCTTTTCTGAGCTGTTCCACCTCGCAAAAGACAATGAAATATATTCCGAGTTGATGGGTAACCTTCAGTAATGGAGAAGGACCAGAAGAAGAAGAAATAGCTCTCAAATACGGATAACATTGTGAGGAAACCGAAATGTCCCAGAACCAAATATTCGATTTCAACAAGAATGATGTAACCAAGGTTTTGTAATCATGTTATAATTTAAAAGAGTGTCCATAGAGTTTCTTGCCCATTCTTCTCCATAGAGATCTATGCTTTGGAATGGGCAAGTTCTACGTACTTTCAGAAATAAATGCCTTTCGACTGGGACTGTAGCTTCATTTTATTGTTCAATCAATCAATCAATCAATCATTTATTTTGTTAAACATAGGTATGGTTACAGATAACAGATAGTATATTGTCTAGAATAGGTGCACTATGTTTTGCCAATTTATGGCGTACAAAATTAACAAATAAGGTGGCATGTCAATAGATTACATTAAGAACAAGAAAAAATCATTCAATTTAAAATATGTCAGTTAGGTAAACATGTCATTACAATTTTAGATAAATAAACACATTTATACTTTTTGTCTTTGTTTCGACGATTTAAAAGGTCCCTGTAACTAGAATGCATGCTTTGATTTTGATTTCGAAGCCTGGGCCCGCGTGGTGGTTAGCAGCCTACTAAATACTACAAAATTATGTAATACGTAAGTACATTTCATCGACACCGATATTGTTATCAATATAATATTAATATGTTAATCTTATCAATGAAAGTTTCAATGATTAACGAGTTTAGCCGTTATCAACACATACTATTTTGGCTTTATCTAATCTTTTCGCTTACGGAAACGGGATATTTATTTAACACTAGTAACCTAATTAATATAATATTTTGCTGTTGTCGTAACAGCAGGTCGGTAGGGACTGCCCCGAAGACAGGGGGAACTAGCAATGAAGTACACTCAGCCTATAGCATCGCACCGAAAAATGCAGAGAATGAAGACACACTGCAAGAGCATTTTAATCATCTCATTAAAGAAAGGTGTTTGAGGGCGTGGATGGCACTATCAGAAACTATGGGGGATAGCGAAAAATACTCAAAGAGTAAAAAAGTATTCATTTGACTCGCACAACAATAATGCAAAACGAAATTTAAAAAAAAATCTTGCGCGCGATTTTTAAGAAAACTAAAATTCATCATTCGATTTTTGAAAAATCGATATTCTTCCAGGAATTGAACGCACTGATTTCGAAAAAACACACTGTATTATTAATCCATTGGAGAGTATTGCTAATATGAAAGAGAAAGCAGTAAATGATGCCGTGACGTCTGACAGGGGAGAATGGAAGAAGAAAACGTGTTGCACCGACCCCAAATAGAATGGGACAAGGGCTGAAAGGTGACGATGATGATGATAGTGTCCCTGATAAGGATCAAATTCTGGGAAGACGACGACGACTAATAACATACGGCAAACCAAAGGAACCACGTATCTGGTGACAGGTGAACAGGTGGCAGACTCCACTCAGACGTCTCTGAACCGTCTCCGATCCAGGGCTCGGATACCGGTATATTTTTCGAAAGGGAAAAACCTAAGAAACGATTTGTTTCGGTTACGTTCGAACGGAACGTTATAAAAAACGTTTTTGACGAACAACACCATTTAGATCGTTCGTGGTTAATAAAACGTTTTTAACCGTGGTTTTCCATTCCATTCCATACACACGGTACCCGATTCAACTAAACAAGTTCATGCTTGTCACGGGCCGCTGTGCGCGGCTACGTCTTGCGGAATAAACCGGTTTTTACCTTGCGGAATAAACGTTCTCATTTCGTTTTCGTTCCGAACAAAATAAATAAATAGCCCATTCCCTGTCCAAAGGAGGAGGCTTGTGTCCCAGCAGTGAGAACATTAAAGACTGAATAAACATAGCGGTTACTTCACAATCTTTAACTTCACCGTTCTTCAATTTGTAAGAAAAATCCAAAGAAATCTAGTTTTTCCCTGACATTAATGAGACCCTATTAGTGTTAAGAATCAAGCACTTAGACGTAAGTATCAGGTTAACAAGGAACATTGTCTAATGTATTTGTCAACAACATTGTCTTTCACACAGATAACATAACATCACAGCTGTAATCAGAATTAGGCAGAGAGATGCACCTTGTAGTACACCTAAATTTTTTCAGTCATGTTAAAGCCCCATTTGATAGGGAGTGAGTCTATACTTATCAATGTGGAGCTCGTGGCTTAATAATAACAGCCGCACGGGTCGATCTTTAGGTTAAGACGTGCTTGCCTAGGTTGGTCTGTGGATGTGTGACCACCCATTACACACCGAGTTTCCTCCGTGCCTCGGAAAACACGTTAAGCCGTTACTCCCGGGTGTCATTTGTAGGTCTTTGACAGTCGTTAGGTAGTCAGTAGCCCAAAAAGTCAGACAACCGGTCTTACCAAGGGGTGTCGTATTACCCAGTACTAACTGGGTTGTGGAGGTCAGATAGGCAGTCGCTCCATGTAAAATACTGGTATTTAGCTGCATCCGGTTAGACTGGAAGCCGACCCCAACATAGTTGGGAAAAGGCTAGGCAGATGATGAGTCTAAACTTATAAACATCATCATCATCATTTCAGCCGAAAGTCGTCCACTGCTGAACATAGGCCTCCCCCAAGTGTCGCCATATTGACCGGTCCCGTGCGACTCGCATCCAACGGATCCCTGAAACCTTCACCAGGTCATCGATCCACCTAGTAGGAGGCCTTCCAACGCAACGTCGCAACGTCTATACTTATCAACCGGGCACAAATCCAGACTCCGTGGCTGCTACTCAGAAATTCCTGACGCCAAAACTCAATAACTTAGCCTCTGAGTTTGTTTCGGATATTTCTTCTCGGAGTAGTCAGATAGGAAACGCTAACCCCATCTCGTTTTAATACATTAATAAGTTTTTTTGACGTGTGAAAATGTTTTTACCCGACTGAAGAGGGTAATGTGTTTATTCACCTATATAAGCAGCCATTAAAATAGGTGGACAAATTTTAACACAGTGTTCAGTACGTTTAACCAAAGATATCCAAGCAAAAAAACACTGATTAAACTGATTTTATTTTGACCTAAAATCATTGGGTAACCAACATTTTTAGGGATCTGGGACATTTGCGCGAAAGACATATGCGCGAAGGACACTTTCGCGAACCCACTTGCGCTAAAAGACATATACGCGCATGGACTTTTGGGCGATTAGACTTTTGCGCGAATGGACTTTTGCGCCCATAGACACTTACGCGCATAGACACATGCGCGCAGAGACACTTTGGCGAATGGACACTTGCGCGAATGAACTTTTGCGCAAAAGGACACTTCCGCGACTAGCTACGGTTAATCTGTAGAGTAAACATAACATCATATTATTTCTTATTTTCAATGAGATAGAGCGAGAGAAGTGGCAACACTGCCCGAGTGACAATTATTTTTTCGTATCTATCATGAATAGTGTTGCCAGATATAATTATTGTTTAATCGATTTACAATATCGATTTTGAACGTATGTTTCAAAATAATTTTACTCTCTGTTCAAGCTTTTGGGTTTCATTAATGTCGATGTTTAAGGTCATTCAGTTGTTTTAATGTCTATTATGACAAATGTATATTGATGTATAGAACATTCTTGTTACTTTATACAAAAAAGATTAATCAATCGATTCCGATTTAGAAGAACCTCAGTGTTATGTTTACTCTACAGCTAACCTAACCTAACCATTCGCGCATGTGTCTTTGTGCGTAAATGTCCATTCGCGCATAAGTCCATTCGCTCAAGTGTCTATGCGCGCAACTGTCTATGCGCCCAAAGTTCCATTCGCGCAAAAGTCTAATCGCCCAAAAGTCCATGCGCGCATATGTCTTTTCTCGCATGTGGATTCGCGCAAGTGTCCTTCGCGCAAATGTCTTTCGCGCTAGTGTCCTGATACCCATTTTTAGTATATTTTCGTTAGCTGATTTTTTTTCTTGTAAGTATCATATAAAAAAATAAGACAATTTATTTATATTCTTATTTTTCTTTACCGTTGTCCTAATTTTGGTGGTCTGACCGATTTTTAAAAGTTAGTCCATCTTTTTAATATATCATGTTTGTTCCATTGTGGCGCTCTAGAGACCAAACGCTTGGGCCAATTTTGATGATTCTTTCGTCAAAAGATTTGTCTTAATCTTGCAAGTATCACTTAAGACATGACAGTAATCAAAATTCAATATGGCGACAACCAGACAAATAAAAAAAAACAAGAAAAGAAATAAAGTTGACGAACTATGTACGGGTATCATTGATTAGGTATTTAAAAAATAACTTTAGGTTGCTCATATAATTTTTCATTTCGAATCTGTCAAGGATTTAACGATTTAAAGTTAGTTATTCGAAATGATAAATAATAATCTTTGACATTATGAAACTGAAAAGCTGCAAATAAAAAAAAATATTATAAAAATTAAAAAACCCGACAGAAAACCAAAAAACAAGCGCATTTAGAAGCATGCGGATTTATTAAAATACAAAATTTTCAGTCGGGTTTTTTAGTTTTTATAATTACTTGGTTTTTTACAATCAATTTACAGAAACAAACATAATAACAACAACAGCATGTTAACATAATTGTGTTATTAACATTGTTTTCAGATTCTGTTTATCATATGTATGTTAGTCTGTAAGGTATATTATCTATGGGCCAAAGTGGAAAATAAATGGACGTTGTTGTTGTTATAATTTCAAGGATCTTACCATAAGCATAATCATAATCAGCCTATAATGTTCCCACAGCTGGGACACAGGCCTCTTCTCTATGTGAGGGAATGGGCTATAATCCACCACGCGGGCTCAGTGCGGGTTGGTAGATGGCACATGTCTTCGAATATTTTTTTTTTTTTTTTTCTTAGCATAAGTCTAAAAAAGGCAGATATCCTTACCTTCCCCATGAAACCGGTCCCACCAGTGACGAAAACAGACTTATCGGCATAAAACTCAGCAACTGGCACATACTCCTGACTCCCAGGTACATAATGCCCACCAGACAAACACGACGCCATCTTGAATTACTTTCCCTGCACTAATTCACGCTTGAACACTTGATAGATACATCAAAACTCGACTAGCCCCTCCAGTAAGCATGTGCAGATTTTCTCACAGGTTCTTCGTTGGTATTGGTTTAGTGTATCAGCAGGTCACGGGTTGCTTTAACATGGTTGTTTGGTTACACCTGGAAAGATAGAGAAATTGGTTAGTTGGTTGTCATTCAAATATTTACGAGCGACAGACGGGACAAGACGAAGGTGTCTGATGAGATGACGAGTAATAGAGAAGTATTAAATTAAATTATTTATTAATAAATGTACATTATACACAGCAATTTGAACGGTGATCCTCAAACTAGACGTTAGTCTGTATCTTGGGGATCAGATAGAAAGAAGACAATATGCTACGCCGACCCCAAATGAATTAATATAAGGGCAAGCGAATGATGAGACGAGACAAGACGAAGAAAATCGTTATCCAATACTTGTTACTACTTAATAACAAATAGGTATGTCCTAGTGTCATACGCCCGCTTGTCAGGCAGCATCAAAAAAAAAAAAAACGAAAACGTTCGGAATAAAAAATATTGTATGAAAATATTCCCAATGTCCGCGCAATAAGTCTTTTAAATCTCTTTGTTGTTGATATTACGATTTGTAAAGCGAAAAGAAGAGTGTTTTTTTGCGGAAACTATATTTTCTATCACCAAAATTTATGTTTGTCATCAAGTTGTATCACCTAATAAATAGATCTATCGCCACGAAATATTTTCGTTCTCAGATAAACAAAAATTGTTCCCAGGTATGAATTATCAAATTAATGTTAATATATGTGTAAAATAAGAGATCGATAACCAATAAAATTATATTGCATTACATGAATCAAATTTCCCAATGGGGTATCATTTAAGCTATCACCAATTTAATTAGTTTTGTGTTTCTTAAATAATAGGGTTTGTCCTCAAAATAGTAGATCTGTCACCAAAATGTAGTCACCAAACAGGTTAGGTTAGGTTAGGTTAGGTTAGGTTAGGTTAGGTTAGTTTATTTGGTACTAGACCTTATATCTCAGGATTTTAGGTGATTTATTGTGGAACTGATTTTGCATTGTTTGGTGACTACATTTTGGTGACAGATCTACTATTTTGAGGATAAACCCTATTATTTAAGAAACACAAAACTAATTAAATTGGTGATAGCTTAAATGATACCCTTTTTTTGCATTACTACCATTTGAAACGTTTCATCACCATCATCATCAATTCAGCCGAAAGACGTCCACTGCTGGACATAGGCCTCCCCCAAGTGTCGCCATATTGACCGGTTCCGTGCGACTCGAAACGTTTAATTGCTAGCATTTAAATGCTATCCTAATAATCCTTAATAAATACATACTTTAAAATTATCATTAATACTAGAAACGGGATATAACCTCCGCCGTCGCCGGGAAATATTCCGTTTCTAGTGTTGATGACAATGTTAGAGACCATGATAGTTTAAAAACTTATTCATACTTTAAAATGTATTTTAATTATAAATATTTTGTAGGATTTTTTTTCTGTTATGTTACACCTACTATGTTTTGTCTCTGCATCACCATAAGGTAGACAGGTAGAAAATGCCAAAGGCATAAAGTCTTTTTTAATTTGTGCATAAAGTTTTAATGTTTAAGAAAAATACTTATTTCTCTTGCAAATAAAATAAAAATAAAATCTGAAATCAGAAATAACTATGGTCCTAAAATACTGCCCTGACGTACACCGGCTACATTCGTGCATAATGATAGTAATACTGATTAAAATAGTAACATAAAGTTATTTCTGCACTCATAATACAATACAATTGACACTATAACAAAAGTCTTTGAAAGTTGTCAAATACTACCTAATAACTTTTCGATTTCAGGGCGAACTTCAACGCTTCTCTTGAACGCGGTTTAGATGTTGTGATCACGTTTATTGTTCAAAATTTCCCTCAGTGTCAACAAACTCAAAAACTCGACCCATTTATTTTAAATATACCGTTACAGGCACTTTGAAATAATCAAAACAAGAAGATAAAGCTAGTCCAGCCGCAGACATAATAACTGTGAAAGGCTGTAGACGACCATTCCAAAGCATATATCTCTATGGAGAAGAATGGGCAAGAAACTCTATGAAAACTCTTAAAATCAAGTTAGGACGTAGGACAATTTTGTTTTTTTTTTATCCCATAGAATAGTATAGAACATGCTTTATTGTAGGTAAACCAAAGTTAAACACAACTATTGTACAATATTGCCAATTCTATGATTACAATGGCGGTCTTATCGCTGATAGCGATATTTCCATATAACCTTTGGATGGTCTGTACGAACATAAGATATAAACGGGCATAGTATGTACTATGGCTTTTTTTTTTTTTATTGAACCTCTATTAACAATTTTGCAAGACCCTGTACAAGCGCTTTGGGATATTAATTCCTTCATCTAAAGGGTGTAACAAGACCCTAAACGAAGCCGAAAGGCACTTTTCCGTCCCGTCATTCGGATCATTTTTTTGATCAAGACCATACCTGAGAATCTTCTAGTTACGGAGATATTGGAGTTCAGAGTTTCAATTTTTTTGTTTTTTTTTTTAAATTCATGCAAAATTTTAGTTTCTACACCTCCATAACCCGTACTATTCAAATCCATCCACCAGCACAATGTTTTGAGTGCGTTACATCGAGTTCTAACCATAAAACGTGATTTTTCACCCAAAAAAAAAAAGTAGTTTCCCAGCTATAATTTTTGCGTAAAGTTATTCATATTTATATTCGTTTTATTGTTAAAGTTACTTAGTTTGATGTACATAATGTTTTGTGAAGGGTCCGTGCACACCCTGTATTTCGAAGCAATAATCCTGATTATTTCGACTCCTTTAAAAAACATAATCATCTTATCTATACTAACTACATCTTATACATAAATAGGAAGTGAATCACTTGTAACCTCAACCTTCATATCAATTGCAACAGTTATCAAAAATCATATTTATAAATTGACAAAACATCCTTGCGATTATGAGGTCGTCTGGTTTGCAAAGACTAGGAAGTTCATTAGCTGTCTACAGGGATTTATTAGTGAAATATACAAGAGGAATAATTTGTAGAATTATTTATTTGGAAAGAGAAAATCTTTTAAACTTTCATGGTCACTAAAATTATTATAACTAGAAGACGGGATATTTACCATGTTTATTGTTTTCTTTGAGTTCCCGATATTTCGGCGCTGTTGCAAGCACCATGATCACGGATAAACTGAAGTTATTGCGGCTGGGTGTTTATGAGCAGACAAATCGGTCTACCCTCTTTCTTGTTCGTGTTTTGCACTCGAAGAAAACAATAAACATGGTAAATATCCCGTCTTCTAGTTATAATAATTAAGAGAAAATCTTGTTAAGTAAAAAACGATTAATTTTTTGATTTGTAAACCGTGAAAGCTTAAAACAGTGTTTAAAGATATTAAACACTGTTTTAAGCTTTCACGGTTTACAACTAAACTTATACTAGTAATAACGGGACCTCAAAATAATGAACAACCACGGAAGATAACCCGTAAGTGACAGTATAAGTTTAAAGATATTAAGTAGAGTAAATTAACGATATACATTATTAATTAAAAACTATTAATAATAAACTGATGACAAACTATAAAGGCATCAAAAAACTCCTCCTCAACGCTGTCAGCTGGTAAAGTGCCCAAGAGACTGGCGGCGTTGCCTCGTTGCACTTAGCCTCTGGCCAAGGTAAAATCCAGCCCTTCGGTCACGGGAAGCGTCTACTTGGCGATTTCCTTAAACAGGCTATGAGCACTCGGACCCCACAGCTCCAGAGTTTCAACATTTTTTTTTCATTTTGGAAAGATATGTTGTGTGTTGTTGTTATGAAGTTTAAGGTCCAATTTCATCATTAAAATTTAACGCAATCAGCACATTTACACCTCGTTCAAGCTGTCAGTGTCAAACTCAAAGCATTTATTTCAATTACAACATAACAGGCACTTTTGAATGTCAGAAAAACAAAGAAGGCGAAGTTACAGACACAAAGCATAATAACTTGTGAAAGTACTGTAGTTGCACATTCCAAAGCGTAGCATCACTATGGAGAAGAATAGGTAAGAAACTCCATGGACATTCTTCTTTCAAAATGTCATCATTGTATTCGAATGTTGTCATAACTCTTGAACGCGTTTTGATGTGCTGGCCGCGTTAATTTCATTGGTGGAATTGGCCCAAAGGAGACGATCCAAGTTCCATATGAGACGAAACCAATTCCGGCGCAAAAGCATTGTATCTCAAATACAAAATTATAGTTTTTTTTTGGCAAATAATAGGATTTTCGGCGGTTTTTAGAGTCGTCAGTAGGTAAATATTATATGAAATTCGTGGCGTCGAAAGAGCGTGGAGCGCATTTCTTCCAACCGACCACCATTCAAAGTCGTCCGTAGAAGTATCAGCCTTCTGTCAAAGAATCTGACAGTTGCTAATTTCAGGTTATACCCAAAAAATTCAATCATTAGATGTGCCGTCACAGAATTAGGTTGCTCGATAATGAGATTACACATGAAACGATAAACACGATTTTGAGAATGAGTGAGCGGGACAATATTTTTGTTTGTGTATGTGAGCTTAAATGTTTGTAAACGCACCCACGATACAGGAGAAATTTCTAGTGTGGGGCAACGTTTTTTAAAAAAAAAAAATAGAAAAAAAAAAGAATATTCTTAAAATGTCATTTTGAAAGAAAGTAACACATTTTTATTTACAACAAAACGGGATCATGGTTTGACGCGGTAGGGTATAAATAATAAACCATAGAAAAGTTTATAAGGATATATACACAATACCAATAACAAAAAATGTTCATAAAAATCTCGACGTCATCGTAAAATGCCAAGGTATTAACAAGTTTAAGGCTAAAATAGTTGCAAAGCTCTGTAGGTCACATAAATATTCATCAAAAACACAAAATATATGCAATATTACATAATTGCAATCACAATGTTCTTCCGGCAAAATTGAATATTGATTGAGGTCGTAAAAATGCCTATGATAATATAAGTTGCCAAATAGAAATATTTGTTACTAATTAACATGATTTTTACAGTCATTTTCGCATTCTTTATTAGTTTAAAAATAGTTTAATTGGTGGTTTCATTAATAAAATATAAGTTGATTTCATGAATGATTCTCGAGAATAGAAAACCGGCTGTCAAAATCAACTCGCTTGTTAAAACTTAAGTAAAAACTACAAACCAACACTGCACAGCTTAAAAAGCTGGACCTGGAAGCATTAATTCTTCACTAAAGTTTATTTTTATCAAAGTGAAGTAAGATTCAAAAGATCCCTAAACATAGCATCAGATTTGGGGTATTCCTCAAAGCGCAACTATTTTTAAGTGCAACCAACTAAGCGCAACTAAATTTTTCCTCGTAGCGCAAACATGATGAAAAATAGACAAATATTATTAATTAATCCATCATAACCCTCTCTATTTTTCGTTATGGTTCCGCTTTGAGGAATAAACATGTATTTTTAATTTGAATTTGTGAGGGCAACTAATGGTTGCACTTCGAGGAATAATTTAGTTGCGCTTAGTTGGTTGCGCTTAAAAATAGTTGCGCTCTGAGGAATACCCCTAAAATTTGTATGGAAGTTCGTAATTTTTGGCGATGAGAACGCCGATCGGACGTACGGTCTGTAGTTTTTAAGATTTGAAAATACTAATTCAAACTACCAAGTTAACTTGTTACTGTACATACCTATAGAAATAACATAAAATAAAAATCTCCGTAGCGTTCGTTATTCTTCTTAAAATAGACCACGTTCTGCAAAGAAATCAATTCAAACTACTAAATTATTTCGACTGCAACAGAATCGTATCAAAAGACCGTTTTCGTTCAAGAATCTCTTTAAATGTCGTAACGGTTAAACAATTTTGAGAGTAAGGATGCAGGGTGACTCAGGACCTCGGTTATGAAATAGGATAATTCTTATCCCAGCAGTACGTAAACGAGGGTTAACTTCCGTCATCCATGCGGGCAAAATCCAATTCAAGAGTCTAATTTTATTGCTGGATGTGCCGTAGAAGATGGCGGGACGAGCTGGACAAAACAAACGACCAGTGGCCTACATTAGCCCTGGATCGTAGGAACTGGAAGTCATGAGGCCTTTGTCCAGCAGTGGGACGACACAGGCTAACAGTATCAGTATCAGTGCCGTAGAGATAAATACATGTGTATACATCTCTACGGCACCTCCAGACTTCAATAAGACGATATGTAAAGGTATTCGATCGAGCATATGCCTTCCGACCAACACAATCGTGAGGTATGCAGGTTCAGGGTATACTTCCTAGAAGCTGACGTGGGGATGCACCGAGAAGTGGTTTCAGTGGACAAGGGCCTCACCCCGATCTTCCTGGCTAACGAGAACTGGCGCAAACCTAGAGGTATCAGACACTAATGACCGCAGGGAGGTATGGCAGAGCAAGGAGCTCCACAAACGCTTTTACCGGGCCCTTCACGGGCCCGATGTAGACTTCTTAGCGTCCGTATCCTGGATGCTGTTAAAGTTTCCCTAACATTTCGTAATAGAAAAACAAAGGAAAATAATTATGATACCAATCAAAGATCATTTTTTGGAAGCTTGCTAGCTTCCAAACAGAATATTTTAAGGTTTGAATATTATCAACAAAAGGCTAATTAGGTTAGCCGACAAATGAGTAATTCAGGAACAGCTTGGTAGCTAGGCCATTTCCAGGATAGGACGGCAATGGATTCACAAGAAGAATTGATTGATTCAATCTGAAATCCTAACCTCTCACACTAAGTGATGCAGGGTTTCTAGGTCCAAATAAAGACAAATCTGGAAATCTTAACTACAAATATGTTCTTACCAAAATAGTTCGTACAAAAAAATATCACACTTTTCTTTTGAAATTGCAAAACGTCAATGCACGTAGAATTAAAGTATGCAACAGCCAAAACACTTGTATTTCGCTTTCAGATACATTTTTAAGCACGCGCCGATGTAAATAATATACGTTCATGTACAATTTTTTTACTATTTCACTTTTTATTTCATCGGTTTTCATAAAACAGGCGATATCCGTAATCACGGTGTACTTATGTCTTAATTTTGACGTCTTCAGTCATTTTTTACATTATTTTTAATTTATTAGTTTTGGCCAGTTTTTGTAAATGAGGTCGAGGTTATAATTAAAATTAAAATGACGACCAGTCGCAGTTCTGAATTTGTAAATTTTTAGTTTTGGGTCCAGTACCTACAGGCTCACAAATAATCATCAAAAATGTCTTCGGTAATAAGGGCATGTGATACGGAGGAATGTGAAAAATGTCGTGAGCAACGTTTAGAGTTTGAGTGTGTGTGTGTGGAAGACCAATGAAACGATGGATGGATTAATTGAAGGATGATATGGATAGAAAATGGGTGACCACTGAGACAACGACAAATATAGAAGAATGGAAGAACAAGACATGCTTCGCCAACCCCAAATTAATTGAGATACGAGCTGGAGAATTATGGTTATCTGTCATGATTAAAGCATTCCTTTTTTACATGACTGAGTAATCGGATTTTCATAATTAATATAATATTACCTACCTACCTACATATTTAGGGACGTCATATAATTTTAATAATAAACTGTAAATTGATAATTCCGATTGCGTCAGGGAAAACCCTGTCGCAATACAGTGAACATTGTATGAATTCATTTACTAATAATACCATTGTTGTACCAAAGGCTAAATTGTGTTTTAAAGGCTAAAAACAAAGACTAATTACATTGCTGACAATCAGACCTTTCCATCATCATCTTCCTGAACCTTGTTCCATGATACTTGGGGTCGGCCCAACACGTTTTTTTCTTCCATTTGCCGTCACGGTATCATTTACTCGTTTTTCTTGACAAATGAAAAGTAATGGTCATTCCAACGACAAGTTCAGCAACTATACTGGTGGTGAGATCGGTGGGCATGGTGCTGTCTTCTCTCACTACAGCATAATGGGTGTAAAAATATCCTTAATGAAGCAGAATGCACTTGTTCTCCCCGTCATTGCGTTATTTTTTTATTGTTCAGGACCTTACCTGGGAACCTTCTTGTTACGGAGATATTGGGGGTCAAAGTTCCAACTTTTTTGCAAGTTTTTTTTTAAATACAAGTTTTTAATGTGGTTAGTGCCTAAACTGGTGTCAGAGTTTTTTGCCGCCCATGAGCCTCTGACTTGGCTTTACATACCGTCGAGAAATATCTCTCAGGCATGCTGGTTTCTTCACGATGTTTTCCTTCACCGAAGCAAGTGATAATTATACAATACGCACATGAATCCGAAAAGTCTGTGGTGCGTGTCTTGGGTTCGAACTTGAGACCTATGACTTGGCAGTCTGACGGTCAGACCAGGTTACAATTGCTCGCCCGCCTGCACTTATAAAGTGGTTGAAGAGGAAACCAGTCGTGTTGCTGCTTATTGCGATTTAGCAGCATTATCGCAGCGATCAGCTCTTCGCAGTCGCTTTTGGAATTGTACCATCAGATGCTACTTTTAAAGTCCATTTTCACAATTTCCTTATTTTTATAGGCTCGGTTGTTTACCTAGTATCTTTTTGATTGATAACTTAAAATTGGGGACAGATTTCTTTCGTATACTTTTTATCACTATGAACAAACATAGGTTTCCTATCGACACTGCTTATCGGTTGATAACAGAGTATCATCTATCTATACATATAAAATTCAAAGTCCCGACTGACTGACATATCAACGCACAGCCCAAACCGCTGGTCCTAGAGACATGAAATTTGGAGGTTGTATTCTTTTTGGAGAGTAGGTTTCCACTAAGACAGGGTTTTCCGAAATTCCACCCCTAGGAAAGGAAAATGAGGGGTTGAAATTTCTGTGAATATTTTTATTCTCTAGGTCGATTGACTTGAAAATTTGTGTACACACTCTTCAATTAAAATTATGAGACACGTGTATCACAGTTTTTTAAAATTAACGCCGCAACAGACTCAAATAACGCTTCGAAACTCGCGAAGACGGGAGTATGGCGCGCAGTGTGGCGTAGAGGTATGTGGCCACATAAAAAAAAAAATGTCATTTGTTTCACGTAGGCCACGCGGGCGAAGCCGCGGGCAGTAGCTAAAGTACTAACTAAACTCCAAACTGACTGCCTCGCTGGTCGAGTGGTGGCAAGCAGGACTGCTGAGCATGAGGTCCTGGGTTCGATTCCCAGGTCGGTCAAAATGTTATTGGGTTTTTTCTATCAGGAATTTCCCAGTAGTTGCCACGGAGTCTGGATTTGTGCCCGGTTGATGGCAATAGGCTCGCCCCCTGTAACATGGGACTTAAACATAAGTTTAAACATAAGTTTAAGTCCCTGTGGCTGCTACTGAGCGATTCCTGATAGAAAAACCCAATAAAAAATAGCCCAACCCGGGAATCGAACCCAGGACCTCATGCTCAACAGTCGCGATTGAGACCACTAGACCCAGTTAGTGTTTAAATTCTTGTCATAAAACCAAGGTCTTATATTAAATACCATACTATTATATCATAGTTAAAAACCAGATATTATAAGCTTAAAATTTAAAAAAAAACAGCGAAATTAATTCATATAACCGTGGCACAGTTTTATTAATTAATCCATTAGGTGTAAACTATTACCGGATATATATAAATTGGCTGTCATATTACATACTAATCTTTTAATATTATGTACATTTTCACGCCTCATTTGTATAAAGGATGAGCAGAATTCAAGGTGGTTGAACCGGAGTAGTTTGATTTATAAATTCTTTGATATGTTAAGAAATATGATTGATTTTAATTGATTAGGTTGTCAGAACACAAGGTGAGATGGCTAGACTTGGAACTTTTGATTTAGAAAGTAGTTTTTTTTTAAATATTATGTGTATAATTAATGAACATATTCATATGATCATCATCATTTCAGCCAAAAGACGTCCACTGCTGGACATAGGCCTCCCCCAAGTGTCGCCACATTGACCGGTCCTGTGCGACTCGCATCCAGCGGATCCCTGCAACCTTCACCAGGTCATCGGTCCACCTAGTGGGAGGCCTTCCAACGTTACGTCTTTTGGTTCGCGGTCGCCAAATAAAATAAATATTATATATTCAAATAATATTTATTGTAGGTAGTTCTTCATCCCCATAGAAAAGGGGGGGGTTCTTCTGACCAGACGGGTATTATGTCTGGTGGGCTATTGCTCAAAAGTTGTTGTCGGGTTCTTCTATATGGTCTTAAGTCGCGAATTACTTGATTTTAGTTCTTTACTTGTGTCATAGATGGCTCTGTGGTACTTTTTGCACTGTACACCGTGACTTTTTAGTCGTCTTACAACGGCAGCCCACTTCATGTATCCGATGAATACTAACGAAATAAGTAGTACCTTTGTGCTTTTCTATCTTAATGTTATGTCTTGTTGAGTATTTTGGGTGCACATAAATAAATAATAAATAAGAAAATGTCAACGTAAATCTTTAAGGCTGAGATACTCATTCACGGAATAAAATGATTTTTCTATAAGACATCTGAATAATGCCGTTTTAAATCTATTGATTGGTAGTTCTCTGTATGATTTCGGTAATCTATACTAATATTATAAAGCTGAAGAGTTTGTTTGTTTGTTTGGTTGAACGCGCTAATCTCGGGAACTACTGGTTCGAATTAAAAAAATATTTTAGTGTTGGATAGCCCATTTATCGAGAAAGGCTATAGGTTATATAACATCACGCTATGACCCTCAGGGGCTGAGCAGCGGGTGATACCGCGGGGAACAGCTAATTTACTAAATATCCTTATAACCATTGGAAAGCAACTTCTGTGATATAAGTGGCTTTTCATTGGAGGAATGATCAGTGCACTGAGGGTCTGCCACTTTTCACCCTTTTGCCTCAAGACATAAGGTTGTAAACTGGTCGACCTTCAGTGAACTCAGTAGATTGTTGGCTTAGACTGTCATTTTTTTAGGTCGTCTGGTGTTCCCGTACCAAAATAATACGTATGAATTAAATATACCTCTCCGTTAAATGGTTCCTCTAATAGACAGCTACAACTGAATTTGGCAGGATAATACCATTATTAGCAGGCTTGGCGTTGAATTTGGGACACGTTTTGATAACGGCGGCACGTTGGGAGCCATTTGTATCCGATAGGGTTTGATAAAAGGTTTACGTAAATGAAAAACAATATTTCAGTTATTGAGGAATTTCTTCGGATTTGGGCCCGGTTGATGGCAATAGGATCTCCCCCTATTACATAGAACTTAACCATAACTGGCGAATGTACTATTAGGTACGCCTCTGCCTAACCCTTCGGAGATTACCAGCGTGATGTTATGTCATCTGACTAACTGTTACTTTTCCCAACTATATTGGGGTCGGCTTCCAGTCTAACCAGATGCAGCTAAATACCAGTATTTTACATGGAGCGACTGCCTATCTGACCTCCACAACCCAGTTAGTATTGCGTAATACGATACCCCTTGATAAGACTGGTTGTCAGACTTGCAGGCCACTGACTACCTGTAACGACTGTCAAAGATCTACAGCCGGGACTAATTGCTTAACGTACTTTCCGAGGCACGGAGGAAACTCGGCATGTAATGGGTGGTCACCCATCCACGGGCCAACCCAGTCAAGCGCAGCTTAACCTGGAGATGGACCCGAGCGGCTGTTATTATTTAACCATGTTCTCCTGATGTAGTCATATTATATTTATGTACTTTTTATCTCGTTTTGTTTTCGGCCCGTCGTCATCATCGTCATACCGTTGTTCCATATTAGATGGGGTCGGTTCAACACGGTTTTTTCTTCCATTCTCCCCTGCCAGTATACGTCACGCTATCATATACTTACTCCTTTTTCTGTCATACCATTCCTCACACAATCCATCCCACTTTTCTTTGGTCTTTCAAAATCAAAATCAATCAAAATATTTTATTTCGTATAGACCTAGATGGGCACTTATAAAACGTCGACAAAAAGGTGCACGGTTCGGGTTGGTCGTTTCCTATGGAGAAGAACCGGCAAGAAACTCCATGGCTACTCTTTTCAAATAATTTGGTATTACAATATTATCATGGATACAGCATTTGTACTTAAGTAAGGGGGGACAGCGTAGGCCCGACAAAAATTCGTTGCTTACTACATAAAAAGTGGGAAAAAAAATAACATGCAGCTGGGAATCTACAAAGCCATTAACTTGAATTTACAAGCTTATTATAAACTAGCGGGCAGTACCCACGGCCATCGTCTGCGTGAAATTATTATAAAAATGTAACTTCCCCTATTTGAACCAGATTTTGTTAACAATTTCAAGGGTTTTAATTTTTTTGCACGGAACCCTAATCTTTTTTTTTAAATAACCATGCCTAAATTACTCCTTATAATATCAACTATCTGTCAGTAAACGTCCCGTCAAAATCGGCCCAGCCATTTCAGAGATTAGCCGGTACAAACACACGAACATAGTTACATTAAAAAAAATGAGTTTTTGTTAGAAGTACCGTATATTATTATACTTTCATACGTATTCAGTAAAAAGCTGTTATTATGAAATAACAAACACACTTTAATTTAATTTATTTTTACCTATAGATACTTTACATCTCGGTATGTCATTTTCGACAACCATGCGGTCGGAGAGTTACATTATTAGGTACAGAACAACACCTAAACGAAAGAATAATACAACAAGGAAAACATTAAAAAATACCATTTCCTCTCTAATCTCACGCCTAAAAATTCCCAAAACTCCTAGCCTACAAAACTACGACTCCTGCTAACCCCAAAACTAGAAAGCGTGCGTACAGTTAGGCGTATAGAATCAATAAGGACAAGGTCGTACGATGCCCCTTACCCGACGTCGACGCCCAGTGTCGGGCGGAGTACTAGGAATATGCCGCGTTTACACACAGGGAGAGTTAGTGGGACGACCTACTGGCTTAGTAAAATAGTGACACTGCTGTAGAGTTGATTTTGGAGGAGGAAATGGTTTTTTTTTTTTTAAATGGATTTGTATAAATTGGAGTAGGAAATATGCCGCGTTTGTACCCGGGAGAGTAAGTGGGACGATCTACTGGCTTAGTAAAATAGTGACACTGGTGTAGACTTGATATTGGAGGTGGAAATGGTTTTTTTTTAATGGATTATAATAAATTGGACTAGGAAATATGCTGCGTTTGTACACGGGAGAGTAAGTTGGGCCACCTACTGGCTTAGTAAAATACTGACACAGATGTAGAGTTGATATTGGAGTTGGACGTGGTAATTTTTTTAAATGGCTTATAATCAATGTGTGTATATACTTCTGTATTTTTTTTTGGGGACAGTAAATAATCAAAATGAATGACTTTTAAAACTTTTCACGATTGAATGGGCTTACAATGAAATCATGAATGTAATGTGTCAAATATGCTTCGATAAAACATTGCTAAAATAGAATGGCACATCGATTCATATTCCAAACAGCTCGAACTCAGTAATACTGTAAAAATATTTTTTCCTGGTACCTCCTTATCAATAACTTTAATTACAAACACGTCGATGCATTGGAGTTCGATGAAATAATTCCGGAAACAATGTTATGTTATCTTAAAAATGACTCAATAATTCATTAGAAAAAAACACCTAAGCGGATAAAGCGGAAGTTTTAAACATAATTTAATTTTGACGTGCAAAATATATTATTCCAACCAATTTACTGAAATAAATATCATTTTCATCAGTGGGAGCCACGCCAGTACTAGGCAAGTAACTCGACCAATGTAAACGCGTCGTCCCTCGTAACACACAAACGCGTCTATGCGGGAAGTTGGAAGTTGGTACAAAATGTAGAACCGTAGCACACTCAATGTTAGGTAATCTGTTGTAGATTACTATCTAGCTAGATAGATGTTACTCAGACTTACAAACAAAATGAGAAATTCGACATGAAAAAACATACAAGGTGTAAAAGTTTCCTTAAGAGAGCCGAAAGGCACTTGTTCTCCCCGTCATTGCGATCATTTTTTTTGTTTTAGACCATACCTGGGAACCTTCTAGTTACGGAGATAATGGAGGTCAAAGTTCCAACTTTTTCATATTTTTTTTTTGCAATGTAAGTTTTAGATGTATAACTTATAACTGTACTTTAAATATCGCCACAAAACACGTACTATTCAATGCATCCATCAACACAATGTTTTGACTGTGCCACTTTTAATCCGACCGTAAAACGTGTTTTTTTTGCCAAAAAAAAATAGTCGTGGCGCAGCAATAATTTTTGCAAAATTAATCAGTTTGATATACAGAATGCTTGGTTGACGGCTTCATGAAGGGTCCGTTTACACATTGCATTAAATATTAAAAAAAAAACTAGATTTTGACGAGAGAAGATACGCTGTGCCGACCCTAAATTAATTGAGATCAGCTCAATCGGGTCCAAAACTAAATCTAATGTAGCTTACATTTTAAGTTAAGAATCTACCAGTAGAGCGGTGAAAACTGCATTCAAATCCATGCAGTAGTTTTTGCGTGATGCGCGTACAAACATACGGACAAAAAGACAGACAGACAAAAATTTTAAAAACTGTTGTTTTAACTACTTTTGCTCTAATACCCCCCCCCCCCATATATTTTTTTTGTTCAATGTTCATGTTACAATCTTCTTCTGTTGAAATCTCGGGTCACGATGTTTGTGGTCGCACTCCTCCTTCACGCGGATAAAGGTCGCGGACAACAGCTAGTTTTATTATATCGGTTGAAAGACATTTATTTTCTTAAAGAACAAATTACAGTTCACTTAAAGAGAAACTTAACTAAATTAACAATAGGTTGTGTTACATTACGACGTTCAAGCTATCCAAGAAACTGAACACCATAGTTTCATGCATAAAATAGCAAGTACTGTACAGATACAGTTTAAATGTTTGCAAACGCACTCACAATACAGGAGAAATTCCCAGCGTGGGACAACAAAAAACAGAAAATAAACGAAAGAATGTGTCTAATTTAAAAACCTAAACTTGTGAGTCTAATACATAATTCCTTAGGCCTTTTTTTAATATATATGTCATATAGATTCCTTCGACAGCCCACTGCTAAAGAATAAGACCAACTTAAACGATGAACTCTTGCGACCATAACGCCACCTACGCTACATTTTTGGTCTCATCTATACAACGGATGACATCCATCTACCCATGCAACATAATTGCGATTAGGTGGAATTTAAATCTACGGTCCTGGGGGATTACCATGACGTCATTAAGCAGTATTGTTTTTATGTCACTTGTTTTTATGGAAAGAGACGGAGCTATAGAGGACGTCTAGCGCCATCTCTTTCCCGCTCTGGAATAAAATTAAGGTGGATGCCCCAGGGTAACCCGCGAAATTTAATTTTTTTTACGTTTTTTGTAATTTGCAGGTCAGTGTCGGGTTGTATGTTGATTAATTATGATTTGCGTTCGTAACAGATATGGCTTTACAGAATTATAATCATTAAAATACAACCCTCTAAATTCATTTAACCCCATTGAATGACTTTTTCATGAAATAGTCTTTGATTGGGATTAAATGAACTTCGAGGGTTGTATTGATGACTTTGATTATTATAATTCTTTAACTACACGCCTGTTGGCTGCGGGACTGTTCGAAAGAGATACCGTGGCCCTGGAACACAAAGGGCAAAGAAGGAACATAGATGGGTTTTAGTCAGTACAAGTCTGACACTCCCTTCCGCTCCACCCAGAGTTTCATTTGATGATTTCCAATCCAAAAAAAACTTCATGTCTGTTACGGTCGTTAATCACATTTTGCTCAACATACGACTTGACACTGACCTGCAAATAGCAAAAAAACGTAAGAAAATTTGAATTTCGCGGGCTCCCCTGGCTCTTCCCCTTAACTTTTTGAACGACATTATCATTGTCACATATACGTGACAAGCGTGCAGTGCGTGCCCTATACGGCCAACGACACAAATATGCGACAAAATGGTAGGTGAAATTGTGGCTTGGCGTAGGCACGCGCTTGCGTTTATGCTCTGGCGTTCAAAAGGGATAATTTCACTCCAGAGTGGGAAAGAAACAGAGCTATACAAGGTGTATTATAACAAATTCAAAACTTCTCGTGTGGTTTCTCAGGCCATGAAACTGAACAACTTTTGTTCTACGAGTTCTAGAAATTCCCAAAAAAAAAATTGGATTTTATACCGGCTGTAAACAGACCCTTCACATATCCGTCAACCAAGCATTCTGTACATCAAACTAAGTAACTTTACGCAAAAATTATTGCTTTGAATCGACTTTTTTTTGGGTGAAAAATCATGTTTTACGGTAGGACTTGATGGAAAGCACTCATAGCATTATGCTGATGAATGGATTGAATAGTACGGGGGTCGTGGAGGTGTGTAAAGTAAAAAATCTTACATTAAAAACATGTATTTAAAAAAAAAAAACTTGTGAAAAAGTTGGAAATTTGACCCCCAATATCTCCGTAACTAGAAGGTTCCCAGGTATGGTCTAGAACAAAAAAATGATCGCAGTGACGGAGAGAACAAGTGCCTTTCGTTTATGTTAAGGGTCTATTTACACCCTTTATAGGAATTGACGCGATCCGCTGATCAACATGTATGATAAAATTAAAAAAAAAGTTATGAAATTCCAAAAGTCATAGAACAAAAGCTGTTTAGATTCATGGTCTAAGAGACCACATGAGAGGACTTGCGTTTATTATATTACACTCTGTACAGGACGTCTAGCGCCACCTCTTTCCCACTCTGGAATAAGATTAAAACAATACTACTGTTATAGTTTACTTATAAGTACTTATAATTAGTATGAGAAATAATACTACTGCGCTTATATGTACACTTTTTGTAATACTTTTTAAATAAATTATTCTATTTTAATTATTACTTTAAGGGACTAACCACACTTATTCAGCTTAGACAACAACGATTTTGTATCGATATGCGTAGGCATCCGTTCAGCTTTCCGCGGCTGTTCAGACGCGTACGCATCTCCATACAAAATCGTTGTTTTCTATGGACAAAAGCTGAACAGAGCTAAATAAGTGTGGTTAGTCCCTAAGACGTCATGGTAAGCCGGCAGTCTGTTTATCAGTTGTTTCATGTTGCTATTTAACTGCAGATTATTTTCACGGTTATTTTACCTTCCGATGTAAATCTTATGATAAGGAGAATAAAGACAGACATCAGCGCATCAAGCTACCACAATCTGTCAAATTTCTTTAATAGATTTTCGACTTTATCGCTAAAGCATTAGGTTCAAGGTTGATTGGGGAAATTTGACAGTTTTGGGTACTACAGGGTTTGTTGATACAATTTTCCGGAGCTGAAGAAACGTTTGTACACACGGCGGCACATGGAGCTGTACCTTCCAGTATAACTTGGCCTCGCTTTGTATAGATTTCCTATACAATGAGAGATCCGCATAAACTGGTTTTGTATACTTGATAAGTCGTCGTGCGTACCATAGGAGCACGCATCAGTATTTATAAATTGAAAAAGTTGTTATTGTGTTGGATTGGATATACAGGGTGTAAACGGACCCTTCACGAAGCTGTCAACCAGGCATTCTGTACATCAAACTAAATAACTCTACGCAAAAAATTTTGGTGGGCAACGTTTTTTTTTTTTTGTGGTGAAAAATCACGTTTTACGGTACGAATTAATGTAACGCATACAAAACATTGTGCTGATGAATGGATTGAATAGTACGGGGGTCGTGGAGGTGTTTAAAGTAAAAATCTTACATTAAAAACATGTAGGTATTTGAAAAAAAAACTTGTGAAAAAGTTGGAACTTTGACCCCCAATATCTCCGTAACTACAAGGTTCCCAGGTATGGTCCAAAACAAAAATATTATCGCAATGACGGGGAGAACAAGTACCTTTCGGCTTCGTTAAGGGTCTTGTTACACCGTTTATACTGTTAAGGCGGCTTTAATATGTAAAAAAAACGTCTTCTCGACAGTGTGCCATCTCAAAATGAATGATGTAACCAAGGTTTTGTTAAAGTATTCTGATTTAAAAGAGTGTCCATGGAGTTTCTTGCCCGTTCTTCTCCATAGAGATCTACGTTAGGGAATGGGCAACTACAGTACTTTCACAGTTTTTGTGCCTTGTGACTGGGACTGTAGCTATATTTCACTGTTGTCTTTGTTTCGACAATTCAAAAGTGCCTGTAACTGGCCTACTTTAAATAAATGCTTTGATTTTGATTTTGATTTTATAAATGAACATAGTTGAATTGTTAAGATGCCTTGGGATTATGGCAGTGTGTTACGCAATTATCCCGCTGTTCAGCTCATCCAACCATCGCTTTCGCGGTCTACCTAGACACTTTGGTTCATCATACCTCCACTAAACGACTAAAATGGCTCACAGGTTAGCCAGCAACCAGCAAATGTAGCTAGTTTAATCCCACCTAAGATTAGCAGCTTTACGTACAGCGTCAGTGATTTGTGTAGGAGCGCAGCGTGCTTGGTACATTTAACACGTTAATTCACATCCTGCGTTTTACTGAAGTATCAGTAGAGCATTTTATATATTCATTGTATAAAGTATATTTATCTATATAAAATGGTAAACTGACTGACTGACTGACTGCCTGGGTAATATATCAACACACAGCCCAAACCGCTGGTCCTCGAGACATGAAACTTGGAGGGTGTGTTCTTTGTGAAGAGTAAGTATTCACTAAGAAAGGATTTTTGGGAATTCCAGCCCTAAAGGGGTAAAACAGGAGATGGAATTTTATATGAAAGTCCGTCTGTTTTTAAGTTAGGATCTTCAAATTTTCTGTTTAGGCTGACGATTGAAAATTAATTTATACGTGTTACAGCGTTTTTGATAATTCTACCCCTGAAGGGTTAAAAAGGGGTATGTAATCGGATATTTTTCGACATCAACGCAGGCGAAGCCGCGAGCAATAGCTAGTTTACCTATAAAATAGGAATGCCATCATCTTTTCTCGTTACGGCATGAACTTATATTTTTTCCACAGCATGAGCACAACGTTGCCTCGCCGGTTTAGTGGTTGAAAGCGCGACTGCTGAGCATGAGGTCCAGGGTCTGATCCCCAGGTTAGACGAAGTGTTTTTCCATCAGGACTTTCTCAGTAGCAGCCACTGAGTCTGAATTTGCGCCCGGTTGATAGCACTATGCTCATAATCAGCCTATAATGTTCCCACTGCTGGGACACACGGCCTCCTCTCTAGAGAGGGAATGGGCTATAATCCACCACGCGGATTTATGGTTCTAAGACATGTCGGTTTCCTCACGATGTTTTCCTTCACCGTTCTGAGAGCAGTGGTGATGAAATAAATTTCACATGGTAATGCGCCTCTCTGGGTTCGAACCCACGACTTACTGTGCGTAATTCGGGGCCGCCACCACTGGGCCACCGCTGCTGCAATTAAATAGGACTTAAACATCACTAACAAAATATGGTTTTACTATTAGATACACCTCTGTCTAACTCTTCGGGGATTACGAGCGTGATGTTGTGTATGCAGAGCAATACTCGTCCATCTCCGTTTCCCCAAAAATAAGTTCCTCTATATTCTGCAACAAAGAAATCTAAAAACACAATTCATTCACGGTTTAGGCGAACCCCAGTCGAATATTTTCTCAAAGAAACTTGGCACGCGTACGGATTGAAAATCGGTAAAATGCAGGTAGTTTTTGTGCGCCATTTTAATGGTTCCCCAGCGGTCGTGTAAAGCCGGGGGCTAAGCCAAGCTTGTTACACACTTTTTTTTTGTTTTGTCTGTCGGTTTGTGAGATTTTTCACTGGTTTTAATGGTCTGAGTTCCTGGTATTTGGGTAGTGTGGTCATCGATTTGTTCTATCTTTGTAAAAAAAAGGGAAACAGCTTGATGGTTAAGAAAGACAACGTGAAAACTCTAGAACTTCTTTACTGAGAAATTCGTGATGGAAAAACCCAAAAACACTTTGCCCGACCCCGGAATCGAACTCAGGACCTCATGCTCACGAGTCACGATCACTACACCAACGAGGCACTAACACTAATTACAGCGAAAAAGAGCAAAACCATAAAGTACCCACAGTTGTACATTTAGGTGACATCAACTAAATGGCAAGCGTTTTCACTTTCAAGACGTTTAGAAAGCATTTAGATTATTACAAGCACAGTCAGTTTACATACTAGAACCCTCTCAGTCATCATCATAGCCTTTTCCCAACTATGTTGGGGTCGGCTTCCAGTCTAACCGGATGCAGATGAATACCAGTATTTTACATGGAGCGACTGCCTATCTGACCTCCACAACCCGGTTAGTACTGGGTAATACGATACCCCTTGTTAAGACTGGTTGTCAGACTTTTTGGGCCACTGACTACCTAACAACTGTCAAAGATCTACAAATGACACCCGGGACCGACGGATTAACGTGCTTTCCGAGGCACGGAGGAATCTCGGTATGTAATGGGTGGTCATCCATCCACAGATCAGCCTAGGCAAGCGCGGCTTAACCTTAAAATCGACCCGAGCGGCAGTTATTATTTAGGGACGAGCTCCCTCTAAATCAAGAGTTCTATTTTAGAAGTTGTGTTATTCAAAGGTGCACTAGGGGAATAGGTCAACAGAAGTCCTAGCACGAGTGCTTAGTTCAGGTATAAGTTTTATACCCCTGGGTGGAGACCTTACTCTCAAGGCATCCACAAGATAGGACCAGTTAAGCAGAAGCAGATTCCAGGGCTGCGGGACTGTTCGAAAGACATACCGTGGCCCTGGAACACAAAGAACAAAGAAGGAACATGGATGGGTTTTAGTCAGTACAAGTCTGACACTCCCTTCCACTCCGCCCAGAGTGGGGGGAGGGGTGGGGTCATTTGATGATTTCCCATCCTACAAAAAAACCCTCATACGTTGACCAGCGAGATGCCATGCCAAAAAAAAATCTAGCACGAGTGCGCGGTGTAAGCGTGTGACGTAAATACGTCAATTTCTTAATCGAAAACACAATTATCTTATAGCATTTTAGTTAAATTGTTGGCAACAAGCACAATCAGTATCATAAGCAGTCTGTAGAAATAATCTGGCTCAATGGACCCTCGACCCATCCCAAATACAATGTAATTGTGAAGCCACAACCGCCTGCATCTTTCAGGATTTAAACGAAGCTAACGATAGAGCTATGCAGGTTGCATACTGGTCGAATAGAAGAAAAAGCAGGACAAAAACATCTTTGCAAAAACAAATACCGACTTCTAAATAACTAAAAAGTGGAAAATAACTTTACTTGTTTATTTCATTGACTTTTTGTCGCCGACTTCCGAAATTAAAGTTATTTTACACTTTTTAGTGTTAATGCTTGGAAGTCGGTATTTTGTTTTGCTTTTTAATTGAGATACAAATCCTTTTTTTTTTTTTACCCCGCTCTGGGCGCAGCGGAAGGGAGTGTCAGACTTGTACTGACTAAAACCCATCCATGTTCCTTTTTTGCCTTTGTGTTCCAGGACCACGGTATCTCTTTCGAACAGTCCCGCAGCCCTGGCAGAGATACAAATCCTTGACATTTTACTTTGTAACAAGAAGTTATTATAAAATCAACATGTCATCAACATAGACAACTCATAAACTACCAAAGTAAAGTTAATACAATTTATATAGGACTACCGCGCGGGCTCCCTCTATCAAATAAAAAAAGAATCACGAAAATTGGACCAGGAATCTCAGAGAAATCATGGTGGAATAGATAACCTACCTTCTTTTTTAGAAGTCGGTTAACAAAAATGATGACACACAGAGGAAGTGGCTGTTTCTAAATACGCAAACTAAACCTACATAACAGACGTAACAGCTTAGAACCTGATGAATGCGGATCACTAATGTATATAGGAATAGGAACCGCTCACTAATGAGTCCGCGTCGAATGCATCGACTATGCTGTCTACAATAATCTCTCACATTTCTTGTACAAGATTATGGTGTTGACATATTTATACAACACACTCTAGAGGCGATAGTTTTCTTATTTTTTACGACGGGCATGATATACTTCAAAGTGTGTTAGTCTAAATCATGCAGATAAAGTGACCTCTGTGCTGCCATCGACCATGCTATGGAAGTGGCAAAGTATTGCGTCCTTATATGCAAAGTATAATACAAGGTGTAAACGGACCCTTCACGAAGCCGTCAACCAAGCATTCTGTACATCAAACTAAATAACTCTGCGTAAAAATTATTGCTGGGAATCGACAAATTCTTTTTGAGGTGAAAATTCACGTTTCACCGTAGGACTCAATGTAATTCACTCAAAACATTGTGCTGATGTATGCATTGTATTGTAAATAGGTGATAGAGGTATTTAAAGCAAAGTTATAACCTTAAACCTAGTATTAATAAAAAAACTTGTGATAAAGTTGGAACTTTGACCTCCAATATTTCCTTAACTAGAAGGTTCTCAGGTATGGTCTACAACAAAAAAATTATCGTAATGACGGGGAAAACAAGTGTCTTTCGGTTTCGTTAAGGGTATTATTACACCTATTATTTAAATATTTTGGGACAATAGATGTTACATAAAAACAGTTGAGGAGCTCGTGGCTAAATAATAACAGCCGCTCGGATCGATCTTTAGGTTAAGCCGCGCTTGCCTAGGTTGGTCTGTGGATGGGTGACCACCCATTACATACCGAGTTTCCTCCATGCCTCGGAAAGCACGTTAAGCCGTTGGTCCCAGGTGTCATTTGTAGATCTTTGACAGTTGTTAGGTAGTCAGTGGCCCAAAAAGTCTGACAACCAGTCTTACCAAGGGGTATCGTATTACCCAGTACTAACTGGGTTGTGGAGGTCACATAGGCAGTCGCTCCATGTAAAATACTGGTATTCAGCTGCATCCGGTTAGACTGGAAGCCGACCCCAACAAAGTTGGGAAAAGGCTAGGCAGATGATGATGAGATGTTACATAAAAACCTACCAATCCAAGCAACAAAAAAGCCCAAATATTTAATATGGCTTCAAACCAAATGTAACTGCGTGAGTCAACACAGGACCATAAAACACCGTATCATTTTCACCTAAGACAAGGCATGCTTAGGACGTTAGTCACCCGCTAAGAAAGCCGAAATGACTAAAAGACTTTGACCCATATCGTTAGACTTTCGCTGCGTGTTTGTAACTGTTCACAGCTGAGTAACTAAGTATATTCTTTAAAATCACCTCCATCATCTGCCTAACCTTACCTAACTATGTTTCGGTTGACTTCCAGTCTAACCGGATGCAGCTGAATATCATTACATCATAAGGAGCGACTGCCTATCTGACCTCCACAACTTAGTTAGTACCTGGGTAATACGATATTATTTTGAACATAGCATATAAGCATAAGCATAATCAGCCTATTAATGTTCCCACTGCTGGGACGCAGGCCTCCTCTCTATGAGAGGGAATGGGCTATAATCCACCACGCGGGCCCAATGCGGGTTGGTAGATGTCAAATGTCTTCGAATTTTTGGTTCTAGGACATCGGTTTCCTCACGATGTTTTCCTTCACCGTTTTGAGAGCAGTGGTGATGAAATAACTTACACAAAGTAATGCGCCTGGCTGGGTTCGAACCCACGACTTACTGCTCGTAAGTCGGGGTCTTCACCACTGGGCCACCGCTGCTCCTACAACATAACAACTTGAACTACCCAAAGGCTTAGGCAGAGATGTACCTAAGAGTACTCCACATTTCGCCATTTACATTTAAATAAAGGGAGGGAGCCTGTTGCGATTAACTGGACACTAATCCAGACTCCTTGGCTGCTACCGAGAAATTCCTGATTGAAAAACTCAACAACATTTTGCCCGACCTGGGGACCGAAACACCTCACCTAGTCGCACTTGCGAGCACTAGACCAACGAGGCGGTAACTGACAAATCTTTAAAATCACTTCCATAATCTGAAAACCAAAATTATTTATCAGTTGTCCCTTAATAAATTTCAATACCTACTCGACCCAAATGTATGCGACAGCTGATAATATTTTCGCATTTACGTTATTGGACCCATGGAGGAAGCTGTTCAGTTTGATGGTCTGCAGCATATCCTTTGATATGACTATACCCTTTTTGTTACACCCTGTAGATACCAAATAACACATGGGCCGATCTAGAAATCTAACCCAGGACCGCATGCTCAGCAGTCACGATAACTGCAAATTCAACATTAGTTCCATTATTTTTATATTTTTTTAAAAACGGAACTGGTGATAACAAATTCAACATTAGTTCCATTATTTTCAGATTCTTTTAAAATGGAACTAGTGATAAAAAAAAACAGTCAGTAGTTCCATCATGGAACTGTTAATGGTACTAGTGACAACGAAGGACAAATAAAGTCATTATCATCATCATCAACATTTCAGCCGAAAGACGTCCACTGCTGGACTTAGGCCTCCCCCAAGTGTCGCCACATTGTCCTGTCCCGTGCGTCTCGCATCCAGCGGATCCCCGCAACCTTTACCAGGTCATCGGTCCACCTAGTGGGAGGCCAACAAATAAAGTAGCAGTTCGTTTTGCTCTACTGATCAGCGTAAGACCTCTAACAGCGAGAGATATTTTTGTAAACAAAAGTAATTTCTGTTTTTTTTTTTTCGTCAACAGTCTACAAAATTATGTGCCAATTTTATAATATAGTTTAGTAGGCCATTGTGACAATTTCTACCACTCCCTAGCGGTCATAACAATGGTGGCAACTGTCCACAAATGGTGCGTGACTGTACCACGGGCGTACGGTGAATTTTACTTGTAAATTAGGCTGCGTTTACACTGACTGTGAGATCTAAACTACTCGATCAGAACTACTCGATCATCGAGTCGTTTGGGAAAGTGTTTTAACTTGGTGACATTCAAAGTCTTTATTCATGACTTAAATCTAAAAAAAAAAAAAAAAAATTTTTATGTTTTACCTTGTTTGTTTATCGCATTCGTTGATATTTGCTAAGAATTTTTTGACCTTGCAGTTATGTACTTATGTTTTACCAAGGCTTGCAATTCAATATCATTCGTCAATAATAGTCGATTATCCCATTCGTTGAGTTTCGCTAGCAAATTTTTGACCTTGCAGTTTGGTTTTACCAAACTGCAAGGATAGGATAGTCAATCCTATTAGTCGTTAGTTGCATGTCATGCATTATCTTGGCCGTCAACTGATCTCAAGTCCGTAACATAAGTTATTGAGTGCTTGTAAAATAACCTCACGGCTTTTTCCCACTTGAGAACTCAAAACTTCTTTTTTTTTTTTTTTTTTAATACTTTGCCCCACACTAGGAATTTCTCCTGTATTGTGGGTGCGTTTACAAACATTTAAACTCACATACACAAACAGCCAGACCCGGAACAACTATCTATAGGCCATACAAATATTTGTTCCGAACGGGAATCGAACCCACGACACGCAGCGCAGCAGTCAATCGCTCAGCCACTGCGCCAACCGTGCCGTCAAACTTACTTCGTCCACGTTCATAAATTCACAAAAACTCTCATCATCTGCCTAGCCTTTTCCCAACTATATTGGGGTCGGCTTCCAGTCTAACCGAATGCAGCTAAATACCAGTATTTTACATGGAACGACTGCCTATCTGACCTCCGCAAACAGTTAATACCTGGGTATTACGATACCCCTTGAAAAGACTGGTTGTCAGACTTTCGGGCCACCGACAAACTGTAACGACTGTCAAAGATCTACAAATGACAGCCGGGACCAACGGCTTAACGTGGTTACCGAGGCATGGAGCAAATTCGGTATGTAATGAGCCCTCGGTATCCACAAACTAACCTAAGCAAGCACAGCTTACCCTGGAGATTGACACGAGCGGCTGTTATTATTTAGCCATGAGCTCCTCGATTACTGAAACTCTAACTTTGAAAAAAAAAACAAAATGAAATTAAGCCCGATCTGGCGATCAACCACGGAAAGGATGCAGCAATAACTACCATTCTAGCAAAGATGGCTGTCAAAAATTACAAAATTGTCAGTGTCCAAGTGAATTGAACGTAAAACTAAGATCATATGTTTCTAAATTGCGAAACACAAAACTAAGCGACCTAAACTTACGCACAAAATGATCACGAATTCAATGTTGCTCAATGAGAACTCACCTTTACAAGACGGATTCTATTTCACTGTACATTGACCTAGCGGAGAAAGTGGCCAAGCGCAGGTACAGTCGTCCACTGCGGTGATTTGTACAGATAATTTTATTTTGTTTTTTTTTTGTGTGCTGTGATTTGCTGGTTTTTGTTGCGTTTCGTTATGGCATACTGTTTTAATTATTGCGTTGTTACATGATGTTGTTTTAATTTGAAATTGTTGAGCCATTCTTTGTTAATGTTGAGGAATGATGACATAGTTTTGTACTTTATTGTTATAAAATTGGAGGTAATATCCAAGTTGATAGTGTCTAGGGATGCAGAATGAGACATTACATAACATCACGCAAGCATTTACCTAAAGGATAGGCAGAAGTGTACCAAAGATCACCCATATTTTACCAGTTATGTGTAAGTCCCATTTAATAAGGCACGTGCCTATTGCCATCCAAATTCCGGGCTACTACTGAGAAATTCCTAAAGGAAAAACCCAATAATACTTTGCACGACCTGGGAATCAAACCCAGGATCTCACATTTAGCAGTAGCGCTTGCGACAACTGCTCGTTCGATATATGTAGGTAAGCGATTAAAAAGTATGTTATGTATGGAGGTTATATATACGAATGCTTGCGATCAGCTGTTTGACTGGCCGCTTATGTAATGTTGGTATTGAAGCTGGCTTGATGTAGTTCGTTTATGTAATGTTTGTTGATCTTCTTTTTGTTTAAAGTTCATCTTATAATGTTGATTTAGTACACTTAGAGAGAAACTTCACGGAGGAGCTCGTGGCTAAATAATAACAGCCGCTCGGGTCGATCTTTATGTTGAGCCGTGCTTGCCTAGGTTGGTCTGTGGATGGGTGACCGCCCATTACATACCGAGTTTCCTCCTTGCCTCGGAAAGCACGTTAAGCCGTTGGTCCCGGGTGTCATTTGTAGATCTTTGACAGTCGTTAGGTAGTCAGTGACCAAAAAAGTCTGACAACCAGTCTTACCAAGACGTATCGTATTACCCAGTACTAACTGGGTTGTGGAGGTCAGATAGGCAATCGCTCCATGTAAAATACTGGTATTCAACTGCATCCGGTAAGACTGGAAGCCGATTTTAACATTTATTTAGTTGGGGAAGGTAAGTTTGATGATGTTAAGTACCTAGAAATGATATGACATAATTATGATGATGTATTTTTGTTTATTCAGTATTTGTTTGTTTCATTTTAAAACAATGCCGTCATCATTTTTATAATATCTTAATTCTATTATGCGTTTTAGTATTTGTATAACAATATCTACACAATACTGAATATTATATCATCATAATAGTCCTATAAACGTTATTGTTAAAATTATAACAATGTGATTATTTACTTCACAAACAATTAATAAGATTTGAATTGTATTCAGATCCCTGTAAATGGGAGTATAATAATTTATGTCAAAATCATTTCATCTATTAATTATTCCGAGCGTACTGTACTTCATTATACACGTACAGCCTGTGGGCTAGATGTAGGTACGCCAAGATCTTACAGTGCTCTCCGTGTTCAGTAGAAGTACGCGTTTCGGATGCTGGTTGGGCCGCCTCGCTTCTGTAGTGCATCGGGGATGTTCGCAGATGCACATGTGGATTGGTTTTACGCAACAATGAGTAAAAGGTGCGCATCCCTGGTGCGCAGAGTGTGGGGCAGCGCCAACAGTATCTTAAACGTGATTGCCAGTCGCCTGGACTGTGTGTATGTGGGTCGCTGTTGTGCTATCACTCATAGGTTGTCGCAGCATTGATCCACCGTGTTGTGGTCCATTGTGTTGTTTTGTTTTTATAAGTGGTTACTAACATAGTCATTAGTTTTAATAACAGAATTTTTGAATCATGGATACTCGAATATAGAGAAATTCTATTCTATTCTATTCTATTAATAGAAAGACATTACCTATTTACTAAAACAAGAATAACTAATTAAAATTATGTAAGTGCAAAAGTTGAAAATGTTGTTTGAAATCCAAAACTTCATTTGAATTACCATGCTCGCATCACTACATAGTATGAAACAATGTTCCCGCTGTCTGTCTGTCCCTATGTATGCTTAGATCTTTAAAACTACGCAACGGATTTTGATGCGGTTTTTTTAATAGATAGAGTGATTCAAGAGGAAGGTTTTCATATATATAAGGTCTATCTTTTCATACACGAAATATTTTAAGAGTAACTTCTATAAGTCGTAAAGTCGCCTTAGCAACGAAAAAAAAAATTATCTGAGTGTTTTTTTTTTTTACAAAATTATTATAATTCTAAAATTTTTTGAGACTTTTTGCATAAAACCTTTACTCCCATATTCTAACAATGACAGTAGGTAAATACGACGTAGTAAACTAGCGTAATGGATGCTTAACAATAAGGAGCCAGTATTTATTTTGTGGGTCAAGTATTTTTAAATTATTTATTTTTTATAAAATAATATACTCAGATAAAAAAAAAACCCTTGAAATGGCTTTGTTATAGCCGTTAAATGATTTCCTGTATGAATAGTTAGACCCTATGTTGCTCCCGTGCGAAGCCGGGGCGGGTCGCTAGTTTATTATATTTAAAACTGACTGTTCCCCGCAACTTCATACGTTTGAATATGTTGATGTGAACGTGAGAGAAAAAGAAGATAGCCTATGTCCTTTCTCAGGATGTAATCTATTTCCTCGCTAAATTTCATTACGATCCAATTAGCCGTTCAGTCGTGAAAAGGTAACAAACAAACGGAGTTATTTTCGCATTTATAATTTTAGTATGGAGTATGGATTTTGAGTAGGTCTTATATAAACTTATACTGTCACTTACGGGATATCTTCTGTGATTGTTCATTATTTTGAGCTCCCGATTTTTCGACGCTGTTGCAAGCGCCATGATGGCGGGTTGTAAACCGTGAAAGCTTAAAACAGGTCTTATATAATCTGAATAATTGTTAATCAATTAACACCTACGATTGTTTAGAACTAGCATCCGCCGGAGGCTTCGCCCGTGTTTTTTTTTAAAGTTATTTATACTATGGCTAGCAATTGAAGTTGACAAAATCTTATCGCAGTCGGATGAACGATATGGCAGCGCATAAAGAACAATCAAACATTAATTTTCATACACAGTGTGGCAATTAATGGACTAGCGATACTCCAGGTACTTATATAAGAAAGAAGAAAGAAAGAAAGAAAAAATATTTATTTGTCGCAGGGACATGACATGCATCATTCAAAATTACAAAAAATAAACAATAAACTATAAATTCAACAGGACGGAACAAAAAAAGAAGAAAGTTAACAGCTTGCACGTCGTGACTGCGACAAGCAGGTTACCACTCAGCATGATGCTGTGCTATGGGGGGGGGCCACAACACAGCGCTGATTTTCAGTGGTCACCCGTGAAAAAAACGTACGGAAGCCAAGACAGCATAAATATGTTTTACATCATTATGAGAATAAAATAAACAGTACTTGGGTTATATAACAACTATTCTATTATACAGTTGATTTAAAATGTTGATATGCATAATTTTTTTAAATATTTTTCTGGAGTTTAATTACTTTTTTCTCAAAGTTACGTTAATTAATCCATTATTTCATAATGTAAACGAGAGACATCTTTGTGCTCTTTATCTCAATAAGACCAAAACTTTGAGAGAAATGAGTATTTTTTGTATGAAAAAAAACAAAATGGCTGCCAAATAGCAAGGAAATGGATTAAACCTAAGTGTGTAGTGTATTTGTGTATTAAAATTTTTGTTTTATAAGAACCTAGAATATCGCTAGTCGGTGACCGTACACATTGTACAAGGAGATTAAGCTTTCAGTTTTAGTGGTACAGTGGTGAAGACCCCGATTTTCCAGTCGTTGGTGGGATTGAACGCCTACCTGGGTCACTTTGTGTAATTTATTGCATCACCACTGCTCTCAAAACGGTGAAGGAAAACATTGTGATGAAACCGGAATATCCTAGAACCAAAAGTTCGAAGATGTGTGACATCTACCAACTCGCACGGGGCCGCGTGGTGGATGACAGCTCATTCCCTCTCATAGGGAGGAGGCCTGTATCCCAGCTGTGGGAACTTTATAGGCTGATTATGCTTGCAGTTTTAGTTTTGTTTAAAAAACTTGTTTATAGGTCAGTTCCGTATATGTATCGTTGAGAACAAAAGTTTAAAATTTCTGGAAAAAACACTCTTTAAAGTTTTTTAGTTTATATTTGATTAAATCTCACTTGGACGTTTTTTACTTTAATTGGATAAGTGCATACTTAGTTTTGTGAGAAACTTAACAAAAATAGTTTTAATTGACAGTTATTTTTAATGTAAAAATATCTTCGGTCATATTTTTGTTTAACAACTTGCAGGGACCTTCAACTGATCATTCTAGATGTTTTTCCCGAGTTAATATTTTTTAGAGGTAATTCAGAAGACAAATAAATAAGATTATATCGTCATAATATTTAAATATTTAAGCCCCTAACTAATAACTAACATCTTAAAGAATGAACTATTTTTTATTGAAAGAATACTACAAAACGAACTTACATGTATAAATCTTCTTAAATACATTGAATACTATAAGCATTTGGAAAACAAGCTAAAAGTGTGTACTTATTTATGTTTACAAAAAAACATGCTTATTTTTTTGATGTTTTCACATTAATTTGAAGCTTTATGTACTTTATACTAAAATCTATACTAATATTATAAAGCTAAAAAGTTTGTTTGTTTGGTTGAACGCGCTAATCTCAGGAGCTTCTCGTCCGATTTGAAAAATTATTTTAGTGTTGGATAGCCCAGTTATCGAGGAAGGTTATAGGCAATTTCACGTGGACGAAGGTCGCGGGTAACAGCTAGTCTACACTAATATTATAAAGAGGTAATTTTTTTTTGTAAGTTTTTATGTAGGGTGTAATCTCCGAAACCACTGATCCGATTCTAAAAATTCTTACACAAATGGGAAGTTACATTATCCCCGAGTGTCACAAGCTTCATTTAAAACGTTCCCGTGTGTTATTTTCCGTACATAACGAGAGCGTAGCCGCGAGCAAAAGTTAGTTGCCCTATAAAAAACCATAGGCTGTTTTATGTAAAGTTATTTTTCGATTGTCGAAGTATGCATGGTTATCATTCAATTGTTTAGTGAATTACAAGTATGATATAACCTATGATCATCATCATTAGCCTAGCCTTTTCCCAACTATATTGAGGTCAGCTTCCGTCGAGCGGGAGCCACTGAATACCAGTATTTTATATAGAGCTGCTGCCTATCTGACCTCCACAACGATGAATAATACGATATCCCTTGGTAAGACTAGGTCAGACTTTCGGACCACTACCTGTATCAAAGCTCTACAAATGGCAGCCGGGACCATCAGCTTAACGTCCTTTCCTAGGCAGGGAGACTTATGACATTTAAAAAAAATCTTTTTAATGGTTAAAAAAAAGTGGTAGCACTTTTGTTCCCGATGTTACTTGGCCTACTTAGAAAGAACTTGAGTTAACTTAACCGACTGAACTATTTAAATCTAAGCACGATGCACCGCGCTATGTGGACTTAGTTTTAACTTAAAACTTAGAATTGCTTGTGTCTTATGTACTTAAGAACTGTTTTCTAGAACTTTGTAGACGTAAAAGGAGGCAACTGAGGAGGAAATGCAGAGGAAAATCAGCCTTATTTAACAAAGAATACATATCTAGTAAGGGTCTTACTTCAAATGTGCCCGTTTTTCTTATGTCTGCAGAACTATTGTCTAGAAAAGATGAATATAAGGTAACAAAAACTGAAAATTGTCCCTGTAGGGTACTGGTAATTTTAAGAGAATTTTAATTCCTCCATGAATGTCACAAAATCATCATACAATGACAAGTATTATCAACTTTATTAATATTCATACAATAAAGTACAATAGCTCCAAGTTAAGAACTAATTACATTAAATATTTTAAATTAAGTTATTTAAAGTTATATTAACTAAGAGCTCAGTGACTAAATAATAACAGACGCTCGGGTCGATCTTAAAGTTATGCCGTGTTTGCCTAGGTTGGTCCGTGGATGGGTGACCGTCCATTACATACCGAGTTTCCTCCGTGCCTCAGAAAGCTCGTTAAGCCTTTGGTCCCGGCTGTCATTTGTAGATCATTGACAGTCGTTACAGGTAGTCAGTGGCCCGAAAGTCTGACAACCAGTCTTACCAAGTGGTATCATATTACCCCGTACTAATTGGGTTGTGGAGGTCCTTTAGGTAGTCGCTCCATGTAAAATATTGGTATTCAGCTGCATCCGGTTAGACTGGAAGCCGACCCCAACATAGTTGGGTCTAGGCAGATGATGAATTAACGTGAATAAAGAATTCATACAATACGTATATTGACTACAGAGAGGTCAAGTAAAAAAAAAACAGAACATTTCAACGAACCAAAGTAAACTATTAATGAAATGCACTAAAACTTTTTCCGTAATCAATAAAATTCATCATCAACAGCATTTTTGTCGTGAACAGTACTCTCAATTCGGTGATGGCTGCGATGACGTTTACGTTACGTTTGAGTTACGTTATCATACTTTACTGACTTGCTGACTCAGAGACTCAACGAGCTTTCTCCGCATATCATCGAAACTAACCGCTTGGCCACGAACTGCACGCTCAAGCTACACGCGAGTCGCGACGATGAATACGGACAGAATAACATTACTATCGGAAGTCCGTGTCTTTTTCGTTTTTTTTCATTGAATTTTCTGCCATCAACTTGTGTGGTATTTTACACCAATTCTTGTTATGTGTTCATTTTACATTTCAATTAGAACTTGTTCAAGAGATCATATTAAGTATAGAAGAAAAAAACCGGACAAGTGCGTGTCGTACTCACACGCACACAGGGTTCCGCAGCACCAAACAATTTAATAAAAATAATTTGAAGGCTCATTCATATGTTATATTGTATTAAATTCAACAGAAAACAGTAAATTTGTTTTTTATAGTATGTTAAAGAAAAACAATGTTACTACTGCAGTTTAATGAAAAAGTCCCATATTTCAAAAACTGTACATAAAATATTCAAACCAATTTTCTTTAAAAGTTTTTTTGACGATCTACAGTCCTACATTTATTTCAGAATTTTCCTCCTCTTACTTTAGAAATTAGAGGGAGGGGAGACACATTTTACCAGTTTGGAAGTGTCTATCTTTTAAACGATTGACTTTGAGAAAAAATGGTTTTAGGAACCACTATTTCATTTTTAAAGAGCTATCTATAGACCCCGTACGTATACTTTTGATGAAAATTTAGCCATGGCCTACGGAACCCCAAAAATACCAACTCACACACTACTCAAGCAAAGTTAATAAAATTCAAATGAGACCACCGCGCACTGATGGTTAATAATTATGAAAGAAATTGTCTAAACTCTGAGAAATTTTTTATGGCCCTAGAGCTACAAGTCACTGCGACGCAGAGGAAACAATTGACACACGCGCGTGTTGCGTCGACTGAGGTCGTGAACGGGGCATAAAAGTATTTTTTCCTGTATGTAACATACTTTAAATTATTATTTGTAAAGATGACTGGTGGGTTCTCAGAAATTATTTCATCAGTTTCGGTGCCTTACGTCATAGGCTTATCAAATTGCTCATAATGTCGGTAACGGTGTATTTTATTGAAGACTAGCTGACCCGCGCAACTTCGCCTGCGTTTGGATTTTTCATAAATGCTCCGCTCTTCTTGGTCGTAGCGTGATGTTATATAACCTATAGTCTTCCTCGATAAATGGGCTATTAAACACTAAAAGAATTTTTCAATTCGGACCAGTAGTTTCTGAGATTAGCGCGTTCAACCACACAAACAAACTCTTCAGCTTTATAATATTAATAGTATAGATTTTACTTTATTTACTTGAATGATGAACATAAATATTGATGGATGGAGTAGAAGAGGAAGACCAAAGAAAAGATGAATGGACAGCAAAGACTAGCACGTCACCCGCGACTCCGTCTGCAAAAATTGTGATAGCTCAACTAATATGTATGATATAAATATAATTTATAGCCTGTAGCACCCACGAATAATATAGCTATCAACCAGTGAAAAAAAAATTTTGAATTGGATCATTAGTTCCGGATACTACACCCAACATACAAACTTACGAACACATTTTACCTCTTAATAATATTAGTGTAGAAAAAGGAGTAACATAGCATGACGGTTGACAGAAGAGAATGGAAGAAAAGACCGCGTTGCGCCAACCCCAAGAAACATGGAGGAAAGGACAGTCATCATCTGATGATGATGTGGCTTCTGTGCGTTATAGTTAGTTTAGTTAGCCAGTGCTTGTGAATTGGGCTCACATCATCACCCAGACCCCGATTTCACCAGGGGCCTCTCTTTACTTGTGACACGCTCTTATGCCAGCCTCATCCAGGATATTCGCACAATTCATATAATGTAAAGCATTAGTCAAGATTAGGAAATGTAATCTTGATCAAACCGAGATCTTACGCCTTGTTTCAATATTCCACCTGGAAGAAAATCTCGTTCTTGATATCTCGTCGGAAACCTCGACCGTACTGGTCGACATTACAACACGACTACAACCCTCGACTTAGAACGCGAGCAGTCGAGTTGCATTTACTAGTTGAGGCTAGAGTTGTACGTAATAGATAACTCATCATCTGCCTAGCCTTTTCCCAACGATGTTAAGGTCGGCTTCTAGTCTAACCGGATGCATCTGAATACCAGTACTTTACATGGAGCGACTGCCTGTCTGACCTCCACAACCCAGTTAGTACTAGGTAATACGATACCCCTTGATAAGACTGGTTGTCAGACTTTTTGAGCCACTGACCACATGTAACGACTGTCAAAGATCTACAAATGACAGCCGGGACCACGAGGCACGGAGGAAACTCGGTCTGTAATGGGTGGTCACCCATCCATAGACCAACCTAGGCAAGCACGGTTTAACCTAAAGATCGATCCAAGCGGATTATTATTTATGTTATAGATAACTACTGAGTAATATTTATTTAACTTATTGTTGACGGTTCAGTTCAAAATCGGACGCTAAAAAAACTTATCCATGAGCCTTCCACAGCTAAATTAGTGCGTAAACGTGATTCACAATTTCACTACAAGTTTCTGACGCAAACAGAGTCTAATGTTACAAAAAAGACGGTAAACGACCAAATAAATAACATAACATCACGCCTGTAATCCCCGAAGGGTTAGCCAGAGGTATACCTAATTGCACATCCATATTTCGGGGTATTCCTCAAACCGCAACCAACTAAACGCAACTAAATTATTCCCCGAAGCGCAACCATTAGTTGCGATCACAAATTTAAATAAAAAATATTATATGTTTATTCCTCAAACCGCAACCATGATGAAAAATAGAGAGGGTATGATGGATTCATTAATTTTATATTATATTATTATTATAGGAGGTGTCGATTTTACCTTATAAATCCCGAATTTAATTAGAGTGTGATTATCAGTAGTCGGGCTTTTTAGTGTATCACACCAATGCTTTTTTTTATTCTTTTTTTTTTTTTTTCGCATCGGAAATCATCAAATGACCCCCCCACTCTGTATTTTCATAGTTTTTGTGAGTTCACCAATATATCCGATCATTCGGTTGTTATGGCATCATTCCAAGTTAAAAGTGGGCTATAGGAATCCCGTTATCACACTGATATCTTATCACTATTGATAAGAGGTACGTCATTATAACAACTTCAGACGTTTCCTGTGAATTAGAGTACGGTTATTTCCTATTTATTTGATTTGCGAACTGCACCTTGTCGTTGAGCATTTTATAACTTAGCTTAGCTTAGCTTAGCTTAATCAGCCTATTAATGTTCCCACTGCTGGGACGCAGGCCTCCTCTCTATGAGAGGGAATGGGCTATAATCCACTACGCGGGCCCAGTGCGGGTTGGTAGAAGTCACATGTCTTCGAATTTTTGGTTCTAGGACATGCCGGTTTCCTCACGATGTTTTCCTTCACCGTTTTGAGAGCAGTGGTGATGAAATAACTTACACAAAGTAATGCGCCTGGCTGGGTTCGACCCCACGACTTACTGCTCTTAAGTCGGGGTCTCCACCACTGGGCCACCGCTGCTCTCCATTTTATAACGTTTAAATCAAATATATGTTTGGTGATTTCTCAGCAGCAGCCGCGGAGTCTGAATTTGTACCTCATTGATGGCAATATGCTCGCCCCCTACTGCATTGGACTTAAATATAACCGTCGAAATAAGGGGGTACTATTTAGATACACCTCTGTCTAACCCTTCGGGGATTACATGCGTGATGTTATGTAAAAATGATTGTGGAGGAGCTAAAATAGCCTTCAAGAAGCTGAGGGGTTCCTATGGAGTAGTGTGGTGTGATGCAGAGAAAAGAGGAGTGTACAGGTTGATTTTTAAAACACCAACAACCTCGCAGGAGTCTCTAATTCAACTCTCCATACATATGTCCGAACAGTGATCGAGTTTTGTATGAAAAGTCAATTTTTTTCGGCTGTTTTCGAAAAAGTCGTAGAACAAATGTTGTTGTTTATGATGTTAGTAATCTACTCCTGCGAGGTTGTTGGTGTTTTACAAAGAACCCTGTATGTGTTAGTAGAAGTATGAATGTGGATTGATAAAAAAAAAATTAAAAAATCAGTCGACTTGATAACCACCTTTTTTTGGAAGTCGGTTAATAAAAAAGAGGTAGCGAAAACAGATGAAGAAAGATAAATATGGCACGGTATGAAGAGAACCTAAAGATGAGGGCTAATAGGGATGTATAGAAGGAAACGACGCAATGCGCTGACCTCAATGTCAGGATAAATTACACAAGGTATTTTAAAGAAATCAAAAATATACATATATCTCCCGAAATCTTGATATGAATGATGACGTTAAAAAGATTATGTATTAGAAATTCATATGATCCACATAGCTGTATGTCTGCTTACCTCATAAGGAAAGCAAAAGCGCAATGTAATGTTAATGTAAAACAGTATTGAGGAGTGTACAGAGGGCACGGAAGAGTTAATAAATGGAGTGCTAACACAATTATAAGAACTCCATTGAGTCTTTAAAACATTTAAACATTACATTACATTGAAATATTTAAGTTTAAATTCAGTTTTTGTATTTATAACATATTTTTTTACCTACACTCAACAGAAAATATAAGAAAACAACTAAACACAGCTTTGAGAACAAAGGCACTGCTTATTTGGTAAGAAAAAAATGATTAAAATATAAACAATAGAAAGTGAGAATAGGAAGAAAATAATACTAAATGTAGCAAGCCGTCAACTTTCTGGAGTAAGCAAGGCTTTTAAACTGGAAAGTACAAGCATTCACCTGTTAAACTTTATGTACAAAAACACAACGATTTTTGACATCAAAATCAGATCATTACCCTCGTTTTAGCGTAAGACTTTACGTTTTAGCATATTTTGCAAACTATAACGCCGAGACGAAGGCGACACACACACAATTCCGCTTATCATTCTTGCACACTCCATTGACTCTTCACTCCGTGTCCGTGCGTGACTAGGATGTCACTTTCTACAGCATTAATATTGATTTCAAACGGCTATGTTAGTTGGCGAAGTGTACGAGTATATTCTCTGTAATATTTAACCTTGTATAGACTGAATTGTAAAGGGTTTTAAAACCTAGGGCCTTACGCAAAGGGACTTTTTAACAACGACAACTAGATAACTATACATCATGGTATAATAATATCAAAGACATTAAATTATACTATACAATAAATTTAATCTCTTTGAATAATATACTTCGCCTGGTATTCTCTTCTGTGACAGCTGGGTCACGTGATTGGCCCAAGAATACGTCATCAGTTGCGATGCTGTCAATGTGTTGCCACGGTGTGTGATTGAATTACCCGAGCAAAATGCATTTTTTAAACACAACAAAGCAATTATGAACTAATAATTCAATATTTAAATTAATTTAATACTAAATAGACGAATCACTCGAGTTACTAAATAGTTAAGCTAGTTAGTAATTTATTTTATTTTCATTCACTAAATGAGAGTCCCTAAATTTACTGAAATGGACAATCAATGGTAAAACTTATCATGACGTAGTCTTGGGCCATCGTGGGAAGAGAATACCAGGCGAAGAATATTATTATACTATCCTATACATGTTTTAACATAAGCAAAGACATTCAAATATTTCCAAACGATAGACAGGACAAGACCAAAAAAGTCGTAATCCAAAAATTGTTACTACTTAGTAAAAAGTCGGTCTGTCTACTGTCATACGCCCGCTTATCAGGCAGGATTCGCGTGTCGAACTATGGTGTCGAAATCGAAAATATTCAGGATGAAAATAAAAGAGATTTAAAATACTTATAGAGCGGACATTAGGAATATTTTCACACAAAACTTTTGATCCCGAACATTTTCGATTTTGACACACGAATGCTACCTGACAAGCGGGCGTATGACACTAGACAGAACGATTTGTTACTAAGTAGTAAAAAGTTTTGGATTACAATTTTCTTCGTCTTGTCCCGTCTGTTGCTCATAAATAATTGAATGTCTTTGATGAAAACTATTGTACAAGTGAGAATATTAATAATGTTCGCTACATTTGTGTTTTAAATCTCTTTAAATATAAGCTGCGTCTGGGGTTGAAACTCTGGGGTCGTGGGGTCCGAGCGCTCATCGCCATTTTAAGCAAATTTCGAAACGCCTAGTTGACGCTTCCCGTAACCCAAGGGCTGGCTTTTACTTTGGCCAGAGGCTAAGTGTTGCCATACAACGTGGCAACGCCGCCAGTCTCTTGGGCACTTTACCAGCTGACAGCGTTGAGGAGGAGTTTTTTGACGCCCTCTTATAGTTTGTTGTTAGTTTATTTATTTTAGGTTATTTAATAGTTTTTAATTAATAATTTATTTAGTTAGTTTACTCTACTTAATAAATAATTTTGCTGTTGAATTTAATACAGTACAACATAATATGAATGAGCTTCCATAAATCAAACGTCAATGGTGTCGTTTGCTGTAGAAAATATGAAATATTAACTTACGGCAGCGGCTAACCCGCGTGAATTTCGTTAATTGGTTCACGGGATCATTTTACCGGGATAAAAAGTACCCTATGTGTTTATCCAGGTTATAAACAATCTGTGTGCAAAATTTCATCCAAATCCGTTCAGTCATTTTTGCGTGAAAGAGTAACAAACATCCATCCATCAATCGATCCTCACCAACTTTAGCATTACTAATACTAGTAGGATGAGTATGACTAGTAGGACTAGCGACACGCCTATTGCTTCCCACGACGGCACTTATCGGGTCTAAAACTATCCTATCTTTCAAGCTGAAACCAACTATACACTTACACAAAATTTCATTGAAATCGGTTGGATGGTTTCGTAGATTAGCGCATACGACATAGTGACACGTGATTTTTATATATTAAAGAAGACTATGAAAGCGATTCTCGTCAAAAGTTACGTCATCCTATTTTCTTCCATTCTATATGTTGGGACTGAGAAACTTAAAGATGTAGACACACTGATATAATTCTTGATAGTTCTTCAAGAGGTTCTTCTTGGGGAGCTCGTGGCTAGATAATAACCGCCGCTCGGATCAATCTACAGGTTAAGACGCGCTTGCCTAGGTTGATCTGTGGATGAGTAACCACCCATTACAGACCGAGTTCTCAGAAAGCCCGCTAAGCCGTTGGTCCCGGCTGTCATTTGTAGATCTTTGACAGTCAAAACAGGTAGGCCGTGGCCCGAAAGTCTGACAACCAGTCTTACTAAGGGGTATCGTATTACCCAGTAGGTACTAACTGGGTTGTGGAGGTCAGTTAGGCAGTCGCTCCATGTAAAATACTGTTATTCAGCTGCATCCAGTTAGACTGGAAGCCGACCCCAACATAGTTGAGAAAAGGCTTCGCAGATGAGTTCTTCAAGCTTGAATAAAAAGTTTTATTCTTAGTAGGTACTTGTCATTTTCTCAAAAAGGTCAGGTGCGTTACGTGGTAGCGTTTATGTCGATGTTGAAAAGAATTATGTAAGGATCGTAATACGTGTTATGTACAGTCTATGTACGCTAATATAATATAGATTAGATTACATACAGAAACTCACGCCTTCCTCTAATGGGAGTAGGCAGAAATCAAAGAACACCACCAGCTACGATACCTAAATACTCCTTTCGCCTCGTCCACGTTCATACATCTGGTCATAAAAACACACCATCATCTGCCTAGCCTTTTCCCAACTATGTTGGGGTCAACTTCCAGTCTAACCGGATGCAGCTGAATACCAGTATTTTACATGGAGCGACTGCCTATCTGACCTCCACAACCCAGTTAGTACTGGGTAATACGAAACTTCTTGGTAAGACTGGTTGTCAGACTTTTTGGGCCACTGACTACCTGACGACTGTCAAAGATCTACAAATGACACCCGGAACCAACGGCTTAACGTGCTTTCCGAGGCACGGAGGAAATTTAGTATGTGATGGGTGGTCACCCATCCATAGACCAACCTAGTCAAGCCCGGCTTAACCTAAAGATCGACCCGAGCGGCTGTTATTATTCAGCCACGAGCTCCTCAATAAACAAATAGTATAATCACATTAAAGATACGTACTCCGGCTTACCTTTTACAAAAATTGTCCCTTCGCTACTGGTAGCTTCAACTTTTTCTTGACGAAATTCTACTTATGGCAGTTCAGAAGTTTCTGTTAACGGTTAAATTTAAATAAATGTATTGAATTTGAGATTGAAAATAAATTAGTGAAGATATTAAAAAAAGTCACCTTAGTGCATAATCGTTTCATTTTGACTCGCAACTTGTTTAATAATATTAATAAAGCCATAAAATATGGTAAAATTAAATTGATAAATTACTATTAGATATTATTTAAATAATTGACATGGACCCATAAACTTAAACACCCATTAATTTGCATGGGCAACGAATCAAATTGATAAAGATTCAATATAAATGTTTTTAGGTATTTTAAGGTCAAAGCCAACGTAATATTTTGCACTATTGAATTTAAATTAAGGCTATGCAGCCTTGATGACGTTTTTAAGGCCTGCCTTTTTTGATGGCCATAGTTTGATATCCGGGAAATGCTTATAGCTAAATAATAATAGCCGCTCGGGTCGATCTTTAAGTTAAGCCGTGCTTACCTAGGTTGGTCAGTGGATGGGTGACCACCTATTACATGCCGAGTTTCCTCCGTGCCTCGAAAAGCACGTTAAGCCGTTGATCCCGGCTGTCATTTGTAGATCTTTGACAGTCGTTACAGGTACTCTGTGGCTCAAAAAGTCTGACAACCAGTCTTACCAAGAGGTATCTTATTACCCAGTACTAACTGGGTTGTGGAGGTCAGATAGGCAGTCGCTCCATGTAAAATACTGGTATTCAGCTGCATCCGGCTAGACTGGAAGCCGACCCCAATATAGTTGGGAAAAGGCTAGGCAGATGATGATATTATTTGTTTATTAAATTCTGACTGTGCCATTTTCCAAAAGGAAGCGAGTAGGAATAGAGTTGTATGTAACCTTCGCCACTGGAAGCTACAGTCCCACTCACCCAGTAGCCCATTCCAAAGCATAAATCTCTATGGAGAAGAACAAGAAACTCCATGGACACTCTTTTAAATATTACAAAATTCGGTTACATCACCATTATCCTGCCTGAGAATGTTGAGGTGGATGTGTGGTGTGACAAGAATGGATAAAATACATTAGAGGAAGTTTGAAAGTTGCGCCAGTTACAGAAAAGTTGAAAGGGAATCGTCTGTCTTGGTATGGACATGTGATGAGGAGGGACGAATGGCATGTGACTAAAAGAGTGATGAATATAAATGTTGATGGATGGAGTGGGAGAGGAAGATCAAGGAAACGATGGATGGATTGTTTGAGGAATGATATGAAGGAAAAAGGTATTAATTATTGCGTGACGGTTGACAGAGGAGAATGGAAGAAAAAGACGTGTTGCGCCGACGCCAAGTAACATGGAACTAGGGTGGGAAGATGATGACATTGTCCTGCCTTTATCCCAATTTATTAGTGGCCAGTCTCGTGGGGACATTACTAGTTGACAGCGTTGAGGAGGCGATTTTTTGACGCCATTTTTCTGTTTATCTTCAGGTTATTTTAATTTATAATTGGATATAATATTGCTAATACATTACATCCATTTTCAATGTAAATTTCAGACTCGTTATGGCTGATTTTATGGCACTTTGTCCTTTGTCTGGACTCTTGTTGTTTAAAATCACACGCAAGCTTGTTGATCAAATGCTCGGTAATGACCGAGCATTTCAGAGAAAGCTCTGAATGAAAATACTCGTTTTCCCTGAAGCTTGACCCCTCGTTCACACGCCGTATATCTATGCGTTTCAGTAGAATTTTAGTTCACATGACAGTTCTATATTACATTTGTTAGCACCACTGATATAAAGGGTGTTACAAGACCCTTAACGAAGCCATACCTGGGAACCTTTTAGTTACGGAGATATTGGGGGTCAAAGTTCCAACATTTTTTCAATTTTTTTTATATAGATACGAGCTTTTAATGTTATAACTTTACTTTAAATATCTACATAACCCTTGTACTATTCAATTCATTCGTCAGCACAATGTTTTGAGTGCGTTACACTGAGTTCTACCGCAAACCGTGAATTTTCGGGTTAGGGGTCCACCTCTATCTAACTCGCCTATATTTCACCGAAGATCAAAGCACAGGTCTAATGGAAGCGATCCTATTACCATCAACCAGACAAGTAAAAACAAATCTAAACTCCAAGCGACTAAATGAAACATTCCTAATAGAAAAATCCAATAACACTTTGCCCGAGAGTCGAATCCAGGCTTTCACGCTCAGCAGTCGCGCTTGTAACCGCTAAACCAACGAGGCGTCATCAAAATACGAGTAACACTCACGATCATCCATAATGGTCGTAACTGGCGAGCACAAGTGCGTAAACCATATTATTGTTCTTCTTCGCCGTTTAATTTCGAAACCGTGATTTCGTTTTCGTAACTATATGATGTGAATGACCGATTTAAGGGAAAGTTTTATTTTCTACTACTTTATGCGCGCGGCCTCGCCCGCGTGGAGTTCGATAATTGTCCTACGGGATTACTAACGGGATGAAAAAGTGTATAATTAAAAAACACGCCTGTAATCCCTGAAAGAGTTAGACAGAGGTGTAGCTAATAGTACACCCACATTTCGCTAGTTATGTTTAAGTCCCATGCAATAGGGAGCGAGCCTATTGCCAACAGCCGGGCACAAATTCAGACTCCGTGGCTGCTATTGAGAAATTCATGATGGAAAAAAGTGTATCTTATGTGTTAATCCAGGTTATAAAGGAGTTATTGCGTAAAATAGTAACAAACAAACATCCATCCATCAATACATCCATCCATACTCACAAACCTTCGTATTAGTAGTAAGACACTAATACTATAAAGAAGTTGGTAGAGGTCGGATGTAGGGGGTAATCTTCGAAACTCCTAACCTGATTCAGAAAATTCTTTCACTAATTGTAAGCTACATTATCCCCGAGTGTCATCAAGCAACGGCTGAACGGATTTGGATGAACAGAGATAGATAGATTATAGTCTGGAATAGCACATGAGCTACTTTTTGTCCTGGCAAAAACATATGTCCATGCGAACAAAGTCGCGGGCAACATAAAAAAATCCGTCGCAGACATGCTGCATAATTAATTTATTTAATAATTATGTTATTTTTAATTAATCTATATTATACAAAGACTAATAAAGAAATACTTATTGAGTTTTAAGATTTATTTCATTTCTATACACTGTCAGGTGTAAAATGGGCATTCTTCTTTCAATTTTTTTTTTAATTTCTAAAAGAATTAAAAGTATTTTTAAAGAATTTCTTTTTGCCCAGACTAAATCTTATTTCGGGAACCAAATTAATTTACATTATAAAAGATAATCCCACACATAATTTGCAAGCTAATAAACATACTTGAAATAGTATTTTTTTTTTAAGTTAATGGATATAGTATCCATTAAATTTAAAAAAAATATATATTATTTCAAGTTAATGGATACGATATCCATTAACCTTAAAAAAAATAAACCGGTATTTTCTTTCAGTCTAAATTTCTATCTGAATCTAAATACTGGTTGCTTTTTACTGCTGAAAGGCAGATTTAGTTTGTTCAGGAAATCTAGTTATGACTGTAATAATTTTGCCTTAGTAAGGAAAAAAGATCTAAAAACTTATTTTTTATCGTAAATATGTTAGGTTACCTAGTTAATTCTAAAATATAAGGATAATGTAAAAATAACAATGAGATCTGTGCCAATTTTAGCCGATTCTTATTAATCATTTGTTAGTTCCTAATTGTTTTTTTTTGTAAATTTTTGTTTTAATTTTAATGTCAACATAACTTTTTGTGATCTATTTAAAATTTCGTCATTATTGACGGTATATCTGACTATTTTTACTAGGTCTCAAAAAAGGTTTCTTTTATTCCTATGTTTAACTTATAGGTATTAAAAAAAATATTTAAAACTAAAAACAAAATAAATAAAACTAAAACAAAAATACCCACCGAAATAAAACGTCAACCTCCAAGACACAACACTTCAAAAAAGGAACTCTCCCAAAAAAAAAAAACGAAACTTCCGAGTCAACGGAAAAAAAAACAAAAAAAAAATCGAGTCCGCGGAAAAATAAAAAAATAATAATAACGTAATTATTTTTATCACTTCACCAAAGCACTTATATTATGTCCACTACAGTACTTCGCGACAAGTGAAAGGCGACGTCGATGACCGAGCGGTGCCGAATCGCGACTGAGCGCGCGCGGGACACAGCATAGCTTATAATAGGTAAGATAGCTCAGCTCAGTTAAGACATCATCACGATTTTTGACTAAGAGGGGTGTGGGTTTCTGATGATGAAGAAGGTTGGTATTATGAATTAGAATTTTGACGTCTAAAATAACATAACATGTCGCAACAGAAGGGTAAGGCCGAGGTGTATCTAATAGAACACCCACAGTGATGTTTACGTCCTATTTAATAAGGAGCGGGCCTTTTGTCATCAACCAGTCCACGGACAATGGGCTGCTACTGAGAAATTTCTCTTGGAGAATCTACCCTAACCTATCACAATGTTGTCCTATTTGACCCAAAGGTTGACTGGTAAAGAATGCCTTGTGGTATTAAGTCCGCCTATGTACCACTATAGAACATGAAGTGCAATAACACTTTACCCGACCCGGGAATCGAACCCAGGACGTCATGCTCGGCAGTCGCGCTTGGGATCACCAAACCAACGAGGTCGTCACAAGCTACTTTGAGGTCATATTTTTTTATTTTTATCGAATGCAGCTTAAATCTAATAGTTAGGTTAGTAGAGCAAAGATATAACATAACATCTAGCCTGTAATCCCGAAAGAGTTAGGCAGAGACATTTCGCCAGTTATGATTAAGTCCCATATAATAGGAAGCCAGTCTATTCCTATCAACCTGGCAAAATCCTGACTCCAGGGTTATACTAAGAGACTGAGATGTACCTATTATAACTACACTAGGTATGGCTGCCTCGTTGCTCTAGTGTTCTCAAGCGCAACTGCTGAGCATGAGGTCTCGGGTTCGATTTCCGGGTCGGGCGAAATGTTATTGATGTTTTAAATTACAAATTTTCTGTAGCAAACACGGGTCTGGATTTGTGCCCGGAAGATGGCAATAGGCTCGCCCCCTATTACATAGGACTTAAAACATAACTGGCGAAATGTGGGTGAAGTATTTGGTACACCTCTGCCCTTCAGGGATTACAGGCGTGATGTTATGTTATGTATAGCTGTATAGCAGCTGCCACAGAGAAAGCAGGCGTAATGTTATTGCTATGTCCGTTTACACTGAGGATAAAAAATAAATTTTGCAGCCTCTACGGAGGGCACATTGGCATAGCGAAACTAGCCCATATCTTTCCCAATGCAGGGACACAGGCATCCTAATCTTTCTTTAATATTGATTTTGACTTTAATTTTGATTTTAATTTTGATTTAATTTTAATTCTGATGCTGATTTCGATTTTAATTTAATTTGAATGATGTATTTAGAAACCATAGTTTGTGTGGTGAGTAGTTAGGTACTCATCTGATTTTAAGTTGGCACCAGTAGCGAAGGGTCAATTTTTGTAAGAGGTAAGCCGGAGTACATATCTTTAATGTGATTTTATTATTTGTCTATAGAATTCTGACTTTGCCATTTTTCAAAGGCAATCTGGTAGGAATCCAGGGCTGCGGGACTGTTCGAAAGACCAAATAAATAAAATCTATAACGAGCCCAGAGCGTTACATGTCTTCGAATTTTCGGTTCAAAGAACATACCGATTTTCCTCCACTGTTGTAAGAACAAGTGACTAACAAATACATAATTACACAAAGAAATGGGCCTGCCTGTTCTGACCCGACACGTCAATAAGACCCGTTACAGCTGGGCCAGCGCTGCTCTCAATATGATTGAATATCTTTAATGTACAATGGATGACGTCGATCATACTCATGGAGAAAGATGGAGGAGCTCGTGGCTAAATAATAACAGCCACTCGTATCAATCTTCAGGTAAGGCCGCGCTTGCCTAGGTTGGTCTGTGGATGAGCCACCCATTACATATGGACTTTTCTCAGTGTTTCGTTAAGCCGTTGGTCCCGGCTGTCATTTGTAGATCTTTGACAGTCGTTACAGGTAGTCAGAGGCAGTCTGACAGCCAGTCTTACTAAGGGGTATCGTATTACCCAGTACTAACTGGGTTGTGGAAGTTAGAAAGGCAGTCGCTCCATGTAAAATATTGTTATTCAGCTGCATCCAGTTAGACTGGAAGCCGACACCAATATAGTTGTGAAAAGGCTAGGCAGATGATGGGATGACGTCGATCGTCGACGTTCAAATTCAGTATTGAAAAGATCAAGTTCTTTTGTCGGATCTCACGTCCAAACCTTAATATTGAGGAAGAGCAGTGCTCAATGGACAAAGCTTCGCTTTTTAAAGGAAATAAAGGCAACTGTACATATGAAGTCATGTTTTGTAAACAGCCATTGTTTGTTTGTTTGTTGTTCAGTATGTTTTCTGTATTCGGGTTTTTCTGACGCTTTTAAGAAAATGGCCGTAAAATCTTTAATGAGCATTTAATCGTAGAAGTTAATACCACGTGTTTTTGACATTTTGATTTTTGCTGCCGTTTGCTAGAGAATCGGAAGGCGCGTTGTTTCAGCCAATTAAAAATAAGCACCGTCTCTATTACAAGTACTATTATTTACTATTACTATGCAGAATTTGATCCTTAATAGCGACACTATCGAATGGTGTAATAATACAGTATGTATTTTTTTCATCAAAATCGGGCTCGAGACTCCTTTAAGTAATTTCGCTATTCCTGAAAAATCCCCCTGTATACAACATTAGTTTTAGTATATGCGAAACCTGAAACACGTGTCTAGACTTTTATGTAAAGAATCTATGTACAAAATTTCAAAACTGTATCATGAAAAATCACAAAGTTATAAGCTTATTCTGTTACGTGGTTGTCCGTACAAAAACGTGGACACTACGCAGCGCGCCCGCGTATGTACTAAAAATAATGTTGTATAATAATAAGCATTTTATTAGCAGGCAACTTTTTGTTTTTTTTGTTAGCTTGAATTGTCCCACTCCTGGGCAAAGGCTTCCCCCCATTTCTTCCACTTTTCTCGATGTTGCGCCTCTTCTCGCCAATTAACTTAAACTTTCTCCTAACTAAGGCTCATAAATAAAATAAACAAAATAACATTTTACAACAATAATGAACTAATACATATTTTAAACCTTATGAAACTACAACTATACACGTAGCGTTGTCGGCGTCGTGTTTCGCTGCGTGGTGTCGCGTAACCGTTCTCGGAAACGTCAATATACGACACCTTTCGGCCAAAAGTCCTCTTTCAAGCAGTCTGTAGATGGTGGAACTCATACCAAGAATGACTTAAATTCGCGATTCCAACCTTTGGACTCTCAGAATCCAGTTGGTCTTCACTATCAAATACTGCACAACTTCCTCAATCGACGTGGAGTGGTGAAGACGTGAAATCAACAGCTGCGTCGTAGGCATAGCAGGGCGCAGCAGCTGGATCCACTCGGTGCGGTACCGCAAAGGTTACGAGAACAGGGCTTCTTTTTTTTCCTTTCCACTTTAGTGAAACCCTCCTCATCAACTAGGCTCGTTCTTGGAAAGGAGCTACGGACCGCAGTCGGGGCAAATTGAGCACCCATTTTCAGTTTATCCCCTTTTCTGGTTTGTCAGGCTGCAACACATCAGATCAGCCGCTGGTGACAATAGCAGCGTAGGCACGTTTAGGGGTCGACGTACCTATCCATGACGTTTCCGCAGCCGGTGTTGTTATGCAGGCGACGGCGGTGGCGGGCGGTGCTTGCTCAGAAAAGAAAGAAAATACATAAGAAAGAAAATACATTTATTTGGCATATGCCACAAGTGCACACAGTATAAAAAAAAAAAATATATAACAAATAAAAAACAAAAAATTAAAAAAACTTAAAATCTAAACAAAAAATAAAAATAAAATAGTGTGACACTGTGTGCCTCACGGCTGCGCCAAATAGGCCCAGTTCAGCAAAATGCCGGACAACTAGTGCCCGACGCTGGTTTTCAACTGGACCTGAAATTAGTGAGGTCCCGGATGTGAAGCAGTTCTCAGCGTTATTGGCTGCTGGTGACGCACTTGTGTTCGCCGATTCAAAACTGCCGATGGTTGCATTTTGCGCACCCTCGACCTGTGTTCACATTTGAGGCCTCAGGTGACCCAATTACCGAACCAACATTGTAAAAAAGTCAATGAAATAAACCCAGTCACCAGTCAGTGTTTATTTTGGAAGTCGGTTTTTCGGACTGCCTCATTCAAATCAAATCATTTATTTCTTTCCATACATGGGTATTAGGTACATAGATGTTATTTTATGATAAGGTTCTCCACATTTTGCCGTCACATGGGCATGCAAATAATTGGTTTACAAATTATTATAAATTTAAAATAAGTGGCATGTCATTGGAATTATATAAAATTAAAAAAGTCAACATGGTCAAAGTAATAAAAAATTAAATATGTTATCAATAAAGTCAAACAAATAAGTGGCATGTCATTGGAATTATATATAATTAAAAATTGTCAACATGGTCAAAGTAATAAAAAATAAAAAATGTTATCAATAATGTCAAACAAATAAGTGGCATGCCATTGCAATTACATAAAATATAAAGAAGGACAACAAATCTTTTTTCTTCAAAATTCTTTCTCGGTAAGGAATTCACTGACAGTAAACTTTATGCGTTAAAAAGCTTCGGAGCCTGCTTTTAAATAATGATAGCGGCAATTCTTTCCATTGCTTAGGTAATTTATTATAAATGACCGAAGCCACGCAGTAGACGCTCTTGCGCATTAGTGCCGTTTTGGCGGGATTGGAACACACTTTGTTATTGTCGCGTCTATTACGTGGACGTTTAAAACAATTTGGGTTCGACTTCGCAAACGCAGCTACTTCCATTATGTACAGACTAGGTAGTGTTAATATTTTGTGTTGTTTACAGTATGGCATGCAACTATCAGTAGATTTAAGCTTAAACATCGCCCTTAGACATCTTTTCTGGGCTTTAAAAACTGTTTCTCTTTCGGTTGAATTTCCCCAGAACATTATTCCGTAACGTAGGTGGGATTCTACTAATAATAAGCAGTGAGAAGTGCATCCATATATACTATTGGGGACAGTGAATGTAGAGCGTATGCGGACTTACTAATTCTCTTACATAAAGTATCGATAAGTGCTTTCCAATTTAGGCTTTTATCTATTAGGAGTCCCAGAAATTTTGTATTTTCTACTTCTTCTACTACTTCATTGTTGTAGTGTATATTAGGGCTAATTCTAAGAATACGTTGACTAAAATGTACAATTTTTGTTTTTCCCAAGTTTTTTTTTTTAATTTATTTGCCTCTAACCAATTAGCAACATTTTTTAAACAATTATTAATGTCCCATTCATATGTCTCCACACTTTTACATGGTATTGTCACAGTACTATCGTCCGCAAACAGTGTTATTGGTTGTTCAATGCATTTAGGTAGACCGTTTATGTACAGTATGAATACACAAGGACCTAATACGCTCCCCTGTGGTACTCCAAACATAACTTCAAGCTCTGAGGATCGAAATATCTCTTCGCGCTTGCTCACTAGATTAATTTGACAGATTTCAGTTATTTGTTTTCGATCTCTAAGGTAAGACTCAAGAAGACTAAGTAAATTGCCTCTAATTCCGTAAGCTTCAAGTTTTCTTAAGATAATCTCATAATCCACGTGGTCAAAGGCTTGTGTCATGTCATAAAATATGCCACATACGTTCGTTTGTCGACATTCTGCATAACATTATAAATAAAATCATAAACGGCCATATTAATAGTTCTATGTTGTCTAAATCCTTTCTTTTCGTCATATAAAATGTTATTTTTATCAGTGAGTTTATACAGTTCGTTATAAATGTATTGCTCAAAAAAATTTTGGACATCACGTGTATGAGTGCGATTGGCTGGTAAAATTTCATTAACTCTTTATTATTTTTCTTAAAAATTGGCTTTATTATTGAAGTTTTTGAGGCATCGGGGAAGATGCCTGCGCTGATACTAAGGTTAATTATACCGGGTGTAAACAGACCCTTCACATAGCTGTCAACCAAGCATTCTGTACATCAAACTAAGTAACTTTACGCAAAAATTATTGTTGGGAATCGACATTTTTTTTGGGGTGAAAAATCACATTTAAGGTAGAACTCGATGGAAAGCACTCAAAGCATTGTGCTGATAGATGGATTGAATAGTACGGGGATCGTGGAGGTGTGTAAAGTCAAAAATCTTACTTTAAAAACATGTATTTAAAAAAAAACTTGTGAAATAGTTGGAACTTTGACACCCAATATCTCTGTAGCTAGAAGATGCCCAGATATGGTCTAGAACAAAAAAATTATCGCAAAGACGGGGAGAACAAGTGCCCCTCAGATGTGTTAAGGGTCTATTTACACCCTTTATGACTTAAGTGACCACGTATTCCGTAAGCACATGTATATATATATATATATATATATATATATATATACATGTGCTTGTATATATATATATATATATATATATGTATATATATATATATATACATGTGCTTGAATATTTTTGTACTAATACCATCATATCCTATGCTACTTGTATTATCCAATGTCATTATTATTTTATGTATTTCTAATTCTCATTGGTCGAGTGGTCGCGAGCGCGACTTCTGAGCATAAGTCCCTGGATCGGGCAAAGTGATATTGGGTTTTTCAATCAGGAATATCTCAGTAGCAGCCACGGATTCTGAATTTATGCCTGGTTGATGGCAATTTAGGCTCGTCCCCTATTGCATGGACTAAAACATAACTGGCGAAATTTGGGTGTACTATTAGGTTATTACACCTCTGCCTAACGCTTCGGGGATTCCAGGCGTGATGTTATGTTATGTTTAGTGTTTTTTTTGGAAGTCGATTTTTTTCGACTTTCCATCATCGTTATGGCTGATACAGTTAGTTTGTCTATGTCTGACACTCCCAAAAAATGACATACCTACATATGACGTCACCTAAACCAAAGTCAGCCTTATTGCTGTTAAAATTAAATTAAATAAAAAGTTAATAACGTTGACATCTCAAGGCAACACTTAGATGCGCCATTTTATGGTGTAACCTCAGATTGACATTAGATTTACCTTGAAAATGACATTCGGATTTCATGTTTTATGGCATTAAAATTAAGCAATAGCAAATTTAAGCCGATGTCCTTTTAATACTTGAAACGGTAAACAGCATAATATGGCTAGAAAGGAGGTGAATGCTGAGATGACGAGTAATAGAGAAGTATGGAAGAAGAAGACTAGGCTTGCTGTGCTGACCCCAATTATATTGGTACTAGCACTTCGTCCGTAAAAATTGTGATGGCTTGGCTCATATGCATGATATAAATATAATTGACAGCCTACAAGCTACAAGCAGCCTACAAGCAGTGACAGCCTAGTGGTGTGACCGTCGGACTGCCAAGTCATAGGTCTCGAGTTCGAACCCAAGGCACGCACCTCTGATTTTTCGGATTCATGTGCGTATTGTATCACTTGCTTCGGTGAGGGAAAACATCGTGGGGAAACCAGCATGCCTGAGAGATATTTCTTGACGGCATGTTAAGCCAAGTCAGAGGCCCATGGGCGGCATAAAAACTCTGACACCAGGTTAGGAACTAACCACACGATAAAAAAGAAAGAATTTAATATATAACTAGCTTTTGCCCGCGGCTTAGCTCGCGTTAATTTAGAATTTGATAATTAATTCGGTTTGTACTCTGTTTGTAATAATCAAATTCAATCACGAATCGAAAGTCACGTGGCTCCATCTATTAATATAAGAACGTTATTGTGGTTTACCTCGGGAACAGTATTCTTTTTTCGGGATGTTTCAGGTTTCGCGTATACTAAAAATAATGTTGTATAAGCATAAACAAGCACAATCAGCCTATTAATGTTCCCACTGCTGGGACACAGGCCTCCTCTCTATGAGAGGGAATGGGCTATAATCTACCACGCGGGCCCAGTGCGGGTTGGTAGATGTCACATGTCTTCGAATTTTAGGTTCTAGGACATGCCGGTTTCCTCACGATGTTTTCTTTCACCGTTTTGAGAGCGGTGGTGATGAAATAACTTACACAAAGTAATGCGCCTGGCTGGGTTCGAACCCACGACTTACTGCTCGTAAGTCGGGGTCTCCACCACTGGGCCACCGCTGCTCTCAAAAATAATGTTGTATAGTCAAGTTAAAATAATTACTAGAATTTAATTAATTCCTTATGCAAACATTTTTATATACCAGACATAAATTTAAATGAGTTACGAAGCGTCTCGTGGCTAAATAATAACAGCCGCTCGGGTCGATCTTTAGGTTAAGCCGTGCTTACCTATGTTGGTCTGTGAATGGGTGATCGGTCATTACATAGTGAGTTTCCTCCGTGCCTCGGAAAGCCCGTTAAGCCGTTGGTCCACACAAGTAGTGGCCCAAAAAGTCTGACAACCAGTCTTACCAAGGGGTATCGTATTACCCAGTACTAACTGGGTTGTGGAGGTCAGATAGTCATTCGCTTCATGTGAAATACCGGTATTCAGCTGCATCCGGTTAAACTGGAAGCCTACCAAAACATAGTTGGGAAAAGGCTAGGCAGATGATAAAGAACCGTCAAAGAAAGCAAAGCTAAGAATTCTAACTTTTGACAGTTCTAACTTCAAGCAATTACTAAACTACAGAATAAAAATCGTATCTTAAATAAAGACTTTTACTCAAGTAATTACTTTGACTTATTTATAGATACAAGTGTTTATAAGGTCTATCTTTTCAAACACGAAATATTTTAAGAGTAACTTCTATAAGTCGTAAAGTCGCCAGAGCAACAAAAAAGAAATATCAGATTTTTTTTTTTTTACAAAATTATTATAATTCTAAAATTTTTTGAGACTTTTTGCATAAAACCTTTACTCCCATATTCTAACAATGACAGTAGGTAAATACGATGTAGTAAACTAGCGTAATGGATGCTTAAAAATAAGGAGCCAGTATTTATTTTGGTGGTCAAGAAATTTTAAATTATTTATTTTTTATAAAAAAAAATATACTCAGATAAAAAAAAATCCCTTGAAATGGCTTTGTTATAGCCGTTAGATGATTCCCTGAAAATATTTCGTGTATGAATAGTTAGACCCTATATATATTTCGGATCCGGTCATTGGCACGGACTTAAAATTAATCGCAAGTACGCCAGTGGTGACATCATCGACCTACTTACAAGTCTACCCACACCACAGCGTGCTTCTACAGAGCTCTGATGTTTACCAGCTCGAGGCGAGGAGGATATTCAATTTCTAATCGCAGCGGAGTTGAGATGTCTTGGAACAAAATTGACGAAATGTAAGTGTATGCATATCTAGCCTACTTTGGAAAATACAAGCGCAACGATACACCTTTTCTTTTTGCATACACTCACAAACTTCTTTTTCTTGTGTCGGTAGGCAGAAACTAAAGAACGTCAGCTGCTACAATGCCTACATATTGCTTATGCCTCCATGCCTTCAAGTTCCTTAAAGCAATTTTCTATCAAAGGTACCTCGTCCTCTGCCTAACCCACTAGGGACAAAGATCACATATTTAGCGAGCCCTAGCGGAGGATATCCTCAATTCAGTTTGAATGTAAATAGGGACCCAGCATTATGCATAGTTTGTGTAGCGTCAGCGCAACAAGCTAATGATATTTGATACCTTATTAATGTTATTATTTACGTAGGTATTATGACATCCAAAGTACCTATAGTTTTAACATCACGCCTGTAATGCCCGAAGGGTTAGGCTGAGGTGTACCTGATAGCACACCCACTTTTCTCCAGTTACGTTTTAAGTCCTATTTAATCGGTGTCGAGCCTATTGCCACTAATCCAGACTCTGTGCCGGCTACTGGGAAATACCCAGCAGAGACATCCAATAACACATGTGGCGTGCCCTTGGCGCCATCAATACGACCCCTAGGGCAAGCGCAACGTTCAAAAACCGTAACATCTTGAAGAATAGTAAAGGCAAGCCAAGTTGAAAGTACCACAGCTACTTAACCCTACCTGTAAATCGAACCCCCATGATCTGCATTAGCGTTTGCAACCAGCAGCTGTCGAAAAAATAAAGTCTTAAACTACGCCCAAAACATTCGTTCTGCAGACCGTACACTCAAAATTAATGTCAATAGGTCAACGTACTGTATGTCAGTTAGTAATTTTTTTATTAATATTATTGTAACGATTGTGAATCTTTGAACCCGCGGTCTAGTTTGTGATTGGTGGGTTTTTGACTGGCTATTACTGGCGCACTCACACATTTTAATGAATTAATATATTTTTTAATCATATTTAATCAAATTAGGTATGTATATCATAATGTTTTAAAACTCATTAATAAAGCAGTGATAAGCCTAGTGGTCTGACCATCGGACCGCCAAGTTACAGGTCTCGAGTTGGAACCCAAGAAAGAAAGAAAGAAAATATATTTATTTGGCCCATGCCACAAGTGCACACAACTAACACAAAAAAAAAATTTAAAAAAAAAAGCTTAAATTTATACAATTAAAATGTTAAAACAAAACAACAAAAAAAAAGGAGATAATATTGTGTGTCTCACGGCTGCGCCAAATAGGCCCAGTTCAGCAAACTGCCGAGCAGATAGTGCCCGACGCTGGTTTTTAACTGGATACAAGACACGCAGCTATGATTTTTCGGATTCATGTGCTTTATTGAATACTAGCGACCAGCCCCGGCTTCGCACGGGTGCAATATATAAGGTCTAACTATTCATACACTAAATATTTTCAGGGAATCATCTAACGGCTATAACAAAGCTATTTCAAGGGATTTTTTTTTATCTGAGTATATTTTTTATAAAACTTAAATAATTTAAAATTACTTGACCCACAAAGTAAATACTGGCTCCTTATTTTTAAGCATCCATTACGCTAGTTTACTACGTCATATTTACCTACTGTCATTGTTAGAATATGGGAGTAAAGGTTTTATGCAAAAAGTCTCAAAAAATTTTAGAATTATAATAATTTCGTAAAAAAAAAACACTCAGATGAATTTTTTTTTCGTTGCTATGGCGACTTTACGACTTATAGAAGTTACTCTTAAAACATTTCGTATATGAAAAGATAGACCTTATATACATATAAACCCTCCTCTTCAATCAATCTATCTATTAAAAAAAAACTGCATCAAAATCCGTTGCGTAGTTTTAAAGATCTAAGCTTACATAGAAACAGACAGACAGCGGGAAGCGACTTTGTTTTATACTATGTAGTAAAATATCGTCGAAGCAGGCGATAACTAGATGATAAATAAGAGAAGGAGACCATCATGAGGAAACTAAACCAACTTCAGTATATCTGATAGATATTTCACGAAGGCATGTAATAAAAGCCAAGTCAGAGGCCCATGGGCGGCGCAAAAAGTCTGACACCAGGTTAAGCACTAAACACATGAAAAAGAAAGAACTCGTTATTTCATCACTTTTTTTTACTTGTTATGTTGTACTTTATTAAGAAACTATGTTGTATAAATAGTAAAAAATACTTCTTTGGACTTTGATCAAAACGTTACGTGCAAAGTATTGCATAAGTATAAGCATAATCAGCCTATTAATGTTCCCACTGCTGGGACACAGGCCTCCTCTCTATGAGAGGGAATGGGCTATAATCCACCACGCGGGCCCAGTGCGGGTTGGTAGATGTCAAATGTCTTCGAATTTTTGGTTCTAGGACATGCCGGTTTCCTCACGATGTTTTCCTTCACCGTTTTCAGAGCGGTGGTGATGAAATAACTTACACAAAGTAATGCGCCTGGCTGGGTTCGAACCCACGACTTACTGCTCGTAAGTCGGGGTCTCCACCACTGGGCCACCGCTGCTCCGCAAAGCATAGTGTAGCCTATACTATACTAATAAACGAGCAATATTTGTGTAATTGTAATCTCTATCTCGAAAACGGCTCTAACGGGGCAAAAAATCAATCTTTAGACTCATCATCATCATCTGCCTAGCCTTTTCCCAACTATATTGGGGTCGGCTTCCAGTCTAACCGGATGCAGCTGAACACCAGTATTTTACATGGAGCGACTGCCTATCTGACCTCCACAACCCAGTTAGTTCCAATCTTTAGACTCATATTTGGGAAAATTCGTTTTCTCAATTTTCACCCGACCAGAGCTCGGTCGCCCTGGTACTTGTTTCGTAAATACCGTTGCCATTGAGACCGTCTGTGGCAATTAGACTGCAGGGCAATATACCAACAATAAAAAACACCCAACTGGCTGTGGGTGCAAGTACCCACTGCCAAGTAAATAGCTCATTAACGCAAACAAACGTCTGTGAGTGCGGCGGTAACCCCAGGAATTGTTACTGCAGTACTAAAAATAGCCACGTATACTGTCACGAAGTATGTAAACAGGTTTAATATCCTTTTGCGTAACTCGGGACGAGAAGGCAGGACCGTCCGCTAGACACAAATAAATTGAGATGCAGAGGATACGATGACGATTTGGTAGCTCGTGGCTAAATAATAACAGCCGCTCGGGTCGATCTTTAGGTTAAGCCGTGCTTGCCTAGGTTGGTCTGTGGTTGGGTGACCACCCATTACATACCGAATTTCCTCCGTGCCTCGGAAAGCACGTAAAGCCGTTGGTCCCGGCTGTCATTTGTAGATCTTTGACAGTCGTTAGGTTGTCAGTGGCTCAAAAAGTCTGACAGTCTTACAAAGGGGTATCGTATAACCCAGTACTAACTGGGTTGTGGAGGTCAGATAGGCAGTCGCGCAATGTAAAATACTGGTATTCAGCTGCATCCGGTTAGACTGGAAGCCGACCCCAATATAATTGGGAAAAGGCTAAGCAGATGATACGATGATGATTTACTAGTACCTCAGTGGCCCGAAAGTCCGAAAACTAGTATTACATTGAGGCATCGTTGTGTTGACGAGTTGTGGGTTGTGGAGGTCAGGAGGCCTAAACTGACCGCTTTAGCAGAATCATAACAGGGTAACACTGACTGCCTCGTTGATCTAGTGGACGCAATCGTGACAGCTGAGCATGAGGTCCTGGGTTCGATCCCCGGGTCGGGCGAATTGTTATTGGGTGTTACTATCAGGAATTTCTTAGTAGCAGCCACGGAGTCTGGATTTGTGCCCAGTTGATGGGAATAGGCTCGCACCCGAGCTTGCGACTACTTGCGAGGACTAGACAACGAGACATTCTTGCAAGTTTATTCTCTAAACATCACTTCGAAGTTGGAACGATGTCTCGTGATACCGCTATGATTTACTTTAATAAAAAACTTTTTTGCACAAAATAAAACCGACTTCAAAAACACAAAAAAGTGATAAATAACTTTAGCTTCAGAAGTCGCTGACTTTTGTTTGTTAGATTTAATTTTTTTGTCACCGACTTCTGAAGCTAAAGTTATTTTTCAAGTTTTTGTGTTTTCGAAGTCGGTTTTATTTTATGCAAAAGAAAAAAATACTAATTCGTCTATGTACGGAGTTATGCCCGAACATACATAAAAAAAAATATACAACATGTAACGTAATTAACGCACACCCTCAGACACCCCAATTAGTATATTATGTTAAAATCATAATACATACACTGAACTTTTAGTTAAGCATAGAGCATTGATTATTGATTGATTTAGTTATACTAATTCCGGAAGAATGTTGTGGTCACAGTACAAATCCACGAACGCAGACAGTCGCACACGTACGTATGAGGGTCTTGTTAGCCTAGTAGGTATTCGCTCGCGTTCGAAACGAGTTAACGAGTTTTTACTGTAATTTACGTAGTTTTAATTATTTTTGGGAAATTTTTTTTAATAAAAATTATAGAAATCGATTCAGTAAACGATTCTGAACAAACTAATTTCAGGATGTGCGTTAATATGTTACATGTTGTATATATAAACATCCGAATTGATAACCTCCTCCTTTTTGAAGACGGTTAAAAACAAATGAGTTCGCTTTCGAATAAGTTTCTATGTGAACTTTACAGAATAACACAACGTGGGACACGTGGGACATATAGCGAACTTCTCACTGCATTATATGACGACAGTTTATAAATAACCTTATTTATTTATAAGCCAAGACAGATTCTGTTTCTGGTTCTGTAATACTACGTGTACTTCTAGACTAAGAGCAGACTGCCACAAAGAATTTGAAATAGATTTTGTTGATGATTGACATGACATTTGCTTGACAGAATGTTTAGTCACAAAAAGGTTGCATGAAGTTGTGATGAGAATGCTTAGGGGGGTGGGATAAAATAAAAAATGAGTACATAAGAGGAAGTCTGAAAGTGGCCTCGGTGACTGAAAAGTTGTGTGGTAATCGGTTAGCTTTATATATACTCAATACTCAAATTTTTATTGCATTCCATAAGTATTACATAGATGGTGTAACAAGGTAAAAGATCATTATGGACCCTGTCGGTCACTGCAACATTAGGAGAGAGGAAGAGGGCTAAGCAGCAATTCAATAATATCATATAAATTATTAGAAATTATAAATTTAATTGGTTGTATAATTATGAATATATACATAATACATTGTTAGGTTTGTTCATATAGGTATAGTACATTAGTTATTTTTAATAATGTATTGCATAACAATAATGTAGGTAATTATTATGAAATTATTAAAAGTATTTAGTTATTATTAAATTATGTTATTATTTGTGTATTCATATTTTCATATTTATATTTGGTTTCCTAAATTCCATATTATTCCATATTATATTATATATTTATCGTATTACCCAGTACTAACTGGGTTGTGGAGGTCAGATAGGCAGTCGCTCCATGTAAAATACTGGTATTCAGCTGCATCCGGTTAGACTGGAAGCCGACCCCAACATAGTTGGGAAAAGGCTAGGCAGATGATGATGATTATATATTTATTTCGTAATGTTTGTTGTATTACATGAGAGCGAATGATTCTAATCGCTAATATATGCGCTTGTGATGCGGAAGAATGAGGAAAATGTCGTGAGGAAAGTTTTTGAGTATGAATGTGAAGAGTAGAGAAAGACGTCTCTCTCAAAATATTTATGCTGTCTTGGCTTCCGTATGTTTTTCCACGGGTGACCACTGAAAACCAGCGCTGTGCTGTGGGCCCCCCATAGCACAGCATCATGCTGAGTGGTAACCTACTTGTCGCAGTCACGACGTGCAAGCTGTTAACATTTTTCTTTTTTTTTTTGTTCCGTCCTGTTGAATTTATAGTTTATTGTTTATTGTTTATTTTTTATAATAATTGATGCATGTCATGTCCCTGCGACAAATAAATATATGTTTTTTCTTTCTTTCTTTCTCCCTCTAACATCTATTTTTATCAGTTTTTACTATATGTATGGTAGTATAATATCGGTACTAATACTATACTAATATTATATTATAAAGAGATAAAGTTTGTAAGATTGGATGTAGTGGGAATCTTCGAAACCGATTCGGAAAATTATTTCATTGATGGGAAGCTATATTATCCCCGAGTATCACAGGCTATCAGGACGTTCCCGTGGGATAATAGTCTTACCATGACGCGAGCGGCGCCGCGGGCAAAAGCTAGTACAGAATAAAGACACACATCATAAAATCAGCAAAAAAAAACTTGGAGTAATTTGTGTTTTGTGGCATAACCTAAATTGATAGTTAGATAGGCTACTTACTATAGACCGACCGCTTTAATAAGTCCTCCACCTTGCCCCATCAAAAGCACATTAAGCGTCCACAAAGTCCTAACAATATCCCACAGGTTATTTGAATTAAAATAACCATAATCCACGTAGGTATTACGATACTAATTGAACCAATACGTGATCAACCATCAGAATATTCTATTTAAATTGCTGCCTTCGCGAGGACTCATTAAAGCGGTCGGTCTATAGATTTATGCTTTGAAATATTAGTTATACTCATTTTTGTCAATTTTAAAAGTATATGCACGCTTTATTCGAAAGTGTTAAAGTTAATTAAACATACAACATTCATTTATACAAAACTGTATAATTTGTAAAAAAACTTACGGTGCCCATACATCAAGAATGAGACCGTTTTCTTACAAGTCGTAACATTTGCATTTCCAACGATTGAAAATTTTCCTAAGCTTTGAAAATGGGTGCAGTGAAATCGTCTCTACGAGGGCGATAGCTACCTAGTACCTACTACACGGTAATTCTGGCGTACCCTGGTTTGATGGTTGTCTCACGTCTTCAAGTTTTTGGGTCTAGAACATGTCAGTTTCTTCATAATCATAATCATAATCATTTTTTTTTCTTTTTTTTTTCATTTGTCCTTTTTTTGTTTACCGTTTTGAGAGCAGTTATGATGAAATAAATTATCCAAAGTAACCAAGAAATTAGGTACTAAAAGGATCTACAACTCGAAAAACAATTTAAAAAAAGCGATCAAGTGCGAGTCGGACTCGTGTAAAGGATTCCGTAGCACCAAACAATATTTTTAACGCTTATTCAATTATGTTAATTTATACTCAACAGAGAGAGAGAGACATAGAGTGTAGAGCAGCGGCGGCCCAGTGGTGGAGACCCCGACTTACGAGCAGTAAGTCGTGGGTTCGAACCCAGCCAGGCGCATTACTTTGTGTAAGTTATTTCATCACCACTGCTCTCAAAACGGTGAAGGAAAACATCGTGAGGAAACCGGCATGTCCTAGAACCAAAAATTCGAAGACATTTGACATCTACCAACCCGCACTGGGCCCGCGTGGTGGATTATAGCCCATTCCCTCTCATAGAGTGGAGGCCTACGTCCCAGCAGTGGGATCATTAATAGGCTGATTATGCTTGTGCTATGCTTATACTCAACAGCAAAACTAAATCTGTTCATCATGGTATGATAGAAAACGACCCCAAAATGGTTGGGAAAAGGCTGTGTGTGTGTGCGTGTAATCATAGAAACAGAACGAAGTTGCTGTTGCGTTTCCGTTTTTGCCAGTTGGCAACGGAACCCTAAAAAGGTCTGAAAATATAAAATAGTCCCCCAAAAATTCGGTACTTCGCCACTTCCTATTGTTGTATGTAAAGCGGCGCATACCCATCCAAAAACTGACCTCGCAAAACACAGCTTAACTAGCTATTGAACTAGTCGTAGTAAGTACATTCAGTACGACCGTTTAAACTGTTTGTAACAATAACTGCCAACAGGGGTTTTCTATTAATAGACTACAAATACTTGCAGAGAAATGTGGCCAGTTAAAAATATGCATTGTTTAGATTCTCACACAAACAAAACAAAAATAAATCTTCGTTCGCGCGATAGGCGAAAACAATGTGCTGTCGAAAGTTATGATTATCTAAATATGTAGCTAGCCGTGTCAGTCGTCGGAGTTTCAGAGTAGGTTGCAGTAGCGAAGGGTCAATTTTTGTAAGAGCCGGAGTACATTACAAGCAGTAGACTTAGAAATAAAACATCCCACACTGCACTATATAGCAATAGTATATTTTGTATGGCCATAAAATATATAACAAGTTACCCATAGACATTAAGAGCATTCATTTAATTGGTATTTTTAAAAGAAAGCTAAAAGACTTCTTGATTAAAAAGGCATATTACTCTGTAAAAGAATTTCTTGGAAAAAATAATTATTTAGTATTAAAATAAGAAGAGTATGTTCAATATAAAATGTTTAAATAATGTTAATTAATATAATGTAATGTTAATTATAATATTAAGTATGTATATTTTTTTAAAACCATTTAAATTGCAATGCCTTAACAGGCAACTAAGCTTTAATAACCTACCTATTGTTACCATCGTCAAAATACTGTTCGCAATAAAGAATTTGAATTTGAACATTTGTTTAATGTAATTATATTATTTCGTCGTGGATAGTGCAAATCCGCGGAACTAGCATTGGATAATTCCACGTATCCGAAAAATGTAGCCAATTTCAGTTACGCATTGTCGTAGCGACTAAATTAATGAATTTAATAGATTTCTATTGTTAACAACACATAGAACACACGAATTGTTACTATTCATGTAAAAATGAGGTCAAAAATCGTTGAAATAAAAAAAAATATAAACTTATAACCTTCCCCTGTAAACCTACTTGTAGTGCAGATACTTTACGTATGGTAGATTCGCGGACTTGCACTATCCCCGACGATATCTTTAATGTGATTATATTATTTGTCTATAGAATACTGACTGTGCCATTTTTCAATGGGAATCCGGTGGGAATCGAGTTGTATGGAACCTTCGCCACTGGTGGCTTCGTTGTTCATCTGTGTGCAGTGATAAATTCAATGTCGCCAGTCCGTTGGTGTAGACTCGAGAGAATTATGTCACCCAATTAGCTGTAATACCGGCGTTGCATTTGTACTAGTAATCGGTTATTTAAACAGAGTTACTTGCTAAAAACGGGAGGCTAAATAATAACACGCTCGGGTCGATCTTTAGGTTAAACCGTGCTTGATTGAGTTGGTCTTTGGATGGGTGACCACCCATTACCTACATACCGAGTTTCCTCCGTGCCTCGGAAAGCACGTTAAGCCGCTGGTCCGGCTGTCATTTGTAGATCTTTGACAGTCGTTACAGGTAGTCAGTGGCCCAAAAAGTCTGACAACCAGTCATACCAAGGGATATCGTATTACCGAACTGGGTTGTGGAGGTCAGATAGGCAGTCGCTCCATGTAAAATACTGGTATTCAGCTGCATATGGTTAGGCTGGAAGCCGACCCCAATATAGTTGGGAAAAGGCTAGGCAGATGATGACTTGCTTTAAACAGGACATGTAGAATGATTTTTTGTAATGTCCCCTCATTACAAGCCTGTTTTTGTCAGAATTTTCGAAAGTTCTGATTATCCAAATCTATAGCTAGCTATGTCAGAAGTCAGAGATTGAGAGTAGCTTGGTTGCTGGTTGGGTTGGTTGTTAATTTGGTGGGTTGATTGGTTCGTTGGTTAACAAGGAATGCTGCTAACAGGTCTCTAAAAAGGAAGAGACTGCCGGCTTCTCTGTTCCCTGATGATTATAATCTGGATCTATTCAAAGTTCGAGTGAATCGGTTTCTTCTAGGCAAGCGTGCTCCACCCTAGGCCGCTTCATCGCATCATTCGACTTGCTGACAAAATCAAAATCAAAATCAAAGCATTTATTTCAAGTAGGCCAGTTACAGGCACTTTTGAATTGTCGAAACAAAGACAACAGTAAAATATAGCTACAGTCCCAGTCACAAGGCACAAAAACTGTGAAAGTACTGTAGTTTCCCATTCCCTAACGTAGATCTCTATGGAGAAGAACGGGCAAGAAACTCCATGGACACTCTTTTAAATCAGAATACTTTAACAAAACCTTGGTTACATCATTCATTTTGAGATGGTACATTATGTGAGAACGATGCAGCAAGATGTGTACGTTAAAAGTGTCCAACACAAGCGTATTTAGTATTAAAACAGACAAAAGGTTCGTCGAATTGGGCCATAACCCAAAAAAATAAAGGTTTTTATTTTCTTTAACCAGCCAATATTATTAGACCTTGATAATTAGCAGAAAACCCATTTAAGATCTCATTAAACATTTAAAAAAAAATTCTTAATAGCTCTTTCCTGATATTTTAGTGTTGAACTTCTGCCAATTTCAAGTCTGAGTGTAGACTAATTAAAACAAACGGCTTTCAAAAAACAGAATATCTACATTTGAAAACAATCTGTTACTGACACTGTCTGCAATGTTCAAAAAAAAAACAAAATTAATCTTTTCACAACCATTGCAATATACGTGACAAGTAAGGGCGTGCGGTACGCCAAACGACACAAATATGTGACAAAATAGTAGATTAAATTGTGGCTTGGCGTGGAGGGCACGCGCGTGCGTGTATGCTCTGGCGGTCGAAAGGTTAAACCATCCGGAAAAGTACAAGACTTACAAAAATACCCTGCGGAGTAAACTAGCTGTCTTGAAAAGATCGCTTTTATCGATAATGCAGGCGAGGTATTGTGTCACCCAATGCGAAATGTTTTCTTTTTAAAAATGTTATTAATCATTTATTAAGTAGAGTAAACTAACTATAATTATACATTAATAACTAAAAACTATTAAATAAACTAACAACAAACAATAAAAGGGCATCGAAAAAGTCCTCCTCAACGCTGTCAGCTGGTAATGAGCCCAACAGACTGGCGGCGTTGCCACGTTGTATGGCAATACTTAGCCTCTGGCCAAGGTAAAATCCAGCCTTTGGGTCAAATGTTACTTGTATGGTGTACATATTAAAGAATATGAATTGACGGCACGGTTGGCGCAGTGGTTGAGCGATTGACTGCTGCGCTTCGTGTCACGGGTTCGATTCCCGCACGGAACAAATTTTTGTATGACTAGAAGCCGGGATATTTACCATGTTTATTATTGTTTTGTGTTGTCCCGTCTTTTTTTTTTTTTTTTTCCGGATGGTAAATCATTCAACCACTCTAGGCGGAGCGGAGGGGAGTGTCAGACTTGTACTGACTAAAACCCATCCATGTTTCTTCTTTGCCCGTTATGTTCCAGGGCCACGGTATCTCTTTCGAACAGTCCCGCAGCCCCGGCAGGCATCGGCCCATGCGGACCCCTACTTGATTGCTGACATCTCTTTGAGGCGCGCGTGGAACACGTACGCGCCGTCGACTCGGCCCGTCGTCATAAGACGGCCGGACGGCTAGCTAGCCCATAACTCGCCGTCCACAGGCCCGCGCCTACGGTGGTCGGAAGCCACCACGTGACCCCCGACGCCCAGGGCGTCTCCCGCGGCGGCTGGGACGTGAGGTTCTTGTGTTGTCCCGTCTTCTAGTTATAATAATGTTCGTGACCATGAAAGTTTAAAATTTACCCATTACATACCGAGTTTCCTCCGTGCCTCGGAAAGCACGTTAAGCCGTTGGTCCCGGCTGTCATGTAGATCTTTGACAGTCGTTAGGTAGTCAGTGGCCCAAAAACTCTGACAACCAGTCTTACCAAGGGGTATCTTAAAACCCAGTACTAACTGGGTTGTGGAGGTCAGATAGGCAGTCGCTCCATGTAAAATACTGGTATTCAGCTGCATCCGGTTAGACTGGAAGCCGACCACAATATAGTTGGGAAAAGGCTAGGCAGATGACCATGAAAGTTTAAAATTTTAATATTTGTATGGCCTACAGGTAGTTGTTCCGGGTCTGGCTGTTTGTGTATGTGAATTTAAATGTTTGTAAATGCACCCACGATACAGGAGAAATTCCTAGTGAGAGGCAACGTTATTATAAAAAAAACTATTCTAAACAAGCTACGACTTGCAGTCAGGGCAGTGTTTATCGTAGGACCGATAGCCCAAGTAAAAACCATGTTTATTTTTTCTTAAACCATGGCTTAGTGAGTTGTCATTGATGAATAATCTGCAAGAAATCCGCATGAGCTCTCAATATCCAACTCTTTCCTTCTGAATTTTTTGTCTTGAACCTCTGCCAATTTTAAGCAAGAATAAAGACTAATTAAATGGCTTTCAAAGTAACACAACATATAAAAAATATTCGGCCAAGTACGAGTCGGAATCGCGCATTAAGGGTTCCGTACCATCGTAGTAGGGGAGCCCCGTTTAATTTTTTTTATTATTTGTTGTTACAGCGTTACATTCTGTGAAAACTTCAACTGTCTACTTATTACGGATCATGAGATACAGCCCGCTGACAGACAGACGGACGGACTGACAGCGAGGGTTTAGTAATAGGGTCCCGTTGGTTACTCTTCGGGTACGGAACCCTAAAAACATAGGTAGCTGAAAAAACTTGTGAAACATTTTCTAACAATTTTTTACACCAGTTTCAAAAAAAAGCTCCCGATATCAACAGCTCCGAAATATCGGGAGCTTAAAATAATGAACAATCACGTAAGATATCCCGTAAGTGACAGTATAAGTTTATTTATTTATTTAAACTTCATGTACAATAGTGATACATAGGCGGACTTAATGCCACAAGGCATTCTCTACCAGTCAACCTTTGGGTTAAATAAGAAAACATTGTGATAGGGTACAAAATAAATATATAAAAATAAATTCTTGCTATCGAAAATTTATATAGGCACTTATAATGATACTAATACTTATATACAAATAAAATAAACTAATACATATTTTAACAAATACCAAAATTAAAAACGAGAAACCTAATAATAATTACCATGACTCGACTTCTAATAGAGAGAGAGCTATTTATTCTGACTTAAATAGTGGTTACGCACTTTTCTTTTAAAAGTGAATTTGTGAAGTTTAGTTGTAAACCGTAAAAGCATAAAACAGTGTTTAGAAATAAATAACTCAGTTTAAATAACCGATTACTAGTACAAATGCAACGCCGGTAAGACAGCTAATTGGGTGACATAATTCTCTCGGGTCTACACCAACGGACTGGCGACACTGAGTGTATTTATCACGGCACACAGAGGAGCAATTTGTACGTTATTTATATGGACATAAGTAATTTTTTTAAAAAGTGTGCTTCTAATCGGGTGTAGTTGCTTTTAAGGGTTTTGTCCAGCTGTGGGATTGGAAAAGATGTAAGCAAAGTGGCGACACGGATGAAGTGTGCTACTACCTCGTTACTCTAGTGGTCGCAAGCCCGACTGCTGAGAATGAGGTCCTGGGTTCGATTTCCGAGTAGGCCAAATTGTTATTGGATTTTTCCATCAGGAATTTCTCAGTAGCAATGGAGTCTGGATTTGTGCTCGGTTGATGGCAATAGGCTCGCCCTCTATTATATGGGACTTAAACATAACTGGCGAAATGTGGGTGTATTATTAGGTACACCTCTGTCCATCCCTTCGGGGATTACAGGCGTCATGTCATGTCGTGTTATGTTATGTTCAACAAAACATTTAAAAAGTTTATAAATAGTTTAACTAAGATAGATAATATTTTGAAAAACAATGCATACAATTGTCTCGGAGAATAAGACAACAAAACAACTCTGACATAAATTAAATGACTTCAAACACTGTTTTAAACTTTCACCGCCACTAAAGGCTTTGCCGTGATTTTATATCGAGTTCCAGTAGTGCGAGTCATCATCAACATCATCATTTCAGCCGAAAGACGTCCACTGCTGGACATGGGCCTCCCCCAAAGAGGGGGTTTTTATCATAATCGCCACGCTTGGCAGGATTGTTGGCGATCGCAGTACGGTTGTTAAAAAAGCTTAGAGAACGCTGCTACAGTGTGCTACTGTAGTGCGAGTAGCAAAAAAACAATAAGAAAGAGGGTAGACAAATTTGTCTGCACCTAACAATTTATTTACCATCTACCCGCATTCTCCAGTCATCCCGCGATCATGGCGCTTGCAACAGCGTCGAAATATCGGGACCTCAGGATAATTGATAATCACGGATGATATCCCGTAAGCGACAGTGTAAGATTAATTTAATAAATTGTTTTTACAAAATATTTCGAAGGATTTGTTGGTGATGGTCAAACTCAATAACACTTTGTCCGACCTAAGCATCGAACCCAAGACCTCATTTTACAATACAAAATATTCATGTTGTTCTTAAATCGGGATGTGGACGACTATAAGAGTCTACAGGGTGTCAACAGACCCTTCACGAACCCGTCAACCAAGCATTCTGTACATCAAACTTTAAGGCAACTTTAGGCAAAAATTATTGCTGGGAAACGACTTCTTCTTTTTGGGGTGAAAAATCACATTTTACAATAGGACTCGATGGTACGCACTCAAAGCATTGCCGATGGATGGATTGAATAGTACGGAAGTCGTGGAGGAGCTTAAAAAAAAACTTGTGGAAAAAGTTGTAACTTTGACCCCCAATATCTCCGTAACTAGATAAAGATAAAGATAAAGATAAAGATAAAGATATATTTATTGCATAACTGTGTACATTAAGTTCTTATTAGTAAACATTACATTTTTAGTTTCAACAGTTTACCCAAGTCGGATATGCAATGGTATTTTAAGGATTAAGGTGCAAATAACAAATGCAAATATTATTTTTTCTCAAAGAACTCATGCAGATTATAAAATACATTAGCAATTAACATTTTTTTCAATTTATTTTTAAACATATTTCCATTTAATTGTTTAATTGCTGGCGGTAAGTGATTGTACACACGAATAGCAGTAACATAGGTACTTTTATAAAAAACCACATTGTTAATAACCGGTAAATTAATGTCATATTTATATTGTTTTCGAAAGAAGGTTCCTAGATATGGTCAAGAACAAAAAAATGATCGCAAAGACAAGGAACAAGTGCCTTTCGGCTTCGTTTAGGGTCTATTTACACACTGAATAGGTTATAGGAATCTTGTTGCTCGAATTAAATTATTTAATAAATATAAAAGTAGGTAAACACCATCGAAACGATGGATGAACTATGTCAAGGATGATATGGCTAGAAATAAGGTGACAGCTGAGATGACGGATAACAGGTATGGTAGAATTACCAAGGAGTATCGTATTACCCAGTACTAACTGGGTTGTGGAGGTCAGGTCGCTCCATGTAAATTACTGGTATTCAGCTGCATCTGGTTAGACTGGAAGCCGACCCTAACATAGTTGGGAAAAGCCTAGGCAGTTGATGATGAGGAAGTATGGGAGAAGAAAAAGATAGGCTGCGCTGACTTGAAACAAATAAGGATAAGAGCATCTATCATTTAAATGTGTATTCTTGTAAAATCTAGTAGTCCTTCCCGTTTATTCGCTGTGCCAGTTAACACGGCCGCGAGTGCACTGCACGTAAATAAGTCTAATAGGATGACACAATTGTACGTCTGAGTTACGACGCCCGCCAGTGTAGAGCTCGTTTTACGATATTAAAAGATTCATCATCGCCTTGCTTTTGCTCTGATGATTTCATAGACGATGACAAAGAAATGAAGATCTAGATGATAACATTTCAAGTATTGTGTAACAGCACACCTTCTTAACCGACTCCTAAAAAGGAGTGTTCCCAATTAGGCTGTATTTTTTTTACGACTGACGTATTTTTTTTTATTTGGTTGAGGAAACTTGCAGCGTGGTCCCATATATTTTTTTACAATGCTTAGGTAGTTTATGAGTTATTTTCTATAATACATATTATTTCTTCCATGTCTGCGAATGCAGACAATGTAATGCGAAAAAAATATCTGCTGTTCAATATCTACTCGACCCAAATGTATGGGATAGCTGATAATATTTCGCATTTACGGTATTGGACCCATGGAGGAAGTTTTTCAGTTTGATGGTCTGCAGCATATATCCTTTCAAAGGGCTGAAACTTTTCTTAAACACCCTGTAAAATAATAATGTATTTTTTTTCCGGTTTTATGTACCTAATAGTTCTTTTTTTAATTTGTAATTTTTGAAATTTGTCTTTCGTGGGGAAACGGGCCAGGGCCATCTTGCCTGAAATAAATGAATAAAAAAATCCAAAGTACAACTAAGTACCTATATTCCATTCGAAAACTCCCAAATCTAAGTTACTGTAATTTTACCCAGCACTTGCAAACTGAAAGAAGTTCTTTCAAAACCTCACTCAAGTGAGCGTACACAATTCGAAAGAGAACTCATTCGTTTTTAAAGTTCTTTAACATTTTATCGACCAGGGATTCGAAGACCTCGTGTTCAGGAGGAACTCAGCACAAAATTATGACATCGGCGAACAATAACTTTGCTTAACACGCTCTTCTGGGAATATGCTGTGACACTTTTTCTCAGATTTTTAGTTTTGTTGTTCATTTCAAAATCTCGGCATTGGCAGCTTTAAGAGTGATTTCCCAGAGGTAAATATGAAAGGCAATCAAAATAATGTACTGCCTGGTGTATTGGCATCAACTAAAATATTATAGGAATAACTCTGATCTGCCTTAGCACGTTAAGCCGTTGTTCCCGGCTGTCATTTGAAGATCTTTGACAGTCGTTACAGATAGTCAGTGGCCCGAAAGTCTGACTAACAGTCTTACCAAGGGGTATCCCATTACCCAATATTGATTGGGTTGTGGAGGTCAGATAGGCAGTCGCTCCATGTAAAATACTGGTATTCAGCTGCAACTAGCCTAACCTAACCTAACAATAATGGAGTCCATGTCTAGTCTTACCAGATGCAGTTGGATCCCAGTATTTTACCTGGAGCTGTGCTTGCCGATGTCGGTCCGTGAATGGGTGACCAATAAGAAAGCATGGAAATCACGTTAAGTCGTTGGTCCCGGCTGTCATTTGTAGATCTTTGACAGTCGTTACAGTACGTCAGTGGCCCGAAAGTCTGACAACCAGTCTTACCAAAGGGTTTCGTCTTACCCAAGAACTGGTTTGTGAAAGTCAGGCAGGCAGTCACTCCATGTCACTGGTATTCAGCTGCATCCGGCTAGACTGGAATATACTTGAAGAAAAAGACTAGGTAGATAATGATAGGCGTTTTAACGGTAAAACTAAAAATAAAATAAGTTTTTATAAACATCTGGGACGTTAATCACTGGACTATTTCAAACTATTTAGAGATTATTCTTACTTCATTGTTCGTGCGTATTTATAGACCGTTTCCTAGACTATTGGTTATAAACGCAAGCTGAGTAACGCTGAGCGCCAAGCCTTTGGGTTCGATTCCCAGGCCGGGCAGTGCTATTGGGTATTTTGATCAGGAACTTCTCAGTAGCAGCCACGGAGTCTGGATTCGTGCCCGGTTGATGGCAATAGGCTCGCCCTCTATTATGTGGGACTTAAAAACATAACTGTCGAAATGTGGGTGGACTGATACACATCTGCCAAACCGTTCTAGGATGCAAGCGTGATGTTCACAAATGTCTTGTTTAATAAACTAACAACACGTACTTAATTTGGTCGGAATTAAAACAATGCATTATTACCCTTTGACATTTTATTAACGTGAATACTAATTTGAATGGTCCCTATATTATTAAAATATATGTATATTTATGGAAAGAAATAAGGTTTTTTTTTTTAAATTATCTCCTGATTAAAAACGAAAACATTTATATTATAAATCAATGACATTAATAATTAAAATGAAGCCAACACGACGTTTAAATATTTATAAAAAAAAATACAACAAGCATTATCAGCCTGTGACTGAAAAGTTGTGTGGTAATCGGTTGTCGTAGTATGGGCGTGTGATGCGGACGAATGACGAAAATGTCGTGAGAAAAGTGAATGTAGATGGGTATATGAGTAGAGGAAGACCAAAGAAACGGTGGATGGACTGTGTGATGGATGATATGGCAAGAAAGGAGGTGTCTGATGAGATGACGAGTAATAGAGAAGTATGGAAGAAGAAGACATGCTGCGCCGACCACAAATGAATTGAAGTAAGGGCAATAGAATGATGATGAAGCATTATCAGCCTGTAATATTCCCATTGATGGGACACAGGCCCCCTGCGAGTGGGACAAGGCCATGGAAAAAGAAAAAAAAAAGAAGTAAAATAATAAATGAATATTGATGTTTCCACGAACAATTTGAAGGGTCCTGAACCGCAATAATACCTTTAGATATTCAACTTCATCCGGAGTGAATGGACCGACCCCAACATAAAATAATTGGGGTTAGCTTGAGCGCATAACAACATAATTGTTTACGCCACCATTGCCAAAAATCGGCTTACAAAGAAGCCAGCCCTATTCTGTAAAGTTCACTCGGAACCTCACTCAAGTGAGCGCACACAATTCGAAAGCGAACACATTTGTTTTAAAAGTAAATCATCGCGGATACACAACGAGACACCGTTCGAATTTCGAACGTGATGTTTAGAAAATGACACTACTGTTTAATTTTTTGACGTTTCTGAAACATGACATTGGTTAATATTAAAATACGGAATGAAAAATTTCAAAGAGCTGTCGCCATATTGAATTTCCTGTGACTTCATACGGGTTATAAGATTGTGACACATTCTGTAGCAAGTCAATTCATATTTTGTCATAATTGATTTGAATAATTCAATACCGATCTGTTTATATTAATAGTGGTATCTAAAAATATAAACAGATCGTTATGGACCCTACCGGGTGCTTTATTAAAATTATCTTTTAGTCTTCATACATCTATACATAAAATATTTAAAGACTTAAAGTTAGTAAGTTTGTATATTTTCGAAACTACTAATTCGATTTCAAAAATGCTATCACTAATGTGACGCTTCATTATCTCCGAATGTCATACATAGGCCTTCCACAAGACGTCCCGAGGATGTATTTGCGACAGCAACAGAAGCAAAGTCGCGGGCAAAACCTATAATTTGACTGCAGTTGAGCTCGTGGCTAAATAATAACAGCCGCTCGGGTCGATCTTTAGGTTAAAACGCGCTTGCCTAGGTTGGCCCGTGGATGGGTGACCACCCATTACATACCGAGTTTCCTCCGTGTCTCGGAAAGCACGTTAAGCCTTTGGTCCCGGCTGTCATTTGTAGATCTTTGACAGTCGCTGCAGGTAGTCGGTGGCCCGAAAGTCTGACAACCAGTCTCACCAAGGGCCTTACCCAGTTCTGACTGGGTTGTGGAGCTCAGATAGGCAGTCGCTCCATGTAAAATACTGGTATTCAGCTGCATCCAGTTAGACTGGAAGCTGACCCCAACATAGTTGGAAAAGGCTAGGCAGATGATGAGTTGTATCAAACTATTTCATAAATAGGTATCCCCACACGTACCAAACGACGTTTTTCAATACACTTTCGAAGAAATAAAATATTAGAATGGTATTTTTGTCAGGAGTTATTAGGAAACTATGATTTAATATGCTTTTTTTCCGCGCTTTGCTTTCACCAGGTTGAAGAAGAAGCAAAGGTATGATGCCACTTCTTCTTTCTTTATCGTGTAGTGAGTGCCTAACCTGGTGTCAGAGTTAAGCCAAGTCAACAGCCTAGAAAATTCAAATATTTTTTTTAATTTAGAACACAAATAAATGTTAATTTGTTCATAAAAGTGAATATTTGTTTGAATAATTTAAAATATGATACCCATTCAAGTCACAAACACATTTTAAATACTCAAAAAATATTGACGCCGTAAAGACGCATCTCTTTGCCGTGATTTAAAAAAAAAAACAAACACCGCCGACTGTAGTCATTGAACCCATTTGGACATATTATAACTATTATCTGTGGAAATTATTTATTTCTGCACTTGTGCGGAAAAATATTAAAAATCCACACGTATGAAATACATTGCATGTTGAACCTAATCGTAGTGAGATAAGAACCAGTTTTCGAGAAAGTGTAGTGAAAATGTATAAGCCATCATCTGCATGGCTTTTTCCGAACTATGTTGGGGTTGGCTTCCAATCTTACCGGACGCAGCTGAATACCATTTTACATAAAAATATAAATAAGTAGATATAAGCATCTGGTAGTAATATATACAGTAATCATGAAAATAATACGTTATTTTTATTTTAACAATCATAACGAGACCAGCAGCTAATTATTATTTGCGTTAAAAAACGTATTTTCAACGTATGACGAAAGTGTCGCTATTTTTAATGAGATTGACGCAAATGCAAACCACTAATTAATGCTTACAAATGGGTCATTTGTACACGAAACAATGCTTAAACAAATTAAACAATCCTGAAAATAGAAATAAAATATGAATTTCAGAAGTTTTTCGTCGCGAAATTGACGAAAATTGTCTCAAGACATAAATCCTAACCTTTTTACGCTAGGGACATCGATCCAGTATTTTTTTGTGTTCATATCTAAGATTACTTAATACGATTACATACTGTTACAATGACCAGTAATCAGATTAACCTTACACGTAATTTCTCGTCACCCATTCGCAATGGACGGAATATGTGTCAACTTTGACATTGGCGAAAAAATTCGCCCGTGAAACATGGAAATCCTTACAAAATTGTCCAGACATCACCACGGGAAGACAGCGCATGCTTCACTCTCATTCAGGAACGTAACCAGAAAGAGACAGTTATAGAAGACAGAGAGAGACAGCGATAGGATTCCTAAAATTCAGGGAAAACCACTTTGGCTGCCGAACATTAAAACACATTAATGGTTATGTCATTCGTGCAATTTTTTAAATCTGTCACTTCGAATACGTCATACTCTCCCCGCAATTCGAATACTTCATTTCAAATTTCGATTCAGTAAATTAAAAAGAAAATGCGGCAAAAATGAACCGTCACTTTTTTTTTTCTTTAGCTAGCGCGGCGCGGCATAGTTGACGCCTTAACATTCGTCCGTCTGTTACTAACTGCATTAGACAGATTTTAGGTCACACTAACCGAACTAAACTGGTGAATTAAATGAAAGATAATTTACTTACGTGTGCTGCATCGACCTCGGGACGTCAAAAAACACTTAAGTCTTAACATTTGTTAGAAAAACCGACAATTTAACATGTAATAACGATTAAAACACACGACACAGTTATAACCTGCGAGCTTTACACTAGAAATTTATTTTTACACTAACTCGGTATGTGGTGCGCGGTTAATTTTAAATAATTTTATTTAAACACAGTAAGGTTGAAATGTGTATGGTTACTAGTTTCGTGGGGAAAAAAAATCAATTGCAGACGGTCCGTCGGGTAGCCATTTTGTCTCCGACTGGATAAGCAGGGCACTGTTTTTACGCATGCGCCAAGTGCCGCCCAAATATCTATGCTCGAATAGATGAGTACAACAGAATATGTGGAAGACTTGGAACCCTCTTAGCTCAATGTTACTAACGTCATTTTTTGATGCTGGCCGGTTTTTTTTTAAGAAAACTCTTTTCCGTTTAAAAATGTCGAACGAGTGGTTTAATTTTTTTTTAAATGGCATTTTCTTGTTCTGTTCTGATGTTTGTTATAAATAAAATGACACACGCTTTTTAAGAAAGTAAAGTTTATGAAATGGAATGAGAGTATATTTTTGACTGACACTTTTTTTGACAATAAATTGGCAGGTCAGTGAGACAAAATAAAAAAAAATCTAGAAATAAATCCATTTTTTAATAATATCAGTGTCGACAATCATTTCCTACACTTAGTAGCCAATATTAAACTACCTTCATTCTCAAAACTTTCAAGGACTGAACATTGAAGTCGCTCAAGCAAAATATTTGCACCGTACGCAGAGTAGTAACCTCGTAGTAACGCGGTTACTACCATGTGCTTCACTCAAACTAAGATAGATGGCGCTGTTCTCAAGTTGCAACCAAAGAGTGTGTATTTTAGATGTTAAGTACCTATTTATTATCATATTCCTTTTATTGTGTTTAATTAAATATAGGTTTATTTATTGATTCAAACGAACAATTGTTTTAGAGTATAGGTAGGTAGGCATGTGGATAAATATAGCAAAACCGGTATTTCCTCTACCCAGCTACTTATCTTAAATACATAAACAAAATAATTAGTGCTTTTTTTATTAATCATATTCTGCTACAGACCCAAATATACGATTTTTAAATGTCTTCAAAGTAATTTATTTTTACAAAATACTGTAATGTCTATCGTCAGAAAAAAACCAATTCCTAAACTTAAAATAACGTTCCGAAATAAATTATTCAGTCTTCTTTAAATAAATTGTTGTATAAAAATATTATAGTTATTACTTATTTTAAAATATTAAGTATGTTGATGGATCGAGAGGGAGAGGGAGGCCAAAGAAAAGATGGATGGATTGTGTGAGAAATGATATGAAAGAGAAAGGAGTAAATGATGCCGTGACAGGAGGTCTGACAGGAGAATAGAAGAAGAAAACGTGTTGCGCCGATCCCAAATAGAATCGGATAAGGGCAAGAATATAATGAACCAGACCCAGATCTTAAGAATCATGAATAATAGTGAAAACCTCTTTCAAAAAGTAAGTATAGATATATGAGCATCTGCAATAGGTCTTAAACATAGCTGACGAAATGAGGGTGTACTATTAGGTACACCTTTGCTTTACCCTTCGGGGATTACAGGCGGGATGTTATATTACGTGCATGAAATAAGCTTTTCGGCGAATTTTGATTTTTCTACTATCGTTTCATCGTCTACCTAGACTAGACTACCTAGACTACCTTTCACAAATATGTTGGGGTCGTCTTCCAGTCTAACCAAATGCAGCTGAATATCAGTATTTTACATGGAGCGAATGCCTACCTGGCTCTCCACAACGACCACAACCCAGTTAGTACTGAGTAATACGGTTCCCCATGGTAATTCTTCCATTCCTACTATTCGTCATCTCAGCAGTCGCCTCCTTTCTAGCCATATATTCCTTCACACAGTCCACTGCCTTTCTGACCTCCACAACCCAGTTAGACTTTCGGCCAACAAGCCCCATACGAACTACGTATCAGACTTGATGTCACGCAAATTATAATAAAGTAATAATAAAGTTTATTTGGAACAACTTAAGTCATACAAGTGCAACCTGCACAGGAAAAACGAAGATAGCTACAAAAATAAAATACTGTGGCGCAGCTATCAACGCCCAATTCAAAAGAATAGACATTGTTCCAGATTAACCTAAAAGAAGTTAAATTATAAATTAACAAAACAAAGGGAATGAAAATAATACAAAAAATATGATAATTTACACTGTTTACGTGGTTACTGTGTTGTGTATATGTAGAGTGGAGGTGGGTATGAGGTGTGTGATGGTGTGTGTGAGTGTGTACGGCGTTTATGACACCATAAGTTGCTCAGTCGTATCATAGGACAGGCACTTAAGCCAATTATTCATCGCTCATGTAGACCTGCAACATCATCACCTGCATGGCCGTTTCCCAACCAGAAACAGCTGAATACCAGTATTTTACATGGAGCGACTCCCTATCTGACCTCCACAACCCAGTTAGTACTGGGTAATACGATAGTCCTCGGTAAAACTGGTTGTCAGACTTTTTGGGCCACTGACTACCTGTAACTGTCAAAGATCTACAAATGACAACCATGACCAACGGTTTAACGTGCTTTTCGAGGCTTGGAGGAAACTTGGTACCTATGTAATGAATGTTCGCGTAAGCTTAGGTGGTAGACTAGGTATGTAATATTTTTCATAATATCTTCTTAACTGGGTTGTGGAGGTCAGATAGGCTGTCGCTCCATGTAAAATACTGGTATTTAGCTGCATCCGGTTAGACTGGAAACCGACCCCAACATAGTTGGGAAAAGGCTAGGCAGATGATGATGGAACTGAAATAAATAGAATGTGTACTGTATACCTAAGATATAACTTCTTGGGGAGGTACAGCATACCTATCGATCGTTATTGAATAGTTGCGGATACGTATAAATATGTATAAATAACATATACATGACATAATTATATAGTTTAAAATAAAATGACTCGTATCAAATAATTTAAATCAAGTAACAATAACAGACGTTTGCTTGGAGAAAAACTGACCACAACAAAACAAACTTTAATTGCTTTTGTTTTTAATACCTAAAAACCAGAAGTCTCTTTCATAATATCTCTGGCAGCTGCAATCCCACAACAACTTTATTGTAACGAGAATAAAGATGAATATAAGTTTGACAGAATTGTACTGTCTGCTTCGGCTTCGGCATCGACTTCGGCCACCATCGGCTTCTAAAAAAATTGGCTAAAGTTTTGAAGTTTCCATAACCTTAATTCTGTAAACATCACTTCAAAATTCGAACGATGCCTAGTTGGGAATCCCCGATGATTTATTTTAAAAACAAATGATTTCGCTTTCGAATTGTGTGCGCTCACTTGAGTGAGGTTCCAATCCAAATGAACTTTACAGAATTATAGTACTAATGCAATCTTTAGGAATTTACTGATGTCTTTATACCTGTACAAATGTCTCATTTTATTGACATAGGACCGATTTTTCAATCATTAGACAACTTTTACCTAAAGAGTAAATGTCCATTCGAAAACTGTCAAAATGGCAAACTTATTCGTCGAATAGAAATTAACTGGTGATTGAAAACCGGCCATTAGTATGGTGTTCAATGAAAATAAATTACGAATAACAAGCACAAATTGACACGAAAAGTACATAATGGCAAAGGTACTTATAAGGAAAAAGCAATTATGTGGTATACAGTATTTATTGTTCCCCATTTAAATCAGGATATTTTACTTTTATCCTGTTTTCATACTCATGTTAGGGTGACCAGATTAATGGTACTACTACGATTTCCTATAACGTGTGAGAACGCCCTAAAGATACATTTATTTTTCTATCGTTGCAGTACGTACTAGCTAGTACACTAACGGTCGACCACTTTTCAACATTATTACTTGTCACTCTTGTATGACTAAAGCTTGAACCTGGATGAATCAGAAAGAGTAGATAAGGATGATCATGTTTTTCTGTAAATTCTGCTTACCCCACTGCGTTTTTATAAGCGAGTATTACATAGTGGTCAGAGAGACAGAGGATTGTAAAATGACGTCTGTACTTCATCATCACCACCGTCTATGAAGGACAGAGCGTCATTTACACCTGGACGGCTTTCGAGCTTACAAGCAATGTTGCGAATGACTACTTATTACTCTGCTCCTCTCCTTGACAATAAATTGTCCGCATAGGAGGGAGAATTTCAGGCTATAGAAGATATGCTGGCTAGGCTGGCTAGCAGACGAGCTGCAAGTAGTAATCACATGCTTAAAACCGTGATTTGTTGAATATTATCATCATCATTCACCTGCCTTGCTGAATACATTTTGTTGGCGCTACATATCCTCCTATAGCTTCTCAGTATATGTCATCTATCAGACCAACAGTTGTCGGTTGTGTGTTGTGACATTTTTCCATGAATGCAACGAAAAATTCTCCCACTGTTCTTTTCTGATTCAATTCGAAGAGTCAAGTCGAGTTCTTGACAGTTAAATGATAAATGGTGTTTATTTTAATTAGTATCTATTGATTTTTGTAAACACTTTTACACAACATTTTTTTTAAGGGGTGTGACAGACAGAAAAGACGTAAGGCGAGGACCCGTTTTTTCGCTACTACGCTACGCGACGCTACTCTACATTTTGTATGAAAATTTATTGAAGGGGCGCCGCGTCTGTGACGCGTCCTCGTCTTACGTCTTTTCTGTTTGTCCCACCCCTAAGAAGAAAAAGTGGAAACAAACTCAGAGGTCAAATGATTTTTTAGATACTTCATTGCTTCGGCGCTTTTCTGGTGGTCGCAACTGTTGCGTTGTATTGGTAGGTAAAAGTGTCCTCTATCGAGCAAGTAAAGAATGAATTCAAACGATTCCACGACCTCTCGAAATTAATCAGCCTATAACGTTCCCTCTTCTGGAACAAACGCCTCTTCTTTATGAAAAGGAGTGGACTGTAATCGACCACGTGGATCCAACGCGGATTGGTGGATGCAACACGTCTTCGAAAGCCTGTTTCTCGGGACTCCGGTTTCTTTCACCGTTTTTAGCGCTGTGGTGATGAAATAAATTAACAGTAAGGACCTGCGTCATTTATTTTTTTATTTATTTAGGATCTAAAGCAAAGACTACACAGATAAATAGGAGTCACAATTATACAAATGGTTCTACTTCGTAACTAATCCCTGTGATGTAGTCACAGAGAAGAAGCCTATAAGGGTATGAAGACCAGGGTCCCCCAAAGGAAGGATCCTCAGACAAGACGGGTGTTATGTTTGGTGGGCTACAGTCGCGCATAACTTTAGAATTTTGATATTAGTTCTTCTTTTGACTCATAGATGGCGCTATAGTACTTGTTGTACTATGTTGTAGTTACATTTTATAGTGCCTCTACAAGCCTGTGTCCCGACAGTGGGAATGTTATACGCTGATTGAAGAATGTCCCCGCTTGAGTTCGAACCTAAGTTCTACGTAAAAGTAATTTGGGACAGTGGTAGTGGCACAGTATGTCATTGTTCCATTATAAAATTCTTAAATTATTCTATTAACACCTCTTCACCACATTACTCTTAAACAATAGACATTTAAATGACGTTCTATTGATATTACAGTGACGTTTCAATTGTTTTCGAAGCATACCTCTGTGTTACGTATGTCAATTCTATTGTCAATACAATTCCGGGATAACACAGGATTTTATTGTCACCCTACTCTGCCGCCATTTTCAGTGTCTCTAACTTTATTATACAGGACAGTTGTCATTTGTTCTTTTTTCTATATAACGTTTCAAAAATGTTAATATTTATTTATTTATTGTTCTTGTGTTCGAACTTTATGTTTATAAAATCTGAAGGTGAGTTTTCCATTTCTCTGTTTTTTTTTTATGTGTTCCTCCATTGGTTGATAATGTCGAAAAGAAATGAATAATGAAAATGTTTCTCTGATAAAATATTGTTTGTGATTGTTTGTTCATTTATTTTTTTGGTTTAACAAATCGAAAGGTAAGTTCGTTTATTTTTTAAATTGTTATCGATTATAAAAGTGTTATAATGTGGAAAAAACTTGTTTTAACTGTCGAGAGTGTGTGGTATATAGTTTTTTAAGAACGAAAAATAAGTACTTACCCTCTTTTAAATTTACTACAGAGAGTAAATTTAAAAGACTATTAAAACAGTTTATTTCATAATTTTTTAGGATTACAAAAAATCTTTAAAAAAAATATATACCTACTGCCATTTTATTCTATATTTTAATAATAATATTCAATCCATTGACTATGGGGAAAGGGCATGTCTCACTTGAGGAAGGAATGTACCAGACTTTCTGAATGCATTTATCCTTTTATTTAATCCTAAAAACTTACATACAAAATGAAAAAAAAAAAACCTTTTTCGGTGAAACCAGTTTACACTCGCGGACAAAAAATACGAGTCATCACGAAAAACTAAAATTACTAGAGGTAGCGGCATGAATGAAAGTGTATATTGTAGATAATCTACCAGACTCAAATTGACGACTTAGATGTAAAACTGCGAGAATGGGACTGGACAGGCCATGTCTGCCGGATTATTGTGGGCCGAAATATCGCAATTTGCACTCTAAAATTTGTAGCTCTAACTCTGCTACGCCATAGCGAAGACTCTGGTACCTAAAGGGTGTGAATAGACCCTTAACATAGGCGAAAGGCACTTGTTCTGCCCGTCTTTGCGATATTTTTTTTGTTCTTGACCATACCTGGGAACCTTTGATGTGTGTTTGATGTACAGAATGCTTGGTTGACGGCTTCGTTAAGTGTCTGTTTACACCGTGTATAATCAAGTTAACCATCAAACTAACCATTTTATGCAATAGACAAGAATTTGAATGAAATAAAAAAAACACCGTCAAAGAAAGCAAATATAAGAATTCTAACTTTTGACAGTTCTAACCTCAAGCAATTACTAATATATACGGAATAAAAATCATATCTTAAGTCATTACTTTTACTCAAGTAATAACTTTGACTTGTTCATAAAGGGTGTAAACAGAGCCTTCACATAGCCGTCAACCAAGCAATCCGTACATCAAAACTAAGCAAATTCACGCAAAAATTATTGCTGGGTATCGACGTTTTTTTTTTGGGTAAAAAAACACGTTTTACGGCAGGACTCGATGGAAAGCACTCAAAGCATTGTGCTAATGGATGGATTAAATAGTACGGGGGTCGTGGAGGCGTTTTAAGTAAAAATCTTACATTCAAAACATGTACATTTAAAGAAACTTGTGCAAAAGTTGAAACTTTCACCCCCAATATCTCCGTAACTAGAAGGTTCCCAGGTATGGTTTAGAGCAAAAAAAATATCGCAAAGACGAGGAGAACAAGTGCCTTTCAGCTTTGTTAAGGGTCTATTTACAACCTTCATACGGAATAAAAATCGTATCTCAAGTTATTACTTTTACTCAAGTAATCACTCTAACTTGTTTACAGATACGGGTGTGAGTGTCAGCCCCACTGCTTCTGACTAGGTCTTGTCTATTCCATGATAGAGAACGGGGTACCCCTAGTCCCCTGTAAACTACTACATTTTTTTTCCTACGAACAATTAACTATTTATTCAATTGTGACGTATATATCTATTGGTAATAGGAAAATAAACGGTTTGTGGTTATTTAGCATTATTGCTTCAATAGTCTATCTGTGTACTAATGAATTTGGTATTTTCCCTAACGTGATGTTTGAAATAACTAATTTTGAACAAATGATTGTACTTTATTGATCATTTACTAAAATAAAATGACGTTGTTGCTATCGCTATTTAACCTGTTGGTAGAGCTACAGGCTCAACACGCATGTTGTGACAGACACTGAGAAAAAGTTAAAAATAGCTTTCGAAGTCGGTGACTTCTGTTTGTTTCATTGACTTTTTTGCCACCGACTTCAATACATGCTGTTGATAAAAGCAAATAATTTTATAAATTATGATTTGCTATTTGTAAGCTCAATTCAAATATTCATAAAATATTTAGGCTTTAAAGGCAATACACCTCTGCTGAAATAAAAATAAAAACAATTACCGCCAACTATAGGAATTGAAAGTATATACAGCACTTATTAAAAAAAAACTGTTTTTTTTTTGTTATTAAAATAAAAAAAAATAAAAAATAAACATGTTATTGTCTGTGTTTTTTCCGACTAATCTCCAAAACGGCTAGTCCGATTTTGACGGGACTTTTATTGGCAGATAGCTGATGTTATACGGAGTAACTTAGGTTACGTTTATTTTAGAACAAAGATTAGGGTTCTGTGCAAATAAAAAAACCATGAAATTGTTAACAAAATCCGATTCAAATAGGGAAATAATATTTTTATAATAATTTCACGCAGACGAAGGTCGCGGGCAATAGTTAGTGTGTCGTAATTGGACTTCAGATCTGTAATTTCAGCGTGACTAAGCAGCTTGTCAGAACAAGCTGTGAAAATGTGGTAAATACATTAAAGTCAGAACTTTAATGGATTTACCACATTTTCCTACGCGGAAATGAACTTAAAGTGCATGCAATAAAAGCGAACAATATGACGCGTTGTCCAGTCGCGCCCGTCGTCCAAACTGAACGAGGCGTATGACGTAGTTTCATCAGTGAGTGTGATCACTCCATAAGGCGAGGCGGGTTAGATGCGAACGTCACAATGGCTATAGCAATTGCTAGCTACAACCCGCCATTTTGTCATACATTTTATATGAGTGTAGCGACATCTAACAAGCCACATACGAACTATGTATCACTGACTTGACGTCACGCAATTTATTCATCGCGCATGTGGAGTTACCCGCAACATCATCACCTGCCTAGCCTTTTCCCAACTATGTTGGGGTCGGCTTCCAGTCTAACCGGATGCATCTGAAAACCAGTTTTACATGGAGCGACTGCCTCTCTGACCTCCACAACCCAGTTAGTACTGGGTAATACGATACCCCTTGGTAAGATTGGTGTCAGTTTTTTTGGGCCACTGACTACCTGTAATGACTGTCAAAGATCTACAAATGACAGCCGGGACCAACGGCTTAACGTGCTTTCGGAGGCACGGACGAAACTCACCCATCCTCAGACCAACCTAGGCCAGCGCAGCGTCAGCTGAAGATTAATCCGAGCGGCTGTTATTATTTAGCCACGAGCTCCTAGACTTACCCGCAATATTTAGCATAATTATATACAAAAACTATTAATCGTTGAGCAACAAGCCTCCGTTCTCCATAAAGTATTGAGGATGAGGAACTTTACTCCCTGTTCCTCATTCGTCTACAGAGGTTCTCCATACAGGGTGTAAACAGACCCTTCACATAGCCGTCAACCAAGCATTCTGTACATCAAGCTAAGTAACTTTACACAAAAATTATTGCTGGGAATCGACTTTTTTTTTGGGGGTGAAAAATCATGTTTTACGGTAGGACTCGATGAAAAGCACTCAAAGCATTGTACGAATTGAATAGCACGAGGGTCGTGGAGGTGTGTAAAGTAAAAATCGTACATTAAAAACATGTATTTAAAAAAAAACTTGTGAAAAAGTTGGAACTTTGACCCCCAATATCTCCGTAACTAGAAGGTTCCCAGGTATGGTCTAGGACAAAAAAAGATCGCAAAGACGGGGAGAACAAGTGCCTTTCGAATATGTTAAGGGTGTATTTACACGCTTTATACGTGTCGCTACCACCGCCTGCAATTGCTAAACTCAAGTCATATGCTTACCTACTTAATTACAATTACAACCGCAACCAACTTATCTGTGCAGGCAGACAAACAGGACTAAAATAAATATAAACACGCCAGCACATCGAGCTACCCGAAACTGTCAATCAACTTTGAACCTAATGTGTTAGCGATAATGTTGAAAATCTATTGAAGAAATTTGACAGATTGTAGTAGCTTGATGTGCTGGCGTTTGTACAAAGTTTGACGTCCATGCTCTTGACAAGCAACGCCAATGGGGGCTAGCGCGCATGAATTCGCCACTAGAGGCGTTCGTGTAGAGTAAGGTCTTCAGAAACGTCCGACGCACAAAGTGCTAGCGAGTTGCGCGCCTTTTTATCAGGTATTTTTCCAAATATTCACGATTGTGGTCAAGACTGAGCCATACCTGATTAATTATGACTTGAAGATTTTAAGTAGCAAGTTAGGATCTAATTTGTTAGTACTTAAATGAAAAATGATTTTTAAATACAATGTGTAAACGGACCCTTCACATAGCCGTCAACCAAGCATTCTGTACATCAAACTAAGTAACTTTACGCAAAATTTATTGAAAAATCACGTTTTACAGTAGGACTCGATGGAAAGCACTCAAATCATTGTGCTGATGGATGGATTGATTAGTACGGGGGTCGTGGATGTGTGTAAAGTAAAAATCTAACATTAAAAACATGTATTTAAAAAAAAAAAAACTTGTAAAAAAGTTGGAACTTTGACCCCTAATATCTCCGTAACTAGTAGGTTCCCAGGTATGGTCTAGAACAAAAAAATGATCGCAAAGACGGGGAGAACAAGTTACGTTAGAACGGTTATGTTAAGGGTCTATTTACACCCTTTATGTCATGCTTGGTAATTACAGAGACAATATTGTTAATATGTATTTAAAGTTTATACTACGTTGTTGTACGTAATAAAATAAACTTTTTATGAAGTTATCTTTACTTAAAATTATAAAATAGAATTAATGACTGGACCTTACGCGCCAGTGGTGCCATCTGGTGAGCTCAAAAACGATAGCCTTCATTTAAACTGCACATTAAAAGTGGTCATACTATAGATTATGCTAAATAGGTAATTGCATGAAAACCACACTGTTACTAACTGTCAATTCGTCATCAAAGAGTCACTATATTCAAGTGAACTTTGATCGACTAAGCATTGCTTTAATTTTTGAAAAATAGTCACACTCAACTCTGTTGAAGGCAGAGCCTACAGGCTCATTGGTAGCGATAAACTAGTCCGTACCAAGTTTCATAGCCTGGCCCACTGCCGCAAAATTGAATGTCTTTTATAGACTGAACTTCGGTGAGTGTGCCCAAGAGTTCCACGTGCTCATTCCACCATCTCCCTTCTTCCATCGGGAGTCCAAACGTACTGTGGGTTATCATCAATGTTACACACATTCACACGAAGCGCTTTGCTAAATCTTTTATAATGCGCACAGCCAAGGAGTGGAATTCCCTGCCTGCGTCGGTCTTCCCGAGTTCATGTAACCCGAATCTATTTAAGTCGTGAATTAATAGGCTTCTTTTGGGTGAGCTTGCTCTATCGACGACCTCATCTCTGTCCTCAGGACAAGATTGGTCAAGAGTAGGCCGAACTAATATAAAAAAAAAATTAAAGAAGGTTTTTATTCAACATAATTTGAAACTAAAGATATCATTCGAAAATCTTTGACAGCCGTTACGGGTCTGTGGATAGGTTAGTCTGTGGATGGGTGACACCCCCATTACATACTGAGTTTTCTCCGTGCTGGAGCTGGTGCTTTGCTTTATGTTATGACTATATTTTAAATACGTCCACGACCCCCGTAATTTTCAATGCATCCATCAGCACAATGTTTTGAGTGCTTTACATTGAGGTCTACCGTAAAACGTGATGTTTCACCCCAAAAAAAAAGTCATTTCCCAACAATAATTTTTGCGTAGAGTTACTTGGTTTGATGTACAGAATGCTTAGTTGACGGCTTCGTGAAGGGTCCGTTTACACCCTGTATACGTTCTGTATTGAAATGTCTTTGGTAGTATCCAAGTCCTGCATAAACGACGCTCCAGGATACCAGTTATTCGTATTTGGAGATAAGGAGTTAGGAAACAAAATAACTACACTATTGTATGTTGTGGTTTTAACAATTGACGTAAAATAAAGATTACTAGGTATTATTACTATGGGGGAAATTAAGTGTAATTCATTACGAATTATTAATCATTTGGCAAGTCATTTAAGTAAGAGCAGTTTCGTTAATGACTCATTTACTTTATTTAGTCATCATGTGCCGAGCCCTTTCCAAACTATGTTGGGATCGGCTTCCAGTCTAATCAGATGCAGAGGACCAGTCTTTATTATCTATCTGACCTCTACAACCCAGTTAGTACTGGGTAATACGATACCCCTTGGTAAGACTGGTTGTCAGACTTTCGGGCCACTGACTTACTGTAACGACTGTCAAAGATCTACAAATGACAGCCGGGACCAACGGCTTAACGTACTTTCCGAGGCACGGAAGAAACTCAGTATGTAATACGGGCGTCACCCATCCACAGAGTAACCTAGTCAAGCGCGGCTTAACCTGAAGATTGATCCGAGCGGTTGTTATTATTTAGCCACGAGCTCCACCAAAATTTCTAGATGTCTCATACAAAATTTCAATATTTCTCGACCTAAATTTATTTATTTATTAAAACTTTATGCATAAGTAAAAAACTGTACAAAGGCGGACTTAAGGCCTTGGATATTTTCTATCAGTCCACCTTAGGCACGATTTATACAGAAATGGCGAAGGTGAAGGCGCGGCGGAGGCGCAACGCAGGCATGATGCCGCTCCAAAACGTTTTCATACAAAATGTACGTAGAGGCGACGTGTCGTGAATTACACTCTAGCGGTGCGGCGCAGGCACGCCGTTCTTTCGTTTTCTTACAAATTCCATGCCTGAGCTGTGCCTACGCTCCGGCTACGCCGCGCCTTCACCTTAGGCCGTTTCTGTATAATTCGCGCCTTAGAGCGATGCAGTATGTATGGCGGCTGATCGGTACTTTATTGCGATTACAAAGTGGGTATCATACAGAAAATAGCTCAGACCATCGATGTAGTTTAACAACAAAGAATTGTCGAATAAAATCATGGAAAAACCGAACTAGGTTAAATGTAATTTTATTATATTAATTTCTTAAAAGTAACAACATTCAATTAATACCAATATAAACCAATAATACATTGAGTGATTCACAAAAACACATGCTTGATGATTCGCTTCTCTTGCACTCAATATACCTATTCGCGTAAATAGATATTCATTTAATGTTTACTTATAATAAAAGGCTCGAGGATTAATAAAATAGATCCATACGGGTCGATCTTCTAGGTTAAGCAACGCTTGCCGAGGTCGATCCGTGGATGGGTGACTATTACACACACCGAGTTCCATAGCACGATAATCTGTGGGTCCCGGCTGTCATTTGTAGATCTTTGACAGTCGTTACAGGTAGAAGCCCAAAAGCCAAGCAGTCTTACCAACGGGTGTCTTACCTAACCAGTTACTGGGTTGTGGGGGTCAGATAGGCAGTCGCTACATGTAGACTACTGGCATTCAGCTGCATCCGCTAAGACTGATAACTGAATAGTAGGCAGGTGTTGAGGTAGTAATAATAAATAATAACGTGATGGATGTGGATTCAGCGATCATTGTGCCGATAGCCGTATCAGCCCATGGCTTAATTGCCAAGAGCCTCGACCAATACCTGAGGAGGCTCTCGTTAGGCAGCTGGATCAAGGTCTTGATTCAGAAAGCGGTACGCCTGAGCACGGCTCGTATAGTTAGGAGGTTCCTCCCTCTGGAGCCCTGACCGCCGGTAGCTTGGACCCTATTTCCGATACCGGGGCGCCCCAATTTTTTTTTTTTTTGTTTATATGTTTTATATATATTTTTTAATTAATATTTAAAAATGTAATTGAATTTGTAAAAAAATAAATAAAGGAATAATAAATTCAAATTGTTATTGTGTGTGTATTGGTGTGTTGTGTGTGTGTGTGTGTTGTTGTTGTTATAATACGTACTGTTTTTTTACAGATAATGGCTTTGTGAATATAAATGTGGTACACGGCTCCAACTGTACTTTGAACGATAGATATACATTCATGGAAGGACAAAATATAACTCTGGTTGTAACACCAACAAGATACATTAACCTTGGCTGGTAAGTTGTACCTCAATCATTTGGAAAAAAGTTCACTAGTCCATCTCACTCGCGTGAGCGCACACAATTCGAAAGCGAACTCATTTGTTTTTAAAGTAAATCATCGCGGATTCACAACGAGACACCGTTCGAATTTCGAACGTGATGTTTAACTTTGCTGAATAAATGTGTTTCATCAAAAGCATGCCACTAAATTCTATTAACGGCCAGTCTCATCCATTGAGTACACCAAGCTTCTTGTGTCATCAGAACCGTCGCTCTATCCTGGAAGCATGCTTTACTATTTTTCATGAACCGACCGCATCACCAACAATTTTTATTACCAACGAAACGCAACGAAAAAGATTGTATTGTTTGCAATAAAAACTGAATCTGACCGATAGGTTTTCAATCTTAAATGATTCCAAAAAATAAGTAAAGTCAATATTTTGGAGAATAGTCTTATTGCTTCTCAATACTCTGTTAAATAAGTTATAATTTGTGTAAAAATATGAATTTATTTGTAAACTACATAGCAGTGATAGCCTAGTGGTGTGCCTAGTGGACTGCCAAGTCATAGGTCTCGAGTTCGAACCCAAGGCGCGCACCTCTGATTTTTCGGATCCATGTGTGTATTGTATAATTATCACTTGCTTCAGTGAAGGAAAACACCGTGAGGAAACCAGCATACCTGGGAGATATTTCTTGACGGCATGTTAAGCCAAGTCAGAGACCGATAGGCGGCATTAAAACTCTGACACCAGGTTGGGCACTAACCGCACGATAAAGAAAGAAAATTTGTAACTAAAAGCGTTTCACTCTTTGCTATAAGTGTATTTGACCAATCTCGAGGTAAAACGTAAACTTTTTAAAACAGATGTCATTGGTTTCGCGAATCGACATAGCGGGAATCGACATAGCGGGAATCGACATAGCGGGAATCGACATAGCGGGAATCGACATAGCGGGAATCGACATAGCGGGAATCGACATAGCGGGAATCGACATAGCGGGAATCGACATAGCGGGAATCGACATAGCGGGAATCGACATAGCGGGAATCGACATAGCGGGAATCGACATAGCGGGAATCGACATAGCGGGAATCGACATAGAGGGAATAATTCCTTTTTTTTACAGGTGGCGACTTATAAATGGGACTGATTCTAAAGAGTTGTCTGATAAAATAACCTCTAAGGAAACGAATCAACAGGAAAACTCTGATAATGACCAGGACAAGCCACCTGAACCAACTATACATGTAAGTGAAATAGAACTAAAACTAGGTATAACATTTCTGGCTCGTGTATCTACCGAAGCTGTGCGGAGACGTGTAATACGGACAGGAGAGCACACCGCTCACACTACGCCGCTCACAGCACGCCGCTCACAGCACACAGCTTACCGCACACTGCTCAACTCACGGCGCTCACGTCTCTTCCCGTCTCCGCTGGCTTAAATAATTACGAGACATCGGCTCTCCTGTCAGCTCAACCGTTTCCACTAAAGCTAAGCGGAGACGAGAAGTGTAAATGACATTCTATTGGTGGTTTACAACACATCTCGTCTCCTCTCGTCTCGTCTCCGCCTCGGTGAAGTGGCCGCACTCCACCGAGGCGGAGACGAGACGAGAGGAGAACATAGTGGAACATATCGGCTTTGTATAGCGTCAAATGTGTTAGTCTTACGAATGTCCTTAAGGCTCGATGTGTCATACACACGGACAGAATATATGCAGGGTATACAGTGTGTTTGGTTAACGGTTACCGATACTTTAAAGGCATGTTATTATACAGGATGTAAACAGACCCTTCACATAGCCGTCAACCAAGCATTCTGTACATCAAACTAAGTAACTTTATCCAAAAATTATTGCTGAGAATCGACTTTTTTTTTTGGGGTGAAGAATCACGTTTTACGGTAGGACTCGATGAAAAGTACTCGAAGCATTGTGCTTGGCTGGATTGAATAGTACGGGGAACGTGGAGGTGTTCAAAGTAAAAATCTTATAATAAAAAAACTTGTGAAAATGTTGAAACTTTGACCACCAATATCTCCGAAAAAAAAAATTATCGCAAAGACGGGGAGAATAAGTGCCTTTCGGCTTCGTTAAGGGACTATTTACACATTTTATATATAGAAAATATATACAGGGTATACAGTGTATTTGGTTAACGATTACCGATACTTTAAAGGCATATTATATACACACCTCCGCGAATGGCAGCCATCTTGTTTAATTTTTTTTTGTACCATTGATATCTCATCCGCTCTTTTTTTGTTTTGTCCTGTGTGAGTCTTATAAATACTTTTTATTTCTTTCTTTCTTTCTTTCATATTCAACAGCAGAGCCATACCGCACTGTTCTCCGTTTATTTTGATTACTATTAATATTGTATTTTTTTTCCAGCCGGCTATAGTCAACAAAACTATGGAAGGAAAATGGGAGTTTACTTTTTTTATGTTACAAAATAACGTCCTTGCTTATGAGCAACATACAAATGCAAGGATAAGATACCCTGATGATAATGGAAAAAGCTACGTCGTGTCAAAGTGCAATACAAACGTTAAAATAGGTAAACAAGCACTTTAAAAAAACACACACACATCATCATCATTTCAGCCGAAAGACGTCCACTGCTGGACATAGGCCTCCCCCAAGTGTCGCCACATTGACCGGTCCCGTGCGTCTCACATCCACCGGATCCCTGCAACTTTTACCAGGTCATCGGTCCACCTAGTGGGAGGCCTTCCAACGCAACTTCTTTCAGTTCGCACACACACACTTTTTTTTTCCGAGAGGACCTATGCAAAGCGAGCCTCTCCCAACCGGTCGGATCCTCTTGATGATGCCTCTTGAGCACGTCCTCAGCGGAGATGTTGACCGCCAAGCTTCCGTTTGCCCTCTGTCATCTCATAGCAGAGACCACTTTGGGTAAATGGTAACGCTTCATGCGAAGGACCTGCCCACACCACCTGAGTTGGCGCTGCATCAGTACAGTTAATATGCCATACATGTCGGAACGGCGCAGAACCTCAGTAATAGGAACACGGTCCTAGCACTTCGTGCTAGGATAGTAGACAGTGACTCGATACATTGAACGAAAAGCGTCAAATACGTAAAGAGGATCTAAGCCCTCCTACACGCATCTCAAAGAGATGTCAGCACAAGGACCGATGCCTGCCGGGGCTGCGGAACTGTTCGAAAGAGATGCCGTGGCCCTGGAACACAAAGTACAAAGAAGGAACATGGATGGGTTTTAGTCAGTAGAAGTCTGACACTCCCTTCTACTGCGCCCAGAGCGGGAAGAGTCGTTTGATGATTTCCCATCCAAAAAAAAAATTACCTCCTACACTTACACCTATAAATCTACCAGTCAACTCTCCTGCTTTAGTTGTGACCGTGTATTTAAAAGCAAATTCGGCCTAGCCAATCATATAAGGGCCCACGCAAGGAAATAGCTCCAATGGGTAGCCGTTACCGAAATCACTAAGAAAGACTATAAATAAACCGTGACTTTTTGTCGTCTTACAACGGCATCTCATTTCCTGTATCCAACGACTACTCAAAATTCATATATAAAATAGGTTTTAATGAGATTTAAAAAATTTAAAAATAATAAATATTATTCATTATTATGACGTATGACGTAGTTGAAACACCCTGTTGCGAGCGATGATCTACTCGACTCGTGCGCTGGGTAGGTACGTTCTACCGTTTGACACGTAAACATTATTAACAGGATGTTTCATAATTGTAATGTATTATTTATTTTTCTTTGTACCTATTAATTAATGGTAAAAAAAATATAATCGCGCCTTGAGGTATTTTATGTCTGATACATTGAGTGGACCACCTTTGCAAGACGACTAAAAAGTCACGGTGTCTAAAAAAAAACATACACGATCGCCATTTTTTACAGCCATGCAGTAGCGATGCAAATACGATAAGTTCTCTCGCTGTCATGAATAGTTGCGCATTTTCATAGATACAATAGCCACACTGAAGCGCGAATTCGACTAAAGCCTGGTATTCACAGACCCAGTTTTGACGGCTGGTCAGCAATTGTACATTCTGCTGTATATAAAGTACTGTCACTTTCTCGTGTTCTTACTACTGGGTAGTGAGAACACGTCGGGAAAGTGGATAGGAGACAGCAGTACACAGCTACAGTGTTACCAGTTCTGGCCAGGTGTTCCTGACCCATCTATTTGCGTTCGTATGGAGCGATTGACGATCCAGTAGCTGTCCTTGTGGGAGTGGGGGAAAAGTCAGTGGACAGTAGAAACAAAAAAATTTGAAGTAGCTGACCGACAGCAACTGACCGGTCAGTACTGGCTCAACTTTGTTTTCACGGACCCAGTAGCTGCCAGACAGTAACTGCCAGACAGTAACTGCCAGACAGTAACTGCCAGACAGTAACTGCCAGACAGTAACTGCCAGACAGTAACTGCCAGACAGTAACTGCCAGACAGTAACTGCCAGACAGTAACTGCCAGACAGTAACTGCCAGACAGTAACTGCCAGACAGTAACTGCCAGACAGTAACTGCCCTTAACTTCTTCTTAGCGTTTCCATGGCAAATTTTTTAAATATGTTTAGCCCAAAACTCAGCTACGCGTACCCCGCTCACTGATGCAGTAAATAAATCAGCAAGAGCACAGGAGATAGGGCATGCGGGGCAATATGGAAGGTGGGCCATTGTTTGTGGGGAGACGCCGCATAGGCACGTGAGATCTGAGCCGTCCATGAGTCCCCATCTGCAGATATTGTCTTTGCTCCGGCCGACTTGGGTTCGAAGCTACTGGGCCTGTGAAAACTAAGCTTTATTCAGTATGTCACTCTGAACCCCCACATAAATTCTTTTTATTGGTAATTAAATAAAAAGAGCTGTTCCATGCATTTGGACCGTAGGTATTGGACTTTTGTAGGAAACAGCAGATTTTCTTTTTAATTACCGATTAAAACTAAACTATTACTATGTGGGAGTGTTCGAGTTCGAGGCAAATAATATGTGGTAATCGTTTGTGCGAGCGGTTTCAAACTAGCAAGTTTTGTAGCGCGTATAATTTTAGATTTGTTTGTGATACCCAAGTCATTAATATCATCCATATCTTTCTCAGTACCTGCACCTACACCTGCACCTGCTGCAAATAAAGGCCGTAAGTTATTTTTTCAATTTTCTGTTGGATACTTGAGACCGAGTTTTTTCTTTTGTATGAAATATTTTTCATTGAATTTTTTTGAAGATGATTTTTGTGTTTATTGATAGATGTTTTTTTTTAATGTTTTATTTAACTTTTTTTTATGTAACACATTCAGGCACAATAAATACCCTGAATAGGCCTGAATGTGTGAAAATGAAATGAAATGTAATTTGCAAATGCCGATTTGCGTTTGTATATTATTGCTGTTTTTTAAAGAGAATGCTTATTTGCTGATCAGCTCGTGGCTAAATAATAACAGCCGCTCGGGTCGATCTTTAGGTTAAGCCGTGCTTGCCTAGGTTGGTCTGTGGATGGGTGACCGCCCATTACATACCGAGTTTCCTCCGTGCCTCGGAAAGCACGTTAAGCTGTTGGTCCCGGCTGTCATTTGTAGATCTTTGACAGTCGTTAGGCAGTCAGTGGCCCAAAAAGTCTGACAACCAGTCTTACCAAGGGGTATCGTATTACCTAGTACCAACTGGGTTGTGGAGGTAGAGATAGGCAGTCGCTCCAAGTAAAATACTGGTATTCAGCTGCATCCGGTTAGACTGGAAGCCGACCCCAATATAGTTGGGAAAAGGCTGGGCAGATGATGATTAAAGAGAATGCTTATTTAAGATTAATTCTTCGTATGATGCATTTTTGGGCATATTTTCTTAAATTTTAACTGTGTTTAAAAACTGCTAAAATGCCAAATGGGCCAGAGGTGGTACCCGCAAAAAGCATCTTAGTTCAAATAGAATGATCTAAGTGCATGTAGGCAGATCCTTTTTAAACACTGTTTTAAGCTTTCACGGTTTACAACTAAACGTATACTGTCACTTACGGGATATCTTCGGTGATTGTTTATTATTTTGAGCTCCCGATATTTTGATGCTGTTCAGTCAACCCGCGATCATGGCGCTTGCAACAGCGTCGAAATATCGGGAACTCAAAATAATGAACAATCACTGAAGATATCCCGTAAATGACAGTTTAAGTTTAAATCCTTTTTAAGTTTTAAAAATATTGTAATAAATAAAAGGCTCAATCGTACCTACTGATATAATTAGAAACTGTACTCGGTCATAAAAAAAAAATCCTTCCCCACTAACTTCTAAATTTATAATTGAAAAAAGTAAAGCGTGAAACTAACTCAATTGACACATAGGATACTTCTTATACCAAAGGTTCGTTACCGTAGGATAACTTCCGAAGTCCACGCCAGCGAATCCGCGGGTCAAAACTATTCATTTATAAGTGGAACGTTCTTAGATGCAGCTGACAATACCATCATCATTGCGTGCGTGTTGGGCGCGGTGCTAGTGGCTATAATAATAGCTCAAGCGGCTTATATCCTGTTCTTAAAAGCTAAGGGTAAGTTTCTTAACATATACACATCTATGAATTTTCTACACATCTATCTATACATTATCGCCATCTATCATACGGTTCCGTACCCGAAGGGTAACTAACGGAACCCTATTACTAAGCTTCCGCTGTCCGTCCGTCTGTCTGTCAGCGGGCTGTATCACATGATCCGTAATAGGTAGTTGATACAAGATTTAGAATACAACCTTAGTATATGCGAAACCTGAAACACGTGTCTAATATTTTCATGTAAAGAATCTATGTACAAAATTACAAAACTTTATCATGAAAAATTAAAGCTTGTTTTGTTACCTGGTTGTCCGCGCAAAAACGTGGTTACCACGAAGCGCGCCTGCGCGCGCGCCTCCAGCGTCGTCTTGAGCTCATTGATAATAATAATTTGGCAGTAGGTACCTAAATTATTGCGATAGGTACTTAATATCGCTCGGTGTCCAACTTGTAACTTTTTTTAAATATTTTTGGGACAAAATATAACATGATTTTAAATCAAAATCAAAGCATTTATTTCAAGTAGGCCAGTTACAGGCACTTTTGAATTGTCGAAACAAAGACAACAGTAAAAAATTGCTACAATACCAGTCACAAGGCACAAAAACTGTGAAAGTACTGTAGTTGCCCATTCCCTAACGTAGATCTCTATGGAGAAAAACGGGCAAAAAAACTCCATGGACACTCTTTTAAATCAGAATACTTTAAAATGATTGAAATTGATTCAGTTACTTATTCTGAACAAACTATATTCAGGTTTCGCATATACTAAAAATAATGTTATTCTCTTAGTGGCATACAATAACGTCGCCGATAAAGTGCTAGTTATATTTTAAATATTCTACGTTCTTCTCATAATTTCAGCACCCAACAATAATCAAACTAGAGCTTTTTACAAACATATCCTCTTATTTTCCAGCTCAAAAACTGATCACATTGAACACACACAACAATCTGTCGAGAAAGTCGGATGCTGCTCCAAATGATACCGGTAAGCTATGCTCAATCTTTATTTGACGCCACAGAACAGAAAAAACAGTTCAACGCTATAATATTAGAAAGAAACATAACAACATAAGAATAATAACAACTGCTGGGTCGATCTTTAGGTTAAGCCGTGCTTGCCTAGGTTGGTCCGTGGATGGGTGATCACCTATTACATTACCGAGTTTCCTCCGTGCACCCCCAAAAAAAAGTCGTTTCCCAGCGATTATTTTTGCGTAGAGTTGCATTGTATTGTATAACGGGGTGGTATACGCAACTCCACGTCAAAGCGCGTATTTTTAGAGTTACTTAGTTTGATGTACAGAACGCTTGGTTAACGGCTTCGTGAAGGGTCAGTTTATACTTTGTATTAAACATGTCCCCATGGGATAATTTCTGACCTAAAGCGAGCATTGCCGCGGTTTGCCCGCGGCTGTCACACAACATTATTTTTAGTATATGCGAAACCTGAATAAAGTTTGTTCAGAATAAAAGTAACTGAATCGATTCCAATAATTTTTAACCCATGTTATATTTTGTCCCAAAAATATTTAAAAAAAGTTACAAGTTGGATACCGAGCGACATTAAGTACCTATCGCAATCATTTAGGTACCTACTGCCAAAAAATTATTATCAATGAGCTCAAGACGGTGCTGGAGGCACGTGCGCGGGCGCGCTGCATGGTGACCGTGTTTTTGAGCGGACAACCAGGTAACAAAACAAGCTTATAACTTTGTGATTTTTCATGATACAGATTTGAACTTTGTCTTCAGATTCTTTACATAAAAATACTAGACACGTGTTTCAGGTTTCGCATATACTAAAACTAATGGGGTATTATAAATTCTTATTTTTTTTCATTCACTCTATGCTTTCATGAACGAAGCACACTCTCTCTGTCTCTCTCACTGGGCAGACGCCAGTGGCCCACCATTGGGAAAAATTAAAGGCTGATTATGCTCTGTACATCCACAGCTCGCTACTGCTCAAACCCCGGCCAGAAGATGATGAAAGTAGCCGCTCCAGTGGACGAAGACGACAATCGTAACAGCGTCATCTACGAGGCACCGAATATCGAAATACCTAGCAACCGTAAGTTATGTTATTTTGTTGTTGCCTGTTTCGATTCACTATACAGGGTGTAAGGGACAGCTCTCCACAAACTGATAGGGTGCATTCAGCTCCTTATTTTCAATCATATTCCATCGAAATTTTTCTCCGGAAAAGTTACATTTTTTTTATCATTTTTTCAGTTACTATTCCTTTATTTCTATGTAAAATTACATTCCCTGTACGCAGCACTCCATTTATGTAAAAAATACGGCTAAAATTTAAAAACCAACAATGGGTGTTGAAATACTCTAACGAACGACGCGTGAAATCAGCTGTTCACTCCCTGCCTAGCTACAGAGTTCATCGAACTCGTCGTCGCGCTTGCCGTTCGCTACGTGCGTTTTGCTACGGTAACGATACATTGCGTATGAGGAAATAAAATAAATCAAATTTATTGGATTCCCATAACATTCCTGAAATAATTTCTTGTACCGGTCATCTTAGTATGACATACTGAAATCACCCCATCAGTCTGTGGAGGGCTACTGTCCCTTACACGCTGTATAATGGGGAAATAAGATGCAAGGATTAAATATGGAGAAATTTAGAAACTCGATTTAGCAACCCTGGGGTGCGCACTACAGTAACCGATCAGCTGCTGTGATGACTTAAATAAATTAAGTAAATAAAAAAACTCGCTTTAGAGTGTCGTTATTTTATTTGTCGTATTATCTCAGTAAACCCTTTCATTTGATACCCATATCATGGGAATACATATAAAAAAAATAGTCGGCCATATTGAATTTAGAATGACGTCACCTAGCTAGCCATGCGTTGTCATTCAAATTAAACATCTTTGCAAAATTTCAGCTCAATCGGAAACCCGGACGTGGGTCAAATTTAACTTCTAACATTTTTTTTATTTATTTTTTAACTTCTAAAAGTTTTTTTTTACTTCTATCATTTTTTTTTTAACTTCTAAAATTTTTTTTTTTATTTTAGTTACAAGTCAAGCTAATAAAATCGTGTTAATTAAGCACTCAGACCAGTGCTTTCAGAAAATACCAATTGTTTGCTATGTAGTGCTGTTGTTGTACCAAATAATAAACAATGGGCCTCTTCAAATTCTGTCGAATATCTTTTGAAAAGTAATAATTGCTCTTCCCTTATCTCAATTAATTTGGCGTCGGCCCTGCGTGTTTTATTCTTCCATAGTTCTCTAGTACTCTTCCTCAGCAGTCATCTTCTTTCTAGCCATCTAAAACATTCATATACCTTTTATTTCACTCACAGCACGCATGCCAATGCAGCCTCCTCAACCACCAGCTATCAATACTATGCCTCGTAAGTACTCTTTACTAGTTTATTACTTACTAGCGACCCGCCCTGGTTTTGCACGGGTGCAATATATACATATAAACTCTCGTCTTGAATCACTCTATCTATTAAAAAAAACCGCATCAAAATCCGTTGCGTAGTTTTAAAGATCTAAGCATACATAGGGACAGACAGACAGCGGGAAGCGACTTTTTTTATACTATGTAGTGAAAAATCACTTCTAACTACTACCTCACCATCATCTTCATATTTTCTCAGTGGGATAACTATTTCTGATTAGCATATAGCATAAGCATAACCAGCCTATTAATGTTCCCACTGCTGGGACGCAGGCCTCCTCCCTATGAGAGGAAATGGGCTATAATCCACCACGCGGGCCCAGTGCGGGTTGGTAGATGTCACATGTCTTCGAATTTTTGGTTCTAGGACATACGGGTTTCCTCACGATGTTTTTCCTTCACCGTTTTTGAGAGCAGTGATGATGAAATAACTTACACAGAGTAATGCGCCTGGCTGGGTTCAAACCCACGACTTACTGCTCGTAAGTCGGGGTCTCCACCACTGGGCCACCGCTGCTCTCTATTTCGGTTTATCAGGTTTAAATCAAATTCTTTGTTTTTAGTTGCAAGAAATAGAAATAAAATTAAAAAAACTCGTGTGGAATTGTGATTGTGTGTGATAAATTGTGTTTATTAAATACAATTTGTATTAAATTATTACGGTATTTGAAAATAAAATAAAATGGCGGACGTTATTTAATTTTATTAACACTGAAAACGGGATATTTACCATGTATACTGTTTGTTTTGAGTTCCCGTAATTTCATTTACCTGAACAATTTTGACAGACACATCATGTCATCTGATGGTATTTCGTGCGTGTACCAGAAAAGACGGAAGCTGTAATTAAATTCTGTCTACAGGTACTCCCAGACCTGACCACAATATGAGGATTAATCCGATGCTGGCATCAGCTCTAAACAGTCCTGTACGGAGCCCCATGCCGGAGAACTTTCCTCCTAACTTTCAAAGGCCGAATCATAATGGTTAGTATCATCATCAATCATCATTTTAAAAGCCCTCACAAGTACTAAAACAAAATAGTCTTCTTCTTCTTCTTTTCTCTTCTAGAAGAAGAAGAAAATAGTTAAAAACAAAACTTTTTTTTTTTGTTTCCCCAGACGTGATGGGGTTTGAGTTAAGATATTTTGGACGGTAACACAGTTACTTTGTATTCAGTACACACTGTTTCCTACAAAATTGCTGGTTTCCTCAAGATGTTTTCCTTCACCGAAACCGGATCAAGAAAAAACAAGTTTTCCAAATTCAAACTTCAAGTAAATCTGAAAAAAAAACATCGATAACAACAAACGTCTGTGGAGTTTTGCTAGCTAATATAACATGACCCTGTATCTCTGTGGGCATTTTCTACTTTCGATATCAAGCCGACCGTTGCTAATTCAGCAGCGCATTCTTGAGCGCTTGGGCTTGTGCTTTTTTGAGTCGTTTAGCTGTCCTGTCGGTCTCGTGGTCGCGATCACGACTGCTGAGCGTGGTGTCCTGGGTTCGATTCCCGGGTCAAGCAAATAGTGATCTTGGGTTTTTCCATTAGGAATTTCTCAGTAGTAGCCTGGAGTTAGGAAGTTGGCGGTATGCTACCCCCGTGCCTCGGAAAGCATGTTAAGCCGTTGAACCAGTGCCCAATCTTTCTACGGCCGTGTCGAAGTGCCGTCCCATTGGACTATAACAGTAAATGAACTTATCTGCGCACACGCGTGTGCTCTATAATGTCTCTCGCGCCGATTGCTGATCTCGGCTAAGATTGGTCGCCGTCAGGAGGACTATTATTATTATTGTCTTCTTTCAGATGTGGCTAGCCGCCCTCGACTTCCTCTGCCAAACACTCTTCACGACACTCCTCACACCATTCCGAAACACAATCCGCATGAACACATGTTTCAAGAAGTCTACGAAGGTAAGTCCAGAAAAATACCATGAAAAAATAGTGGGGATCCGGGTAGTATTATGTTCTTCTAACTTAACAAACATATGTGTTGCTGGGAAGGTGCTCCGCCACTTCTTCTTCTTAGCTAAAACATGGCAAGGGGGACTTTCAGGCCTAAAAATACCCTTAACGAAGTCGAAAGGCACTTGTTCTCTCCATCATTGTGATATTTTTTTTGTTGAAGAGTCTAGAGTAACTAGAAGGTTCTTTGGTGTGGCCTAGAATCTAGCTAGACCATGCCTGGGAACCTACTAGTTACGGAGATATTGGGGGTCAAAATTCCACCTTTTTCACAACTTTTTTTTAAAATGGGTAATACGAATGTTTTTATTGTTATAACTTTACGACCCTCATTCTATTCAATGCATCCATCAGCACAATATTTTGAGTGCGTTACATTGAGTCCTACTGTATAACGTAATTTTTCACCCCAAAAAAAAAGTCGTTTCCCAGCAATATTTTTTGTGTAGAATTACTTAGTTTGATGTACAGAATGCTTGGTTGACGGCTTCGTGAAGGGTTCGTTTATACCTTGTATATTGTTAATTTTGTAAAAATATATTTGTGTAAACCGATCGGTACCACTAAGGCCACAACACAACTGACTTAAAAATTCACTTAAACTACTAACATGGTCTCTGTTTACCTATCTATTAACTCATTGTCTCTGGAAATCTATGCTTGATCACAGAAATGGAACCAATGGAAGAGAACAATTATGAACCACCACCTGTCATCAACGCTATGCCACGTAAGTAACTAAATCCATAACTTAAGTAAAGTCTCATTTATTGGGAACCTTCATGCAGTAGTGTTACTCTGTAAGTTCACTTGGAACCTCACTGACGTGAGGGCACACAATTCGAAAGCGAACTCTTGAACTCTTGAAACTCGATTTGAACGTGAATCATCGCGGATTCAAAATGAGACACCGTTCGAATGCAGAAGATCGTTAAAATGTAATTGTAGAGTGCGCGACCATAGCTAGGTCTCAATCAGACCAATGAGGTCAAGCTATTTTGAAATGTAAAATGACATGACACAATGACAACCAAAGACGATGCTTGGAATCAGCTATCTTAGCGCCATCAGTTTCACAGTTGCCATCCCCATTGCGAAGTGATGTTGAGAGAATAACACTACTGCTACACAGGGTGTAAGGGACAGCCCTCCACAGACTGATGGGGTGATTTCAGTATGTCATACTAAGATGACCGGTACAAGAAATTATTTCAGGAATGTTATGGGAATCCAATAAATTTGATTTGTTTTATTTCCTCATACGCAATGTATCGTTACCGTGGCAAAACGCACGTAGCGAACGGCAAGCGCGACGACGAGTTCCGTGAACTCTGTAGCTAAACAGTAAATGAACAGCTGATTTCACGCATCGTTTGTTACAGTATTTCAACATCCATTGTTGGATTTTTGATGTTAGCCGTATTATTTACATAAATGGAGTGCTGCGTACAGGGAATGTAATTTTACATTGAAATAAAGGAATAGTAACTGAAAAATAAAGAGCCGGAGAAAAATTTCGGTGGAATATGATTCAAAATAAGGAACTGAATGCACTCTGTCAGTTTGTGGAGGGCTGTCCCTTACACCCTGTATTTGTTTAATTCTAGTGTATGTTTGTATACTGATATATCTTTTTGTATTACAGCTCGACTCCCTATGCCTCCAAAGAAAGTTCCTACGGGTAATATGTTGAACTTAAAAGAAAATACATTGAAGTTAAGACAAGGCATTAAACCAGCAGTCACACCGAAGCCAACACGGCCTGGATCCAGTAAGTTTTAAATATTTCGCATCATCTTTTAAGTCTGAGGAGCTCGTGGCTAAATAATAACAGCCGCTCGGGTCGATCTTTAGGTTAAGCCGTGCTTGCCTAAGTTGGTCTGTGGATGGGTGACCGCCAATTACATACCGAGTTTTCTCCGTGCCTCGGAAAGCACGTTAAGCCGTTGGTCCCGGCTGTCATTTGTAGATCTTTGACAGTCGTTAGGCAGTCAGTGGCCCAAAAAGTCTGACAACCAGTCTTACCAAGGGGTATCATATTACCCAGTACTAACTGGGTTGTGGAGGTCAGATAGGCAGTCGCTCCATGTAAAATACTGGTATTCAGCTGCATCCGGTTAGACTGGAAGCCGACCCCAATATAGTTGGGAAAAGGCTAGGCAGATGATGATCTTTTAAGTCTGAATTGCTTCATCTTTTTGTAGCAAGTGAGTGGATCCTGTGGTGGTCAGTTATATTCCAAGACGGCAGAGTTGGCGCAGTAGCTGAGCGATTGGCTGCTGCGCTGCGTGTCGTAGTTTCAATTCCCACACGGAAGAAACATTTATATAGTCTACAGGTAGTTGTTCCGAGTCTGGCTGTTTGTGTAAGTGAGTTTAAATGTTTGTAAACGTACCCACGATGCAGGAAAAAATGTATTGTAAGGCAAAGTTAAAAAAAAACTATCGGGAAATTTTTCTTCATTGAATTTCTGAACAATTTTGTCAAATCAATAACTGATACTGATACAGTTAGCCTGTGTCATCCCACTGCTGGGCAAAGGCCTCTCTCCATGACTTCTAAATTCTTTGATCCAGAACCAATGTGTACTACTGGTCGTTAGTTTTGTCCAGCTCGTCCCGCCATCTCCTGCGAAGTCTACCGCGTAGCCTTCTGGCTGTTTCAGGGCTCCACATCGAGGTTATTTTGGCCCACAGCTCGTGGTGCATGCGGCAGACATGGCCAGCCCAGTCCTTCTTTAGCTTAGCGGCTTTTTGAGCAATGTCAGTAATTTGTGTTTTGGAGCGCAGTGTGGTGTTGCGTACATGCTCGGTAAGTTTGACGCCTAGGATACTGCGCTCCATTGCACGTTGGCAAACCTTGAGCTTGGACTTTTGAACGTTTGTCAAATACGAAGTCTAGGATCCATATGTCAGAATGGGAAGAATGCACATGTCTATGATTTTTCGATTGAGCGACAAATAAAGATTTATTTTTTATTTATTTGGTTTATTGCATGCAGATCGTCAGTAGTGGAGAGGCCTGATCGGAAGCCAGCTTGTTGAGGAGGTTGATGTTTGTTCAACTGAGGTGAGATAGGCTAGTCTATGACTTTCTAGAAGGCCTTATAGAGATGGGATATAATACTTATCGGTCGATAAGTTATATACTTAAGGTCCGAGTTTTCTCCTTTTTTATGTAACAGTATTATATTGGAGTGGCAGAAACCATCCGGGAGTATACCTGTTTTTAAAATAGAACTGAAAAGATTTGTTATTACAGGGGACACTTTTAACGTACACATATTGCCAAATCGTTCTCACATAATGTCAACATGAATGATGTAACCAAGGTTTTGTAAAAGTATTCTGATTTAAAAGAGTGTCCATGGAGTTTCTTGCTCGTTCTTCTCCATAGAGATCTACATTAGGGAATAGGCAACTACAGTACTTTCACAGTTTTTGTGCCTTGTGACTGGGACTGTAGCTACTTTTCTCGTTGTCTTTGTTTCGACAATTCAAAAGTGCCTGTAACTGGCCTACTTGAAATAAATGCTTTGATTTTGAATTTGGGAGAAGAGTAGGTTCGCCTATTTTCAAAATCTCTGTACTTATACCATCCTCGCCTGGTACCCTCTTATATTTAATTTTACTAAGTGAGGAGTGTACTTCAAAACCAGTAATGGGGGGGATGGATCCTGGCCAAAAATCATTTATGTTGGGAGCTATGGGTTGGGAGTTTGAATATAGCAATTTGTAGTAGTAAGTACAGATTTGTAAAACCTTGTCTCTACTTTGATGGTTTTGGCCGTTAGGTACGGTCTT